>OU565287.1:3707245-4960512 GCA_913789915.3 Sphecodes monilicornis
CTTTGAAAAGCGGGCCCGACCGCGGCTACGTTCGCCTCCAATGACGAGGAACTTCACGCGTCTCGTCAACACGAGACCGCTATCTTCTGCTGCTCCTGTAGCTGCCCAATTATACATATTCCTCTGGAGGCCTTCAAACAATGTCTGCAGCGTCGCCGCATCTCCTCCCGAAATTGGACGCGTGTCTGTGGGATCGTCCGCGATACCACTTCTGACACCAATGTTGCGACCGTTCCGGAGAATCCGTCCCGACGGTGTGCTCATCATTAACAGTAATTAAAATAACACTGAACGAAAAACTTATTTATTATTACAATTCTAAAATAGATATCGCGGTACGTCTGTATGACTTGGTGTCTCGTTTCAATCTGTCAGCTGTCTTCCCGTCAACAACTCCGTTGACCGGATACTGCATTGTCGATCGTGGAGTGTCCATTACGACTTCACGTTTAGAGCTGATTGATGTAATAATAAATAAGTGTTTCGTTCAGTCTTATTTTAATTATTGTTAATGATGAGCACACCGTCGGGCGGACTCTCCGGAACGGTCGCAACAATATTATCAAAACGCTGTAGTTAATGAAGCACAAATTTTTATGAAAAGTAAGGATAATATCGAAGTGAGGGACTATGTTCACCAAAACAGGTAGGGACAGGGGAAAGGATTGGGTTGAATGACAGTAGATGAAAGCGAATGCCGAGGCAGGTAACAAAACGGGCTTCCAGCAACAGGTATCGATACCTTCTATTATTTTCGCACTATTGATTCGATACCCAATAGCATCGATATCGTACCTGTTCGACGCACAGCAGGTAGGTGGCACGCGACCAGGTAAAATCGGTGGCAGGTTCACTTCGAATGCCATTCAGGGCTTAGCTTTTGCCTTTTCAAGAAGATCAGTAGCCACCAACTACAGTACGTTCGCTCTTTGACTTCTTTGACACGCGTCCAGATTTACAAATTCATTTTTCTATCGATAATTTAGTTGACAAATTAATCCGTATTCTTTCACTATTTCATTATTAAAATATTCGAAGAGTGCACAGAGAGAAGATTTCTGTAAGTACACTTTGAATTAGTATTTTTATTCAATTTTTGAATAATTATTCTTTCAGTGCACGGTTTGGTTAATCAGATGTAGCGAGTATATTTGAGGGATATGAAGCCCGAGCAGCCGCCATTGCACAGCAGAGTTTGAATTGTATCATTGGCCGTAGATCCACCCCCTAACCCCCACCCCTAGAATCCTCTTGTAGTCTTTTATACGTTCTCTGTATCGCCACAGCAAAATTGCAAATACTTTAATCCTGAATTTTACAAAGAGCTTGATAAATATTTTTAATTTATGAAGTATATGCTAAAAATATATGAATGTGTATTTGTATGTGCAAACAGTATCTTCATAAAATTATGCACAATCATTTGGGAAACACAAATTATACAAAATTGACCTGAAAATTTTGTTATATCGTTTACAGTTTATAGAGAACAAACATGAAAATGGTGAGCCAAACAAAAAATAATGAAATAATGTAATAAAAAAACAAATAAATATGAATTCAAAACACGGGTGGCCTTAATCATACAAAGTTGTAGTTCAAGAAACAATCAAAATGCTGACACGTCCATTGATTCTTATGATCCCTCATCACACGAGAACAAAAATATAGTACCTTAATTTAAACAAATGCAAAACAACCTTAAAATGACCCCGAACATTTGTTAATAACACCATTATAAATAAAGTAATAATAGATAGAAACTTCGTAACATTTTTTCTATCATCCACCGTATGACGGCTATTACAAACAACAGGAATTCGAATAATGTTTTTACTGGCCCTATTAAAATTGGGTTACCATTAAGTCACATTCATTTCACTGATATTAACAATTAAGGACGAGAGTCCTTAGACACTTATAAGTCAAAACACAAAATCGGTAAAATAATTGTCGGTGATTTCAACATGTCGGTAAATAGATGTTGTCGGCGAACTATCAGTGAAATCTTGTCAATTAAAACATTTTCGGCGTTTCGAAGATAACCGATTCAAATTTCATAAAGGTAAACAGGGGAAAATTTAGGTCGGCTCAATAAACAATCGCTTAAAGCCATGTAAAAATCGGCGGGTACCAGGTCGCCCTCTTGGGTTCAAGTTGCCGCATCAGGCATTTTCTCGCAGAGCAATCCGAAGATCTACCCCCGCGACAAAATCCGTTAAAAAGGTCTCAAAATTTCCTGCGGGATTTCACCGCGAAGGGCAAAACGAGGCGAAGGAGGAATCGCTCGGGCGTAATAAGTTAAATCTTGTTTGCGAGTCGGTGCCTAGTTAGGACGACTGGCCGGGTCTGCGCGAGGGATTGATGAGGAAAGCCAGAAGAGGCAGTGACGGAAGAAGAGGAGGATGGAAAGAGAAAAAGAGAGAGAGCAAGAGGGGTGGTCCAGGGAAGAGAAGGACGAGCACCTTCCTCATCGACCGTATAATTAAACCGGGCGCTGATTAAAAAAGTTACCACGGCCGTAAGATCATTACAGGAGGCTCCCTGCGAGCGCCACCCCTTCACTCTCTGGCCCTGTTTCCTCTTTAGTCCTCCTCACTTTCTCTCCCGCTCGCTTTCGACCGTTGCGTTGGGGGCTACGAATTCTTTCCACTCCGTGCACTGACGGTGAATCTCGAACAGTCTCGCTCCGTGATTTCTTTGTCGCCGAACGTTAGTTGACTTCGCAGCTTCTTCAGTCGCTGACGTTAAGAAGTCACTGGCAACAAGTATTTTCCATCGGTTCAATCAAGTCATTTATCGTTACTGTGGATTTTGATACAAACTTCGACATTTGAGCCGCTCATTTGCCAAACCGATTAACACCACGATTTTAAAAGTAAAGAAAATCGATGAAATACTGTGTATTGATTTCTAAAACTTTTTTCAGTGTTTGTCATTCAATAATATTGAACTTAATTATTTAGAAAATTTATTTTAAATGCAACAGTTTAAATGTCAATGAAGTGTTTTGGTAGAAAAATGTAAGAAAATTTGAAAGGCAGTTCATCTATTTGGCCTGTGAACGGCTCATTTGTAGTTGAAGATAGCAGAATCGAGATCAAAACTTTTTATCGATTAGCTAATAGCTTGGAAATAATATAATATGTCTATTCAACCATCATCGTTCAAAATTCTGCCATCATTGGTAACAAGTATTTCTCATCGGTTCAAACAAGCCTGTCAGACCAATCATTTATTGTTACACCCTGTGCATTTTTATGCAGACTTCGACATGTATAGTTGAAGATAGTTGAATTGAAATCAAATTTTTCTACCAACTGTTGTACTACGTAGGTAACAGAATAAACAGGATTGAAAATTGTAAATATTGTTAGTTGTGTAGTGTGTAAAAGTAAACTATTTGTTATGACAATTTTCTATATGTACATTGAATGTACGAAATTCTATTCGTACTATTTAAGGGGAGTAGATTGGAAACAGAAACCATTTTGGTTAATATTGTTAAGGGTACGAAGAAAAATAAAAAATGTGTGTCATATTAAGGAAGAAGTTGTAAAAAAGTGTAGACAACATTCCAAAATTTAAAACATTAATTTCTAAACAGGATAAGTGTACTAAAGAAATTCGAAACAATTCTTACCTTATAGTAAATTGTATATTTCTCTGTGACGCAATATATTAATGAATTTGTACCTTTTCCTAGTGTATGTTTGCATGTTTATACTCTTTATAATTTTTAATTGAATATATGCTCGATATGTCAATATATTTGACCGACTCCTGTCAAAATATCTATACAATTTTAACAAAGATCTGAAACCAGTAGATTCAAATGAAATACATACAAATTATTTGTGTTACTATTCTAATCGCTGCGAGGCGAACGCTTTTAACAATATCATGGCAGCCGCAGCTAAATCCATTCTAATTCTTGTATCTCAATCTTAATTTCCGGCTACATGTTTTTCAACCTTTTCTTTGAGATCAATAGTGATCCTCTTAATCTTAATGATCTTCTAGTATTTAATATAAATATAACAGCTTAAATTCTAATGGGTGATTGTTTAGCTTTTAAATGTCGAGACTTGTGTGTCCCTTTTGATCCGTGATCACAAAGTTCTATCTACATTATAAAATTCTAGCAGTCAGTTTAACATTCTTCTTGAATTTAGTGCGAATACTTAAAGGTGGTTACAAGACAAAGGTTCAATGATACAAGAATTTGTATCTGTTTCAACTTATTTGTTTATTTAGAATCATCTCCATTTCGGTTGTACCACTAAGTTACCGATCATCCTGTATATTCAACAGTTTCCTTTTACTCTCGATCAATTTTTATTTTTATTTTAACCAGTTAACTGTGGCGATCTTTTTGCAAAGCGCGCACCAGTGTGTGTCGCGATAATCAAGCGATGACGGGTATAGTCGTCAAACACAGAGTATTTTTTTTATTTGCTTGTTTCATTTCGTCTTGAACTCTAAACATTTTAAACATATTAAAATTTACGAATATAATTTAGTTTTCGCCAAAATTACAATTTAAATATCAAATTGTAACATAATTTTACGTATGACGGATACAGTCGTCATGACACAAAATTCTGCCACATCTCCATGACGGATCTAGTCGTCGAACACACTTAACTGGTTAAAAGGTGTCTCTTAAACCCACTGGTAGAAACAGTGTTCATCAAAACTTAAGTTCCAATCACACAAATGGGAATTACTACTCATGGGTCGACCCATCCGCCATCCGGTTTTTTATTGGACAATCCGCCCAAATTAACGCCTTGCCGTATTTTAACAAGTCAGACTCGTGATGAAGATATTAAATAAAGTCTAACAAAGATGAAAGTTATACCTTTATTTTCAGACGAAATAAAATTTTGTTTTTGTGTAATCAATATTTAAGCATTGAAGTAAATGTAGTCATACAAAAATATAAATTTTCTTTCCTCTTATATGACATTTTTGGGAGCGAAGAAGTTCTAATTATTGTAACCGTAAAGAAAATGGTATGGCAAGGGGTTAAACTCAACGTCATTGAACTCCCACAAGTGACTGCTCTAGCTGTCAAATTTTCGTTGATGTGCTGGTAATCGTCATATAATCGTCATAAATTTTGTTTAACACTAAACCTACTGAACACTAAAGTAAATAGTGTGTAACGCATCCTAAAAGGGAGAATATTGAATTTATCTATATTATATGTTTGTGGAAATTATAATTTTAATAAATACAAGTTAAGGACGGCCATCTGACCATGGTATATATAGTGTTAAAAAACAATTAGAAATATTATGTCTGAAGTCTGTGGTACCTCAACTTGCTTCAAATTTGAAGAGCTCAGTCTAAGACAATCCGTAAGCCTCGTTATTTGCAAATCATTAAGCATTTAATCTATCCATGTAATTAATAGGCTGCGGATCTTTATGCAAAATAAAAATTGTTAGCATCAATTGCAAAATACAATAACCATGTAGAACACGCTTTTCTTCCTTAACAATCTTAATAAGTTAAGTTAAATTCTGGTAACGTTTCTATTGTATTAAGCTGCGCCAACTCATTTTTGTCATAAATGCATAAAATCCGCAATCTAGTAATTAAGTAGCTGCTTTATTATACCAACTTCCGTATTCCTCTGTTCAGTTCTGAAACTTGTTGCTAACTTCGCGTAGCAACAAAGAAACAGTAACAAAAAACAAAATCCGTTTCCGAGGTCAATCTAGAGAGGAAACTATACGGAAATGTGTCAATTTTTCTGAAGAGCAATCGATTTTTTAGCAGTACATCGAGTACCCTAAATCCCCGGCGCACGAGGAGCCGAGGTCCGCAGAAGTCGAAGTCGATGCCTCGCCTTGTAAAAAAGGGGAAGATCGATGGGGTAAGGCAAGACAGCCACGAATAAATATAATTCGGCGAGTCGTCTTTTCCGCCAGCAGGAACTTCCTTAAAATTCAATATAAGCCCCGCGGGCACCCCTACGAAAGAGAGAGAAGACCGGGTCGCCAACCCCCGTAGAACCTCCGTCCCTTCGGAGAGAGAGCCGATGGCGACGCAGCCCCGGTTACCATGGCGATTCTTTTGCTTGACAGGTGGCTGCAGCTACCATCGCCAACCACCCTCTCCCGGAGCAGCGCCCTCCATCTCCTCCAGACTCGTTTGTTCTGCCTGCCACCGGTACGACGAACCAATCGCGCACAGCGAAAAAATATTCAATCACGCGTCAAGAACTCGAGGGCGGCGGTAGTAGTGGTGGTAGTGTGCCCCTATTTGCAAGAGCGAGTGCGCTGGTTGCTGGAGAATCGAATCACCCTCGCTGCCCCCCTCGTTTTCTTCAACCCCAGCCCACAAACCACCTCCCCCCCCCCTTTCGCAGCCTCTCTCTGACCAGGGACGAAGGTCGATGGCGGTGGAGGTCGAACCGCCCCTGACTACAGAGGGTCGCCACCCCCTACCCCGGCCCAAGTACGACGGAATAATAAAATGCCTCGGATTACATATTCAAAATCAATGGCTCCATACCTTCGATGTACAAAGGTCTGGGTGGGATCTAACTCCTCCGAGTTCACCCCACCCACCCTCGTGCACCCGGGTGACGGCGAATGAATTCGTGGTCGACATTTTAAGCAATCACGCCCTCGTCCGCGATTGTTGCTCCCGCTTTCCAAGATTCACAACATCTTAACTCTGAGTTGGCACGATGACGTTTTAACAAATATAACCGAAACGCGATAGCAATTTAATTAACACGTTAACATATTATCTACCGGCAATTATTCCATAATTTTTGAAAGTCTATGGACCATGGCTATGGATTTTTTAATAGGTCCTTCAAAAGCAATAGAAACTTCAATCATAAACCAACAACGCACCCTCAATAACGTAATCTAATAATTTCTTTTGGGATTATTCTGTAAAAGAAAAGTTTCAAGCTTCCATTTGGTATAGCATAATTATTGAAAAGCCTATTAATAGGCTTCCGGTAGATAAAATGTTAACTGCCACAGCAGTCATATATGACTAGACATACAGTAAAAATATTATTGAAATATTCAGAAAGAAAATGAATTTCTATTTCACTCCAATCTGTTGCTATTTAGGTAGACAATTTTTATTTTGCATAAAGATTCGCTTTTTATATGTACATGACTAACACTATTTTTTTACTAGATTTCCACGATACATCGTACGCTGCTACATTTTGTTAGGACCTATAAAATAGCGATAACTGTGATAAGTCTTGTCTTATCAATAGACTGCGGATATTTATTTTTTTAATAATTTTTATAAGTCGGGAATAATATGTGGGTTAGGTTTTAGGCGCGAGGCGCAATGAGTATAAGATATAAGGTTCGATACAGATTGAACTATGTAATCGGCGTTCTATGTACGTACATGTTTATGTTTGGTTGCTGAGCAAGTGAACGATCGGAGAGAGATTGATATAATACCGCGAAAGAGAGTAGACGCGCGAGTTTCGAAAGTCCGCGAGCAAGTGCGAGTGAGAGAGACAATCCGTAGAGCGAGAGTACGTGTGTCGCGAGTAACATTTGAAAATATACCTGTGTGTTCGGACAGCTGTATTATTCTTTATTCATTTTGATTACACATATAGACTGTTTATTTTGAACGTGGTGCAAGTCCATTTTCTTTTGTTTCGAGAAAATTAAAGGTTAGCATATTTGTCAATTAAAAAATATAGGTTAATTATGTCAAGTTTTGTAATGTTTCTACAAATTTATCAATATGTAATTCAATCAATATCAATATGTAATTTGATTATATAAATTTCTTTTAGGCGAATTTAACTAAAACAATGTATATTTACAGTCTACAAACAGACTTACACCACTTTCATAATTAGTCAATTGTAAAAATCATTTAATTTCAATTTTGAAAAATCAAATGTCACTTGAAATATATTTTATATTAATCCAATTTTGTTTGTAAATAATAACAAGAAATAAAATAGAAGTAGTACCTTTTATTTTGAACGTTAATTATATTTATATATTGTTAAACTTAACATAAGATATTGCTATTATGAAATTTATTTATGCTCTTTATCTGACAGTGTTTTGAAACATTCATGATGCATAGGAGGTAAATGTACTAAGGTAATAACTGCTCCATATCCCTATATTATTCGTATGTAATAGGTCTGGCATCGATATACAGGTTTTTTTGTACATACTCTTATCCGGCATTTCGCTTAATTTTGTATACTCGTTGCGTATATTTTCCTTTATTTTGTTTTGCAGAATCAATGTTTTCATAAACAATATCCTCATCTGATGAAGATTCTACGTCTTCTCTTTTTACGTTTCACTAATTTGTTTTTCTTAGTGGAATTGTCTTCATCATCCGATTCTAAGACCATTCTTTTGTGTATATTTATGGTTTTATTTTTATGTGAATTTATTTAAAATTAAATAAAATAAATGTTTTCAATTGTAATAAAATAATATTGATTTATTATTTCTTCATACCTCTATCACTACCTGATGTTAATATGAAATTACCCATTTTTGGAGTAAAATAATGTAAGTAACCTATAATAGGTTACTTTCGACACGTGAAATAAAACAAATGTAACCACTGACCCCGTCACCTGTCTATGGAAATTGGACTTACACCACTTTCATAATCAATGGCTACGAAATTTCTTTTATTGGTCAATTTTGAATTGAACAAAGCATTGGCATTTTTTAAGGTATTAAATATTAACTAGTTATAAATAAAAAGTTTACACTAAATTAAACACAAATTACGTGATATCTCATTTTTTTTTAAAATGGAGTTACACCACTTTCAAAATAAACGGTCCATATATTTCTTTGTTACCTAACACCTGTAATTATTACGCCCACACCAACATAATATGCCAACATTAGCCAATTCTTCTAATGTATTTACTGTTCGTATTCCACTCATCCATTTTTGCCATAAATGCATAAAATCCGCAGTCCACTTATCAGTTGTGAGTTCAATTAAAAAATTAATTACATTTCTTAAAACATTGGTACGCACTGGGTTGACAATTTACATGTTAGCGCTCAAGATTTGAAACAGAATTAGTATTGGAATGTAGCATATAAAGCTAGATTTTATGTAAAAACAATACACAAATTTTCTATTTGCCTAATCATCAGAAAATCAACAATCGAAATTGCTACGGGTCGCTATAGACCAAACGATACCAACTAGAAGTTCAACACTTTGATGTTAGATGATGTAGTGGTACGTCTTTTGAAAAATAAGAACTGAGCGCATTTGAGGTAGTAGTCCTTTTTAACATTTTAGTTGAAAAATTATAACGTACCACTGGCACAATGCAAAAAAAAAATTTGTTTTTTAACTTTTCTCCAAATGGCTTCCCGCTCTCAGTTTTGTGCTTGTTATTAGTACATGTATAATTTTGATGAACATTAATCATCAAAAATATACTTTCCACTTGTAACACCAAACTCGAAATACAGACAAAAAATTCCATTTTTTTTTTAATTTGTTAATATGTGGTTGTAAAAACAGAATTGGGTGTACTATGAAATGGCGAATTATTTAAACCAATTTACAATATTTATTTTAGAAATAAGTTACTTATACTTGACCACAATAATTTTTCTAGTGTAACCATGCATTGAAAATTGAATTATTTTATTAATTAGCCAAATAATGAAACAAGCTAACACACAACTATTTCATAATCATTTCTAACCAAATAGGTTAATATGTTATTCGAAATTTTATTTGCCATTTAAAATTATTATTTGTAATGTCCGAGTTTTGAACTCCAAACCTTTGCTGTGTAATTTTATTCGTTGTTTATATGTAAAGCGTTATATGTATAATAAAATATACAAACATTTACAAATGTATATTAATGCATAAGATTCACGATAACCATTCGTAATTTTATTTAAAAGATCAATATTTTATGGTAAATGTTGTACATTGAAAGATACAAATATTTTTCATGGGATATAACATACAATAGAATATTAAATAGTTCATTTATAGGCCCTATAAAAATGTTAAGAAGCAGATAAAATACAGGGTTTCATTTTTGTTTTACTGAAACCAATAGTGGACAAAATAATTGAAGATTTAATCATTTTTAGAAACTATGATTTACCATTAATATGATATTATGAATTAACGAATCACTTTTAGTAACAAAAATTAATCATTTCTTTCGGGATTCTTATTTAAAAAAAAGATTTTCTGTTAAACTATTATTAAGTAGAGAAAGTGTTAATTATTAATACAATGTTCTCTTTTACCCAGATTTTTTGTCCATTTATTTGGTAGTCGAATTTACCCCATGAATCATACAATTCAAAAACTTTTTAGATCAAATATACTTATCTGTCTACAACTCTCTTATATCTTGCTATTAATTATTAAATAAATGTATCCATAACGCCAACGAAGATATTGTGGGGTTTGAACGAAGATAGTTAATACAAATATTCGTTTGATTTTTGATTCCATGGTGATTTAATTAATTATATTGGCCTGGGTAATCAAGCAAGAATTTGCTACGGCTTCTTGAATTCTTAAAGAAAAATGTGTACCTACTTTGAAACAAGGGTCACCCTTCGAATCCGATCCTAATTAGCTGTAATTTGACGCGAACAAGAATGGACTGCAACTTCGTCGAAGTTGAGAGGAGGAAAGTCGACTTGATCATTATGAGGTCTGAATTACGCGCGATAATTTCACAGACAATCGGCGAGGAAATGGCCGAGAGGATACTTCGCAAAAATTAATCAGTGACTAATTGATCCTACAGGGATTAAAGTCACCGCCTTAAACCCTCGAACCGAAATAGTTTTTACTAATTGCATTAATTGGCGAAATGCTGTTATCGATCGTACCAATCGACATCCTTCTATTCACCCATTGAAAAATCGAGATGAGAGTCTTTCTGAATCCCTTATCAATTTTAACGACTTCGGTTATCATAATACTATAGTAAAACTGCCATCTGATCTTTTTATTAAAATATGAAATTTATTAACCTTCCAGGCTTTGGACACAGCAAAGTACGAAACGAAAAATAGATTAGATCAACCAAAAAACATAATTTTTATGACCATGAAATAGCAGATAATATAAAAATATATTTCAACTGTATTCTCTATAAAGAAAAAAAATTAATTAATAGTTTTAAGGCTTCGTTATCATTAAACAATCTTACATGATCTGTAAAAATATTCTCACTAAAATTTTGGGCATTATATAATTTTTATGGGTAAGCAAATGACAATTAAATTAAAATATATTGTAAGTCATCATTTTACTGGTGTTGAGATTGTTTAAAAAATTCTAAATCTCAAGGTTGGTATATCAACTAATGCCTACCACCTTTTTGTATTACCTTTAAAATATTATACGTTCACATCTTAAAAATATTTGATAAGTACGTTTTCGTATTCTATGATCGATGATAATTTTTTCAATTAACCTGGCTTTGTTTGAAAAACTTCTCAAATTACAGTCATAGGAGATCTTGAAACATAATGGTGCATTCGTTCAAGATGTCATGGCGACGAAAAATGGATCATACACGATTTTTTAACTTTTCCAGGGGTACAAAAATAATTCGGAAATTCCAAATCATACCTCATTAATCACTAAACACATTCTATGATAAAATTTCATAAAATTCCGACGGTTTAAGCATCAAATGCTTAAGTAAATTTTATTACGTTTTGATCTGCTATCGGACGCCATGTTTATCGGCTTTCGAAGCCAAAAAGTTCTCAGTTTCTGTAACAAAAAATATTCCGATCGAAAAAGACAGGACAGCAGCATAAAAAAATACTTTTTCCATGCTTTTTTAACACGCTAGTCGTCAGATAAATTAACAACAAACTATAGTCTATAATTAGATCGAGAAAAATCGATATTTACATACACGATCATTATAGAGATAAAAATGGTATTTTGAGGCGAAGTTTTGTAAAAAAGTCAATACTGCCAATCTCAAAGATCCGAATTGTTCAAACAGTTCTTATATCAGCGAAACGGTGACTCACGCTACCACCATTTTCACACGGCGCCAGAGTATATTACAATTTCATGTTTATACTGCCCCAAAACTTAACACATTATTTAAAAAAACATTAGAATAATTCACTATTTACAAGCACACCAAGGCACAGCACATTTTCATCGCAGTATACGTTAACTATAAAATTCATAGACACCATGAAATAAATAAAACATCTATAGTTCCCGAATTAAAGTAACATTTTAAACGTCGATCGACTAAAATCAATTTTCATCGATTTACGATTTCACAAAATATGCAATTATTTCCTGCTACCATTTTTTTCTTTCATTTTCATGTCCACCATTGCCACTCAAAAAAATCTATTAATTTACTTCACCGATTTGTACAATTCCGTGACGATAATTCGTCGAAATAATAACGTGGAGATATGATGGCCGGCCGTTTTCAAACTGGCCTCTTGTATTTTGCATGAATGTAGGACTGGTTCGAATGGCAAAGACCACCCTTTCGTTGGCCACATGGTGGGGTAAGTCCGTGGACTTGGTCAGGTTTCATGTGACCCCTTCAAGATTCTATACGAATCCGCTCGTGTGCTGAATCATTGTACGTAAACTGGACCTTCGCTACGGTATGTAGATTTTCTCGTTGAGAAACTGGCGTTAGAAACCGGTCTTCAGATGAACATCGTCTGACAATGAGCATTGTTCGGTATCTTCGAGGCAAAAACGGTCCGACAGTCGTTGGTCCTTTTTAACATAGCAGAGAAGCAGAATCTATCAATGTTCATCACATTAATTAATAACGAAGCTCAAATTCAATGTACTTTTGAAATTCTCAAAATTTAAGACCACCGACTGAGGGACCGTTAAGTGTTGTACGTATTCACCGAAACTGTCATTATTTATATTAAATATTTAGAACGTTAATATTATAGTATAAAATAGTCAGAGGTAGACGAACGCGTTAGAGCATCCATAAAATCAAATGGAAAAACTTTTAACTGTATACTTTATATATGAAATCAAAGAACAACATATTTTAAACAACAAAAATTTCATTCAACATCCTACAATTGATTCTATGTATATATTCACCGAAATTGTCAATATTCATATTAAATATTTCAAACATTAATATTATGATATAAAATAATAAGGGGTATACCGAACGCATTAGAGCTATAAGTAAAACGATGAATCTGAAGGTTACTATGATACATATAGGGATTGCAATACCAGTACACCGGTATACCGAATACCGGTATTTCGTGCTATTTCGCAATTTCGTGAAAACGGTATTTGCCAAGGTAAAATACCGGTATTTTCGGTATTAGCTATAAATAATAAATATTTTTGGGGGGTATCTACTCTTATTCGAAATTTAGAAATTAATTTTTCCGATAGTGAATTCGATTTAATATCAAAAACTGTATCAGCTCTGCTTCCAATAAAGCTGGCTGTGGAAGCATTACGTCGAAAGGATGCCAACTTATTAACAGCGAATGCAACAATAAATTTTATGTTGCAATCACTTAAAGATCAGGACACGCCACTGTCTGAGGAATTATAATAGTGCATTAAAAATTCGTATACAGGAAAGGCATGGTGAACTAGAAAATATTTTAAGGTATTTACATAATTATAACGACTTTAAAAAAGAAAACTAAAAGGAAGAAAAGAAGCTATCAAAGTAATATTTAATTAAGTTCGTCGACAATTTCTACAAAAACATTTATGAAAAGCAAACACAATCCTATCCAGAAGAATTCGTTGAAGATAATGTTGATGTTAACCCTTTGCACTCGGAGCTATTTCAACTAAAAAACCAAACTTTTCTTCTAACCTAGAATATTTCTATTGTACATAATTTATTTGCATTATATGCGTAAGAAACTGATATAGTGCCTCATACAATATTTAAATGTTTAGTAATTTATTACATATAAACAAATTTAATCATGTAAACAATATTCTGAATAATGGTGTAGCAATTTGTAGTGGCGCCTCAGAGTCGCCATTCGAGTGCTAAGGGTTAATATCGAAAAAGAATTGTCTCTCGAGAAGAAATTACAATTAGCTATAAATAAAAAAATTTCAACGAACAATAATACAAAAATAATACAAAAAATAGGTTTATCCAAAACCGTCAGACGAGGGACCGAGTTGTTAGAAGATGAAGGACATCGAGGCAAATATTTAGAGAAATCATATCGCTCATTAATAACAATACAACTAACCAGCGTGGATACGGGAAGAAAATTTTCAGCTGCAGCTAATTTTAGCAGAAAAATACGTTCCATGCTTAAGGACAGTTCAATAGATGCATTATGTTTTTTACAATCACATTTCAAAGATATGTAGTTAATAAATCAGTTAATGTTTTTTTCTATTAAACAACTGTGTTTTTGTACCTTCATGAAAATTCCTAATACCGGTACTAATACCGGTATTCCGGTACAACGTTTAAACAAATACCGAATACCGGTATTGTATTTTTGGTCCGGTATTGCAAACCCTAGATACATATGAAATTGCAGTACAAAATGGTGATTCAATACGAATTGCATTCATTCTTCTAGTGTGATAAAAACTGTACCAACGCTACTGATTATCATCTATTTAGAAGACTTAAAAGAAAATAAAGAAAATAAATTAACACTGTTCTACATCAATGGCTTCTACAATGAATAAAAATTATTATAAAGTTAATAGGACATAATATTAGGATAAAACGATGCTTCGAACAATCATTATACGAATCTATTTAACCGAAAGTGGTTCGGAATATTTTATTATATGAAATCAAAGGACTATATATTTTAAACAATAAAAATTTCATTGAAATTTCCACGATAATGAGCGAAGAACCAACATTGCTAATTGTTATCCGTGTAACAATTTTAAAACGTAGTAAAAAAATAAATATTTCGACACTGTCCTTTATCAATAGCTTTTACAAAGTACAGCTAAAAGAATGATTACATCGGGACCGAAAACTCAAAGGAGGTCTCAATGGTGAAACAAAATGATCGCAAAGTTCAACAAAACCTATAAATTTTCGTTTTCTTTTAGTTTCTATGAAATGAATGAGTATGAATATCACTCCAATTCACTTCGAATAATGGTGGGACCATTGTAATTGCCAGAGCAGCGGGATTCTGCGACCAGATCCAGTCTCTCGATACAACGTAACGATTCTTACGTTCAGCGTCACAGTAAGCAGGCGATAGACAAAAGCAACAGTGATTTTTTTTTTTGCAAAGGCAGCTGTGGAGCGTAAAACCATAGGGGGACATTACTTAATAAACGTGCGCATCCGGGGTGCGGTCCGGCCAGCATTGTTTCAGGATAGGTAAATGGGTGCTTGCCAGCGGATGCGTGCGGCCAAAGGGTTAAGGTCTAAGGGTTGAGAATCCTAGCTCGGACCCACAATGGACACCTGGACGGGACCATAGGAGCCCGCGCCCAGAAAAAAATCCCTTTTCCAGTCGCCTCTGGACATCTGCCATTGATCGCCATTGCGCCGGCCCTGCTATCCAGGGTTCCACCACTGGACCACTGTCCATCAGGGTGTAAGAAGACATACTGGGTGTCTCGGAATTCTTCGATCTACCCTGACAAATCTGTACACCAATCTACTGGACTAGAAAACAATTGGAGGCAGTTCTACAAGCACTGGGCACATAAGGTTTTGTTAAATTACGTAAAATTATACGTGTCTTCTAGATCTTTTCTTTTCATTGTCACTAGAACTACCGAGTAATAAATGCGACTGATGTACAGGGTGTCCCAAAAATGTCTGATTTCCTTTAAAGGGGAGGTTCCTGAGGCCATTTGAAGCGAAATTTCCTTTGAAAAAATGGCCGTTTCTGCTTTGTTAAGGAGTTATTAACGAAAAACACGGACCAATCAGAGCGCGACCTAGAGGCGTATTGGCAGAGACGGCCGCGCGCGACAGAAGTCGAGCGATGGTGATACACCACGGTCGAAAGCAAGGAACAAACAAGAGAAGAAGACTTTAAAGCGCTTGCCTTTTAAAAAATAGGTCCGTAAACGGGAGACTTGAAGCTGTCATCATGTTTTCTTTTCGAATTTTTAAAACAGTCCCGGCTATAGGAAAATTGGATTTGTTTAAAACATTTGCAAACTAAATGGTGAAAAAACCATTTCTTCCGAATCGAAATATTTTCAATAGATACTCTTACGTGTTCACTACAAGCTCCTCAAAACTCATTTTCCTCGGTACGTTAGTTCTAGTGTTATTATTTAATGAAAAAAAATTCTTTGCACGTCTGTAAAACCAACATTTTTTAAGATTTCGAAAAATCCTTCGAGATTCGTTCATAGGCTACTAAAGACTACAACATATTCAAATTTGAACTATCCGACATAGGACTCGAAAAATTTTCTTCTCTTGTTTGTTCCTTGCTTTCGATCGCAGTGTGTCACCATCGCTCGACTTCTGTCGCGCGCGGCCGTCTCTGCCAATACGCCTCTAGGTCGCGCTCTGATTGGTCCGTGTTTTTCGTTAATAACTCCTTAACAAAGCCGAAACGGCCATTTTTGCAAAGGAAAATGTCGCTTCAAATGGCCTCAGGAACCTCCCCTTTAAAAGAAATCAGACATTTTTGGGACACCCTGTATATTACTTTGGAATAATGCATCTATTTAGATATCATTCAATTTGTATTGTAATAAGTGCTGCAATAAAGAAGCTCATTCAAAACATTTTTATAATCTCAGTAATTGTGACAGAAAAATTAGGAACCAGTCATTATGACTGGTTTGTTATTTCTAAGTACTCAAAGCATTCTTCTTAAGTATTCAAAAAATCGAATGGGACATTTTTATGACACATAAATCTTCTTTAAACTATCACTTGCGAATTTGTAAAAATAAATGATGACACTTTATGTTGGACATTTTGAAAACTTGTCAGATTTACACAAGCTCATAATTTTTGGTAATTCGAAAATTGAGTCAAATTTATCAGTAGGCTGTTTTATTCATTTATGACAAAATTGAGTAACTTATATACCAAACTGTGCAGGTACTAGAAGAGTTTATTTTTACTAGAAGATTTTATGCATTTATCAAGAACATATTGGTCGATAACAAACCTGCAGAGATATTAATAGAATTGAATGATGTCGGTATATTACTCTTCACTTACTAAACTTATTAGAAGAGGAAATGCACTTTCGTGTAACTTCTGTTTCTTGCAATTGACTTTGACAATTTTTATTTTGTATCCACGGTCTAAACATCATTTTTGACGTAAATTTATTGAACAAAAATATATTTTTTCATCTGTCTACTGTTCATCACAATTGACTTTGAACACATTTATTTTCCATAAAAATCCACTGTTTACCTAACAAGGAATCTTGCAGTTGTCGAAATCAAATGTCTCCTCATTCTAGTCTCCTCAAAACAATCTACGAAGAGATTCATTTTATTTAAAAATCTGCAGTTTAATAAAAACGAGTGGCATTTCCTGGCTCCAAACAGGAAATCGGTGCCCAACGAAATGCGATTGAACGATCTCAAGAGTATCGACGGTGGCTTAACTTCAGAGAAGACAAGCCCGAGAAAAGACGGGGTGCGACAAGTCTCTTGACGCTGAAAAGAAAGAGGCGCGCCAGCAATTTATTCCATATTTCTCGCCAAGAGGAGAATCCTCGCGAATTTCGCAATACAGCGATAGAATGAGAGAGGGTCGTTACTTGAAACGGGTTTCCCGATACACAGAGTTATGATAATTATTTCGTGCAGCCCCCGTGGACCGGGGGATGCATGAGAGAGGATCACTCGACGACTTGCTTCTTTTTTTCCTCCGGTTCTTTTTCCAACTTGGTGGTACTCTGCCAGGGCTCTCGTGTCTCGGGCGAAAACAATAACTTGTATAATAAGCAGGTCGAATAAAGAGGAACCTGTTCCGCGAGCCGAGGAGGATAGCAAGGACCAAGGAAGGGGTAAGGAAGAAGAGACACGGAGGACGAACTAGCAGTATAAGGGAATATCCGGCGCGTCTCACGGGGTACGGTGATCTTTTTTTTCGGCGACGCGAGTAAGTCTCGCGAAGGACAAAACGACGCACTAATAACGTATGCACCATGCAGCTGCTCTGGCACCGTCGTTTTGTTCTTCACCGGCGCTACAGGTTCTTGAATTTCACACACGTCGTCCGTGCTCGCGAGATTTTGCGATGGGGTTGCTCTCTCTACCCTCTCCGTTCTGCGTGGAGCTCCTTTCACCTCTTTCTCCCCTCCCTCGGAAATGGAACGCCCTATTGTTTTACCAAGCGAGACCAGTTTTTGTTTCATCTCTGTCTCTCTCTCCGCAGCTTATTATATGCGCTTTCTGTCGTTCCGTGCGCGCACGATTGTTCGCACGGGCGAGCTTCGAACCTGATTCACTCGGAAACAGAGAGAGGTGAGGCGAAGAGGGAGAGGGTCGAATCCGGTCAAACGGCGAGGAAAGAATGACGGAAAAAAAGAGCGATACAATAAAGGGGTTAAAGTTGATACAATTGAGCGAGAAACGCCGACGTTGCACGCGTGATTTATTTTTACAGACCCCGAAGAGCCCTCTCTCTCTCTCTCTCTCTCTTTCTCTCTCTCTCTCTCTCTCTCTCTCTCTCTCTCTCTCTCTCTCTCTCTCTGCCAGCATCCCCTGGCAGAGCTAGTAGCGCCGCTATTGTCTTTCTGGCACGGTGTTGCAGGGCCCCGTGGACGAATTACCTTCGCGATGACTTAAAAACTCGAACGACCGGCCTCTTCATTGGTTCGAATGTTCGTTACGACTAACGAATACTGCGACAAGTCCGCGGGGATGGTTAACCCTCGCGTGCTCCAGGTTTCATCGGTTACGAACAAGCATTTTTAAATGCTGATTCCGTTCCCTTCGTATACAGCAGATTTTACTGTAACGTGCACGCAAGAGGTGCACTTTTCTACTTTACACTAAGACAACCTAAATGTTTAATATATTGTATGGAGGCGTGTGTTTTAACCCTCATACGCTCCTCAGAAATAGTTGTATAAAAGGGTCTAATGTCTTATCCATTTTTGAAATACACTTTAAATCAACAATTCATGCTGCATTTGTAACCTCACATTTTAACACTAGATTTACGGGGCCCGTCAAAATGACGAATTCAAAAATTTTTAATTTACGATTATTGAAAGTGTAAGGAGGCATTCCTGAGGAATTATTAAATAGATTTATTTTTTTGTGTACATATTACAATAAAAATCACTGAAGATCTAAGTAAATACAATTTTATTATTTTTATAAAGCAATGTAAAATAATCAATTTTAGTGCTCCGTAAACCTAGTGTTAAAGAAATGCATCTCACGACACAGACAGAAGAAAGTCAATCGCTTTACAATATGTAAAAATAATAAGTCGGTGAATTTTCACTCTGTGAAACATATGAGGGTTAAATCATTGTTGGTAGATAAAGTGTTTACATAACTTCGCGAATTGACACAAATTCGTTCGGCACATGCGTCAGTAAGGTGTAAACGTTTTTAGGGTACCCTCAAACTGTAGAGATAGGTCTTTCATGTCTGTTACAGTTCTTACAGTGAGAAGTAGTTCTTTAAAAAATCTGAAATAATTCATATAGCTTCTCCGAACATCCTAAATTGAGATTGTCGCAATGATTCTGACAAATAATTGGTTGAAATATTGTATATTGTAAATAGTACGAGTAAGATACGTGAATTTTACAAACTGTTCGGTATCGTTCGGACGCGAATAATTCCGTTTTACAATTTAAGGGTTGAGAAAGAAGACTCATATTATATTATTAAGAAAGAAGGCTTTATAAGCCTTATAAACCTATAGTTCAACAATATATTAGTTAAAATAGGCGATCTCATGCATTGATCTATCAAATACGTAAATTAATTTAAAGTTACGTCTTTGTTGTAGCGTTAGCATCGACCTATGCAATTATTGTACGAAAAGCCATGAAATGCAATTTAAAAGTCGCGAATCGATTCGAGGCTAAGAGCTGACACGTCTGGCGAATCGGTTCGCGCGCATAAATTGAAATGCTAAAAGCGAAATTGGGTAGGAATTAGGAAAAACTCCACGAAATGGGACTATGATTACGAGCGGAGAGCGAGGGGGTTGGCCAGAGGGTGGTTCCACGGCGAAGTCGGAATTTTCTGCCCTCGACAGGGATTGCGCTGGCTATCGGGAGTCTATGGTGGCGCAGAGCGACAAGGGTGAGATCGTGAAGGGAGTGAGATGGTGGGGTAGCAGCAGCGTGGATGCGTCTTGAACGAAAGGGAAGGCCGATAGAGGCAACAGCGGGGGTGAGTGGAGGTGGCTAGGGAATGGTTACGGGGTTGCGATGGTGGAAGGTGGCTCCGAGTGCCGTGTAAATAACTTCCATCTTCAAGGGTGCAACCACCCCCTTCGAGGGTGGACCCAGAATGACAAGGAGAAAGGGGGAGGAGTGAGAGAAAGCGAAAAAGTAGAGAAAAAGAAAGGGCAACCGACGGCAAGGGGGTGCCGCGAGGAGAGGACGGGTGATTCCATTGAAAGAGGGAGACGTAAAATATTCTTAATGAGCAAAGACTTTCAAGTATTGACTCAAAATGGCGGCCGTCCTTTCAAGTCGGCTTGTTAAGCATTATTCTGCGCCCTACCGCCCCCTTCGCCGCCCCTCTGACGCTTTGTGCGAGTCCTCCCTCATCTTTCCTTCTCGTTCCCCGTGTGCACGGCTTGTTTAGCGCCCTGGTATCCTACGCGAGGACACCGACCCACCACCCACCCCCACTCCCCTTCGCGCAGGGTGTACACCGTCGCAAACAAGGGCATTCGACGGAACTGCAAAGAAACGAGAAGCCGATGCCGGTGCCCAGCCACGTCGATCTCTTCTCGAGGCGTTTTATTAGGTCGAGGAAGACAAGGGCGCCGCTCTCTCCTATTCCTCGTTCTCACCCAGCTCAGAGGGAACGTCTTAACTACAATCGAACCCTGTATCGTAAACGCTGATCCTTAAAATTCTCATTTCTAGCAGGTCATTTTACGAAAGTACACGACATAATTTCGAAAGGATCATAAAATAAAAGTCCTATCAGAAGAGTGTTGTCAAATTTCGGCCCACCTCTAAGTTTAACCGCAATATTATGGAGAAGAGTAATATCTGCAATATTCTTGATAATTTTCAATGAATTATGAGTTACACTTTAGGTCTGGCTTAGCTGTATTCCTTGGGAAAGAACAATATTTACAATGTTATTAATGGTGTTGAGGATGCATTATAAATTAGGTCCAATCTAGGAGCTAGGTCAACTTTAACAACTCTCCCCTAGTTTTAAGTACCCTAGAAGCATAAATATCTTCAATGTGACCGTGAGAAGCATATATCTGACGGAATATTTACAGAAATGCAGTGTATTTGGCTACTGAATAATGAAGTACTGAAATTTCTGGCTATTATGTGCGTAAAAATAGTTGTTTCACAACGAGCAGCAATCTTTTATTTAGTTCTCCCGCATTATTTTATCATCCTATATTACCGTCGCGTCGTTTTAATTAATAATCGTCATCCGAGTTTAAGAAATGTCCAATATTAGAAGAAATAATCGATGTACAAGACCCCGGTTCGTCCAGGCGGAAGAGAAGTCCACTGAGAGGTTGGAATTCTTTGAGATCCTCTTCCCCAAGAACAGGGGCTATCGGAGCCTCCTACAAAAAGGCTTTCGTACGAATGGATTGAGGAGTGGATTATTTAAGGGAGAGAGACAGAGAAGCCTTGGGTGTCTCGCAGTTCGAGGCTTGTTAGAACTTGGCTTTCGCTTTGAGCCGTCAGGAACGACCGCGCGCGTTCGTCGTCGTCGCCCCCCCCCCGCTTTAGGGCCGGGATAAGGGTTAAAAATGTATAAGATAAAATAGAGACCAAGCAAGGATGAAGGAGGAGAAAAAGCGAGCCAATAGCTCGGGGCCAAAGGAGACGGTGAAATGGGAGAAGAATGCGAAACCGAGACGGAGAGAACTTTCATTATTGATCAAAGAAACTGAGTGTCGCTTCACTCCCCGAAAGCTTGTTCTATTCAGCTCGCCTTCGGCTTCCTATTAAAAATACCGGCGTCATCCGCTTTTGGCGATGTCGCCACGATCTCGCCTTCCGATACCCTGCTGTAATTCTGGCTTGTACCCTCCTTTGCACGCTTATTAATCGCCTTTTATAGCTTATATGGATATACATCTTGGTTCCCCATAAGAATTCCGCCGAAATCGGCTCCAAAATTTTCGTGAATTGATTAACCATCGTCATAGTTACTATCTATCGTCGCTACGGAATTGATGAAAGAAATTTTGAATGTATTCTTTTTGGTTTTCCCAAGAGGCATAAAATACTTATGCCAGGAAAATGTTGTTAATAAAATGATCCATAGCTAAAGACTTTTCAATGAATCCTTCAACAGCAGCAGTAATTTCAATTGTCAACAAACACGTCATCCCCTGTTAGTACAATGTAAACGAAGATTTCCAACCTTTCTTCTAGTACAGTGTAATTATTCAAAATTCTACTACGAGGTAGGTAAAATGTTAAAATAGTGTGATTAAAACTCTGCTTCGAGATACTAAAAGACTGAACATGCCAAGAAGGCGACTGTAGAGACTAGAGTGAAATTCGATAATTTTGAGGGCTGAGAAAGCATTCTAAAATTGCAAGAACATTCAGGAAATTCTTCCGCATATACAAAAAACATTTTTTATTATTGAAAAAAAAACGAAGAATATGGAACATTACTTATAAAAGCAAATGGTTCATACCGGATTGCTCATAAGACACCGTGAAATCAGTGGCACAAATTATTTGCTCGGAAAATATCAAAATAGCGCCATTTGACTTAGTGGCAAAACGCTGAAACTAATAGACAAACGTTACCAACAGCAGATTTTTTCTCAAAAACAACAATGATTCCACCTGTGGCAAAATGTTACAACTAGATCAACAGTTTAATACTGACAAATCACCATCAGATGGCGAAACCACCGACGAGATGTGGCGGACGTAGATAATGTAAATTTCTATTTCAACGTTGATAGATATCTATTTTATCGACAACGTTAGATTTCTATTTTATCGACAATGATAATATTGATTAATTATAAATTATGTTAAAATATTTTAGCACAGACGAGGTATAAGAGTAGACCAATCACCATATGGGGTTTCGTGTCTCACACAATAACAACTGGTTTTCTTACACCCTCTACGCTGATGAACGATAAATGTTGGAACTAGATCCACGAAAAGGAGCAAAAACAAATGACTAACGTTGTATCTGTGAAAACAGTTATGACATCGATTTCGGTCCCTGAAACAGCTACGAAGGACCGATATTCTAAATAACTGTTATGAGGGACTGAAATTTTGATTGATATCAGCTTAGATTATTTGTATATATATAGACAGTATTATATGTATATAGATCTGCTCTCTAGTATATGTTCAGATTATATCTTTTTATTTGATGTCATTATGTTATACATCTAAAATTATTTTTATCAGTAAAATATTAATAAATATAAATACAAAATTTCCAAATTATAGAAATATAGTTTTTATAAATCTTGAACGTACATAAGTTTATTCCCATACGTATAATTATTATTTGCATTCTTACAATTTTCTAACGTTATTAATACGCATCTCTTTTGAATATGTGGAGTCCGCGTAATTGCAAATTTCAAAAGCAACAGCCGTCTCGCGAAAGTGGTGTGTAAACACCGCAATGTGTCGCGAAAGACAAAGCGCAAAAGAGTGCGTGTGTGTGTGAGAGAGAGAAAGAGAGAGAGAGACAGACAGACAGATAGACAGAGAGAGAGAGAGAGAGAGAGAGAGAGAGAGAGAGAGAGAGAGAGAGAGAGAGCGCGAGCGAGCGCGAAGACTGTGCATGCGAGAAAAAAAAGAGCGTGAAGAGTGTGTAAGAGAGAGAGAGAAAGAGTGCGAAGATTGTGTAAGAGAGAGAAAGAAAGAGCGCGAAGAGTGTGCATGCGAGAGAGTTAGAGCGCGAAGAGTGTGCGTGCGAGAGAGAAAGACTGCGAAAAGTGTGCGTGCAAGAGAGAAAGAGTGAGAGAGGTAAAGAGTGCGTGCGGACGTAACGTGTGCGATCTCCCGATGATCCCAGTGCCCCCGTCGCTCGACCGTGATCATGTCGCTCTCTCTGGCCGGTGCGGGTGGGGGAGTCTCCGACCGCGGTAAGGGACCGTTCCTCGGAGGGGTGCATTTTACACACCCCGGGACCAGCTTCCCATACTGTGTAAAGCGACGTCTATCAAACATGCATTTCTTGCAATCAAATATACCATTATACCTATGTATGTACCTATGTATGTATAAATGCAATTGTAATAGCATGCCACTCTTTCATCTTAGTTCTTCTATTACTTCTGAATGCAGTCAGGTAGTAAATGCATGCATTAGTCAAAGTAATAAAATTAACAGGGTGGGCCACGTGAAGGTGTGAAAGAAGGTCTTATCCACCCTAGAGTACATTCAATGTTTACAAACATCAGCATATGTATATAAACATAAACATCACAACAAAATATACAAAATACATATCTACACATTTTATTAAGTAAAAGAACATTGAGTGTACTCCGAATCGTGAAAAAAAGAATAAATAAAGTACTAAATTACTAAAGCTATCATATTCTTTTAGATAAAGCAACTGCAAATTACAAAACAACTATATATTTCTTAAATGCTTCTACAAAACATTCATTTACAAACTGTTTATTAACCTAGTTTCCAGAGTTTCATATCCACGACGTACACACAAATCTCTATGCACGAAATTCCGGAAATATGATCAATAACTGATTTTAATGAATTTATTATAGACACATTTGAAAAGTATATAGAAATACCAACAGGATTATTGATAAAAATGAAAAAATTTAAACATGTCTGAAATGCGATAATTTGGAAGATGTTTTCGCGGAACTTTTTATACATCTAAATTTCTGTCCGAGCCATACTGTATTCTTATGAATTTTTACAGTTAATGTAAAATATACAATATCTTTCCTATGTGCAGCGCATTCGTCTTGGTTAAACCAGTTTGGATATTTCTGATCCACTGAACGTGAAATCATCGAAAATAGTTTATCCAATATGAATGCCTCGCTGCGTATAGATGGGTAAGCCATATCAAAAGTTGTATTTATTATTTTAAAAATTGCCGAAAAATATACACTTGGAACACAAAGATGCCCAAATTCAATGTTATCGTGTACAATATATGCTCTAAAAGATAACAGTAGTTGCTCGTTTCGCGTGAACGTTGCATTGTTCTCTAAAAACATGTCGTAACACCTACGACATCCCGATTTGTCAATACATTTTTTAGCAATATACCCTGCAAAGTATTCAAGCGCACACGATTCTAGCGAGCACACCGATGTTGATAGTTCTTCAATATTATTGATTTCAATATTGTCATCAAAACTATCATCACCTGTGTTCTCTTCGATAGCAGACAATGAAGTATCTGACTCCAACGTGGCTGATTCACATTGTGCTATCGTATCTTCCGGTATAAACGGTGCATCGTCATCAGGCATGCAGTTACCACTATGTATACTACGATTCAGACTCAATAATATATTTTTTCGAATTGCAAGACGCACCGCTTTTACCGAAGGATTGCGATTATAAGTGCCACCGTGCGTTCGAAGAACGGAAAAAAATATTCTATACAATCGCTATTTAAGCGTGATGTTATAAGAATCCACAACTACAAGGTGGCATTTATAGATTGCCGTAATAACAAAATCCATGGAGGTGTTTTACAACCTTTAGGTGTAAGTACAAACCAATTAAATGCTGTTCAATATCATTAAAACGCGAAATAGCTTACTTCATGGGATTTGGATCACTGGCAGATTGACTATTTAAATTGTCAAACAAATCATTAAGCGTTTCAAAGAAACTAGCTGTGTATTGTACAGTATTTGTATTAATGCTGCCAGTAAGTGAAGCGGTAAACATAGCAGATGACACTATTTTGCTAAAAACTTGAAGAGCAAGCTTACGTTTCATTTTATCAAAAGAATTTGGAAACACATGTTTTTCGGATAACTTGTATGCTGCTCGCGTACTTTTCTCTTTCTCTAAATTCCAGAGAAGTACTACATCGAGCCACGAAACTATACGATCATTAATACAAAAATCATAGTTTAATAAATTATTTCTAATACTCTTGAATAAATGGAGATAATCAAAAATGTAATAAATTTTTTCACCATTTCTTATAAAAAATGGCGTTTCAACGGAAACACGTTCATCCGCTACGCTTTGATAACTACTTCCCTGATCGGAAACAACTGCTCTGACTTTCAAACCTGTCTCATGTAATGCATCTAATATTTTATTTAAAATAATTGACAACTCATCTTTCTTAACACTAGTTTTTGATACAAAGAAAGCCAATGGTTGTTTCCAATTAGTGAACAGCCTGCGTATCATAAATACAAGAACCTGTATACCCACAGCTACATTTCTTCCCAAAAATCCTAAATCTTTGAAACCTTCAATGACCTGTCGTTTTGGGTGGAAATCGAGACACTTTTTGATGGCAATTTCATCAAATTCAAGAATGCAATTACGATCTGCAATTTTCATGTGTGCAGACTTTACTTTCAATGCATTAAATAAATTTTGACAAATTCCTGGCCAAATGTCAATTTTCCCAAACCATCGAATAATTGTGGCTGGAGATGGCAAATGAAAACCAAAAATATCACGCATTCTATGATATAAAAAGGGAGAAGTGTAGTGCATTGTCATGCATATTTGTTGTTCCTTTTTCGAAAAAATTCGCCACGATTTAGGTTTAAATAAAATAAGCATAACAAATGTTAATAAATAACCGGATATTCGTTTAGAAATTGCTTTCTTCAAACATGTATCATCGATATTGCCTGAAGAAAGCTTATTTTGCAACCGATTCATTGCCTTACACTTTGCCCGCATTGCAAGCGAAGAATATTGTATTTTTTCTTCTCTTGCTCTAATTGCATTTGAGTTTCCATTAGCTGCTGTCCCAAACCATTGCAGCTTTGTATTGATGAAATGTCATCTTGTACAGACATAGTGTCTGGTTCTATGCTAAAACTATTATTATTGATGTCGGACGAATCAAAAATTTCCGGCACGGCATCTTTGCGCAGTCTACCCGACGCGTGAAAAGAATGTTTAGAAAAATGTTGACTGGACACATACTTTTTTTGTAATTTGTTATCAAACAATTCCATTTTCACCCAATCATCTAAACCACAGTTAATCAGCCACGTTATGCACCGATCACTATCTCTCGTTGGAAACGAATGAAAAGAAATACTGTCTGCTTTATTACGGTTTGTTAAACCCCAAAAAGAATAGACACATTTTTTTATAATGGGTTTTATTTTCGTTTATCTTCATTGTTTGCGAGAAATAGAATAGCAAAGCGATTAGATAGAAATAAGTAAGGAAATAGATTAAGAAACGCTGGTTTTCTATAAAAGTAAATGCAATATTTACTAAACGCATGCAATATAAAATAATATATGTATATGTAATATTCAGGTAAATCATATATACATACGTATTATGTATGTATATGATTTACCTGAATATAAGCTTTCCCACGTAGAAACGTCTTCTTCGATGCAGTCGCATAACAGACGTAACGCAATTAAAAGGACACAATATTCTTTTGTTTCATACACCATTTATATAATCCCCGATATTTCGATACCAAATTCTATCAGTAACAGCGCCGTTGTAGAATATAAGCACCAGCCTTACGGGCAGTGATGCCAGAATCGTGGAACCGAGGAACTTGCCCCTCCGGTGGATCCTCCGGCTGGACCCCCCACTCTGACGTACCGTCGTCGCCTTACGTTGTTTCTTACTGCGCACGCGCTACACACAAGCGTACCTCTAGTCTGTCCGTGTGAGCTGCCTATTCGACTCGACGGCGTCGAGGTACGTTTGTGTGTAGCGCGTGCGCAGTAAGAAACAACGTAAGGCGACGACGGTACGTCAGAGTGGGGGGTCCAGCCGGAGGATCCACCGGAGGGGCAAGTTCCTCGGTTCCACGATTCTGGCATCACTGCTTACGGGAGTTCGTGTCACTCGAATATTTCGGTGTTCTCTTACGCCCTCTAGGATATATTTTGGCTGGAGTGAGAAACAGAAGGCACAGACTTAAGATACCTACAGACATTGCATGCAATGCATTTTTCTGTCTACGGTTCTGAATTACCGACCCTGTAGAAAATGCCCTAGTACGATAGCGGACTCTATCGAAATGGAACGGTCAGGTGGTGAACCACATGAGGTTGCAACACATAAAGTGTGTGTCTGAGGAGGCTCGATTTTACAGCTTTGTCAGCTTTAAAACTGCAATGCTGCCGCATTCGTACAAAAATTAAGCGTTTGAGTGGATTCTTTCATAATTTTATTTTCACAGCTATTAGCTCGATATGATTGTCGATTTTAAACATTTTATAGAGCAATTGGTGTTTTATATGTTTGCCCAACAGAATATTATAAATCAAGAATCACATCGATTATCCAGGTCTCACCACGTGGAGGTTGCTGCGAGCGAGACCCACCCACCCACTTGGAATTTCTTTATCGTCCCACCCGACGGAAACATACAAAATTACAAAATACAAAGAAAAATGTATATATATATAGACTCTTCGTGATACACATTAGTATCTGTACCACAAACGAATAGCAAGAAGAGCCTAATTGCAAGCCTACCTGACCGAATTCTTAACCTGCCTAGTGTAAAAGCTAATCTTCCCTTTGAATGCGCATATGTACTTATAGGCATTTTGCATATATTCTTTCATTTTGTTTTACCCATTGTGTTGTGTGCCTAACTACAGTAATTCTGATTAATATTCGGACGCTCTTAAAACGATGAGAACTTTTTAAATATTGGACTCAAAGACTTTGATTTTTCTGAGAAGCTAGAACAATTAATTGATTATGTGATGTGGGGATAAAATTTGGAGAAAATTGTAACTGGTCGGAATTACAAAGACAATTCTAAAAATCGTATTTTGCAACATTTCTATGTAGGCCTACATAGAAAATTTTAAAACATACGTTTTGCAGATCTGTGTAAATTAGATACATATTCCGAAAATGTCATGAAAATCGGTTCAAAAAAAAACAACACGCATTGAAAGATGTAAGAATCCGTAGATGTATTACAGTTAGAGACCGAAAATCGCGAGAATCTGTAATTTTTACCATCTTTAAATGTTTGTAGCTTCATTACAACGTAAACCGATTCTGATGAAATTTGCGAAATAGGTACGTACCTATTATCGACACAGACCTACAAAACGTATGCTCCACGTTTTGGCCGGTGCCAAAAACTTTAAATCAAGAATCTAATTCTAAGCAACATCCATTCTAAATGGATTAAATCTAAATATCCAAATATCTATAGAATTCAATGTCCGTATGCGCCTTGCGGTATTGGTTCTGCAATGTTAATTTTCTACTACTGAAACGCGGTCGCGACTCTTATAATTAAATCGCACCTTTTAGGTGTGTTCTCCAATATTTGTGTAGACGCGATGCGATACAACGAGTGTCTAGATGCGCGAGTCAATCGGAATTGTATCAATATTAAACAAATTTAGGTCTGTATTAATTTGTAACGCTAACTTGACCCATTGTGGTTCTCGCGCAACTCTAATAAAAATCGCGAATGCCTACACCGCACCGGGCAGCCGTTGAAACTGGAGCATGGGCGCCTGAAATGTCGAAACATTCAAATGCAAACGCGATCTTATTGATGCGCAACGCTAAATCGACAAATCAAAATTCAAAAGGCAATTTAAATGAAACATTTAGTACTTCAACATTTGAAATTCTAGATCAGTATCGCTAGAACTACTTTAAGTCGCGATTATTTATTTGCAACGTTATCATGAACTTTAATTAACTTAGAAAATTTATACTTGTACAACGCGTATGTTAATTCGTTTCGCAACGCTACTCGAAATCGCGGATGTGCCCATCTCACAGCTGATCGTTGCAGCTCGAGCATGGGAGCCTGAAAAGTCGAAAGATTCTATTGCCAACGCGAACTTTTGGTACGCAACGCTAGTTCAACGAACAGAGATCCAAAAAAGATGACTCTACTGTTTCTGTAAAACAAATTGCGACTATTTCTTTCGCAACGCTATAGCATTGGAGGGAAAATTAACTTTCGTCTCTGTTCAAAATCGACTAATGCAACGCGTAGTTTTTTCGCAACGCTAGTGTAAATCGCGGACGTTCCCATCTCGGCTGATCGTTGGGGCGGCCAGGCCTGCCCATGCATGCAACTAACTACTTTTACTACTACTCTATTTCTACGGACGAGTACAGTGACAAGGTAGTAACGAAGTGACTTCTCATCCGAAGATGAGAAGCCATTGCAATAATTGCCCTCTTGAGCGACAGTTTGTCGGGCATCTTCTTTTTCTTCGGCGGTCCGCCAATAAACTGTAACCCTAAACGTGCTCGCAGCGAAAACGATCGACGACTTTCGAGACGAATCACAAGTCTCGAGAGAAGCTGATAGTTCCCCGCTGGTGCAATCGAGCAGGTGCGCAACGTTTCGAGACCCTAATCCGCGCGCGTTCGCGTCCGCGTCCGCGAAAAGCTATGCGAGCAAGAAGAATCGAGCAAGAAGAATCGAGCACGAAGCGTTCATCGAACGTCATGCCTCGTTCGATTTAGCTTCGAGTTGAAAGTTCAAGCTCTTCCAGCGACTGACTACCGCGCGAGTCGCGGCCTACCCGAAAGAGAAAGCGATAGCCAGCCCCGACTCCTACCTACTTAGAATTAACAGTCACACCAAGAGAGTAAGCTACCTATCCTGCCTAGCCCTATATTTAAAAAAATGGCAAAAGACACAGGCTCTCCAACACACTCGTTACACGGTTTTCTCGCACAGACGCCAGGGTGCAATAGCCTAATACCTAGGGAGAACGTCCCGGGACGTCTCCGACACCCTAACGTTCGATCTCAGTCAACCACACTCTAAGGTACGTACCAGTTTTCCTGAAATCGACTGACAATGGTAGCGATCATTGCGAGACATTAATTTAATTAATTACAGACCTAGTTTTCATCAATGAATTGAGAAACTACGCGCGCACATATTCCACGAAGATCCATGTAGCATGTCGCGGATCGACTGGAATATGCACTACCAAATCAAATTGAAAGAACTGACGCAATTCCACTGCCTAACCACACACTCGCAAAAGTGGAAAATGCGTCGTGCACGATACGCTAACCATTGTCAGTCGCCACATATATTCATGTTAGAAACAATATTCCATGTGCCCGTTGCTCTCACCCTCCCGAGTATCGTGGTAGCCGCGATCTGGTTTCTGCAGGTCTACCGGGCCCATTTATGCCTATGGAAGGATAGCCGATACCCCCCACAAATCGTATCGAGCTAGCGACGTGTCCCGGATGTCCGGTGCACTCTTGTCTATGTCTAGATGATTACATCTCTACGCTAGGGAACTATCCAAGCGCCAGGTCGTATATAAAAAAAAAACAATGCTATTAATGATAATAGTATTATTAACAGCATAAAAAAAGAACGTCCTGTCGACTGGGGCTGTAGCGGTCACAGGCTGCGAGATATGAAAATACCGAGTATTTTTTTCATCTCCACAAGACACAAGTTCGTGGTTGTCGCAAAATTACTAAATAAACAAACTCCATGTCTGTGCACTTGGAAATTTTAGACGGTAGGGCACCAGCTATGGCAAAGTCGAGTAGCCAAGTAGTCGGTTTGCGACAACGTACATGAATTTTGTTATACAATGGATTCCAGCTAGACAAAAGGGTAGATGGAAGACGTACCAAACACCGATGCACCCCGTCCGATACAACAACGTATGCATCGTAAGCGTGACCATCGGTTCATTAATTGATTAATTGATTAATCTTGCATCTATAACATAGGTGTGACTCTACTCTGTTCAACGCTATTGTACTATGAGTACAAGGGAATTACTCCCTGCAACAAGAACACATGACTCTACTGCTGGATCCTTTTATCAAGAGGGAGACGGAAGATCGTTCTCTAACTCTAAGAGATCGTTACAATTTTGTCGGCTGATAGTAAAATAAAAATTACGGCGAAGACCTGTCGGTAAAGCCTCAGAATGTTGCAAGGGCCAAAACATTAAAGACCCACGTTGCCTAAGCACGGCCAAGATGTCGTACGTCTTGTTGAGCCCCAAGACCTCGCCCAATTCTCTAACAGGTCGAGCTGTACCATCGCCAGCTCTCGGATTTCCCCGACAACGGGGTACGCGTAAAACTATCCGTCAAACGACTTGTAACGATCCACGACTTTTATTCAATTTAATAGAATTTAACTTGAGAACTTTAGAACTCGATGCAACCGATACTGCATCCGTGAAATCAAAGATCACTCCACCTCCCTTTGCTTAATCTATCTATCACCTGCCCGAAGCTTGGCAAAAAGAAAACATGAATTCGCGACGCGAGGTCTCGCTGGATCTCCCCGTAAATCGAGCGGTACCAAAAATTCGAATGCATACCCGAGAAGCGGGTGGAAATAAACGAGCAAAGCCAAGCAATCAAAATTAAATATCTTTTACAATTCATTCGATATCATTCAAAATTCATTCACAATCATTCAAACTTTTCTCAAAATATTCTAAAAAATATGTCAAAATCTACCTGATAACTATGTATATACGTTTTCGAATGAATTCCGGAGTACGTGGAAACAAGGGCGGCTAACGTGAAGTCGGATGTCGGTAGTCGGCAGTCTTCTTCGAGATGATGCAACCTAACATGTGTAGATTCGGAGAAAAAAGATTAGAATTTGTTGACAATTGTACGGAAATAATTTTGGAATTTATTTATTATTTGAGCTGAACAATGATAATGAAATAAAAAATTATTCAAATCAAATGTTATTTGAAAATAATTTATTTCATGGAAACACCACAGGAAAATAAATTTTCTATATTATTTGAAAAACACTAAATAATTCATTATTTTAAATTAGATTATCCGTACATGTTGGTTTTTTAATTAATCGAAAATACATTAGCAATGTATTCTTATATTATTGTAATTTGAAAAGAAAATGTCCAATAAAAAAGTTTAATTGTCAATGTAGTATGTATATTGGTATTCACATCCTCTCCTCCTCGAAGAAAGCACGAGAATTGCGTCTCGATCTCGGTTTTCAATGTCGATTTTCTCTCTGGCTCTGTGACAGAAAGAACAAATTCGATCAATTACAACAACAACCGTCAAAGGATAAATCCGAGTTAATAGAAAATAAATAATTCAAATTGAATATAAAATCAAACTTTATTTGTACTAAAATTTATAATAATCGCGATTTCTATCGCGCGACACGAATTTAAATTCAGTTCATCGACACGATACAAGAGTAAATTATCGCGAGAAAGCAACGCAGAAAAAACACGGAAACAGTTATACGTACTACGTACCGCGTAACATTCCTTGCTTTGCGTTGTACACATTTTCTGCGTTTCAATAATAGACGCGGTTGTCAAGGACAGAGGATGGATTTCCGAGATATGGTAACGCACGTCCGATCACTTTGACTGTTTTGATTGTAATGAGTCGTGTAGTGGCCGAATCGTTGGATTTACGGGCTGGGAGGGGACGATTGCCCCCGACAATCGGCGATTGCCCCCGATTTTGGACTAGCGCGGCCGGCCGCGAAGGTGCGCAAAAGCCCCTCCGAGGTAATACCTGTGTTGTGACGTCGCGTTCTTAGAAGTGTTCCAGCGAAGCAAACAGACAAAATATCCATAGCCGGGTAAGCAATGACGTCACAATTTGTACCGCAGGTGATTTCTGTTTATTTTTGAGAAATATACGATATCTTTCCTACTTATGGGTATCGTCTGTGGTATTGCCATCGTCAACAATATCTGCAATTTTCCACTTTGTTAGCTACGATTATTATTAACAAAGTGGATATCTCTGTTACTAATAATGAGAGATAAAATCTAATTTTTCCGATAAACATCGGTACACCTATTACAACCAAATGTTACGAATCTACTTCCAACATCGCCGATGGGTTCCAGTGTAGCGTTCCCGTCATCAATGATAGGATTCTAGATTTCTGCGATACTAATAATATAATCCCCGAAAACCAATATGGTTTTAGAAGACACCACTCCACAATACATGCTATCAATAAATTAACATCCGACGTCAATCTAGCCCTGAGTAGAGGTTCTTGCGTGGGCGTCTGTCTAGTACATCTGGAGAAAGCATTCGACACCGTCTGGACAGGCGGGTTGTAATCGTTAAACAAGCAGAGATAATAAATTCATTAATTGCATTTTATCGATTGATTTATGCTTAATAATATTCGTGTATCATAAATTATTTTGTATCTCGAGTTCGATTGCCTACTTCTCTTAAAAAATAAGATGGCAAGATGGTCAAGAATTGTTGCAAATATTAACCAGCTAGACATAATAAATTCATCAGTGAATTGTGTTCGATAAATTAATGCGCGCGAATATTCATGTGTTAGAAGATATTCAATATCTCGAGTTCCATTACATATTTTTATTAAAAAATGAGATGGTCAGATAGTCGAGGGAGTGCATGTCGACATAATTGACAAAAGAAATTGTTATAAACATTAAACAGCCAGAGATAATAAATTTATTAATTACATTTGCTTGATATAATATTGTTTGGTGATATTCATGTGTTAAAAGTTACTCTGTATCTCGAGTACTATTAGCAATTTTTACTTAAAAATAAGATGGTAGATAGTCAAGAGGATGCTTGTCGACATCGTTGGCAAATGGAATTGTTATAAACATTATACAACCAGAAATAATGCATTTATCAATAATTATTATCACGGCGATCGAGATCTACCAAAATTAGTTGGGGTGGGAGCGTTGCGCTCCGCTGCGCGCTGCGCATCACTGCTTACCTAAGCTCGCGGAGCGCGCTCAGTCAGTCAGTCGGGCCGGGCCCTCCGGCAGAAGCGGATGGGCTCCGGGACCAGGAGGGTCTCAAGAGGTACCCTGGCCTATCCTGCCTACCTTGAGGATGACCAGTGGATCTCCAGAGGTACCCAGGCCTACCTTCAGCCGGCTTCGGGTTGACCAAGGGTCCTCCACCAGTGGCCTACCCTGGGGTTGAACGGTGGTCATCCAGAGCTACCCTAGTCTACTCCTGCTTACCCTCAGCTGGCTTAGGGTTGACCATGGGTCCTCCAGCAGTGGTCTACCCTGGTCTATCCTTGCCTACCCTGAGGTTGACCAGTGGTCATCCAGAGCTACCATAGCCTACAACTGCTTACCTTTAGCTGGCTTAGGGTTGACCAAGGGTCCTCCAGCAGTGGTCTACCCTTGCCTACCCTGAGGTTGACTAGTGGTCATCCAGAGCTACCTGAGCCTACTCCTGCTTACCTCCAGCTGGCTTAGGGTTGACCATGGGCCCTCCAGCAGTGGTCTGCCCTAGTCTACCGTTGCCTATCCTGAGGTTGACCAGTGGTCATCCAGAGCTACCGTAGTCTATCCTTGCCTACCTTCAGCTGGGTTATGCCACCCTGATCTACTCCAGAGCTACTCAGGCCTATCCTTGCCTATCTTGGGCTTGACCAGTGGTCCTCTAGAGCGACCCTGACCTACCATTGTCTACCATCAGCTGACTTAAGCTTGACCAAGTGTCATCCACCAATGGCTTATCATTGTTTATCATGGTCTACCCTTAGATAGCTTAGGGTAGTCCAAGGGTTATTTAAAACTTCCTTGGCCTACTCTAAGCTAGCTCGGGGGGGCCCATGGTCTCTTCAATGCTGTCTTCGTTTACCTTGGGCTCTGAGCCGGTCCAGTTTCAGTATCCGTCATGATGTCAGTACTGTGCTGATCAGTTCAAAGAGGGCAATCATTGCAGTGGCTTCGCATCTTTGAGTGAGTCATTTCGTCACTACCTTGTCACTATATTCGTCTGTAGAAGTAGTAGTATAGAGTAGTAGTAAAGTGTGAAAGTAGTTAGTTGCATGCATGGGTAGGGCCTCGCCGCCCCAACGATCAGCCGAGATGGGAACGTCCGCGATTTGCACTAGCGTTGCGAGAAAACCACGCGTTGAATTTAGTCGATTTTGAAAAAAGATTAAAGCTAACATTACGGTATAGATTGTTTAGAGCGTAGCGTTGCGAATCACAAATAGTCGCGGTTCAAAATTATATTTCAATTTGATAACTGCGCTTTTAAAGTCCATATTGTTTTTGTTGTTTTACATGTAATCTAAAGTAATCGTTTTTTGGATCTCTATTCGTTGAATTAGCGTTGCGTACCAAAAGTTCGCGTTTGCTTTCGAGTCTTTCGACTTTTCAGGCTCCCATGCTCGAGCTGCAACGATCAACTGTGAGATGGGCACATCCGCGATTTCAAGTAGTGTTGCGAAACAATTTGTTACACGCGTTGTACTATTATCAATTTTAAAACTTGATTAAATGTCTAGTTAGTGTTGCAAATAAATAGTCGTAATTTAAAGTAGTTCTAAAGATACCTGTTTAGAATTTTAGACGTTAGAGTTTTAAATTTCTTAATTAATTAGCATTTTAAATTCGATTTGTTGAATTAGTGTTGCGCATCAAAAGAATCGCGTTTGCAATAGAATCTTTCGATATTTCAGGCGCCCATGCTCCAGTTGCAACGATCAACTGTGAGATGGATACTTCCGCAATATCGAGTAGCGGTGCGAAACAAATTGTCGGGATGGGGCCGAAGGAGCAGACGAGGTTTTATGCCAAAAATGCCGGACATACTGTCATTCAAAAGGACAATCATTGCATCGTCTTCGCATCTTCGAGTGAGTCATTTTATCACTACCTTGTCGTTATACTCGTCTGTAGAAATAGAGTTGTAGTAGAATGTAAAAGTAGTTAGTTGCATGCATGGGCAGGCCTCGCCGCCCCAACGATCAGCCAAGATGGGAACGTCCGCGATTTGCACTAGCGTTGCGAAAAAAGTACGCGTTGCGTTAGTCGATTTTGAACACAGATCAAAGTTAGGCTTTCTTCTAAATATAATAGTAGTCTCTATCAGCGATATAGCTCGTTTAAACTATAGCGTTGCGAAACAAATAGTCGCGATTCGTTTTGCAGAAACTGTAGAGTTATCTTTTTTGGATCTCTGTTCATTGAATTAGCGTTGCGTACCAAAAGTTCGCGTTTGCTTTCGAGTCTTTCGACTTTTCAGGATCCCATGCTCGAGCTGCAACGATCAGCTGTGAGATGGGCACATCCGCGATTTCGAGTAGTGTTGCAAAACAAATTGTCACACGCGTTGTACTAGTATCAATTTTTAAAGTTGATCAAATGCCTAGTTAATGTTGCGAATAAATTTCTTATTTAAATAGTATTTTGAATTTCCATTTGTTGAATTAGCGTTGCGCATCAAAAGGATCGCGTTTGTATTAGAATGATTCGATATTTCAGGCGCCCATGCTCCAGTTGCAACGATCAACTGTGAGATAAGAACATTCGCGGTTTTAAGTAGCGTTGCGAAACAAATTGTAACACGCGTTGTAATAGTATAAATTTTCAAAGTTGACTTAATGTCTAGTTAATGTTGCGAATAAATAGCCGCGATTTCAAGTAGTTTTAGAAGTACCGATCTAGAACTTTAGACCTTAGAGTTTTAAATTTCTTATGTAATTTGTAAGAATGATAATACTTAATTTTGTAAGACTTTCAAAGTTCAACTTTACCAAATTGATATATAATTTTTGTCTAGAAATTGATATTTTTCAGGAAATTGATATTTCTCAGGAAATTGATATTTCTCAGGAAATTGATATTTTTTCAGGAAATTGATATTTTTTCAGGAAATTGATATATTTGTCTTGAAATTAATATTTATTTCAGGAAATTGTTATTTATTTCAGGAAATTGTTATATATTTCAGGAAATTGTTATTTATTTCAGGAAATTGTTATTTATTTCAGGAAATTGTTATTTATTTCAGGAAATTGTTATTTATTTCAGGAAATTGTTATTTATTTCAGGAAATTGTTATTTATTTCAGGAAATTGTTATTTATTTCTGGAAATTGATATTTATTTCAGGAAATTGATATTTATTTCAGAAAATTGATATTTATTTCAGGAAATTGATACTTATTTCAGGAAATTGATATTTATTTCAGGAAATTGGTACTTATTTCAGGAAATTGATATTCATTTCAGGAAATTGATACTCCTTTCAGGAAATTGATATTCATTTCAGGAAATTGATACTCCTTTCAGGAAATTGATATTTTTCAGGAAATTGATACTCCTTTCAGGAAATTGTTATTTATTTCAGGAAATTGTTATTTATTTCAGGAAATTGTTATTTATTTCAGGAAATTGTTATTTATTTCAGGAAATTGTTATTTATTTCTGGAAATTGATATTTATTTCAGAAAATTGATATTTATTTCAGGAAATTGATACTTATTTCAGGAAATTGATATTTATTTCAGGAAATTGATATTCATTTCAGGAAATTGATATTCATTTCAGGAAATTGATACTCCTTTCAGGAAATTGATATTCATTTCAGGAAATTGATACTCCTTTCAGGAAATTGATATTTTTCAGGAAATTGATACTCCTTTCAGGAAATTGTTATTTATTTCAGGAAATTGTTATTTATTTCAGGAAATTGTTATTTATTTCAGGAAATTGTTATTTATTTCTGGAAATTGATATTTATTTCAGGAAATTGGTACTTATTTCAGGAAATTGATATTTATTTCAGGAAATTGATACTTATTTCAGGAAATTGATATTTATTTCAGGAAATTGGTACTTATTTCAGGAAATTGATATTCATTTCAGGAAATTGATACTCCTTTCAGGAAATTGATATTCATTTCAGGAAATTGATACTCCTTTCAGGAAATTGATATTTTTCAGGAAATTGATACTCCTTTCAGGAAATTGTTATTTATTTCAGGAAATTGTTATATATTTCAGGAAATTGTTATTTATTTCAGGAAATTGTTATTTATTTCAGGAAATTGTTATTTATTTCAGGAAATTGTTATTTATTTCAGGAAATTGTTATTTATTTCAGGAAATTGTTATTTATTTCAGGAAATTGTTATTTATTTCTGGAAATTGATATTTATTTCAGGAAATTGATATTTATTTCAGAAAATTGATATTTATTTCAGGAAATTGATACTTATTTCAGGAAATTGATATTTATTTCAGGAAATTGGTACTTATTTCAGGAAATTGATATTCATTTCAGGAAATTGATACTCCTTTCAGGAAATTGATATTCATTTCAGGAAATTGATACTCCTTTCAGGAAATTGATACTCCTTTCAGGAAATTGATATTTTTCAGGAAATTGATACTCCTTTCAGGAAATTGTTATTTATTTCAGGAAATTGTTATTTATTTCAGGAAATTGTTATTTATTTCAGGAAATTGTTATTTATTTCAGGAAATTGTTATTTATTTCTGGAAATTGATATTTATTTCAGAAAATTGATATTTATTTCAGGAAATTGATACTTATTTCAGGAAATTGATATTTATTTCAGGAAATTGATATTCATTTCAGGAAATTGATATTCATTTCAGGAAATTGATACTCCTTTCAGGAAATTGATATTCATTTCAGGAAATTGATACTCCTTTCAGGAAATTGATATTTTTCAGGAAATTGATACTCCTTTCAGGAAATTGTTATTTATTTCAGGAAATTGTTATTTATTTCAGGAAATTGTTATTTATTTCAGGAAATTGTTATTTATTTCTGGAAATTGATATTTATTTCAGGAAATTGGTACTTATTTCAGGAAATTGATATTTATTTCAGGAAATTGATACTTATTTCAGGAAATTGATATTTATTTCAGGAAATTGGTACTTATTTCAGGAAATTGATATTCATTTCAGGAAATTGATACTCCTTTCAGGAAATTGATATTCATTTCAGGAAATTGATACTCCTTTCAGGAAATTGATATTTTTCAGGAAATTGATACTCCTTTCAGGAAATTGTTATTTATTTCAGGAAATTGTTATTTATTTCAGGAAATTGTTATTTATTTCAGGAAATTGTTATTTATTTCTGGAAATTGATATTTATTTCAGGAAATTGATATTTATTTCAGAAAATTGATATTTATTTCAGGAAATTGATACTTATTTCAGGAAATTGATATTTATTTCAGGAAATTGGTACTTATTTCAGGAAATTGATATTCATTTCAGGAAATTGATACTCCTTTCAGGAAATTGATATTCATTTCAGGAAATTGATACTCCTTTCAGGAAATTGATATTCATTTCAGGAAATTGATACTCCTTTCAGGAAATTGTTATTTATTTCAGGAAATTGTTATTTATTTAAGGAAATTGATATTTATTTCAGGAAATTGATATTTATTTCAGGAAATTGATATTTATTTCAGGAAATTGATATTTTTATCTTGAAATCAATATTGTTCGGATCGGAGTTCCCTCAGGGACTCACTCATGGGATGGGGCCCGTGAGTGGGTACGGGGACTCGCGTCCCCGGGGGCACCCGAATCGCCTACAGGTCGTTGCGTCCACAAATCATTAGATTTGGGCTCGATGTGGTTTCGATTTTGTCTCGACTTTGTTTCGACCTGTTTTCGACTTGGTGTCGATTTTGTTTCAACTGGTTTTCGATTCTGTTTCAACTGGTTTTCGATTCTGTTTCCATTTTGCTTCAACTGGTTTTCGATTCTGTTTCGATTTTCTTTCAATTGGTTTTCGATTCTGTTTCGATTTGGGTCGTTCATCTTGCTCTTGTTAGTCAGAACGAACGAAGAAAATTCATCAAAGGAAGAAAATTCATCGAAAGAAAAAAATTCATCGTGCGAAGAAAATTCATCGAAGGAAGAAAATTCATCGTGCGAAGAAAATTCATTGTGCGAAGAAAATTCATCGTGCGAAGAAAATTCATCGTACGAAGAAGATTCATCGTACGAAGAAAATTCATCGAAAGAAGAGGATTCGTCGAACGAAGACTCCAGATTATTCTTAAGTTAGTTTCAGTGCGTGCGTTAGTTATTAAGATTGTCAGTCGTCGTTGTAATTATGTCGAGTAATTATTGTTGTAACTTGACTTTGCTCGCCTCGTTTTCTGACTCCGACACAGCCTTCTGCTGTGTCGGCCTTGCTTGCAGGTTCTGAGCTGATCCAGTTTCGGTATCCGGCGTGAAGTCATTGAGAGGGATGTCTAAGAGACTCGTTCACTCGTCTTCTGACGATCCTCTGTGTTAACGTAATCCTGGGCACGCCATGTTCTCATGTCACCCAGTAGCGCCAGAAACCGTTTGAGCGCATCTCTTTGCCATCTTTCTTGGTGATGGAGTGACGGGTATCGGGCTGGTCGGCTCAGGACTTGTAAGCACTGAACGCGTCGCGTCACCCTTGAACCAGAGCCTTCTGCTCTGGTTCGATCTTGTTTCTCTCTTTGAAAGAATCAGAGCCTACCGCCTGATTCGCCCTTGATCCCTCGTGGATCGGAGACTTCTTCTCCGATTTACACTTTGCCCCACAATAATTACTCGACATACGCTAAATGGAAAAGAAGTCTTTTCCATGAAAAAGACTACTTCTCCATTTAGCGACCTGTGAAACTTAGTTTCTAAGAATCTTCGTTGTAAGAAAGGGAGGCAGAACGAAGGGAGACTTCGTTCTGATTCCCTTTCGGGTCTCTTGTGCAGCAACCTCCTCGTGGTGAGACCTGGGCAATCGATATTATCTACAATTCGCAAGATATTGTAACTTATAAATTATAGTATCTTGCATGTAGTGGATAATATCGAGCTAATAGCTGCACATTTAGAATTTGCGTAAATATGTATTTCATAGTAGAATGTAAGACTTTTAATACTTTCTTCCTTTTCCTATGTCTTACCTTCAACAATTATTTTCAATTAATAATCCAAATACAAAGTTTTCGTTTCAGAATACATAGGTTCTGATGTAGTCTAAATGTGATGTACGTACTGAGATGTACGTTACATATCGCATATTATTTCGATATTGAAACATTATTTTATGTTCAAATTAAATAATTGGTTGAAACTAGTTCTTATCCAGACTAAAAGTTAGTTCTCATCCATGTGTTAGAGGGAGTAAAAAGATGAGACAGGATCTGTTCCAGACTACACAGACTTAAGATACCTACAGATATCTACAGGTTTCTATCACAAGCGATGAGATAAATGTTTTGTCCTGCTTTTCGAAGTTGTGGAAATTCAGAGGCACGTTGCTTTTTAATCTAAACCACAATTTTATTGAACGATCATTTGAATATTCGATGACTTCTTGAAAAATCATTATCATTTTTTAAAATTTTTTATGCGAATATAAAATTGCTAAAAAGTTTGCAATTTTTAATTCGTGGTTTTTTTATTACATATATGTACACCTGATTATATGGATAAAAACCATGTTCACCAAAGCAATTTGCAGGACACGCGTGCAGTTTTAATATTATTTTCATCATTTTTATATTATTAACAAATGTTAACTTATCAACATAACTAATTTGAATTTTAACACGAAAGGTATTGTTTTCCGATATGAAAATATTAAGAAATGTATAAACATTCGCGGCATGATAATTGTTGCAGTTTACACGAGCATGTGTAAACTGATATTCATATATTACATATGATACAGATTAGAATACGTCGTCGAAAGCCTCAAATAAAATTCTTTCCGGCCTGAACTTCGAAGAAAACTTTTCCATACAAATACAGTTTAACTTATCCGATTTGTGGCATGTTTAGACTTATTTTCATCAAAAAAGCATTTGCAATCGACTCATAATGTTTCCATGGCAGAATTATGAACCATAATAAACATTTTATTGTTATTAATACGCGTTAGTGAAACCTTTACATTGTTGTCTTCAGGAGGCACACGTAGCGGCGACGTACGATATGGACGTGATTCAGCATCAGAGGCAACATTGTAACACACATTGTATTATAAATAAATCCAATTTTATTTATTATTAACATTATCATAATGGTAAAATCACCTATTGATTGAAAATATTTTTCTGATCAAAATAAGCCCAAACACGGCATAAATCGGATTATCATGCATATATAGCGTACATTGCACTGAAAACAACGTGCGAAACATTTCCGACGACAGAATCTGTCTACAGAAGCTGACGGAATTTGAAACGTCTCGAGCTCGATAAATGTGGTAGTGCTTGTACGTGACCACTGTTGCTCACGGTATTTGTTGTTGCACGCAAGGATCATCGTAGCCAAATATGTATATGTATAATCGAATAAAACTGAGCGTTGAGTCGCAAAGAGACGTAAATAGAAATAATAAATCACGTTGATAAAATTTTCGCACGTTAATGACGTACGTCATTAAAACAAAAATTTATATCTTTTCAGTCAAATACATTGTTTTTCTACATATTGTATACTAAAGCAATATCTCTTTGGACACTTTAGAATTAAACTAATACAATAGAAAATTTGTATTACTTTATACATATTGATTAAAAATATGTGTATAAAACTATTATAATATACATTCATTAGTGACACGAGTAATAAAAATAATATTACGTATAGAAACCAAATTAATTTTACTACAATTCGTATTTTTGTAATACATTCTTCATAAATATTATTTTCACCGTTCAAATACACGCGCCGTATGCATTTGTAGCCTCCAAAACAGCCGTAGTAAAAATAAAGTGTACGGAATATTCAGTTCTTGCTAATACGGCTAAATTCGTGAACTATCGGTAACATTGAGCGCGACGCCGAAATGGTACGGGAGCTACTGTGGCCTCCCGAGGCCTAGACAGAAAAGCCCATAAGATGCAATGTCTGTAGTAGTCTTAAGTCTGTGTATTTTGTGAGACACGAAACCCCATATGGTGATTATACTACTCTTATACCTCGTCTGTGATACTATATATTAACACCGGACGAGATACTATACTAAGACCAGTAAAGTAAAGGGTTCAATAAAGAGGACAATAGAGGGACAATGGAGAAATGGAGATTTGAACTCCCGAAGAGGTCCGTCCATTCTGCCGGCTCCACAGGTCCAGAGGGACTGACAATTTTGACAGTGCTATTGTCATTGATCGATAATGCTGTCGGCCTCGTAGAGATCGTCCGTACACTCCAATAGAATTTCTTCAAGTGGCTGTCATTCATGAGAATTCAGGGAGAAGTCAATTTCCCATCTATAAACAGAAACATCAACTGGATTTCAACAGCTTTCAACAGCTTTCAACAACATCGATTAGGTTCATGACAGTTGAAATGACAAACAACTTGGTTATATTTATTCATTGTTTATTAAAGTGGAAAAATGTCATTAGTATCAAGAATTATAATTCGAACAAAATTAATAATTAATCCGAACTATTGTTTGCGTCTCATGTAAAAACGCTATCCAAACAGCAATTATGAATAATTTAAGCACAATCGAGGTATAAGATAGACCCAACAACCCATTGTATGATTTAATGATTACTAATCATTGATTACAATTTATCACTATGTCACAAATATATTCCATATGACAAGGTATGAAGTGACACGAAAATACATTGGATATTAGGTATATACTATACCTCCAATGGCTGTAACTTTTTATCACGTTTAATGTTTTATTCTTTTTTCTTTAGAAAAGTATAAAAGAAAATCTGTTTCATTTCGCCAAATAATCTTTTAAATTGAAACAAGTTTTTACGGTATCCGCTTCTTTTAATTTTGACGATATTGCAAATCGTCGGTATCTAATTGAAAATTGTAATTTGAGGTAAGCAATTTTCTAATTAACGATTTGATTTAAAACTCATTGTAAAATCTATCCTGGACAATAAATTCAGATAGAATTTACTATAGACAGTGATGTCTAATTATTATGCACATTTCTTACACTGTAACGTCCTGACGTTCGAACATCAGCGCAGATGTTGGCGCAATGTGCGCCGCATATTGCACTTGCTGCATCACACAAACATTTAACAGTTAATAATATTACATTGCGAAAATGTTACTATCACATTTTTATAATTTTAAAATTATTTAATAATTTCCAATATTTTGGTATTTAATGCCATAATTGGTCGATGCATTACAATTGCACCATTTATCGTTTCATTTAAATTTACCTTTTTTTTAAGATCTGATCAGACAAACGAGAAATGAAAAATCAAATGTTGAATTGTTACTTCATCCAAAGAAATATTATTGTAGCATTGACTGCTAAATATCTTGTTAGACAAACTGTTGTGTTGAAGATGAATAGGCCGTAGTTGTTTATAATAAAAATATACAAGTTGATATCGGAACCACAATAAGTTAGAGATACCACTAGCTTTATCATGTAATCATGCGATTATTAAAGTCATAGTGGATTAATAGATGATGCAAAAGTATTTTTAGCAGTACGCATCTTAGCGCTTTGAGGATAGGACATGACAATATTATTCAGTATAAATTTCTAGAATAAACCGTAAACTATAATGCAAATATTTAACCGGCCACTGCCTCTGTATAAAAGACGTGTATAATTGAAATAAAACGATGGCAGTGAAAACACCAAATTAATTATGTCGCTAAAATTTTAAGTTCGCATGGACGGAAATTACTTCCAATGTAGTATCTGTATAAGTGTAGTATGACAATGTTGCTCGTATAAATCTATGAATGAACTTTTCAACAGAGAGTAATGTACATCTGCCTCAAACAATTAACACGTTGCGGTCCTTTAACATTGTTTGGCCGTATTTTGCGGTATGCGGACAACGCGCATCACGACTATCTCGTCCAATGTTCGTGAAATAAATTTAGTGATTCTATTGGAATTCTTCCAAATCGCCGTTTGAGAAAAATATTGGCTTTGCGATACGCTACGCCATTATACGAAGTCACTATATTTACTCCACTAACAGTGCACTGTGATTGCTGAAAGATTCTGAGTCGTCACAGTTTGGTAACATTATTATACATGTATTGTTAATTTAATGTAATGTTAAATAGGATGTACTTGCTATCGTTAAATATATCGTTGCTTGGTAACCTTAAAAAATGATAAAAACATGATTAAATAGTTTGACAAAAAAATGTTAAAATGCATTATGAAAAGGAACTCGCATTTACTGTCCTTAATGTAATGCAAAATTGTATTCAAAATATTCTTTCGATGTATATCACATGCACGAAAAATATTTAAGTATATGCTAAATGAAGTTCGCGGTTATACGATACTTGATTTTTTTAATTAAAAACAAGTTTTTGAAAATTCAAAACAACCGTTGTTATTGAACACGCACAAAAAATAAAAGAAGCGTACGAAAACATACAAATTTATCGTATTTATTAGAAAAAATGCAAATTTCATGTTATAATAATTTGAAGTACTTTGATTTAACCAGTTTTCATATCAGCATTTATATCTAACAAAAGGTATGACTAAGTACATAGTACAACTTTCATGCAGTTGAACCAGAAAGCGCTATAGTTCAACATGGGCCACGGACCGCAATGTGTTTACATTAAATACAATCACCAACTATTTATGAAATAGTTCAGTGCGGTTGCTTTACTTCTAACAATTGAGGATAATTTTCTACTATGTTCAATAAGATTCCTTCAATATAAGCCCTTAATTGAGTGTTGACCTCTTGCTGCTCCTTTAAAGCTTGTTTCATCTGCAACAAATCGTTTTGAATAGAATCGAGACAAACAATTTAGTGAAACACAACATTATCACAGCTAAAATTTAGTACTTACTTCGGATATGCTACAAAGATCGCGATAATCACCAGCAATTTGGCCATCCATCTATAATGAAATACAATTAATATTAAAAGCCTATACTATAAAATTGATAACTACTGGAATCTTTTACAGTTTCAACGTTTAAAGATCTACATTGTGACGTACTTGATCTTGATTGATGCCGGCTAATAATTCTACGGCAAGACTAGGTCCTTTCTCAGCATTACTGTTACAGGGGTTTAACGTTAGAAGTTCACGGCCTGCCTGCAGAGCCGCTGCAGCTTGCAATTCGTCCCTCGATTCTTCTAGACCTAAGACAATGTCCAACGAATTGGATTAATTTTAAACAGCTATTAAGTTAACTGTAATGATCGATTCGATAATATTATTACTTTTATTATGCGTCCGTAGTTGCGCCACCTGTTGCAGTAATTCATCTATTCTTTGCTGGTCCTCTACTCTCAACGCAAGTTCTTCTTTAGCAACTTCTAGCTGATGGTGAGCCTCGTTTGCCCGAGTTATGGCTTGACGTTCGTTTTCCCGTGCAATCTTGGTCTCCATCATAGATTCCTCAAGCTCATTCTCCAATCGATTTTTCTCCGACTTCACTTTCTCCAATTGTTCCCGTAACCTTACTATCTCGTCTTTTAAACTAGACCTTTCAAGCTCGATTGCTTGCAATTTTATATTATAATTTTCTATTTGCAACTGCCGCTCGCGATCTAACCGGTTCGCCCATTCTCTGTGCCTTCGTTGCTCTGCCTAGAAAAATATTATTTATCATGTTCATTTTATCGACGAATATACACTATTGACGTTGTTTACGCCATTCTGTATTATTTTACTGGCTCGATACAAATTAATCTAATTGGATAAACACACGGCCATGCTTGCAATAGCTTCCCGAAAGAAAGTGCCGAAGTGGAACGTACTTGAAGCCTTTCCTCGGCCCTAGTTTCAGCATCTTTAGCCGCCTCTTCCAGCATTAGTATTCTCGCCTGCAACGTAGCATTTTCCTGCTTCGCTCTTGCGTAGCGTTCTTCGCCGACCGATTGAGTATCCACTAAAGCATGCATTTGTTCTTGGATCATTTGGACCTGAAACACATAATTTTGTTTTTAAAATATCGATGTCTCTTCAATTTCTCAATTTTTCAAATTTATCGTTCGTCTTTAAAAATTTAAATTGTGCCACAATGTTCTTGTGCAAACAAAATTTCATTAGGTTTAGTAGGATTTAACTAAACTGTGAGTAATTATATAGAAAAGGTCTGCGCACTCCGATTTTGATGAAATTTTAATATGTTATGGAGCAATACATTCTGAACAACTTTTTCCTTTTCCAACATAGGAGGGTCGCTTTTAGTTTTCGAGATATTTGCAAAAAACTATCGGTAATGTTAATTTCATAACGGAACCCTTCTTTTTAGAAACACTGGGTGCGTGTGGGTGGTATTGTAGCGTCTCATCTCCACAACGCGTTTACAAACAAAAAATAAACAGATGCGGCCCGAAAATGTAGGAAATGGAATAACAGAAGAAACAAGCAGAATTAACTCCTGTAGATAACTCTGATCATACATAGATAGGCTGAGCTTTCAATTTTCAAAGACATTTCATGGATTTTCGGGCCGCAGCTGTTTATTTTTTGTTTGTAAACACGTTTTGGAGATGAGAAGCTACAATACCACCCACACGCACCCAGTGTTTCTAAAAAGAAGATTTCCGTTATGAAATTAACATTACCGATAGTTTTTTGCAAATATGTCGAAAACTAAAAGCGACTCCCCTATATTGGAAAAGGAAAAAGTTGTTCAAAATGTCGAAATCTATAATATATTAAAATTTCATCAAAATCGGAGTACGCAGACCTTTTCTATATAATTACCAAACTTTGATTGGATGAGATTTTACAGCGTGTGGATTCAGCAGCCGACGCGTTAACAAAATTTTTGGAGACACAACGATGCACACACAACTGCCGCGTTTCCCGCCACACGTAACTATCCTGTTTTATCCTCGCCAATTAATAGATTTGGCATAGTACGATGCTAAATAAACACAACGTCGTAGTCCTTTGCTCGAGTATTGCCACGAAACTCCGGACCGACGGTAGTTACTCTAGCAGTACTGTACTGTCTTTTACGGATCAATTAGAATCACTTTAATGCGTTCACTTTAATGGCCCTTGAAAGTTGACTAGCAAAATACGACGGAGTACTGACGATCGTGTCGGCAAATACCTTCTGTTCAGAAACTTGCGCACGCGACTATACATTCCGAAGGTTTGTCGTCAGTGGTTCTCAATCGCAAGACATGAGATTCAATGGTGATTTTTCTGCCTAAGTAAAGTGTCAAGCTGAGGGGGTTTTAAAGACCTTGAAACATTTTATAGATGCTTAACACTAGAAAGACTGAAACTTAGTATATACCTATATTGCCCAAAAGCAGTCAAAATGACTGCATTCTGAAAGAATAACTAATGTGTAAAGAAATTTGTTTAAAATTAATTTTTAATATTTTTTATATTATTTACAGTTATATAACAAGTTATATATATATATACACCGGAAATGAAGGAGGGGGGGGGGTAACTACAATTATTAATAAACGCATTTATATGTTGTACAAAAAGTCACAAAATTCTAAGAAATTGTGTCATTATATACATAATTGTTCTTCTAATTGAAATTAAAAAGCAGTCAAAATGACTTCCTTGGGCAATCTAGTGTTAATGAATGGAACCCTAAAAGTACCCTAAAGTCTCAGGCGTTAATTTTTACTTTTTATATGAGAACATGAAGCTATGCATTGGAAGTGAGCAACAGACTGACCATTGCGCTCATTCAAATATATAGGAGTTTATTAGTAAATATCTTTTATCTTTTAGCAATTTATTCTCAGAAATCAATTTCTGAAATTACTCTACACTGCCGTTTAAAAGTATGACAAAATTACGAAATGATTAGATGACTAAATGCTCTTATAATTACATATTTATAATACCCTAGCAGTATTGTAAAATAAATACTCTTAAATACTAAAAATAAGTATTATAAGAAAATTATTTGTGCTGTTTTATATTTTAACCAACTACAAAAATGAAATGTTATTAAGCAAATAAAGTGACAACGAGAAAAGAGTGAGATGCAATACGCTTCTGAAGTGTCTATAATTAGTTTTTGCCAAGCAGTCAATGAGCACCACCGCACCCAACGGTGGAATACTAAACATAAATACGCCAGCAACACATGGCATTAGCCTACCGTAAAGGTGAAACAGTGAATACAGTTGTATTCCTTACGTTACACATAGAATTTTAAATATTATGTAAAACACTCCAAGTATATAATTTTTTATTAAATGTCTATTAATTTTTCTTCAACGATATAACATTTCTAAAAATACTGATGTAATAATAGATGCTCTAGAATTACTTTCTCCGTCACAAAAATTGTAAATAATGTACAATGAATATATTACAAATATTTTCTTGGTGATGCAATTATCTACTCTCCCGTTATGAAATAGTTCAAGTTGAGTCGAGGTTCCTTGATAGTTCATCGCGGTAATCGATTACGTAGCTCGGTCACATTTACAAAGGAATGTGTTTACACAGCATGCATCTAACAATAAGAACGCTAATACCTATTTAGAACTAGAATTCCAAATTGATCTCATTCAAGCGAGGTACAGTGGAACGAAAAAATATTTGCACGCTCAGTTTCTCGAAAATAATGTTCTGTTAAGAAAATAAAAAATAACAAAACTAAACGTTCATTTTCTTTTGCATTATTTTCAAACGGTTAATACACTATCCAACATCACTTTTGCGTTCCGATAACCAATAAGCTCTTCGTATAAATTTGGATGCAAGGAGTACCGCTCTCATTAGACACTGTTCAAGCATATTCAAACGTATACCGAACAGCTAAGTACAAGAAAAAAGTGTTTATGATCAGTAGAAATCTGTTCGATATCTTTTAAGAGTACTAATTCTTTTAAAAAACTATTCGCGATTATAGAGCAATATAGATTTTTGAGCAACTGTCAGCAGACACGCGCCCGCACGGGATGAAGGACGGTTGTTGCTTTTGCGTACAATGAACCGTCGAAAAGTGTACAATAGATTCCTATATAACGTGATAAAAAAGATCTGTTTAACAAGATTGTACACTTACTGCCACAGAAGATGTATACAGCCGAGTCAAAAATGACGTTAACGCTGTTTAAAAATTAATAGCTTTTTTAAAATTTTACCAAACGACTTGAGTTTTTGTTTAAATGTTAAAAGGATTAGTTAATTAGGTAATGTGTAAAAAGAATTCCTTTGAAATTGCAATTGTTCGGAATTCGGAAGAAGAACGTGAAGGTCACGATTTTCGACTTTTTTATCTGTGCTCATAAAGAAAATTTAAAACATGCGTTTCGAAAATCAAAGTGAGTTATATACATGTACAAAGTTTCATCCAAATCATTTAATATTGCTATGAGCCACAAACATTTCAATGATCATTTTATGTAATCAAATTTAAATGTTTGTATCGATCATGCTATACGGGAGTTTACTGTACATTGCATGGAAGTAAACTACGTACAAATAAGTTCAAAGAATGGTGAACATTTTAACATAAGTATGCAAAATGGGACAAAACTAAAAAAAACATACATATCTGATGGTTTTTTTTGAGATAGAATTTCATTTATAACTATTTACAACTACTATATTTCTCTTCTGCTGAACTGAATATATTCTAAATTGTTTAAGAAACTGTAAATATGGGTTTAGAGTAGTAAATAGTAAGAAATCCCGTAATTTGGATATTTGTATAAAACGTCTTTGGAACCTACAAGAACTTGTTTGTTCTTATTTCTTTCGCATCAGTACTCATTACTACAATAGCAAAATCCAAAAGTAGATGGTCTTTTGCGGTATCTCGAGATTTATGGTCCAAAGTCATAAAAAGGCTTAAGCGCCTGAAACCCAATAAACATGAAAGAATTTGAAAAATACACTTTTGAGGCAATAAAATTCAATTTTCGAGTCTGAACGTGGAAGATCTGTTTCTTATGCTTTGCATGTAAATACTTTCGATCCCGTTGTAACAGACCTGATGGGATTTTCATTGGAAAAACCCATCATGATCGATGGTGATGTTAAGTCACTACTTGGCAACAATGATACATCTATTTACGAAGATTGACAGGTGTATTCGATTCTATTATGCGCGCATAAATTAAATTTTCAAATAATACTGATTTTTGTCCGTCTTTTTCGAAAAATCGACCACTTGTGTGGTGTTCGCACGCGCTACCATTTACGTTCGAGCGAATCTAATTTAAAATCATGACGTTATCATTCGAAGTAAAATCGTCACCGTCTCTAGATAAAGATTCTACCTGGCTTACTTGCTCGGTAAGTCGAGGACCACGGCGACGAGGTAGCCGACTAACACGGGAAGAGGGCGTCTGTCCGACGAATTGAAACTGTCCTTCCCACAAGTCGTACTCGAGGCCGGCTCCAGGTCCTGGGGACAGCCCCTCCCCGGATGTTATTCGACTGTCGTGATCGTGATCGTGATCGTGATCGTGATCGGCCGGGCCCGTGTCCGTTTGCTCGTCATAAACGTTCAAATCCATTTTCAGTATTCGCGATCTGTCACGTCACACCTGTGTCGGGTAGAACCGTCATCCTCCTCGGGTTAAACGCAGTCTCGAAACACCGGGTTTACTATTCCGTTAGAACAACGTGCGAGCACGCAGTTCGTCGCTTGTCCATATCCCCTCGTGCACACGACAACACACTGCTCGGCACTAACCTAACCTCGAAATTTCGTGCATTCCCCAGTAGAACCTCGATGCCCGATGCTCGAACGAGCGGATAATCGAAATCGAACGAATAGAGGGAGAGAGACGGTCACAACAGTCGGTGCACTTCCGTTTCTTCGGGCGTACTTCGAACATAATCGTTCGTCTCGATCGCCCGCTGTAAACTGGGAGTCGCCGCGAGGCTATTTGTGCACTCCGTATACTACATATCGACTAACTCCGACGCGAATTCACGTATATCGCGCCGCCTCTTACTTATATCGAATAAAGTCTGTAACCAGCTACCCCTACGCGAGCTTCGTAAATCCAGTTAGAAAGCCCGGAAAGCTCTTCCTAGCCTTTGTCTGCTCGCCACAGCCAATTAGCCAATTAAGATTCCCTATACCTTCGGCACCGATTCCGTTTTTAACCGGTGCAGATCGCAGACTGGTCGCACTATACAGTCGAATACGTGGCACGTATTCAATGTATGTACATATATTGAGTAGAAGTTAACCGAGGACAAAATTGCATATCACGTAGAAAATATTGCCAACCTGGAAAACGTCTTTTAGGATATCGTGTCGGTAAAGAATGTTCAGAGTTGAATGGTGAAAATAACAGATAATTTACTCCACCACTTAACGCGTAACAAATAAACAAATAACGATATCAAGGAAAGTAAGCAACAATAACGAAGCAACGTAATGCTATACAGAACAGCGACTTGGACAACGGTTCCATTACCTTCGCAATGGTACAAATGTAGAAAGATGTGTACTGTCTGAATGCTCGAAACTTTCTGCCTTCCTTGCCGAGGGTTTGTGTGCGTGTAGAGGAGGACCAAAGAATCTTCAGTTAGGAGAAAAGTCCCTGTCCTCAAGGGCATGGGAATGTTTCTCCTAAAAATAGCGATTTGGAACATCCTCGCTATCGAAAACTCCTTGGTGACCGGGCCAGGGTTCTGGCAATCATCAACTTTATGACGCAGCCTTCGAACCCGGCCTCCTACGACAAGCACTCGAGGAAAGAGAGAATCTCCGCGTCCGAAGATCCTTTCTTTCCCACGCTCAGAATCCACAGCAGTCTCAAAATTGATTCAAATCTCTCTCCAGCCTTTAACCACCAGACGGCGAACCAGTATTTACAACTGTACGTTAATTATGCTTAGGGCCATTTATAATTTGACTACCTTCCGAGTTTTCTCAATATAGAATGAATTTCCTTTATAATTAGCCTTAGTACCATTGAGTGACAAACATTGAAAGAACTTCTAAAAATGAATATACTCTATTGCAGCTATTTCCTCGACTTTTTATGTTATAGAGTTATTCAAGTTAGCAAATGAGCGGCTCAATTTTCGTAAATCTATTTTTAAGAAATTTTGTTAGTCTCTCTGGTGTTCCGAAGGAAACAGCTAGTCATTTAACTTAATCGCCAGAAATTCAATGATCAAATGATGATTTTGATACACTGGGTTCAAATAGACTCCAGGCATCGCCGTTGGAGGGTTAAAGCTTTGATGTACGATTTCGTTCCAGGGGATATTATATTGTTTTGAAAAATTCTCGTTTAGTCGAATCTTCAACAGATTTCTATTTATCTAGTTTAAGAAACATGTAATTAGAAAATGTCGGGAAATAGGAAAATATATTCTACAGAGAAGTTTTCCGGTTGATGTTCAATTACTGCGATGCGGCAGCATCTACATATTATATCACGACAAAGCGACGTAATGCATGCGTTATGGACTGTATTTAAATTCTATGGCAGTAAGAAGGCAATAGTTCCGTTTTAATCACTGTGTATGCAATGCGATAATTTCTGTTCATGCCAGATGCTAATTCACGCCCCTGACATCAACATGCGGAGCGTGTTGTATGTGATTTAATATGTTCGATATGAAATATGTATGTATGTATAATACACTTAATTTGAATGCAGAACCGTGTCAGAGTTTATTTTCCATTTTATTTCTCATTAAAAAAAATTTTGTTTGACAGCTTTGCTAATTACTAATGAGATAATGAGTATTGAGTGTTAAGGAAAATATTCTTTTAATTACAATACGGAATTAATAATTATGGTAAAATAACAAAGCAATGGATATTGGTATAAATTGCCGATCTGTTTTAACTTCCTTTCCAAGTAGTGGAACTTTTCCGTTATGCAAACTTTCGTTTCATTGTAGCCTAATTTAACAAATACTACACGGCTATTTATTATCAATGTTCCCCATTTTGAAGTTAACCACTAGCAAGTATAGAGCTAGTAATCATTAACTTGATAAATGTTGCTAATTTTATACTATGTTTAACCCTCTTGATTAGTTAATACTGTATCAAAATATAAAATATAAAGTGATGAATAAAATGGAAGAAAATGTAGAACTATCTTTCCAACTAAAGCATATTATGCATATCAACATGTCTAATAAAATGTAATGTGCAGAAATACCGTGTAAGATGAAAATACTTGATATTATCCTCGTTTTTCAATTAGTTGCGTCATTTGGTAGAAAACGTTTGTAGTAATCGTATCCGAGATAAGCGATCACACCAAGAATAATCAAAAAACTTAGGAAAGCCCATCCGCCCCATCCAATAAAACCTCCGGATGTTGCTCTGGCACAGGTCATATTTTACCACCTGTTTTCGCAGATTATTATTCAACGTTCACTCAACAGCTCATATTAGAACCAAATCTTTCACTAATAATTTCATTTGTACGAATAATTTTGTAATTTGACATATTTAACATAACTTATTAATTTTTATCGTTTGCCGCTCGATCGTATTTTTCTATTATACCGGCTTTCTATTGTTTTTTTCCAAAGACATCTACACTGTGAACCATTTTTCATGTGCAAATGATTGAGTTATAAAATATACAAGAATTAAGATAATCTTTTTTAATAAAGTTTAAACGCTGTAGCGTCGTGGAAGACGATTTTATTATATTACAAACATTTGCACGCTAGAAAATTATATGTAGATAAATATCACAACGTACAAACATGTTTACATTAACATTAGCGAAGAACTGTTTATTTGATATGAAATGTATGCCCTATAAACTCGAATCGGCATTTTATAAAACGCTTAACATAATTTTAATTTTGATTGCTCTCATCACAATTTGCGAACCTTCTTCATGTTTATCATAGTCAAATCTGTAATAAATATTTCACTGAATAGAGTATTTTTCAATATAAAAATGTACAGGAGGTTTCACAAAATTGCGGGATACCAATTTAAACAATAATTCACGGATGTATCATTCCGAAAATTTCAATTTTCTCACTTCCATTCAATGACAAAACTTTTTTATATTTTTATGAAACTTTCACCAACATATTTGTGACATTTTTCAACGATACTCGCCACAATGGACTTTGGTGTATACTTATTGGTCCAATTCACAATTCAGTAAAACCTCGATTATCCGAACCGATGATCGACATTCGACTGTATCATGAATTAAACAAGTAAATAAAATTCATATTTTGACGTGTTTAGTGTCGTTTCAATCACAAATATGTCGCAAATGTATTGGTAAAAGTTTTATGCAAAAATAATGAAAAAAGAAAAGATTTGTAACTAAATTTTCCATAAATATCGAAACATTGTCGTAATAGCCCTAACAATTTTCCTACATATCGCTTTCCCATTGTTACTGATAAATGCCATCAACAAAAACATAGAAAGTATGAATTACGACGCAACAAAAATCACCGATATCTCCGAGAACACGTGTACAAATTAATCAAACTAATTAACTGTGGCAATTCTCCCGAGCTCATTCTTCCAGCCGCGTTTCATGAAACATCCTGTACGCGATCACCAAATCAGCTTACTTCTGCGTAATCCAATCAGGAGCTGCTGGTAATTGGACAACGATTTAATTCAGGAGCCACGGTAATTAGCATGTTCCCTTTTACTTTCGCAACGCTTCGAATTTGTGGTATCCATGAATCGAGCAACGTGGGCTGCGTATCGTCAGGGGCGTTTGTATTAATCATTCCTCGATCCGTGATCGCTCCTATGGTTGATTTACGTGCCAGTTGAACGCGTCAAGGTCGATTCTATCGCGTCGGTGCCAACGTTGACTCTTTTCGTCGCCGAAATCTCTATGATACCTTGATTCAGGCACTCATCCGGACCGCAGAACGCCACGGAATCATCTTTGCAGCCTTCGCAGGAAACGTATTCTCTGCTGCGACTGACGCTCGGGAAAACGAGAAACTCTGCCGGGAAATTCTGTTTCGCGTCCCTTCTCGTCTTCCTGGTCTACAGGTTCAAAAAGACGACCTTTCTGTTAGCGGCCGGCAGCGTATCGCTACTGTCTAGAGAACTCTGTCCCCGCGATTATCGCCCTGGATGTGAAAAATGATCGTGCACTTTACTTCTCGTCCATAGCAGATTCAATTCACATGGGAATTTCAAAAGATGCGTGTCACGGACAGGGCTTACGCCACAGTTCTTTAAGGGGAGGCGATTTCGAACGAGAGACGCTGATTTTCTCTATTTGGTAACATTGTTAAGGAGTGCTTTTCATGTAACAGCAGCAGAAAAAGGGTTTTAAGAATTTTTGTCAAAATAATTACTGGACATATGGGACTAGACCTTTTGGAGATATCAACAGATAATCTTGAAGTTCGTGTTTTTTTTTTAGTCCGATTCTTCTTATTATTTGTTTTATAATACGCATACTTATAGAAACCATGTTTTTCAAACTGGCGTGCACGATAACTAAAAAAACTAGTAAAGTAAACAACTTCAGACGAAGCTCATTCATTTCTTTATATATTTCTTTAGGGATTGGATCTAAAATTTTATATTTATAATATCTTTTTTAACGATATAAATTTAACTAATCGGTTGAAAAAAGAACATTTTTCTCCGAACCCTAACACTTTTCCAGCTTTCCATATTTTTCTTTCAAAATAGGTTCAATCTCAACATAAAGTAGCTAACTTTAAAAAAATTTTCACTTTTTGTGGTTTAATCACTGTGATAGACATTACGTTGCACGCCAACAATGCTTACACTGCCAAAGCTTTTAAGAAGTCTTTTGTATTATACAATAAATAATAATAACTTTAAAAAAAATACTTGTACTTTAAGACTATCTGTTTACATCCCAAAAAATTCTAGTCCTACTTATATAATAGTTATTCTATAAAAATTCTTAAAAATCACTCGTTTTCACTGTCGTTACACGAGAAGCCTCCCCCTACAACCTCAGACAACGACTTCATGGCAACCATAACGCTTATAGCTCTGGGTCAAAATGGACCCAACTCTCGCCGTCCAACGGTTAAGATCTGCTGCCGTGTCACGAACCTAGTCAGCAAGTTTTTGAACCATATTGGTTTCTGGGATTAGTAAAAACGCAAAAGAAGTTGACCATTTTGATCAAGAACAGATAATTTCCCCTTCAGTGCGCAATTCGATTTTTTTTTGTAGAAACTTTACACGGTATTTCTATGAAACTTTAGGAGCATGTTGTTACATATTTTCAAAAGTAGCTAAGATTTTGATTTTCCGAAAACAGTGTATGTTTCTTCACCAAATGTACTTTATGTATTAATTCTTACTTCTGTCAGCAATTACAGTTATATTTTTGAAAATTTAAACGATTTTGTGTCCAAGATAGAATTATGCATTAAACGTGGTACGCTGTACTCAATTTCATGTGAGAAACTCTAAATTGACGAAATGACAAAATTCGACTTAATCAAAACGTGGATATTGATATGCAAATGTTTTGAGATACAGATTTAAGACTAAAAGATAAAAGGGTTTATATCAACATTATCAAAATAAATTGATGTCGCACCAATAGACTGTAGATAACAAATAAAACAGAATTATACACTGATAAAATGACAAAATGCAAGGTTGAGTCGAATCCAACAGAGCACGATTAATTAACCCAAAAAGAAAATTGTTCACACGAGCAACGCTTTAGGGAAAATGCGAAAATGATCGACAATTGCGACCAAAAGATGAGATTTCTCAGTGTTTCGATCAGACGACAAAGAGACAGACGTGTCAACATCGTTCATTGTTTTCGCCGTGTTCAGTGTTCAGAAGCTACATGATCGCGTCATCTCGAGAACAATGAGTGTCGACGAGTATCATTGTTATGTTCCGCGAGGGAACCACGGTGAATAATGAATGGCAATTAGAGGGAACTCCTAGTACCGGACACAAAAATTTTTTTTTTAATATGTATAAAACTATGCATGCTTCCTTGATCTTTTCTTTGCACTAAATTCAGAGAAACATATTTATTAATATAAATTTGTAAACTTCCATTTATAATTTTGAGCAAAATTAAGCTTGAATCCTTATTGTTCTGCAATTGCACATTTACTCTGTGAATGGCTGCCAATTAGCTTTTAATGCCGGTGCTTACTTCATTATTCTTGCTTTATTTCTTCGACTTTTATGCTTCTAATTAGTTTCATTAGTTTTGCTGTTATTAATTTCTGCTCATCCGTCTCACAAATTGAATCGTTATGTTTCAATTGATTAGACCTTGGACGACAGTGTCTGAGGTTCATTCTGTTTCAAAAGCACCCTCAGAATACCGAAATTTTGGCAAACGATTCAAATTGGTAGTTGTTCAATTAAGTTCAACGAAAAGATCAAGATATCTGAAAGAAATACTTCAAAACATGCTTTACCTTTAACTGGTATACTGGGGTCTCTCCCAACAAAATTTCTGTACACTAACTTTCGTTGCTTTTATTGTCGTATTGTACGATAATTGCAAATATCAAGTTTCTTTAAATCCTTTAGAACATTTGGATTATTCAATCTTATATACTTCATTGTAAAGGTATCTGAGAAAATTTATACAGGGTTTTAGAAAGGTTCTAGTGTGATGCTTCGTAATCTCAGTAAACACTATACTAGTTAAGAAGGGTTAAGAAAATATTATTATTAGGTCGTCCAATAAGTTCGTACCGTTTATTGTTCTACTATTTAAATTAATATTTGCAACATACCTTTAAAGTTTACAAAAAAAGTATAATCAGGCTCTCGTTCCATAACCTCTTCCCACCTTTTTGGTAAAGACAGTATACCGTCTCTATCAAATTTCTGTGGTTTTTCATTAAAAAAAGAAAAACACTGCGAAGTGTGCAAACATATCCACAGCACGAACTTATGAGACAACGTAATAAATGAGGCACTACATGCATTTAATCATTACGAATGTTGCAGTTGTCAGTAAAGTCCACTTTCCGAGGATGAACAAAATTCAAGTGTCCAGTGTTAGGCAAATTCTCTCTATTCAAAGATCAAGAACATGAAGATTTACTTGGACCGGTGGTTGCGTCAGGATAGGCAGCCTAGGGTTCAATCTTCTTTGAGATTCGCGAGGTAGGAACCGATAGAAGACTATGGTAATCACGCACAGTACCAGGATAACCAACAAGATAACACCGATCGGGGACGTGCCCGAGCTTTTTGGCTCCTGTGCTACTTCGTTGCAATAAGGATGCGAATAATATCCTCCCGAATGATAGGGCCCATAGGGACCATACGGATTCAATGGCGGGTAGGCTACCGGTGGCGGGTAGTATATGTACGGTGGTTGATGAACAGGGTGCTGCTGATGGAACCTAGCGTTTTCCCCGCGATGATCTTCGGCAGAGGATCCCGGACGCGGTGGAGATCGACAAGGCGAGTCTGAAGCACACATCTACGATCTACGAATCACGTTTTCTTCCATATGGAATAGCTGCCAAGGTCCCTCAATTTAAAAAAAAAAACACCCTGTCAGCGACACGATAATTTTGATGTATTAACTGTTACCAATATTAGGTTAACAGAAATCTTGACTCAACGAGTGTTCAGGGAATTTCTATTCGAGAGATCGATGTACTGGGTGTTCCATAAAGCATTGGAGGACTGTTTGAACTGTGACGAGTTATGCTAATTCTAGAATTACAGTGGATGATCGAATTGTTCTAGCCACTTAAATAAATTGACGATTTTATATTGAAATAGATAATTCTTAACACTAGAACTACCGAATCAGACAAAATAATAATGTTTAAATGACTTCTGTAATAATTTTTTGTAAAATAATTACTATACGTATAAACCTAGAATGGAACTGTAGCTTGCTATAGGTGGGATATCATAAAATTTGTTCTGCGAAGTTTAGTCATATTTTGCAAAATGAAGATCACAATATTATGGGATTTGTACTGTATTTAACTTGGCCCAATTTTTGGTTCCGTTTTTGCTTTCTACAATGGTGTTTATAAAATTTTCGGACCGACTTTAAAGCTATAATTACCTCCTTGCACTCTTCACCTAAGTGGTCAATTTATTCAGATTTGTTGTGTATCATACTAAATCCTGAAATCTGATTTTCATGGTCCATATTTTTCGAAATATTTAATCTTAATGTATATACATTGAAAACCGTTTCAAATGAAAGTTAAATTGTTCAACTGGACGTGAGATTACCCGTGTTCTCATAAATTGAATTACGTATTTTGCTATGGCTTGGTTGAAGCAGCCTGCAATTATCTCCACAAAAACCAGCCAAGCCACTTAAGACTAAAGGCCATTAATTCCAAAGATATTTTAATTTGAACATCGCGTGTTGCCCCTCAGTTCCGCTAAATTATTTCCAGAAATAATACTTATAGGCCATGAAAGGTTTAGTACTTGTACAAAATTACACACTACACGAACCATTGAAAATATACGATTCAAAAAACGGGAAACACAGTGGATCTTGAAGACATTCGATTTTGATTTGTAACTGTTTTCGGTGGATTAGAGTAGTTCCAAGCGAGACATCTTCTCCAGGGGTCAAGCTGTGCAAAAAGCGCATTCGAGTGCAGCACAGGCTGCACCCCTAACCGTTTTTATGACTGCATCGTATTTCTTCGGTTCTATAATTTTCTGGGACTAGGGATGCTACTTTGTAATTCTAATGTCCTCTGTATTCGAAGGTTTACGATACGCCAATCCTCTCAAAGAAGCAGGAAGAAGTTTCACAGGCTTCCCATTGTTAATTAGAATTCCGTATTTCCGTGTCCATAAATAACTGAGTTGAAACGTGTCGCGTGAAAAGAATACAGGAACTATGAAGGGTACTTTCAAAACTAAAAACCTCGACGTTAGAGAGTCGGATCACGTAGCCAGAGGACAACAGCAGGCATTTTCGTCGTTACACAAGTATGCTTGTAACGAATCGGCAATAAAAAAAATCATCGTGGTAGAGACGTGTATTAAAACTTCGTGTTCTACCAATTTTTACATTTCAACTACCGAGAACCTAATAATAGGATTCTCAACGACTGTGTTATATAAGAAAGAAGCTCAGAAGTACTTTTAAGTAACAATTCCAAGAGAAATGATTAGGTTACGTTAATGGGGGTAACTTGATGCACGATTCGAATCGTTAGCACTATTAAAAAAGTCATTAACAAGTCTATAAATCAAGTTATGAATCATATCTCTGTTACGGGAAGTCGACAAAAATGAGTCCCATAGTTTCCCAAACCTTTTTAATTGACGATCTCTTTTTGAAAGTATTTAGTAAGTCCCTATTCAAGTAATCCATTTCTACAAAATAAGATTATTAAATAAGTTGTTCTAATATTGTGTAACCTTTATGGACAATGGGCATTGCGTTAAATAATATAAATAACTGGAAATTGATATTTGAAAACCCTACAGATCTTTTCTGTAGCAACAATCAGTAGATAGTAGCATTTATATTGGGAAACTTTATTATCGTTAAAATTAGATGGGTGTTACGGGAATAATAACAGTACACAGAAGAATCCGACTTACTCTATGATTGAGATCAATGACATCTTCCTCCAGGGAGACATCGCTGTACATATCGTCCGCGGGGTCGCAGTTAGAGCCTCTGCCTGAGCTGTTGAAGCTGCCACTTCGATATAGCTGGCTGTAATAACAACAAAAAATACAAATTGTATGCGAGTTGAAACACGAATTTTCGATTTTTGACCGTTTTAACTCGACATAACGATTTTAGGGGACCAAAAAATCTTTTTCATTATCGATTAACACTAACCATATCATGACCGGTCAGATGACCGCTTTTACATTTCTTATTTTGTAATTATTGAAATTATAAAGACGTTTCCATTAGAAACTATTAACTAAATTTCTTCATTCAAGCATATATCGTTGTAAAAGTTGCGAAAAATCTAAAGAAATGCAGTCTTGCAATTTTTATAACATAACGTCACATTTTGTACTCTGTACAGATAGTGTTAAGGAAATTTGTTATTTGTTAGCTCATAATATTTTTCATTTTTATTACAATAGCTACGGTCCGCGGTAAAAATCATTTATTGCGATCGTATCTATTTTCCTTATAAAGAGAAATTATGTACCAAAGAACTAAATATAAAAATTAAATTAAAGAAAAATTGTAATGTTTAACGAAAAACTCATATTATTTGAGAATAAGAATTTGTTGACTGTTAACGAAACAATATTCGTACGCTTAGGAAAATAGTATAAAAGTCACAGGAATTTTTTTTGGTAGTGGATGCTGTTAGGTGATAATATATTTGCTTCGACTGTATTTCTCAATCAGCATGTATATCCTCGGATACTCGTAAAAACATAAAAGGAAATGGGATGTGGAAGTGCGTGTGCAGGCACAGCCGATGCCCACGCTTTAGAAAGTCTGCGGTCGCCTCATGTTTCGCGAACGGATCGACTTGAAAATTACCGGTCGAATAAGGACACCCCGAGAGAAGTCCCTTTCTGCGAATTACGAATTCTTCGTCGGTGAGTTACATCGCGGCTATTGTTAACCCGTGACGTCAATATGCCGGCCTGCGTGACGAGGGAGAATTTTTAGTAAAATTTGCCTTCGAGAATTCGAACTGGATCATCCTTATTAAATAAAATTACTATTTTTATCTACAGTCGAATTTTTCCTTTACATTCAAACTACCGGAGATAGAGTCTCACACCATCGTTAATTACTAGATAGCGGATCTTTATGCAAAATTAAAATGTTCTACAAAGTGGAGTGAAATAGTCATTTATTTTCTTTCAAAATATGTTTAATATGTGTAAAACAATATAACAGTCTTTTTAAATTTTTCTAATGTTTTTACTGTTTTAAATTACACCTTCTCATATTTGCCATAAATGCATCAAATCCGCTGTCTATTCATTATACCGAGTGATCGAATTATTAGATCCACTCGCACAAAGCGACGTGTTTACATTAAAAGAATTAATTTTTAAATAAAACCTACACCGCGAATTTCTTATTTTTCAGAAAATATTCATGTTCACAAATTGAAAATATACATTTGGCAACACTGTAAGCAACATTCATCAGACAACTGTCATGTTGAAATAAATATGTTTTTCTCACTGAAGTATATTTATACTAATAATTATAATTTGATCACACTCAAACCATGATAATTTGAGTGTATGCATTCTTAAGAAAATTTTAACAGGATCATTTGTTTTAGTGTGCAGACGAAATGCAAAACATGAAAATTGTTCTGACGGATTGCTTGACCGTAGATTTTAATCTAGCAAGAATAACACAATATTGAGGACACTTCAGCATTAGTAATACTATTTTACTTGTAACAGGCACTTCATCACTTTCAATAATTTTTAAGTGTACTTGAGATATTGGATTCATTACCAACTATAAGTGGTTTCACGACGATACTACAAATGTTTTTCTTTTTTAAGAGTACCGACTTACGCAACGTCTTACACGATACGAGTACATACTGTTACTATTTATGAAGACAGACAAGTGGTGATTCATTCTTACCTTGCTAATGCATTGGTACTAAGTCTCTTCCTTCCGGAACTGAAAACAAATTAATATGACCATGAGAATCCAAAAAAATTATTGCATAATAAAATTGAATAGGTTGAAGATACACTTTTTAAATCCTAAATACCTTAATTCATTAAAATGCTCCAAAGTATGTAATTTAAATAATCTTGTAAAATAAATCAACGAACAATCGCACGTTTTACGAATAAGAAACAAATGTGCCACCATTCAGCTTATTTAAAAAAATTAATTTTACTTATAATATTTATATTAGCTGCCGTCAAAATGTTTTTGATCAATGTCAAATCAAAATATATATAATATTTTTATTTAATATCGCACCGAAATGTAGATAATACTTTTATTTAATTTCACCTGCAACAGTTTGCGTGACTCACCCTACACATCAAATACTATACTACACTTTCTATGAGCATAACAGGTGACCTAATATACGTATATGACTGATTGTATACATTAGGGTAGCGGTTCTCAACCACTGATGCCTGTATGAAAAGTCGCTACGTTAGTCGCTATTTTATATAGTTGTATTAAATATTTCGATTCGTCAATTTAACTTTTTCAGTGAATTGAAAAAAAAATTATAAGGAAAGCTTTGATATACTTAGATTGTGAACTACGTGCTAGTTGAAATTATAAAAACCGGATTGTTTTGAACCGTTAAACTGTTGAAATCATCATTCATGAACCATTTTCATGTGTTTGTTATATTCCATTTGGACAATTGTGTTCAGCGTATTTTTATGTGAAATAACCCAAAAATTTCAAATTATTGTATCAATTGAAAATGAGTTTTTATATTCTTAAACGCAAGCCTGTTTGACGAAGAACATAAATGTCAGCTATTAACTTATTTAACTAGACAACAATTTACGAAATCGGCGATTTCAAACATAAATGACTATAAAGGAGAAATCAAAAAGTTGACAAATCGTTGAGAAAAGGTATTGTTTCTTTACTTCTCAGTTCACTAATAGGAAGATACTAGTGCTATTTCTGTTACTGTTCACGATTTTTAATATTTCTAAAGTAATTTCTTGGGATACTAACAACTTTATCGTACTGGCGAATACGCATTTATGGTACGAATGAGAACCGTTGCACCGAGGCATATGTCGCGCGACATCTGCCAAAGGCGTAAATGTCGCAACTGACGTCGAACCACATTTAGGTTTCTATAACCGATACGAATGGCCGAAGAAAATAGCTAGCGGTCAAAATTCGTTTTACAAGCGGAAGTGGAGCCAAGAAGCGACCGTTCGTGACTGTGAAAGATGAGCAACTCGAAAAACAAGGTGATGCCAGCTCTGGCAAGGGCATGCTATTCTTTACAACCATCTACCTACAAGCACTGATCAATCTTAGAATACAAATATCCTACGTTATTTAGGTTCCAAAAATTGTCATAAGCATACTGTTTCTATTCACAACATTCATGAGCACATAATTATGCATTTTTTAAATTTTCACTTGAATTATAGACTACAAGTACACGTTAGTTAGGTAAAATACTGTTTTATTCAGAACATTCCACAGCACATAACTAAGAATTTTTAAAGTTATCCCTTAATCGTCGACCGACGAAGCTGGGTTTATTCTAACCCGATTTGTTTATGTGACTGGGGGGCTTATCCATTACCGCGTCTGCTGTTGGTTGAATTCCCCGACCTGCACCATACTTTGTTTTCCTCCGACCGGCTTTCCTCCGACCACTAAACGTTTATTCATCCGACGGTTAAACTTTACACGTTTTTAAATAAAAATATCTGCATTTCGAAAGCAGAGATGCAATTATTCAACTAAGTCTGTCCTATCTCGTATGTTTTTATTTAAAAATTTTGTAGTTTAGTTCTAAATTAATTTATCCAATCCCAGATATCATTTTTACCTTACTTACTTTGTCAATCTCTTCTTCTACGATTGATGTTTAAGTATTTTTTAGTATAAATTCTTCCTACAACCATTTTATGTTAATGCTTCTACTTCTTCGATAGATGAAAACGTAAAATTGACACAGTCCACAATTGTAAGTGTTTCTATGGCTTTATGACTTCAATTCCATCGTCATGAATTTTATTCTGTCTTCGAATTGAACATCTTATTCTTAGGAGACGATAATACTAATTATTTCATTCCTACGGGTATCTTATAAATAATTTCTTGGAAAAGTTAGTAACAAAGATATTAAATACAAAATGATTCAGATGTAAGAGCGCCTGATAAGGCATTTTTCGAATCGCGACCTCAGCAAAGTTAAAATTAGTCATCGGAATAATTAGTAGCAACTCCAAAGATCTCCGTTTGAGTCATCGACCATTCAACCTTCGCCTGGAGATTCGAAAATGTAAATGAGAACTGCGACCAACTCTCTTAATACAAAGAATAAGCATTTAATTGAGAGACTGATCTGCGAATAATTTGTTTAATATCCATAACAATGCGTCAATGTTATTCCTAAAATAGAAATAATAAAGTCGTAGGAACTGTTCACTACTCTAAATTATTATTTTTAGTTTTTATCCCAAGCGAGATATATTTAGGCCTGGTTCAATACACTCTTATTCAACGTGTTATACCGCGAGTAGGTCAATCGCTAGCAACGCCATATGCCGTCTATACCACTTGCAATAAATGTCAGCGTGGACTTTATTTTTCCGCGAGTGTTTCAATTGTTGAAACTACAGAGATGCTTCCTCAGTAAACCATTGAATCAGTTTCATTATTCAGGCAAATATTATTCAGAAAAGATTTCACCAATTCTTGTTAGTCATAATTAGACTGCGAATCTCTGTGCTAAATAAAAACTTTTCTGGATCGATTTCACGAAATTGAAACCAAATAGCAGATTTTTGCTTTCTCTAATCATCCTAATAAATTGAAAATAATATATTGACTATTATTGACTATTATTAATATATTGAGCATTTTAAGTTTCATCTACTGAATTTCCGTAAATGCATAAAATGCGCAGTCTAGTCATAATTCTTGAAATCTTTGCAGTGCAAATCAAATTAGAAAATATGTACACGTGGAATATGAAGTCATACAATTTGCGATTTTTACGCCAATCTTTTCAGATCAGCCAAATTCACGTGACACAATCGTCGATACCAGGTTGCAGAGTATTGTATGCACTGCCTAACATATTCTATGTACGCTCTAACAACTTCCTTCTCCATAACTGTGAAAACATCTACAGCAAGAGGAAATGTAGCGAGTTTCTTGTAGATAACAGAAGATACCTTTCTTCGCAAATTGAACAGGTTCTTTATCTGTTTCGGTCTACTAAAGCAACATGATGGCCATATTCTATATCAAGCGGTTCCACGGGAGCAATTTTTTTCACACGACAGTCTGATCATTGTTCTCCAGGTTTCGGAGTTGTTGTGACGAAATGAGTTTCAAACGAACAAGTGTAGTGCAATGCGACGTTTGAGTATCGATAATTAATGTTTTTAACTGTATTATGTTATATAAAAAGCGATAACTTACCAGGGCGGTGTCCGCCTAAGCGACGTTCTTAACCAAGAATGCCTTCCTATGGTTGAATTGGGACTTCTAGGGTTTCTGTATAACACAAAATCAGTCGAAAATCAAAATTTACATGGTTTTACAGTTCATCAAATCATACATAATAAAGAATAGAAGAAGGAGTTTTAGATTTAAACTTGTTTGCGATAGTTGTTCGATGTCTCTCTTTTATCAGGAAATAGTGTGTAAAATAAGTCACTTGTTTTGTGTAACATCTATCACATAATCAGGACTAACAGGTATATTACTTCTTGAAACGTTGTTTAAAAATATAAAACAATATCACAAACGGACGAAACGAAAATTAACCACTTCTAAAGAAGTCAAAGTTTTCAAACATTGAAAGAATGAAACGGCGAGCATGTTGTCTTTGTTAGTTATTAAATCATATTTTCTCTTTTCTAGGGAAAGTTTGTCTACGTCTCCCATCAGACGAATAGTTGACATAATCGTGGGAAAGGATCTGGTCCGAATGATATTAATATATAATGTGAGAAAATTTGATTCAACTTTGATGAACATACAAAATACAATTATAGAGAAAACAAATTAGTTTCTCGTTGGGATCAAAATTTAAAAGTCTTCACAGGAATAGAATATCATAAACGAATTTTTGGAAATTTTCTATAAACGAATGAACATCATATAACGTGAATACATAAGATTATATCTGTGGTTATCAGGAAGAACGCCGCATGTCACATACTTACAATTTTGAGATATTGTCGTTTAAAGTTTGGATCACTAATGCTTTGACAGAGGACATCGGTTAAATTGCATTATTTTTTGAGCCTTTCGAATTTGTGTTCATGACTTTTCTTCTCGTAAATACGTAAATCCTACACTTATGAAGCCTAATTAATGCATAAACTCAATTTTTTTGAAATTGTGACATGCGTCGTTTTCCTTGCAACCACAGATATATCGTTAGAACCAGGGCTTCGGAGTCGGAGTCGTGAAGTCGGTGTCGGAGTTCGGGAATAATTGCTGATCACAGGAGTCGGAGCCGGAGTAAGAAAAAGTTATATATCAACTCCTGGAGTCAGAAAGAAATATATCGGCTCCGACTCCAACTCTGACTTTTTTGACCAACAAGTGTCTCTATGAAATATTAGAGATTATATCAATTTTCGAAAATGCAAACTTTATCGTTAGTATTTCTCAAATTGATATGTATTTTCTAACTATTTTCTCAAAGTGAAAAAGTAAAAGTCGTGTTGTATCGTATCAAAGTTATCTGTTCCATATTCTTAGACTTAATACAATATTTCAACTATTTATTCAGTTCTATTACGACTTTGAATTATTTTGAGTACACATTTTTTCAATTTTGAGAGTCGGAATCGGAATCGGAATCGGAGTCGGAGTCGGAGTCGGAGTCGGAGTCGGAGTCGGAGTCGGAGTCGGAGTCGGAGTCGGAGTCGGAGTCGGAGTCGGAGTCGGAGTCGGAGTCGGAGTCGGAGTCGGAGTCGATATATTTCTTTCCGACACCAGGAGTTGATATATAACTTTTTCTTTGTTATGAATTTTGTCTACCGACCCCGCAGCTCTGGTTAGAACACTTTATTTTGGTGTGAGAAAGATTCGCACGCGAAATCGTTCGCGATCCGTTTAAAACATAGCTTCGCTATATGGGCACTGGGAAGATCGACGATCTCCGATCTATAACTCAGAATATTCTTTGAGAGGATCTCATTTAGCTTCTTACGATCCAACGATTGTACGCATAAATACAATTTCAAATTTCAGTAATGTTAATTAAAAAATAGTTCATCCGAAAATTATACATCATGTGATCTGCTAAACGGAAAGAAGAAGGAGGCTAGGAAGAGACGAAAAAGATGGGCAAACTGCGCTTCAACCCTGAACTGGAAACTTTATAAAGTTAATCCAGTCAATGGATAATGTGACTATGCGAACAAGTTTTTAATAAAACTGTCTTAGCAACAAGCTAATTTCGTTTGCATACTGGAACGCTAGGTTGCAAAGAGGATGCGAGAAATTTTCTGTACAAAGAAAATTGATTGGAGAATCTGAAAATCCAGTTCGCATTAAATCCAGTTAAGGGTTAAACATATATACTATGTATCATCAACAAGATTTTAATAAAATTATTTGTTTTAACATATTGATCAGTTTGATTTAAATGCGAGGTTTCAAAGAAAGTTTGACAATTTTCCTGTGCAAAGAAAACCATTTGTAAACATATGGTTTTGTAGAAATGGCTATGGAAAAATGGCTACTACGTCCGTCTAGTTTATGATACTCGGTTCAATTTTTCATGAGCTATTACTTAACACGTTAACTGCCGCGTCGGTCGTATATGGATGACAAAATTCTTCGAGTAATACAGCGTACTAATACAGCATAATTCCACCTAAAAAAGCTCAAGATGTAATCCCTGTGATCAGCTGCAACTTTGCAATTTTTATTACAATGATTAACCCTTTGCACTCGGAACTATTTAAGCCTCAAAACCACACGTTTCTTCCAACCTAAAATATTTCCATTTTATCTGATTCTATTCATTTCATGCATACGAAACTGATGCGATTTGTTCGTGGAATACTTGAATATTTCAGAATTTATTGGGTACAAACAAATGTAACAATGCGAAAAATATTTTGGATGGTGTATAGCAATTGTTGATGGTGACTCAGAGTCACCATTCGAGTGCAAAGGATTAAATGTCTTTGATCTTATGGGACTTTTGGGAGATGATTGTTCGGCAGCCAACGTGTTAAATATTATACAATATTGCACATGTTAACTAGGAAAAAAATTTTTAAATTCCTCTTAATATTGAACTGTTCAAAAGTAATAATCCTGTAAGGGTTGATCCAATATGAACACTATAAGAAAAACTGTAACGAAACTACCTGTTACAGTGTACAGGCCTGAACGTAAAGCTACAAAGGGAATGCGTGACCGTTCCCACGCAAGGAGAACTATTTAAAAAACCACAATACAGTGGTTAAGGGTTGAACGTATCGAACCAGTTGAACGTATCGAACGAGTTGAACGTATCGATCGAGTTAACCAAAGAAAATATTGCTGCACCGGAGACAACGCACAATGGTCGATTTTGCTAAAAAGTGGTACAAAAATCAGTATGACTTGAAAATTTTGTTTATTTGCGTATAATAGAATTGAATACACCTGTTAATCTTCGTAGATAGTTGTATTTACGTGTCATTCTTATCAAGTTATGACTTAACATAACCATCGATCGTGATGAGTTTTTAATAAAAATCTAACCAAGTTTGTTATAGCGGGACCCAATGTACATATATGCAAAGCATGGGAAATAGATCTTTTTCAAAAATTGAATTTTACTCCCCCAAAACTGTATTTTTAAAATTCGTTTATATTTATTGAGTATCAGGCGCTTGAACCTTCTTATGACTTTCAGACTATAAATCTCGAGATACCGCAAAAGGCCGCAGCTACGTTTGAATTCTGCAATTGCAGTAACGAGTATTGAAGTATATCCAATAAGACAGCAGAGGTTCTAATAAGTTCCAAAGAAGTTCAAATATTCAAATTATGGCATATAGTAAGAATTACATCGATTATCTAAATAATTCGTTTTCAGTTTCTTAAACAAATTAGAAATTGAAATAATTTTCAATCAATTGAATTTTATTTAATTTTAATATTAACAAATCAATTTCAATTTCTAGATTAATTGGTTTTTTTTGTATTTTTGTCCCAGTTTTCGTACTTATCGACCATTGTACAACGTGCCGTTGCGAGAATAGAAACGGCAACGAACTTACCGTAAAGAATTGGTACCGGTAGGCGAGGGTGCAGAGCTGCTACCACCCGGCGAGTCTACCCCGTCGTCGGCATCCCCCTCGACGGAGCCGAAGGCTTCGTAGCTCTCCTCTTCGTCGTGTGTTCTGGTGAGGTTGGTCGCGTTGCATCCGGACGCGGATGGATCGGCGTGCTCGGGACTGGCCGAATAGTGACCGGAGTCTTGCAAGTTGCTCGGGTTCACCAAATTATGCAGATCGACCGACATAGAAAGCGAGGGCGGACCGCTTTCGTTCCATTCGATCGCGCCGGTGGTAGCACCGTTCACGCGAGTTCCACCCTCGTCTTCCGTGCTGTACGACTGCCGGTCACTCGGCAAGATGGCGTCACCATCACGAGCTACGTCACTGTCGGACACGACGACACGCGATGTAACCACGCTGTTGTTAGCGGACGAGAGATCTACGCCACTCGAACGGGAGCTTACCATCCTTCGTTATCGGCCAGGTTGGAGTCTGAGGTGGAGCTCGACACGGCCAACTGGCGATGGGAGACGTCGGTTCGAGGTGCGTCCGATCGCCGGACACGCCGAGACCAAGCACCGGTAGAACCGGTCGTTACTGAAAAACGGTGCTCCAATGAGTCAGAGTTCAGAAACGCCGAAAAAAAAGACAGGAAGATGGGAGAGACCGAACGCGACCCGTTCGAATGCCCCGACACCACGGCTACAATGACTTTTCTTCCGTAAAATACGGTATGTACAACGGTCGACGAAATAGCTGCTCTCGCACTACTAGCCTCAGAATCGGAACGATACACGTCGTCGCTCGATTAGAAACGCGAGCGCTTTTAATTTTTCTGCTGCAACTTGGACTGGGCTCGATGAAAATCGTAATTGGCTGTCTTTGACGGACGGAGTACTTGTGTACTACCATCCATAAGTGTGCTTAACGAATTGAATTAACTTAAACCTTAACCGAATTTCTGGTCTTCCCTTTAGAATCAAGTAGGAAAATGAAAAATTAACAAAGTTTCTCCGTAATTTATTACAAACTGAACGTAAATATTCATTGATATCCGAACAAATTTGTTCGAAACCATAAAAATTATTATAGCATGGTACAATAAATGAAATAGTCTTCTGATGGGACATGACCGATTTAATTAATGATGGCACATTTTAGCACTCTATTCTAATATAAATCTTTCATGTTTGTCAATTTTAACACATTACCTGCTGGCAATGGCATAATTTATGTCCAAATGATTGAGGGATTTTAATCAAGTTTTTAATAGCGTCAGCAATTTTTATTACCGCATTTATGCAATAAGTAACCTCGAATAATGTATTGTAATCATTTCGCTTGGGATTGTTGTCCAATGTTTGGAGATAAATGGTCAACGTTTTGACTAATTAATGAAATACATTTCAACCCTAACATAAGTGATGTTTGTTTTTATCATTTTCGATCCACCCGAAACTTACCCTGAAGAATGTCTTCGCTATGACTTTCCAACTATGCAGAACAAAAAGAAATGTTTCAAATAAAAGTTGTACGCTTTAACAAGGCTTTACCAAGTTAATAACAAGTTAATATAGTATTCCATTTGAAAAAATTCGAGTTTGCACACTTTCCACACCTAGTGCCAACCAACTGCGTCGCTATTTGTAGACTAATTAACTACTAACAATAGAGAACAGATATTAAAAATTTTATGAACTGCAATCGAGTTGTGATAAAAATGAAATCATGAGGTCTCAAGGTGAACGCTGCCGCCTGCAAGTGATCGTTCAAAAGATCTAGAGACGTTGACATTTCAGTGTATATTACTTGATTTTCTTCGTATTTAATTTAACTTTTAAAATCATAAAATTGAACGCTCAATTACACTTGGAAGTAATAATAATGAAGAATGTTTACCCAAGGGAACAACGAGCAGAAGAAAAACTTTAAAAATAAGGTTGTGAGCGAAGAAAGATTGGAAAACTGTGATTTGAAAAAATCCTCGTCCACAAAGAGTTTAATGGTAATTTTTCCAGTAATAAGAGTATCGTCTTTTTCAAGTCCCAGAGAGGGAATAATGTGTACAGCCCTGAGTCCAGCGATGTCTATAGGACCCGGTTGTCCGTGGTCTACTTTACGACCGCGCTATATCGTTTCCGCAAACTGCACAGAATGTCTAGCGTGATTTATCCCCATAAAAATACGGTACCTCCGACAACTATGCGTTAGGTAGTCTGCCGTGGATGTAATTTAATGAATATGCAACGCTGCGCAAGATCACAGACGAAGAAAAGCGTGAGAACCAGCCACAGGAGTCATGGTACAGTGATTCAGACTTTAGCAATATGAGAAAACTAGAATGAACTTCGTTACTTCGTACCTTCTTCCCGCGAGATAACGCGTATATCCTTTTCTTACTGCCGGCATGATTCCACTGTATTACTCACCTCTTATTATATGTGAATAATTTAGATGGAAATTCTATTTTTATTCAACAACAAAGAAAGTGTACAGCGACGGGACGTTCTTTGAGACGCATTTCCCTCGATATTACGTTGACAAGAGAAATATGATGAATGTTCGTGCCGTGGCTGATCGATATACCGTCTATTCATGTACGATAAATATTTTATTAAAAACTGTATCTAATTTTGTTATTTCGTACTCGGAAGTGCTGACTCTATTTAGATCCAAGGTTGAGACAATAATTGAACTGTAACAATTGTTGAACATACATATCAGTATATAACAACATTTTATTATCTATGTACTGATGTATAGAATAAATGCTCTTTGTGCACGGTTCCCTTTTAATCTACCTATATTGCATTATTTATTAGCATAATTCTTCAAAACGAGTTTTAAACACAGATATGCGAGTTGTTACAAGTGAAAAATCACACACCTAAGTTAGACTGTCCATAAACACCGATTTTGTCAGAACGGTACTGGTATTTAGAAAGTTATTGTGGCAAGTATAATTAACGCTTCACCTACCTGAGCCTATTAATAAATTTTTTAATGACTTTACTAATATCTAAAATTAACGTAACAATTCCCATGTAAATAACAATCCCAAAGAAAACGTTGTCCCTATTAAAATAATAATCTTTGTTTCCTAAAAGATTATTTCATTGAATTTTTATTTTTACGTTAAATTCGCCATGATAATAATTATCATAAGCGGTAGAAAAGTAGACTACATAATCAGAAAAGTATTTATCGCTTTCTGTATGAAAAATTCAAGAAACATATTTAAATCTTATATTCCTCCGTCATACGTTTCTACATGGATATTTATTCCACCATGAAGATTCCAAAGTCGACGTCTAGACTCGGCAGAAACTATTCGCGGTAGCTGATGGTACATTCGTCTTTACGATCGGCAGGATGAATGTCCTTCCTCTTCTCTTTTCGGTATGTAAATGAACACACACGGGCCGTGGTTTGAATACAAAGACCTTTATTACCATTATTACGACTAGTTACGAGAATTACCCATAGGATAGACAGCGTTTCGGTTTCCAGGTACTTGTCACTCGGAACGGAATGCATAGATGCGTTTCGAATCGCCGCCGGGAGATTCCAGTACGCTATTTAGAGCAAGCTCGAAAGTGTGGACGAGGGATATACTTGACGTTCAAAAGACTAGAACACTTTAACCTTAATTACGACGACACGTGACCGCGCCGAGCCCGTGATTACACGGACCATACGAAAGTGATCTTCGCAAATTCGCTTAGCTTGCGTTATAATAATACCTGCTCTAATACGATCGTCGGATTCAACGTTCAACGCTTTACATTCCCGATTACTTACATTTCTCAAACGAACGTAACACATCTACGAATTATGCTGTGTTAAATTACACAGCATTTACCACATAGTCGTGAACTTTCTTCAAAAATCGCAGGATTTGTTACGATGAAAATTTTAATCGCCTAGCTCAAATAGTTTGCAAAATATTGACTGCAAAAGTTTCAAAAATTCGACTACCGTTTCATCTCTGTTCTGCTTTGACCTAATTAATTTTGCTTATACAATGCATTTTTAAGCTAATGAAATGATCTTTTTCGTTCACATAATAAGACTTGTATTCTATCGTAAATACACATATTAATATATTAATATAAACATTAAATTTTAAGTACTGCTCCTACCCTCTGATTTAATTGAAAGTAATTATTTTAAGCTAACTTTTATAGTGCGATAAAAAATATGGAACAGAGACAGGAATATTTAAAACATGAGAGTTCACGCAGTAAGATAGATTCGCATTGCCGCAGTGAGAATCGGTGCCAAAAGGGGTTGACTTAAATGCAATTCCTACTTTTATCTCATGAAGATACCTCTATATGTATAATTCCATGTCAAAAAATCTAAGATTTGATAACTACAAATATAAATTAAATTAGGAAATGTACTCATGATACTTGAGTAATCTAGAAATTCATTTTTGTTATGCATCAAGGGATGTAGCACAATATAATGTGGAAAAGAAACAGGATAACATTAACTAGAAGCAACAAGGTTCTTATAATGCTTAATAGTATATTCATATCACACCATTTTGAGCATAAACTTATTTGTTCTTTAATTCTATGTGTCACCTCTTTTCATTTTCATTGTAAATATTTTTCACACAAAAGCATGAAATATTCATGACATAAAATAGCAGCATAAGAAGAACAAAACATTTATTACAAGTTGCTAGCTATAGATATGATAGTTAGGCTTTGCAACTCACAAAGTAAGTCAAGACTTATTACTGTTTTCGAATGTTTCTTCCATTATTCCATATTTCATTTATCGCATATTAACCTTTTGCACTCGGAGCTATTTCAACTAAAAAACCAAACATTTCTTTTAACCTAGAATATTTCCATTGTATATAATTTATTTTCATTATATGCGTAAAAAACTGATATTGTACCTCATACTACATTTAAATGTTTAGTAATTTATTACATATAAAAAAATTTAATCATGCAAACAATATTTTGAATAATGGTGTAGCAATTTGTAGTGGCGCCTCAGAGTCGTCATTCGAGTGCTAAGGGCAAAAGTGATTCTTCAAAGAATATAGAGATATTTTTATTTTCATGAAATGTTAGTGAAAACTAGGTTTGAATAACAAGTCTGACTTTTTTCTACATTTTTGAAATTACTTCATCTTTCTAAAATAGCTGATTTCGTAGAGGAAGCTTCAAGGAATTGAATGATATTTCTTTTACATGGATTGGAAAGGAGGGAACATTGGAATATTTAAAATTTAATATGAATCTTAAGACATCAACATATGTATTTCTAATAAATCAAAATATTATTGCATGAATTAAAAGAGCATTTTTTTAGCTTTAAAAATCTTATAAACAAACGTTATTTAGCCAATGTATAACGGAGATATCGAGAATGAAAGGGTAGTACATACTTCGACTTATTTTGGTTATTTTTTTAAATTTTCCGTTAATACCTTGTAGATTGTTTGAATTGCACGGCGAATATTTTACAACAAAGACTTTTAAGTTTGACATAATTGGTATCTATATGGAAAATTCTGTGTAAGACAGAGAATCGTTCCTACACACACATATATGTGTATATACAAGTATCACATCTTGGTATCCGTCAAACATTAATTCAGATTCTCCTAAATTATTACAGGTTGATCATGAGCCGATCATATTGCACGACTCAGCATTATCATTCATAACATATACTTTGGTTATACGAGTCAACACATTACCAACCGGCGATTATCTAATAGTTTCCGGAATTCTACGAATCGTAAAGATTTTTCAATAAATCTTTTAATAGTCATAGCAACTTTATAAATAAATTAACCAACCAGTCTTCCATGCATCTAATAATTTTTTTAAAACTATTATTCATAAGAAAATTTTCAAGCTCTTTCTTAATATAGTTCCGATAGGTAAAGTGTTAAAAAACTGATACTTCACTTCCGGTTTAAGGAGTTAGGATGCTGTGAAATGCAAAATAAGCTTTCCACGAAAATTATGAAAACACGCAATTAAATAGCTCCCAGAACTTAAATATATCATTCCTAGACACTGTCATTTCCTGATTTTTGAAAAAATTTGCTGTGTTACAAATGTATCAGCGATCATTGTTATCATTTGACGAAAATTCGCCATATTGCTATTTATATTTTGCAATAAAATTTTCATAAATAATATTGTACGTATTGTAAAATGTTGTTTCCAGAAATAACATTAGTAACCCTTGAGCGAACGATTTATATTATTCAAGCTCACGCTGAGAATTACTTGATTAAATGGGTCAACCTTTCGATTTGTGACACTCTCACCGATTTTGATGATTTTTGTATGTCATATAAGCGGCGGGCTTTAGTTTCCGAAATATTACCGAAAAACTGGCGGTACCATACATTGAATACTGTCTGTGTGTGCATGCTCGAGAGAACGTATGCGACAATACAGTGCGACCGCTTGTCTACTGTTTCATTGAAGAGTTCACAGCGATTCTACCCCGTAAGCAATTTGCTCTTGATTTAGTGTCAAATACCGAGCGCCATCGGCTTTAGCATTAGGTTTGGTGTTTGACTTCAAAGTTCCATGCCACGAATCCATGTCAAATCCATGCCAAATCTTGCACTCGTTTAAGAGGGCAGATCGATCACAATAAGAGCGGATCTAATGTTACTCTAAGATTAAATATCGGACAAAATTGGAGAAAACCTTGTTGTAGGAGACAAAAGAAGAAAGAAAATAATTAAAAATTAATTATATAATTTAGAAGCTTAAATAAAATTCCGGTTTCCCTCTTACATCATTTACTCCACTTGCCGTAGATTTTTTCAGAATTCTCACTTACTTAGTGCAACTGACCTGCCCTCTCTCAACGAGTGCAAGGTTTGGCACGGATTTGGCATGGTCGACCAGTTTTGGTGGCAAATTCGTAGCAAATAGGGACCAAATTCTGCTCCGAGCAGAGTTTGGCACTAAATTAACCATTTTTTGCTCGCAAAGTGTGATACATACATTATGCAGCTGACTGGGTATGACATAGAAAGCTTCACCGTAAATTTTAATGCATTTCATATATTGTGGACCTATTGTGTTGGTTTGGGTTAGGTTTGGGTTATATTATACAACATTATATGTTATTTCTGGATTTTGTAAAATTCTTAGGTTCTATAAATCTTCTAAATTTTTCATAAATCTCAGCTTACAGTACAGACAGTTCTTTGCTAATATCTCGGAAACTAAAGCCGACCGCCACTGACATGCAAAGGGAAAAGTTCTTCAAAATGTTGAGTTATATGACATACAGAAGTCATAAAAATCGGTGAGGGCGTCACAAATCGAAAGGTTGACCATTCATTGCAATTATTCATAGATGTAGATAAACAATTTCTACCTCGCTATGTTCGAAAGGAATGAAATATTTGAGTAGCTGCATTTTTCACGTTCATTTTGAATGTCTTCTTAAAGGTTGTGTTAATTTCAAAATGACAATACGAATGCAGATTCACACATATGCTTCCGGTTCTGCAATTCGAAAACCTTTCACACGTCACTGATCGAAACCAGTGTTCAATCCAAAAAGAAATCCATCCTGTTTATTAAAATTGCACATTATCCTAACCCGACGGTAAAAGTCGTGAAAATGACCTGCTCTTTTCAGTTTCTCGCCGACACAGTTTCAGAAGGTTTGCAACGATTCGCAGGGGAAGAGCAGCAGGATGTTCGTCGCATTGCTGGCCGAACGTTGACTCACCTTGAATCGAACGACAGACGGACAGGTAGTCCCGGGGGAATGCAACGAAATTCTGCTTGGCGAATGCACACGAGGAATACGTTATTCCGGGCAGGAACAATCGGTCACTAAAGTAAACACCTGTGTACACCAGAAGTCCGCAGGTCAGGTTGCTCGACGCGCGTACGGTACGGGATCATTAACGAGAAAAATGTCGGTGTGTCGTTTTCGAACGGGTCTGCTCGCGAAAACGATAGTCAGACGAGTAATAATCGTGTCCGGGACGAGGAACGCGTAGACACACAACTGTACCGTGGCAATCGCGAGCAGACTAAACGAAAGCACAACCGAATCGTAACGCGAAAACGAACGAAACAATCAGCCGAGAGGAGCCATGGCAGGTACGCATGCGCAACGGAACAGGAATGTCGTGAATACACGATACGTTTACTACACCTACATACAGACACAGCTGAACGTTACGGTCGTACCCGCAGGTACGAGAAAGCACCAGTGTTTCTCAATCTACGGGATTTGGACTCCTTAAACCGGTTAAAGAGTCACTCCTTTCAGAATTGGGCATTCAACTAGAATTTCCAATCTCAGTGATTCATTAATTCATTCATCACCATCGAAAAGGATCAATCATGGAACATCCTGGCTAATTTAGTCGCCCGATGATATTGGCCATCAATTACTACATAATTACAAATATGATCGTTGATCACCGATTAAAAGTATCATTTTTTAATCGAAAGTGAATACCATCTGAAAGTATACCACCGAAATATATTTCATATAGTATAATATTAACAAATATCTTTTATAGTCTATCTTTTTAATGGTTTATTATGTTACAAATTATTGCAAAACAGCATCTGTAATATTTATTAATAACAGACGTTGATGTTTTATTCTTTCTGCGTTTTTCCTTCGTCAGACTATATTTATTTTTCATTTAAGTTGGTTGTTTGTATCCATTTGAAGGTGCCTGTGCAACTTATAACTCCTAAACGATTCCGTCGGTACGGTACTGATTTTTAAACAACCGTACTGATCAAAAAATTGATTCTTTCATCATATCGGCTTAAATACTTACTCGAACTATTACGACTATGCATCGGTTAAATTGATAATTTAATCTCACTAAATATTACCCAATTCCGAGTTTCTTTAACCGGTCAGAGAGTATTATTTCTTTCCTTACATTCTCCGATTTATCGACTCGCCAATAAGCTGGTATAGCATGCAGTTTTAGCTGAGCAAAACAGAAAATGTTCTGTTTAAAATTAAGTATATATTTACATATAACCACACAAGTAGAGATAACAAATAATAAATAAATAATTTAAAAATATATAGATAATAAATACTGACAAAAATGATTTCGCTCAGCTAGAATTGCATGTCGAGCCGCTTTTCGCAGATCTCGGTCGAAAAATGCGTCTCGTGGGGGAAGGCGGGGGGGGGGAGGGGCGAAACACGGAAAAGAATAATCCCGGAAAATCTGCACCGATCCCTAAAACCATGTACAAATAATATCTTTGTTAAAAATATGAATTGTGTTTTTTTTTGTTTTACGTTCCTCATTTTTACGGCGTGCCGACACTCTCGGAACTTTTCTTATAGACCTCTTTGTAAACCAGTTCCTGCATTTGCATCCTTAGCAGCATTCTTCTATCGGCGGGTAGTGTTCTTATGTGGGGTAACAGACTCATAAGGAAATAGTAATTATCATCGAAACGGTTGCCTTCCAGGGGGTCTACCGTGAGACCAATGCCAGTGTCATGGTCGCCCATCAACACCTGCTCGGGCGAGATGTTCTGCAACATCATCTCGTTTTCCGTCAGGTTGTCGGAAACACTTTGAAACTCGAGATTGTCGAAATTCTCCTCGGGCTCTTGTTTCACATCTATGTGATTAATACTGTCGATTTTCAATCCGTTATCGTTACTTATCGACAGTAAATGATTCGCAATTGTACCTCGATCCTCCGCTTTTCTATTCGACATCGGCGACCCGTTTTGCAGCAACATTCCGTCAGTCTCGCCCTCGCTGACTATGCGATCGTCGTCCTGGCAAGAGTTGCTTCGTTCCCAGATCGGGGGCCGCGGTAGCATTTGTTCTTTCAAAAACTGCAAACTTTTGAAGTGAATCCATACCGGCCGGTTCCGATGAAATTTACTTTTCCGATATACTTGGTCTTTTTTCAACTCCGCCCGGAACGTGTCTCGCAAACCTTTCCACTTTGCTTTCAACACCGGCTCTGGAAAAGAATCGGAAACATTCGGTTTAGCGGGTACAGCGGGTACAGCGGGTACGGTGTCCCAGAAACCCAGAAGAGTCTAGATTATTTAGAAAATAAAATTAGGAGTAAAAACAAATCGATAATTAGAACGGTAAATATATCGCTAAGAGCGGAAGTCATCCACACACGCGACCGTCGGAATTTAGTGACTGTCTCACGCACATGCGTTTCGACTTAAACAGTACTTGCACTCGCAATTTAAATCTTCTCGTAGAATCTCGCTGCAAATAGTAACAAATCGTAAGTTATCGTTCGTGGAACGAGGTTTCGCATTGCTGTAAGAATCTTTTATTAGAGTGTGTATGTAAAATAGCTTGAAACGAACGGCTTTCGATAAGGTGACGTCGCGGAAAAGTGAGGTTAACTTGTGCGAGTACAGTGTATATAAATAGGCGAATATGGTAGCAAAACAAGTAGTACTGTCACTTCAACGAAGTTTACAGGTCTTAATTGAGGGATTAGGATGCTATATACGTTCACATTTTTCTTTGCTTTGAACCCTAGTAAATAAACTGTAAAACATTCATAATTTTCATGCAAGTTAGTTTACGAAATATAAAACCGGAAGCGTATGCACTTTCAATTTTAAAAGCGTTTCTCTTGAAACAAAATTTGTCAAAACGACATCCAAGGTTTATCCGAAGAGATCCGTTCCTCCGATCGCTTTGAAATTTCAGTTATTTTCTCAAAATGTAAACAATTTTAGTAAAGCAATTCAGTATGGAAGCGTCATACAAACAACAATGTCATACAATAGTTAAAGTATATAATAAAGACTCGCGTTATTAGTATGTTTACTGTTTGTGTGACATTCATATGAAAACAGTCTACTTTGTAGTACCATAACCCCTTAAGTAAGAAACCCTTTACATAATTTAGAAATGTGTGATGATCTTTTATGGAAAACTATAAGAGAAAAGTGTGGCGACAACAAACAGCAAACGATGCGTTTGTTCTCTGTGAAGAATGACAGAAAGAAATGTTGGTGTTGCAGTGAATAGTGAAAATTCGCGCGCGAATTACATAGAGGAGAAACGATTTCATCAATGCACCTACTAGGCAACTTGAATATCGATGCGATCTCCATCCAAACGCGGTTTGTCACCTCGCGATTGTGATAAGAGACATGCCTTTGATTCCAAAGCGCTGGCCGCTTATAAACCTCGGTGATTAGCCGATTCGCGTCCATCTTCACCTCGTCCCTCATATCTACCGGAGAGCAAATCAACAATATTTATTTTTCTTTTGCAATAATAACAGACGAAAAAAACACTGTATTAGCTTGTCAACCCGATGGGAACAAAGTACGGGCGAATACTAGCGCTGGAATAGCGATTAGCGCGCAGGACGCTCTCGGGTAACGATCGATTCGCGTTTCGCCCTCATCTTGCCCTTGCTAGCGCGAGCAACATCATCTTTCCTTCGAGAAAATCAGTGACGTACTATTCGTCCGTTGACTTACTATTTCCTCAATGCACAACATCAACAAAAAACTGTGCAAACAGTCTGTTTATATGTGTACAACACAACAATAAATGTAGAGACTTTTTAAACAATTTTCTCATTGATAAACATATAATTTTTATTAAATTTGATATTTTTATCAAATTATTAACTCGCTGGATGATACCCCCCCCCCCCTCCCGAACAGCTTCAAATTGATTTCAACTCTTTGAGATGTTCAACTGTTTCTTTTGTAAATAATGGAAGATTACACGCGTGAAATGTTTATCATTAGGTATCAGATGGCCATCATAGATGGTTTCGAATTGATAGCTCAAGGTGCCGAAGCTCGTGTATACAAGGGTGTCTATTTGGGGAAATCGACGTTACTTAAGGAACGATTCGAGAAGAAATACAGACACGTCGATTTGGATGTCCGGTTGACGAAGGATCGAATAAGGGCTGAATGCCGCGCTATGGTTCGCGCGAAAACCGCTGGTAAGATCACATGTCACGATGTTATTTGCTCGTGAACCTATGTGTGCTCTCATTTTTGTTTTCAGGGGTTGTCACGCCGGCCATATACTTTGTACAGTTAGAACGTCGATGCATTTACATGGAGTATATAGACAACGCGATGGTATTAAAAGACTTTATAGAGAAAAGCATTTCAAAAGGTGTGGACGATGACCATTTTAAATTTATAACACAAGGCGTGGGGATGCTAGTTGCTAGATTACATAACAAAAACATTATCCATGGAGATTTGACGACGTCGAATATATTGTTGAAGAATGTTGATGAAGAATTGAATGTTCAGGAAGATGGCGGTACGTAAACACTGCCATTCAATTATTCTTAATTTATATTGTTTAAATACTTTTCCAAATAGTTAAATAGTTTTAGAATTGAATGTTCAGGAAGATGGCGGTACGTAAACACTGCCATTCAATTATTCTTAATTTATATTGTTTAAATACTTTTCCAAATAGTTAAATAGTTTTCCAAAAGTTTTTATGAATAGGATTCTAATTTCTCGGTTTTTTACAGATACAAATAGTTTTGTCATGATAGATTTTGGATTAGCTCGTGTTGAATCTAGCGTAGAAGATAAAGCCGTCGATTTGTATGTTCTTGAACGATCGTTGCTCAGCGCACATTCAGAAGTGCCGTCATTGTTCTCGGACATATTCGAAACGTATCAAAAGCGCTACGCAAACAAAAAGCAGTGCAACGAGGTTGTTTCCAAGTATAAAGATGTACAAATGCGAGGTCGAAAACGGTTAATGGTCGGATAATCCCGTTACGTTTCTTCTGGATGCATTAAACACATTTTATTAACATGTTTTTAATAACTTATACATGTAAATACAGTTAAATAAATCGCTACACGGTAGTGGACATGGAAATTGCACGTTAGCTGCATGTAGTACAACGCTGTTGCATCAATTCATACGGAATTATCAGAAGACGGCGCTAAATGAATTTAGGGCATTTGCTACGGTTACATTGTATTGAAATGTTGTACAAGTAATTTTAAGAGGTGGTGCATTTTTATTGGCCACTACTGTATATAAGAGGAAATATAAATATATACATAGATAGAAATTCTTTCTAAAATTGTTGATCATATTTTGCATTACTTTTCATACCACTCCTTTTTCAAATAAACAGTTGCTATTGAAATGTAATGTATGTAAAGTTATTTAATACTTAAAATCTACTTTATTTGTAATTGCCTTGTGCCTGTCAAAGCAATGAATATAATTATCAACTAGATGTCATTACATGTTTTGATAGTGGAAAAAATATTTAGCATAGAAATCTTATTAATAACATGCAAAATGTTCAACCTGATCGAATATTGAGCAATGTAAGTATTTAAAATGTTTATTTATATTAATTATTTGTGTATTGTTTATAATCTGATTTGGCATATATAATATGTAATCAGTTCTAGCAATAGTTTACCACATTCGCATAAATTGCCCCATTTTACTTAAGAGTGTATATATAACAATATATAAGAAAAATTAAAATTCCACAGGTATTCCAAAACAATATCTAAAATCTTGCATATAATGTTTTCTACTGGCAAATAACTTAGAAATGGATAATTATTTTCTATATAGCAGTAGTTGACCACATACTGCAAATTATGCTAACAGATACTTCACAAACTGAAAATTATATGCCACATTTATTAAACGTGCGGAAAATTCAAATATATATTCTAGAAATGTTTTCCAATGTAATTGCGATAAATCCATAAAAAATCTATTTGTATTTTTTCAGTCAGGTTACCATTGGCATATTAGAAATTATCAGTCAAAATGTAATCCTGTATATATTATGATCCAAGTGACCTATAAATGGAAAATTTGCTATAAAAATCGTTAAAAATGTGGTATTAGAATCTGAAACAATTAACATATTTAAAATTACCAGAAACCCAGCAAATGAGGTCATAAAACCTTCTTTCGTTAATTCCCATACACCGCCAAATTCTTCTTCATCTATTTGTTGAAAATTGCTAAAGTAGAGGTACGTCACTCCTGCATTAACTAGTACAAATCTGAAATTTATAAATAAAATAATCAACAAATACAGAAACGGACGTGTCCGAATATTAATTTAACTGTATTTTTAAGAGGTGATAATATTGGTACTTACAATAATAGTGCTATGAAACCTTTTAAAGGTATAAGGCCCCATCCTATACCGACTATAATTCCAATTGCTTGTCTGGCCCAATAAATAACGTCAAGGAACTCCTCCTACGGTAGAAAATAATAAGTGAATCCATGAAACTTATGGGAACACGATGAACCGAAGTATGGTTATGTTTACTTTGTCCGGCCATTCGGAGTTCGCTGTTATCGCACGTGTCCAAACACTTAATTCACATTTACCACTATTTCCGATCTTCTCTGATTTCGTACGCGACATTTCTGAGCCTTCTCAACTTAAAAACATGAATCGCACAAAAAGGTTCATTAACATCTCCTACATACGAGCTTCTATAGACGGCTGATTCCCTTATTTCACTACAATACTTCTTCCAACTCATGGATTATGGAAATGTGCCAGATTCCATAAAATTTTTCACGCACGCGCAACAAATTAAACTTCACGTGACTAACTAGTAGCGCTTCTGCAACTCATCGATTCGAATTTATCAAAGTTGTACAATATCTAACACAATCAACGATTAAATACTTTTAATTAAAGTGATTTATGATCACCGATTGTTATTTCTAATCGTTAAATGCTAACTAATTTCATCGATTGATTAAATAAAAAATTTTAATGGATTGTCCAACTCTGAAATATGAAAAGATTCATTACGGACAAATAATATATATTCAAGTAAAATTTTATTACTGCCTGTAACAGATCAATAACAGATTCTTTAAATTATTATTTTATTCGATTTTAAATGATACTTTATTACAAATATTAAAGTATATATTTACGGAGAAAAATAAAATTAAAGATTTTGAATGCCTTAAAAACCATCGTGAATCGTTTTTTAGCGTATTTCGCTCTATAATCATTTATGTAACATTAAATTGTATATTAGCAATACTTTGCGAGTGTTAAACAATACTCAATTTGCTCTAAAATTGATAAAGTTCGAAATACTATTGTAATACATGACTATATATTTTTCAAAAACGAATTATAAAAATGATTTAAATTTTAAAAAATACTAATTTTAAATATCGTTTTCCAATGCACAGTTGGAAAGAACTATCGGTGTACATGAACATAATAGGAGTTTTTATTTTCTAGCGAATTATATTGCATGATTAATAATTCACGCATCCCAATCTGCTATAAATATTGATGACAGTCTGTGTGCAGCTTAGTTAAATAATATATTAGATGGAAATACGTACATAACAATATTAATAGCAGATCATGAAACATGTAGAATTGTACAATGTATATGTATACAGTGTTTTATGGATAACTGTCCCAAATATGTGGGCGATATCTGTCCCCAAAACAATCCCCACTTTCGCGGGATATACCACGCGAGAAGCTGCGAAGCTCGAGAGGCCTCGGTAGTTGAGAAGTGTAACATAATACGGGTCGAGTATATCATTGTGAGATCACTACTAACCCAATAAAAAAACTTCTTTATTTTGTATTATTTTTTTATGTAACTTTCACCAACATATTCGTGGCATTTTTATAATGAAAATGATATCAAATAAGATATAATTGCGATGATATTTACTTGTTTAATAGACGATGAAAGTTTCGGGCGCAAGGTAGGACAGCGTACGGGAAAGTAAGAGACGCGGATAGTCACGGTCGCCGGCACAGTTCAAAGGTCCGCGTGTCGTCAAAGTGTAATGCCAATAAAAAAACTTTTTTATTATTACGTATCTTTTGTGAGACTTTAACCAATATATTTGTGGCATTTTTCTGATTAAAATAATACCAAACACGATATAATTCGTGTCATATTTACAATCATTTTCCGAAACTCTCATCGTCCATTACACAAATAAATATCATCGCAATTATATCTTATTTGGTACCACTTTCATTAGAAAAATGCCACGAATATGTTGGTGAAAGTTCTATAAAAAAATAATAAAAAATACAAAAGTTTTCTCATGGGATTACTAGTGGTCTCACACTGACATACTCGACCCATATTGTGTTACACTTTTCGGCGACCGAGGCCTCTCGAGCTTCGCTGCCTTTTCTACGTTCGGCAAAAGTCAAAGAACAGTATACCTGGGCGATAACTGTCCCTGGCTGGCCCCGTGTTGTGGATAGTTATCGATCAAATACTGTATATGTATATATATATACATATGTATGTATGTATTTAGGTATGTATGTATATATGTATGTATGTATGTATACATGTATATGTCATGTATTTTTATATATACATATCTACATATATTTATACAAGTAGTATAAATACAGGAATGTACTGAAGAGAATCAGAATATATATATATATATATATATATATATATATATATATATATATATACATATATATATATATATATATATATATATATATATACATATATATATATAATATCACGCATTCATTAGAACATACATACTGCAGTGTACATTTAATATATTTACATACTAAAATATCGTATATTACAGGTGATTTTTTGTAACATACACGTTTATAAGTAATATTAAATTGTTAAATAAAGTCATGAAAAGGCTATTTCGGAACTCAAAATCCTAAATTCGAATGTCATCAGTTCTGCAATATAGTAACTCTCTTAAATTGAAGTCAATAATTATTATAGATAGAGCAAATTATATTTTTTGGCACCATTGCATAAATTCCAATTTTGTCACTATTATACTTATAATTTCTTTGTGTCTCTATACTTGCAAGAGCATCACCTGTAACGTAGCATGTATACAAACCGTAAATGTATTTACGGCAATGTACAAGTCTATACCTGTTTACAAATATGTTCTATATTATTTATCATTGTAGTATTCAAATTATAAATACATATAATCGCAAACTTCGATCATTAAGTAACTTCGGGAATAACTACTTTCTGTGATACTGATTTATTTGTATTGTATGTTAATGCTTAATATTATATATACATATATATATATATATATATATATATATATATATATATATATATATATACATATACATATACATATACATATATATAAATTACTTAATGTATATATTACTCGCCGAGAACGTTTTATGAGTCTAATTTACATTTGTTTGTAGATTTCACATGATTGATTATTGGAGGACAGTTGTGACGATTATAAATTTAGATATCAAAATCAATGCATTAGCAATGATACATGTTTTCTAGGTTCTTCAAAAGTATGAAAGTAAAAATAAATTCAGTTTAACATGCAGTGTATGGAAACGACATACATGTAAAGGTCTATATACGAAGTGATTCATCTAACGTGATGACTAAAAATTGCTTGTAAATGATTGATTATATGAAGAAACATTTTAAACAAAAGTGATATCAAGGGGATTGTATGGTGGAACAATTTACAAGTAATTTTAAATTGTAACGTTAAGTGACTCATCTTGTATATTTTGTTAACCATGAATATTGGTACAAACACTTATTCATATACTTATGTGACTGTGTGAACTGAAATCGTAATCGATGCTAATTCACCTGTGTATAACTTTTTATACATACATTCTTATTTACATAGGTCCTTCGCTATCAAAAAACTATATCTCAATAGATTTATATAAGATAGATTATTACTTATATTTCAAATATTCTTTTATATAATACAAAAAAAACCGTTGTAAAAAAGCTGCTCCCTTTGTAAGAGGACACACATTGCAGAAAAAACATTAGTAAATCTGTTTACTTATGGTATACGTTTAACAAGGTATAAAATAGTAAATATAAATTACAAATGTTGCAAAGGAATTCTTAGAATATAGCAATACCCGATAACATTTTTTTACTGGTTACATCATTTCCTTCTTTTATACATAGACACTATTATTTATATGTATACGGTATATGTGTTGTATAATGTTTTCATAATTTGCTATTAGATTTATATAAATCACTGATGTCGTCATTGAAGGTATTATACTTGCCATGCGAAGTATCGCTTAAGTGTGTCCTTATTATACAGAAACTAAACGCATTTACTAATCTACGTAATAACATTATATGGCACATTGCAAATGTTTTACGATTCTTAGAGGTTGGCTTTGTGCATTTCTCAATTCCAGTGGTAAATATCAATTTCAGGAGTATGCAAGTAGTCGTTAAACAAATATTTAGTTAAAAGGATGTTTAATTTAATAAAATCGTATGAAAAATATCAAACAATAAATAACAGAACATAAATAAAAATTCGTATTTGCATAATCACAAACAGTTTTTACAGATAGTGTTTCTTTTTTAGAAAATAGATCAAAATATTTATCATAAACGAAACAGTACATAAATATTTAAATTTTAAAACAAACATAACGTGGTTCAATATTCAAATAATATCATTTCAAATATTAAACAGACCTTTCTCTAAGAATCTGATGGAATGTAGGAGCTAAAATATATTTTTTATGGAAGTATGAATGTCTTAATTTATCGAAGTAAAAGTAACAAATAATTTTTAGTAGATTAAATACAAATACTTACTGCTAATAATTAAGATAATCTGCATTGATCGTGCAGTTTTGTAAAAAAAGAAATTATAATAAGATTTTTAATGCCATCTTAACGATAGGTTAGTACTTTTTATAGAGACTCGCAATGCCCAGTCTCTAATATCTGCACATGCTTTGTATTTGACTTTATATGGCACAAATACAAACGCCTAAACTTTGCATAGTCTTGTACCCAGTATAAAATATTTCGACAGATGTTGGTAATATGCAACTAATCAATGATGACACTGACTTTCGAATTACTATAACGTTAAGTCATTGTCAAACGTCAACTACATCGTTATCATAGTTAAAATTCGAATCATGTAAAAAAGAAGTACGTCGAAGTTTATAACTTATTCGTTTCTCTTCAGCCGTTTTCGGCACTTCCGTTACCTAAAAATACAAGAGATTATTATGAGCATATACGATCACATTCTGAACAAGATATTTCACATATACTTTCCCAACATTTCTTGATATACATCAAAAACATGTAAATCGATATCTCATATTAATAGGATTCAAGCGCAAAGAAATTATATGTAAGCTGTTATAAAAGGTTCTGTGGGAAATTTTTTTTACATGGATTTATAAAAAAAATTATACCTTGGTATCTGGTTGGTTGATAGAACGTTGAAGCACCGACCTCCATGCTGCAGGTGCGGTATGCTCTAAAATAATATGTACAGCAAGCTTCTTAATTTAAAGGTTCATCATGCAGGTTTGCAAATTAATTGATATTGCGAGAAAAAAAATTTGCTTGTAATAAAAGTTGGTGCGTGGATTGGATAACATATACATATACATAAGATTGCTATGTATGTACAAAGCATGCATCGTAAGGAATCAAATCTCTGAGTTACCGTGTTCTTTCCTCTCCGTTTTATTCTTGCTTAAACTAGCTGCCAATTCTCTGACAGATCGCTTTTCTACGCTTGTATTGCTTAAAGAACTAGCAGTGCTACTTGCTGATAATGTTGGTGGCAACGAAGCGGGACCACTTACACCACTATCTGTTGACTCGTCAAGAGCATCGCCAGAATCTGGCGTATTCCCTGCTGAAGTATTTGGACTAGAACCATCGCTTAATAAATTAAATTCTCCTATAAAATTAAATGAATCTGGTATAGTGAGCTTACAATGATAAGGAGTACCATAATATGTACTACATCATTACTACAAAAAATGTCCTATGTCCTAATTACTTATGATTAGAATGTTACTCACTTTAACATTACATGTATGCGACACAAACAATTATTCTTAATGAATATTAAAGAATACTGTTTTAACATCACTCGAACTCACCGGATTTTCTATCAGTGGCCATACTCCAAGGCCTTGGCTTCGGAGCTGTCGCAGGTGGAGTTAATTTAGTCTTTGATAGAGCACCGTTACTTTTCCCGTCGCTGGTGGAACAATTTCCCTTAGACGACGGTTTTAATACTGGAGACTTTGATGCTTCGGAAGTGTTTTTCGTACTGCTGCCGTTTGTCGGACTTCTAAGATCGAAACCAATCGATCTTAGTTTGAGGGAAGGCAGTGGCTGGCTCGCAGATTTGCCCATGTCCATGGCCGACTTTTTTGTTAAGCTTTTTCTGCTTTCGTAATCTTTAGGAACAGACGTTGCAAGAGATACATCCCTATCTGAAGAATTTGCAGCGGTTGTTAGTTGTAACATTTTACCGTTCTCATCGGAATCCCGCGAGCTAACTGAATTTGTACCAGATCCAGCGATTGGCAACGTGCTACGTTTTGAAATGTCAGCCGTATTGACAAAACTATTACTACTTGTCCCGTTAGAATGATCGGATTTCGCAACGATTCTTTCGTGATTTTGAGCATTATCAGTCGTATTCCGCCGAGCTAATGGGGATGCAGTTAATGGTGAATCACCTTGAGATCTCCTACCGACGAGCGGAGAAAACTTTTCCAAATTATCGCTAGACCGTGATCGTGGTGCTGGCTCGAGGAGAGTTTTTAACATTGGTGAACTACAACCAGGTTTCTTATCCGTATCTGGTGGAATACTTTTATGACTGGCAAGAGATAAATTTGGACTGCCGTCGGTCGGGAACGTATGCAAGGAGCTGAAATGAATTCAAAACAAATTAATGTGTGTGCGATTTCTAGTCATAAATTACACTACAGTATAAATGGCGGTTTCTTAAATACTTGCGCACGCTAAATGCATTATCTATAAAGGTGTGTGAGAACCAGGAAATGTCGCCCCGGGATGGGTCGAGAATTTTATTCGGGATCGGGACGGATTCTCGAGAGTTTTGGGAATCCAGAGATTTTTCGGGATTCTCGAGAATATTCGGGATTCCTGAGAATTCTCAGGATTCTCAAAATTTTTGAGAAGTCGACTCATCGCGATCCGTTCCAACCATTGGGTTCCCGACATTTTCGGATTCTCGCACCCCTTCAATTACCTGTCATCGCTTGTTGGAGATATAAGAGGTGTTGTCGGCGTAGTTGGTCGGAAGAATACATCAAGGCCTTCTCCAAGAGCAAGACCATCTATCGGTTGATCCGGTCTCAACATTGGTCTCGTAGGTGCCCTAGTCTTTGTTCGACGGGGTCTAGATTTAACTAAATGTTGCAACTGTTGACCCACAGTATTGGGCAATTCCGAAACAGAATCTAAAGACTCTGTCAAAGAGTGTTCTGTTTCTGAAATGGCTGAACACCGCGTTATTAATTAAAAGTTCATGAATACATCTAATACTGTTGGAATGATACGAACCTTCTGCCTGACTTTTTGGCAATGGCGGTAGTAGGTCCGGAATATCGTCAGCAGAAAGCCCCTCGACCGAATCAACTACAGATTTAGGTCTCAATTTTCTTCCATGCAAACTTTTACGTTTGTTCGATAGGTGTGGCGTGGCCTAGACAAGAACATCAATTGTTAATATCACTAATATATGGTTATACTATAATCTATATTTATATAGGGCATTCAAACTATTACCATTTTTCTCGCAAATGTAACATAAATATAAATAAAGAAAACACTTTGTGTGTAGTACATTACAAAATCTTGACAAACTGAAACGATAAGTGACATTAAACATATAAATATTTTCCATCTTTACTTACGAGATTTAAGTAATCCAATTTCTAGTCAGACATGGAAGCATGGTATTATAGTTACTTTAATAACTTATTGTTAATAACACAGATCTGATATTTTCATGGAATGATTCATGTTTACTCACCATCGGAGATTGATCGCTAGAACACTGACCAATGGAATTTACTAGCGAGTAAGTTTCGGGTGGACAATCTTCTTCTGAAGCTAAGCTGGTTCTACCAATAGCTAATGACGTAGACACACCTACTGTACTTGTAACACCTATGACACTGCCACTGCTCATCGAGCCAGCACTAGGCCGTAGTACATCTGGCGTGCTACTTCTTGTTCTACTATCGCAATCGCCAATCTAATAATACCGACATACAAATTGAAACATTTTTCTTCTTCATTAGAAAAATTATTTTCTTGTGCATCCTACATACCAAATTCTTGTAACTTCTCGATAGTGATTCAATTACTTCGTCTGTTATTCTATCAGATACGTGAGCAGCAACGGCTAAGTTTAATTCACTGTAAAAAAATTATGAATATAAAATAAATAAATTTTCCTAGCAAAAAGTACAAAAGCTTATATTATTTCTAGCATCGACGTAAAAGAAGAATCGTTTTATTTATGTTAAACGATCTTTACTTGACTCTATTGACTATATCTGCTCCAGCTTGTTCTGTAATAGTAGTGTGTATAAATTCGCTACTGATTTGGTTTTTCTCTTTGCAACTATTACGTAGGTCATCTTCCACGGCAATCGATTCGCTCTCATCTCCCCTGATTACTGTCTGCTGTAGTATCGTTGGACATTGATCATTCGCACATTTTATCATTGCATCTAAAGAGTCCTGTTTTTGAATTTAAATATTATGAGTTTATTATAACGCTTGAAGTGACAATACATTTAATATTATTAACTACATAAAATGCATACCTGTAAATATACAGTCACAACTTTATGAAGCTCATTTGCCATGTCGTGTAATTTCAATTCAATTGGATTATTTTCGTCCCGTCTTTGAAGTACTTCGTGCAATCTCGGTAATAGCTAAACAAAAATTAATTTTATGAAATTATAGTCTGGAAGCTTGTGCATTCATTTACATGTACCTGCTTCGAATTATCCGCGTCCTGTATAAGTCCAGTGGCATAATTAATATCGTTATTAGCATCACAACTTTCAGCAGCAATGGCTTTAATAGTATCCTGAGTCTGTACCACCAGTCTATCGACCATTTGTTGCGTGGAGCTTAATAGAAAACCTTGTTGCAGTCTAAAAGCTTGACCGTGACTGTACTTGCAAGGTGTGACGTTTCTTTGTAACAAATCTTGTATTTTTTTGGCTAATTGTTCAGTTTTCTCAGCAGAGGTTTTCATACAAGGCTGCAGATCGTAAATTGGAAATGGCATGTGTCTCACGCTACAATTTCTTTAATAGAAAAATGTCGTATATTGGACAATGCACGAGTATATCTGCGATGACTAACACGTTAAACGCTATTCAGTTCCTGGGTATTGACGATATCGAATTTACAGAACAATATATAATATACAATTCATATGACATCAACAAATTTTCACGCTGTCTTAATAGATTTAATTAATACAGATTAAACAGAAATGGAATGAACAAGTATTTTGCTTATGAACAGTCATACAGTGGGTGTAAAAACTATTCGCACACCATTAAAAGTCAAATAACTTTTTTAAAATTAGACCAAACGACTTCAGTTCTTTGGGGGTGTTAAAAGGATTAGTTTACTAGGTAATGTGTAAATAATTTTTTCTAAAAATTGCTATAGGTCGAAATTGTGAAGAAAAATGTAAAGGTATCAATTTTTAACTTCTTTATCTTTGCCTATAATGAAAATTTAAAATACGCCTTTTGTAGATCTACGTAAGTTATATACACGCACAAAGTCGCAGATTTTCGGTCTTTTCAGGGAATTTTGACCTTATGTAATCACCTTTAAATGTTTACAACTCATAACAACGTTAACCGATTTCGATTAAACTTTGTACATGTGCATAACTTACTTAGACCTATAAAATGCGTCTTTTAAATTTTTATTACAGGCACAGATAAAAAAGTTAAAAATTGTGATCATTACTATTTTCGTCGCAATTCCGACCAATAGCAATTTTTAGAAAAAAAATATTTACACGCTACCTAGTAAACTTATGCGTCTGACATCTCAAACTAATTGAAGTCATTTGAACCAATTTTAAAACAGTTATTCGATTTTTAAAGGTGTACGAATACTTTGTACACCCACCGTATGTTTGTACTTAAACTTAAATCAAAAGTGAAATGGAAAGTGAGACAAAATTGTTCCGCGTTTAACGTGTTAATAGAAAAAATATACATACTTCTCCAAAGCATGAACAATGTCTGCATAACCTAGGAGCGTGATGTTATTTTTATCGTAAATAATGGCCCTCAAATGATTGTTAATCTGCAGTGCCTTTGCTAATAATCTTGCACCAGGATCTCCAATTTGATTACCACTTATATCTAAAGTATGAAGACACGTATTACTACCAAGAGCATTAATAAGATTATAAAGATCAGACTTTAATCGAGAATCCGGTAAATGCAATGCTTGCAAAACGCAGTCGTCCTCTTGAAGCATTTGCACGAGAGCATCCATTACAATGGCAATATGTTTACTTTTCATACTAACAGTGTTACGGCCCATATATAATTGTTTTATAGATTTGTTCTTTCCTATAGCAGTTATTACTTGTGCTAGATCAACATCCATGTCTATAAAAATAACGTTAATGGACCATGTAGTCCATAAACTTTGGAGTAATTAATTAGGGGTGTGCGAGATCCCGAAAATATCGAGTCGAGAATTTTTTCAGGATCGGACCGGGTTTCGATCGAGGCAGTTTTGGGGATCGAAAGCACCGGGATTCCCGAGAATTTCGAGAAAAACATTTCGAGAGTATATAGTTTAGGTCGCGTATTCAGCAACATTGTGATATTGATTTTGATTGCAGTCTTATTTAAGGCGACAATGGTCTCGGTTATTTTGCAAAAGAAGTTTGAAACAGCAGTTAAAACCAATATCATAATATTGTTCCCGAATTTGCTTCGGGAATCGTCCCGATCCCGAAAAAAATTTTCGACCCAATATGTTCGAGATCTCGCACACCCCTAGTAATTAACAATTATTTTCTTTCTACTATAAGCATATACGTACTGCTGTCAGAAATATCCAATGACGCTATGCAACGCACACCATGTATACATGACTCCAGCACGTGAGCGCCCATAGAGCCCAAGTTGTTTCCACTCATATCAAGTTCTAAACCAACTGTACTTTCATTGCACGCCAAGCCAAGTAATAAATGTTTTAACGCTTCTAACGGCAATTTACAGCAAGATATATTTAAGTACTTTAATGAAAGTGTAGCTGTAAAGAACTGTTTAAAGCTGGGTGGTATTTCTTTGGTTTTTTTGCTTGAAAAAGAATTGCGAGCGACATTCAAATGGACTAGATTAGTTGCACAACCCCGTAGTAGAGCACCAAACAGCTGGATAAAATCAATTCAAATATGTAGATGTATATTTGTTCGAGCGAATACACTTTGTCATGTACAAAGGATAAATACTTACACATTCTAGTGTAGTATCTGTACCGCTTAGATCTAAATGAGTTAGGCTATTAGGTTGTGCTAAAAAATTGCACAAATTCTGCAACAGAACGACAATTACGTTACAATTATGAAGTAATAAAATTACAATACTATACAACTATGAGTAAGCAGCTTACTACGTCAAATTTTACAATCTCGTGTAAAAACTTACATTGATATCATCTTTTAAAGAGTTTTCTGAAAGATTCAAATATTGCAGACTAGTCTGCATGCTCCTATTTAAACTTAATGCATGTGCGACTTGACTTATTCCTTTCCCTGTTAGTCCACAATGTGCTAAGTTTAATTTTTGTAAACCTTTAGGTAGCTTGCCAATGGGGCCACTTAAATGTGCACCTCCTTAAAAATCATATTATCATGAACGTTTTTATTTTTATTCATAACTGTGTGTGCTATACTAGTTCAAACAATACATACCTTTATCTTCAATAGTATTGTACGACAAATCAATAGTTTGCAGCATCGTGTTAGCATTGGAAATTAAAGCTAATGATAATTTATGTGCAAAATCCCTGCAACAAATACATCGATTAGTTTCATTTTACTAAACTATTTTTGATATCGCGTCGCTTGATTTTTACCATTTAATTCCAAGATTATCCAAATAAAGTTCTTGAATGGAGAGAGATCTGCGCATAACGTGTAATAGTCGTTCCAAAGGTTCATGACTCAATTTCAAGTGCGACGCTCGTAATTTTGTAAACCAAGTATTATATTCCAAAGCAGAAATGATTGGCACCAAATCTTTCTGATCCAAATGATCGAAATCTCTTAAATTTAATTCCCTTGTGTCATGAGAGAGGTATATAGTATCAACATCCTAGAAACAGATATCTTTGTCAAATAAAATTTCCTATAGTTAATGCTACATTACTTTTTTCATATTTTCAGAATATTACCCAAGCGACTTCGTCTCTGTACGGTACACTGTGTAAATCACACATGCACGCATACTGAGTTGAGAAACCACCACAGGGCCCAGTGTGTCTTGTTGCCTCTGTACTTCTGGCTAATTCGCTACCTCTTATACTCTGCAATCTACTAGTTGGTATTACTTCTATTTTTCTTATAATATAACTGTAAAAAGAAATCAATATTAATGTTATTTTTTGTAAATTCACAGAAAAATATTTCCAATAGATGAAATAAATATGTAATGGTACTATATGGGCATACTTTAATGGTACTGTGGGAAAGATATTACGGATTGCAGTATGTAAGGCCTCGATCATTGCATCTACTTCTGTGGTATCTGCGCCTGCTCCTGTAGTAGTAAAATTGTAATACCTCTCTCCAACAGTTAATAATAACTGGTTCGCTCTTTTGGATTCTATAGATGTAATTTCTAAGTAATGAAAGTGACAATCGAGCTGAAAAATTAATAAATAATTAATAAAATGTACGTATAAATTCAAACAATTATGATAAATAAAGCTTGATAATATGATCTTACCCTTGTGGGTACTTTGGCCGTTAAAAGAAACAGACGGCATGGTGAAAAAACCTAAAAAATTACAAAAATACAATTTCATATTCAAATGTCATTTTACACACAACTTTCTTTTGGGTGTAACTTCTGCGACACTATTTAATTATTACTCACTAGAACACGATTTTCTTGTTTATCCTGCTTTGTTTCCAATTTCACAACATTTTTTAATAATATCTTGACGTGCTTGCCGAGTAATGCTTTCACCGATTCTGCAAAGAATAAAATAATTTTATAAAAGGACCTGTTCAATACAGCGCGACGAAAGCGTAGAAAATTGACAGAAATATTTGAGGAAATTCTATCTTAACCCATCTTGCGTCTAAACGAAAGAAATTAAATAATTAAAAGAGTTTTCGCAAGCTTTGTTAAGTAATGACTATTTAAATCGATGAGTAATATATACACTCGATAAATATGACAGGTCCACGATACGAACGTAAACATTCAGGATCAAGACAAACCGTTTAAATCTTTCGTAAGCTGAGATCTGGTTGACATCTTGCTGATTGGTTTATCTGTCAAGCATAACCGGACCCATTTAAGACATTGTTTTTTCTGCCAGCCGGTGACGGAACTGCTACAGCTTGCTTTAAAAAAAAGTTAAGATAATGGGCGATGTCACGAAACTATAAAGCAGAATAGCCGCCATATTAGCACCTGCCCGCATTCCATTCTATTCCATTCCGGTCCGTTCCATCATTACCAGTAATTTCTACAATTCCTCATTTCTAAACGATTTTTATTTTTCACAGAGTATTAGTAAAGTAGTAAATAAATCAATAAAATATAATTTAATTTTTATATTTCCCGAATAATTTTTCTTTACAAATCCAGCATTTCATGATAATATAAAATTCAGTCCTAATAGCATTACTGCTGTACACCCTCAATCCTCTCTGATATCACTCTGCTGATACAATGTTTATGTTCATACAGTGTTCCTATTATTTTTGATACGATAGTCACGCGAATTAATCTTTAAAATTTATTTAAATTCGTCTCTGTTCATCGATCAAGTTATAATTGTACATTCACAGATGTGAACGTAGAATCCTATGTAATATAAATTATAATAGAATAAATATTTTCATATAACCACATAAAGTGTCTTCGTTATTGCGTGTATATTATTGCGTTATTTTTTATGTGATAAAAATACAGAACCGGCATTCGATCAACCATGTTTGCAGTGAAAAGAATACCTAATATTGTTCCAATTTCATTGTTTAAAGCTTATACAACAAGTTCAAAAATTATCGATGTTACACACGAAGATGGTACAGGTAAATGTTAGCTATAATGATGAATTGTTTTTCTTTTTAAATTGTTTTCATTTTCGTTTAACAGGTATTACTACGATATCGATGGCACGCCAACCCGTAAATGGATTAAATAAAGAATTATTAAACGCTTTAACAACATCTTTATTAGACGCTCAGAATAATCGTCCTAAAGGCGTTATATTGACATCTGCATTACCAACTATATTTTCAGCAGGACTTGATCTACTGGAATTTTATAATCGAACCGAAAATCAATTAATCGAATTTTGGCAAGCATTGCAAGATACTTGGTTGACTTTGTATGGTTTGCAAGTTCCAGTAGCTGCTGCTATCAATGTATTATTTTATAACATCATTTATTAGAATAATATAGACAAAATATAAATTAGTATACACGTGGCACGTGAACCCTGTACGTATCCGTTCGGCACGTTCGATTTCGGCTGTTGCTGTTAGGAGTGAGACAGCAATAAAAAATAATGAATACAATTTTTCGTAATAAAATTTAATAGATTAATTTTCTATTTTGATATAAAAAAACTAGAAGATTTACATTTTCCGGTAATAAACGCGTTACAATATTTCCCGCAGTTGAAAAACATCGTTCAGAACTATCCGATGTTGCTCATATCGCCAAATATTTGATTGCAAGTCTTGCAATTGTCGGATATTTGGTTATTCGAGGGCTTCCATCACTCATAAAAGCATAAATAAAATATAAATTGTGAGTCAGCTACATATTTTTCAAATTCTAAATTCATGTCGAACATTTCATTAATGTCATCATTGTATAAAAATGGTAAAACTGTTTGTTTGTATAATTTTTCTGGATTCCGGTTTAGAGTGTACTGGGACAAAGTTTCAAGTTCGTTCTTTACTATGATACGAATTTTATTTCTCACGTAAAGAGGTTCATGTTTTAAATCTTTATAACGGGGGTCAAGGAAGCAACAAATTTGATCTAAAGATATAGAATTATTACTATTTCCATTAAAATCGAGCTTAAATCGTTTTGTTATTTCTGAAAGGACTGTTTCTTTGAATTTGCGAATAACGTCATAATTTGTTTTTCGAATATTTAAATGTTTTTCCACGAATTTCATAAGCAATGGCCTTACCATTAATAATGTAGAATTTGTTTCTCCACAAAAGAGCGTAGTTACTATTTGCAATAAGTTTAAAACATTTATTAAACTTTTATTAAAACATTTACTAAATTTCTTGCTGTAGTTAAGTTAGTTATTATCCTAAATGCGTCTATCTACGTAACCGTTTATTTTTCTTTGTATTGTCATCTGTTTCGTCAATATCGCTCTCTATTTCGCAATTAGTATCTCTTTTTCTTGCGCTACCCGCTTTCAGAATCAAATCTAATAGAGGACCTTATTTCACGTGTCTGTATAAATACAAGTGTACACATGAATTCGAATCTTCAGCCATGTAATATTAAATACACGGGTACCTGTGTACTTTAATTTCACAAATATTCGTGTATTTTAATACAGTGTATTAAATACACGGTAATATAACGTCGAACAATTTACCGAGAATTTATTGCTGTCTCACTCCTAACATCAACAGTCGAAAAGAATTCGATCGAAAAACAGTTGCCGGACTCGGACGTACCGAACGAATCCGTCGTCTTCACGAATCTGTCTTCACGTGTCACGTGTACACTATTTGTTTACTACGCGTGTATTTACATACACATGAAATAGGGATCTCTAATATAAATATAGGTAGTCTGTTAATTTTAAGTTAAGCAACTAAATTATTTCTTTTTATTCCTAAAGGGTGCCTGTCCTGCTGGAGGATGCCTGTTAGCAATGTCTACTGAGTACAGAGTGTTTGTCGAAGGGAAACATACCATGGGACTAAACGAAACACGTTTAGGAATTTCGGTTCCTAAAATGTTTAAAGATTTATATATTGATATTATAGGATATAGAAAAGCTGAAATAGCATGTTTACGGTAACTAATTCACGATGAACATATAATGCATAAGATCAATAATAGTATTTTCAATTAATTTAAAAATGTTTAGTGGATATCTTTTTCCACCCAAAGAAGCATTACAAGTTGGACTTGTAGATGAATTGGCTACTGACAAAACAGAAGCAATTAACAAGTGCCAAAAATTTATTCAAGAATTTAAGAATATACCTGGTAAGTTCATCGAGTTCATTATTTAAAAGAGAATTAAAATCATGTTTATTTTTCGAAATTTTAATAAAGCTCTAGGTCGATCTCAAACGAAACTGCTATTACGAGAACCCAATTTGCGTTGGATGAAAGAAAATCGGGAGAAAGATACTAAAGACTTTGTAACGTTTGCACAATCACCAACTGTGCAAGCTTCTTTGAAATTGTATATTGAATCTTTGAAACAAAAACAGAAGTGATACTTTTAAATGTTACAAACTTCTATATTGCTGGTAATAAATTCACTATTTTTCTATGTATTAATGTATACCATATAAATTTATTCATATGTTAATAATGTTTGATGAGTATACTTATGTAACATTTTATACCGTTTTTACATTGGTTATTTTATAATAAAGTTGATTATATTGAGAGTTCGACTAAATTTTAATCACCAAGTGCCTCCATGGCTTCGATATCACTAATGTTTACATTTAATTGTTGCAGTAACTGCAATGTAGAAAATTCCTTTTGTTGAGAATCTGCGAAATGTGAGATTTCCAGTACTTGTCGATCATTTCTTTCATTTTCTCCTCTATAAAGTTTAAAGAATTTTACAGCTTCAGTGGCCATATACACACGCGCGCGCACACACACACAGAGAGAGAGAGGGGGCGGGGGGTTGAAATTATAAAGCGTTACAGACGAATATCTCCAAAAATATTGATTTTACGCAAAAATCTTTCAGTTGAAAGTTGTTTAATAGCGAGGGGGACATCATGTAGTGGGACTTTTATTTTTCCCAATGGACACTCCAAAGTGAGGTGAAGGTCAACTTTCTTTTTTCAAATGGAATTATATGTTCTTTTATCCACCATCAAATAGTGCGTTTTAAGATGAGTTCAATTACCTATGACTCAAGGTCATTCAAGGTCAAAGTTGCAGGGAAATGCGGTAAAGGTGTGTGTATGTATATATATATATATATATATATATATATATATATATATATATATATATATATAAGCATAAAACTTACACAACTAATTGTTCAGCATAATCGTCGAGCCAGCTTCTTAAACGTTTTACCATCATTTCTTCTCTTGCATCAATTGCCTGTAATTTACAAATTCTCTCATATATGTTCAATAACTTGGAAAGTCGAAGAATTATACCTGCAAATGCTTTTCATGAGAGTTACTAAGATTTAAAGCTAAAATATCTTTGTCTCCACATAAATCCACTAGATGGCTTGGTATTTTTGAATCATCTCCGAAACCACTTAGATAATATAAGAGCACTCCATTAATAGTGTCATTATATTCTGCTTCACGATTTCGCAATTGCGAAAAATGACCTCGTGCAGCTGTTAAAAAGGTATCCACCATGTCTGATATATTCAGTCTAAATACTTCGTTTATATCCTTTAAAATATATATGAATTCTTATTTACTCATTAACAGTTGCTGATCAAAATTTTCATTTCAAAACATACTTCAATTTGCTCATGTAATTCTATTTCAAGATTCATTAAATTCGACCAACCATCGGTAATTATGTCATTTAAGTCGTCAGCAAGTTCTTGGACTTTTTGTGATATTTCTTCAAGAATAACATTATCCACGTCATCGTGTAATCTACTTAATAGAGGTTTAATGCACGATAAGAGTTCATTTTTCTTTATTATTATGCTATTTACGATTCTGGAAGTAGAAATGATAAATATTCTAATGCCTTATTTCTTTTTCACCTTAATTTAAGCTTTAAATTACTTACACTCGACCCTGATCTTGAGACAATTTTATCCCATTATTGACAGCAGTTGTAAAAAGATTTATTTCATCGGTTCGTTTTTTATGTTCCTGTAAACCGAACTCACAAAGTTCTTGGCATAATGCTATAAAACTTTTCTCGTATTCTGCATAAATATTTTGAGTATCTTCAGTCACCATAGTTAATTCTTTACCGTCTAAATACATGTTTTCGAAATTATTTTATTCTGGTCCTACTTCTATCTAACTATTTCGGTAAAATAATTTATGTGAAAACCTTTATCGTCTGCAAACATTTGTTGAAATATGTAATCTCCATCAAGGTGTTCTACATACGCATCAGTAAGAAAAGCTAATTTCTTTTCATATTCTTGCTGTGCTCTCAGTTCTTCTGCCTCCTTAACTTCTGTGTCTTCCAATGAATTTAAGAATCTACTAACATGACGATACAAAAATGAACTTATAAACAGATGCAAATATATACATAGTTTGCCAGAATAATTATTGTTTTGTAATTACTAATGCGTCTCTGCAGCATGATTTCGTTCTTCATGCGTTATCATTTTATATTGATAATAAAGCAGATGAGGTATAAGCGCAAATATGTATTCGGAATATCCATTTTCTTTAGTACATGGATTTCCATCCATATTTAAACTACGAAGATTCTTAAATTTCCGTAAATAGAGTGCCTAAAATGATAACTTTATAAATATGAATATTAAAAATATTAATATGATTCTAGAAAGTATCTTTTATGTGTATTACGTGTTCCCAATCTGTTATGAGATTATTACCAATGCTAAAAATGGTAAGATTATGTAAATTATCTATATTTTCTATTCTCGTAATTCTATTGTTGTATAAAAGTAATATTTCCAATTTTGTTAAACAATCTAAATTTTCCATTACATCTATATGATTGAAAGAAAGATCTAATTCTTTTAAGTGGATAAGAGTATCCAAGTTTTCTATTTTTTCAATAATGTTATGCGATAATTTCAACTTTACAAGATTCGGCATCACCCAGAGATAATCAATATTTAAAATATCTGGAAAGGGAAATAATATAGTAACGTACAAAAAAATGTATAAATGTAGTTAAGATAGTTATTTCCCTCACGTACTATAAAATTCTATCCGAATTTCTTTTGTTTCTTCCAAATTAATTCCGTCCTCGAAGAAAAGTTTGCCAGCCTCTCCCTTTGGTCCTTGCTCGATTATTAAATTTGTAAGCATATTTTGATTTATTGCCCGAGGCTGGACAAATTCTTGGAGAATAGTGGGCACGTCTTCTTCGACGAGCATTTTCCAACGTTTTTTATTGTTTCAAATAAATAAATAAATGATTATTATAAATACAATAGTCTAATATACCACGAAAACGATGCTTGATTTTCCTATTTTAATCGGTTGCCACGCAACGAAATCACATTCCTACATTTTCCCTACAGAGGACTCTTACTCTAATTTCTGGTGTTCGATAAATTAGTAAAGAACAGTCAATTATCAATGATAAAAAATTACTTAATTTCAATATCTGAGGTACTAGAAACGAGTATGCACATATACAGAAATACATTGAACATATTTACAGAGATATATACATATTGTTTTACGACTTATTCGTATAGAATTAGTCTATTTGCGTAACGTTTGAAGAAAACACACCAGTAGAAGTATTACGACTTCACGAGAACCTTTTTCATGTACTTATTTATGAATTTTTTCTTCGGTTCCTTGTTTGCAAAGTCCATTGAAGTATTTAGCGGGTCGAGACCTTGTAGCGACGGTAAACTTACTGATTCTGAGATTTTATTATAATCTTTTGTATGGTTTTCCGGTTTTGGAATCAACTTTTTCATAAATTGTTGCAGCGAATTACTAATTCTCTTTAAATTCTTGTCATTTGAATGAGGTAAATTCTCTACTATGTCCTCCTTTGTACTGTCTTGGTTTTGCAATGTTTCCGACTGCTCATTATTTCGTTTCACAAAGTCCTCCATCATTCGACTTGGAGTTTGAATAGAGTCTCTTAGTTTTCCCCAAAAATCGTACAAACCAGCCCTATTGTAATCTACAGTGGACACATAATTTAATTGCGGCGGTAATTGACATTTTTCATAAAGGCACGGTATAATCTTTCTCTGGCATTTGTCTGAAATTAAGGAAAATGAAATATTAAAGTACAACATTACTTATTAAAGAACCATATAATTTTACTTATTAAAGAGTTAATAAGACATACCAATGCTCAGTGCTCGAGCATAGTTCAAAAAGAACTTATTTGCTGAACTTTTTGAAAAATTTGATGTAACTATCACAACTAATCTGTTACACCTTTCAGAGATTAATGTCATGACAGCTACGTGCTCAAATGTAATACCCGCAATTAAATCTCGATCTTTTATGCAGAGCTGAAAAAAAAGATAGATTCGATTTATAATTACTTCTTACCATTATGCATTCGTTTTACTACTTTACCTTCAATTTATGTTCGTTTTCTAGTTTATTCATCATTTCAGTGGCATAATTCAGATCTTCATCTGCATATAGTAAAAATGCATCATAATTCTGACTACCAAGACCTTGTGGTACTCTGAGAACATCATCTATTAAAGAAATAGAATGAAAATATGCTAAGTATGTCGACCTTGACAATATATGTTTCAAGGTCATTGAAAATGGTGACGTATACCATTATATTTTACAATAAACTACTATGCTTTAGAAGCTTTACCTCTAGTCAGAAGGTTTTCATCAATCTCATTTATAATTTCATTGGCTGATGTTAGAGATTTTTCTGCTTCTTCTAAATACTTTTTAGCATCCCTTTCTATAACAAAAATGTAGGATGAGATGTGTAATAATAGCTTTTAAATGGTATAATATTTTAAACACAAACCAAAAAGGTCTGAAGTATCATCTAAAATATCCCATCTATCAAGTTCCTTCAATATTGCTTGAAAATCTTTGATTGTAACATTCTTCTCTTTCTTTTGCCAGGATATGAGAATATAAGTTGACGGATCTGGATGTGATGTCAACAATGGCATCACCTCTCCACCCAAATTGGATAAATGGGCAAGACCTCTCCAATCTCTGTGAAATTATATGTCAATTGTGACAGATATAACGCAGTTTCAAATCCATAAAAATATGTAATTAACACATTCTTAACTGGCAGTTGTCTCATAAGACACTTAGCAGAACGCTGCATATATAATTACCAAAAATCTATAACTGAATACCACAAGGGTCTGCTACATAAATGTATATGAATATAAAGAATGATATAGAAACTACATTGACAATATTCAGCTAATGAATTTGAAATTACGTAGGACCATGCTCCCGGTCTCGAAGGTGTTAACAAAATGCAGATTTTAAGTATTCATGACAAAAATGAATATTTGAAAAGGAATAAGAGAGTTTAGTTTCTGTTTATCGCAATTAGTGCGAACTATTTTTTTATTTTCGAATGTACTCGTAATTAATTTATCTTAATTAATTAATTACCTGGGCAAGCCATTCTCGGATGGAATAACTTTTGGAGGATTTATTAAAACGGAGATAACTTGTTTGGTTTCTGTAGACAGAGCAACAAGTGGCACTTCTGACAGGTCAACCGTCATTTCTTTTCCTCGAACTATTTGTATTGTAGGAGTGTTAGTTACGGATGTTTTCGTATTTGGTAATTAACCACAACAACCGCGATTGATGCTCTAAGGTGTTTGAGGTTTTGTAGTGTAATTAACCTCATACGATTTATACTAAATCTACGTTTATTGAACTACAGTTTCCTTACTCGTCTACTCTAGACTCACTCTTGACTTCGACTCTACGAATGTTGTACGACCATGTGCCATATAATACCATGTACCATTGTACGACGTACGATTCGTACAATACGACCAGGTACTACCATGGCACTCAATCAGTGCTCAGTGCAGTGCAGTCACTCATCACGTGTCAGTGCGCGTCAGTCATTGGCACAGTGATGGCAAAGAGTAGGTATAATAAGAGGCGTCACTCCGGGCGAAACCTTTGAAGTCCTTACTTGACCTTGGCATTTAAATTGGTTGTACACTCGAGCGGGATATTCAAATCGACTAAATGTAATACGGGTTTTCCTTCACTTCTATGTATTACAATTTTATGTTATAAACTATCTGTATTTTATCAGTATCGTTTTTCGTGATATGTTAATAACTTCTAGATTTGAAAAGTTTAAGGTTGAAGTGACATATACGTATAAAAAAATGCTAAAATATAAAAAAGTATTACAAATGTACAACAAAAGTATACATTATGAATGAATTAAAGAATATTTATTAAAAATAAATTATAATAATACATATTGTGTACAAGTATGTTAAAGAAGTATATACTTAATCTTTATTTCAATGCAATTGCCAAGAAATTAACTCGCTTTTTTTTTTCTTTTTTAACGTGGGGAAATCCTCATAGGACAACCCAACGTCTCGAAGGGAGGGCTTGGATTCGCCTTCCCTTGGAGACGTCGGGGTAGTGTGAGACTTTTACTCACACAGCAATCTCATTATGAAAAGATGGTCCTGGGGTTCCTAGAACACAGGTATATGAAAAAACTTTTCTAATTTATATAAATGAATAAAATATATACGTAAGCCAATGGAAATATAATAAATCTTCATTTGCTTAGACCAATCAGTTCTTACCTGTTATATCTTCTTCAATGCGAATTCTTTTTGTCGGAGGTTCATAATTTGAACATTCACCATGCTCCATCGCTGTCTCGATATTTGTATCTACAATGAAAACACAAAATCAATCTATAGTGAAAACAACATGATTTGATGCTTCTATGAGATATTTCAGCTTGCACGATAGTGACTTTGATCATGATTGGTCTATCTATGCCCTGACTTCTTTCCAATGTAATGGTGCTAGGCAGTTTGCGTTGGATTCCAGGCAGATTTTACCAAATCTTTAAACGCTTATAATTATAATTAATGGCTCAAATCGCAATTTCCTTACTCTTCCACCCTTTAAATTTTCTTCCACCTTAGTGCAACACCCTGTACATGTACATATACAATGTATAATGTATAAGTATGTTTACATATATATTAAAAAATATGTAATAGATGTGCTTAATTTTTTATCCGATATTACATTAAGTACTATATCAGTATGTGAGCAAAAAACATACCTGATTCAATTTGCTTTGGCACAGCTGTCAATAACAATCTGGTCTTTGAAGGACCCATGTACATTTGGTCATCAAAATGTTTACTGCAAACTCGGCGTGTTTTATAATGGTGTAAATACTCCGATGCTGAAAGGTCCTCTCTGCCGCATGCTTGAAGCCACAACCTACATCTAAAATCATTGCAAATATATCATAATTCCTATAAATCAATCACCAGAAGACAATGTTTAATACTATATTAAATATTTTATAAGTCAGGTAGACATTTTGTTATAATACTTACAAATTCTCATCCTTAGGAAATCTAAAAAAATTAGTTCCTTCTTCTTGGCAATTAAATGCATTTTTACAATTTTCGTAAAAGCATACAATACCACCCCTCTTCTTGGAACTCATTACAATGCTGTAATAAGGGCTGTAAAAAAGGAACAGAAAGGAAAAAAGAGAAGGGAAAGCGAAAATGAAACAAGAAACTGTAATAAAAGACTTCTTTTAAGAAAATAGTACTTAAAAGAAAGCAGAAATACTAATATGTATTAGAGAAAAAAAACACAATGGGAGAATATAATATTTAAATAGAAAGGAGAAATTGATGCACTAAGGTAAAGGAACAATAATACATATATACTAAAGAAAAGAAAAAAGGAAGTGTAAGATAATAGCACCTTACTCAGAAAGGAAAAGGCTACTGCACTAAAGAAAAGAAAAAGTGAAAGTAAAAAGGAAATATAGGAAAATACTTAATTTAAATGCACACACGCGAAACAATACACAGTAAGTAAATGTTCGAACCGCACGTCTACAAGTTTCCAAAAGGAATGATCGTGCCATAGCTGAAAGGCAAACTTGCCCCTTTGCGACGCTAACCTGGGAAATTCCCAGTTTATTGCAGTTTATGATAGCCGGGACCGGCCCGGATCGCCCGGATCGCGCCCTGTTTGCAAGGCGAACGTACCGGAAATGTTTCTAACATATTCCATAGTTCGCATTTTTTTTCACAAAAGAGAGAAAACAAACGTTTTAGCATTAATCACGGGACATTGCAAACAGACAGTATACGAAATATTTAAACCTTACCGCAGTTTGCTGGTTATTCCCGAAGTTTTCCGATCATTGCCGAATGGGCATTTAAATTGGTTGTTGTAGTGATTTCCTCCAAACTGTTTCTGTCTTTGTCGAGTGACGCCTCTTATTATACCTCCTCTTTGCTATTGGGGCGAAAGTAGTGGGTTTGTTATTATATATTTCGTTTAAAATTATTTTAGTACCTTTCCCTTCCTTATTCCCAAGATGATGAAGAAGAGTAAGTTATATTATATTCTACATAGATACATAAATATTATATATTTATATATTATATATTCTATGTACGTATGTATACAGTACATTTTAATACACACACATATAAATATATATATGTGTGTGTGTATATTTTCGTACACATGTTGTACATGCATTTTTCAAAATCAAATCATAATAAGTTTTGCGAAATTAGAGGGGCGACCAAGGTACCCGATTTTCGTGCTTGACTGAGGTTAAAATCGCCGCGCATGCGCGTGAAAAGCGCCAACATTCCCAACACTGCCACGGAGTTCCCATCATTGGCTCAGCCCAGTGTTCCGATTGAACCCACCGTTTCGCACGCGATGGCCACCAGATGGCGGCGATTTCAGCCTCAATATCGTATGAAATCGGATACCTTGAGCACCCCGCAGAATTTTAAAAACTTATTAGTATATACATATGAAATATTGAAATTTAACACAATGAAACTTAGTCTTTATTTTGAGGATAGGATAGGGAAAAAACGCTACAATAACTAAGCAAAAGAATATATAATAAAACAAGAAAATACTTTATTTGGCAGAATCAATTAAAGAATACCAACATTTATTGCTAGGGTAAGGAAAACTGCCAAAACCTTACCAGTACTCACAAATAAAAAATTACATTATATTACATATAATATATACAATATAAAACAAAACAAATTGTTGAAGAACAGTCTATTCGCTCAGTCTTTTCTGAAACATTAAAACCAAAATAAATAATATATATATATAAAACTAAACAAATATTGCACATTCGGCTCCTTCTGTAGTAAAAACAAAATAAATAACATATATAAAACTAAACAAATACTGCACATTCGGCTCCTTTCGTAATAAAAATAAAATAAATAATATATATAAAACTAAACAAAATATTGCACATTCGGCTCCTTCCGTAATAAAAACAAAATAAATAATATATATAAAACTAAACAAATACTGCACATTCGGCTCCTTCCGTAATAAAACCAAAATAAATAATATATATAAAACTAAACAAATATTGCACATCCGGCTCCTTCTGTAATAAAAACAAAATAAATAATATATATAAAACTAAACAAATACTGCACATTCGGCTCCTTCCGTAATAAAAACAAAATAAATAATATATATAAAACTAAACAAAATATTGCACATTCGGCTTCTTCTGTAATAAAAACAAAATAAATAATGTATATAAAACTAAACAAATACTGCGCATTAGGTTAATAGCTATCACATGTGCTTTATTGGTACAGATTTTGTGGATTATGCAGTTTGAGATGATGTGAATCGACTTCAAAATTAGTGCAATTAATACTCTTAGATTGAAAACTGGACCGAACTACGCAAATGGAAGCTAATGAATCTATATTTCATTTGTTTCTTTTTTTTGTTTTCACATCCGTCACAATGGAAAAAATGCGTTCGGCCTCAGCATTTGAGTGGGGAAAAGACAGAACTACTTCAATTAATAATTTTAATGTTGGAAACATGTCTTCCCCATCGAAATTTTTAAATTTTAAGATTTTATTCCACATGTCGTCTATTTCTAATAAAGCTAGCTTTTCTTTAGATTCTTCATCAAAACATGATGGTAGAATTTCCCATTCAAAAGTTAACTGTGTAACGTCTAATACGTTTACACGTTTGGCGATACCAGATAAATTTTGAATTTTTTCTCTGCCTTTATCGTATAATGCTACTGATGGATCCAAAAACAACAAATCTTTAAAAAGTGTATCTTTCAAAGGCAGACGTGCAAGCATCTCCCGAACTGCAGTAATATAAAAGTTTAAACATCTGAACCGAATTTGTTGGGCACATTCCAACTCTAATGACTCTAAAATTGTTTTGCATTCCAGTCCCACATTTACGTCTTTTAATTCTAACAAAATCTCTGCTTTATTTAAATCTAATGTAGCAAAGTCTTCCAAAAATTGAGATTTAATAAAATTTTTCCCTATTTGTTTAATTAGCTGTTGGCTTGTCTCAAATAATTTATGCACTAAAATTTTTTTCAACTGAAATAAGGCATTAAAGCGGTTGAAAAAATTTAACGAATATTTCAAAAAACATATATACGCTTTAATGGACGTGTCATTCAATGATTCTAATATTAATTCCGCAGATTTTGATTTGTCTTCAACTGTAGCTAAAATGAAATAATTTTTTAACACGTCCCAATTTTCCAATAGTCTAACGATACATTTTTGTAAACAAAGCCACCTGGTAGTTGATAATTTTAAAATTTTGCGTTGCTGTACCCCGAAAAATGCTTGAAATTCAACCAAAATTGAACTCCTCTTAGCACTGATCGAAGTATAAGTGGCCACTCCTCTGATTAAATTTTCACATTCCCGTGGCAATTAATCGCAAGACTTACTAGAAATAATCGCGGAAGTGTGACAAATACAGCTTAAAGTAACTAAATGCGGTACTTCAAGTTGTAAATGTGTCATGAAGGAATTGTTACATCCAATCATGACAGATGCATTGTCGCATGCTAATTCGACAATATTTTTTATAGGAATTTCTTTGCTATCTAAAAGATTTTTAAAACTTCGAAATATACTACTCGCGGAACAATCATCACCGTTTAAACGAATAATATCTAATAACTGTGTGCTTACTTTATTATTTATTGGTGATACCAATTGTACTAATACACACAGTATTTTTAAGTTTGAAATATCGGTTGTTTCGTCTATTAAAACTGAAAATCTACGGGTTTGTAAATGCTCAACAAGTGTGTCGACTTCGCGCTTGGCAATCACATGCTTAACAATATAGGCACACTTATCTCGAGCAAGTGTAAGATCTTGCACAATTTCGGGTTCCTGGCAAATATCCTGAATTAAAGGAATCAAATGATCCGCGGTTCTAAAAGCTACGTTATGTTCTGCAAAAAAAGCAGATAATCTAACTTCTGCACGTTTCACTTTATCTATGTGGGACAAAGTTGTGCTATTAAAATTAATATTACTATTGTTATTATTACAGGTGGCTTTGTTATTCAATAAACTAATATTCCGTATATGTCTGGCCGATTTCGAATGCTTAATTAATATGTTTCTGCAACATGTGAGAGCTTTATCACATGCATTACAATGTGCTTTATCTTGTAGTGTAGAAGGAGCTAACCATACTTTAAAAATATCTTCTTCTAGCCACGAAGAGTGAAAATTAGAAATTCTACTTTTCCTACTCCTCGTTGTAGCTCTTTCTACACTATTAACTGCCATTGTATAATAAAATATTAACAACACTTACCTCGTTCCGCGTCACGTCTCTGGTCTATCAATCGTCCCGCCAATAACACCGGTACATTCCCGCCAATGTAACTGCCACAGAGCGTCAGGGCTCTGGCCGCTCTGCTGCGTCATTGTAGATACGCTACTGTCTTGGTCGCGCATGCGCGAAAAACGGTGGGTTCAATCGGAACACTGGCTCAGCCAATTGAGGCTGTGGCTTCGCTCGCAGTTAGAGGTTAGAGCTTGTCCACATCAGTGATGGTATATTATTGGACTTTTTTGGCGCATGCCCGTTTAAATCCAGGTACGTACGTACGTCCTATCTTAGTGGGGAAAGTAGGGGCGAACTGTTGTTGGCGGGAAACCGAACGGAAGAGTGCAAGACGACACGACCGTGCTCCGAAGCCAAATAAAATATTTTATATTTTTATTATATATTTGGTTTATAAAGTTATTTTAGTACCTTTCCCTATCCCTAAAATAAAGGAAATGAGTGAGTATGTTATACATATATACACAATTATAATATATTTATATATTATATGTACATACACATTAAATTATAACATATGCACGTTAAACATTCATTTTTGAAAATCGAAAAAAAATTTTGCGAAATTATACGTGGTGACCAAAGCACCCTATTTTAGCCCAACTTTGAGCTTTACTGGCGCTAAAATCGTCGCGCATGCGCGAAAAAAAGGTGCAATATACCATCACTGGTCCACATGAGCCGACTTACGCGGGATTCAAGTAGCGTAGCGCGTTTCAGTTCGCGAGCAGCAAATCTCACGAGTGCATGTGAAAAATTAGTATCTGACAATTGCGCGATCCAAAATCGAATAAATAGCAGTTTAATAGGTCACCCAAGGAACCATACATACAACTTCTATCTAAACACCTTGTTTAGTATAAAACATAACAGAATAATAAACCGATACTTTTGGATTAGTCTCTTAAAAAAATTATACGGCAAAAAGTATAAGACAAAATCATGGAAACGTGTTTCTATTTATTTACAAAGGCAATATGCGTTATACATTGCTCGAGGAACCGTACCGTAGCCATAACAAGATACGTGCACAGCGGATTTTGAAACTTGATTTTCTCGGAAACTAAGCCTTGAATAGTATAATGTTGTTATATTTCTTTCTTAAAGGAATCACCTGGTCCCCGCTTGTAAGTACATGTTATTGGACCGGATCCTGTATAATGTTGAATACAATTACGTTTACAGTAACAAATTGGAAGTCGCCCATTAGAAATTAAAAGTACTATGTGTAGAAATTCTACTTGGGCCTAGTTTTTCTCGCTCACTAGTGGGTCGTTCTACAATTCTCGGCAACAGTTTTCGCATAGAATCGGCAGCGTGCGGAAAAAAAATGAGAGGAAAAAAAAATCAGCATGTCAGTTTTACTATAATTGTCAATAGAATGCCTGATTTTTAATACTCGGGGTGTTTTGATTGGTTGTTGGTGTCCGGCAATCGTTGAAACAAAAGGAAAAAACTACGACATGATTTATAATATTTGTTTTAATTTATTCTATTCTTATACTTTACATACGCGACGATTACCACGCGAATTAATCTAGGCCTTATTTCTGGCGACTACTTGTAAACTGTGGCACATAATTAGTGTATGGGGATTGTTTACAAATTTATTCTACTAAGAGTGGAGGGGTTGTCAGTAGCATAGCGGGTGGCTTTATGCCCATGATTGGCCGCAATTACTGCATTTACTATACTCCTCGATCGCTTCGCCACAATAGAAACAATTGGTTCGCCAAAATGATATTGGATTCCACAGTCGATCTATTTGCTCTGAACACTTCTGTTCCACATATTCATCGAACAAATTGCGCTGCCCGGTTGCGGTGTCGACTGTGTTATCGCTGGCATCGCTGGCATCGTCTGCAACGTCTTCCTCCTTGGCACCAGCTTCGGATGCGCCCGTCACCTGGTCCTCTTTTGGCACCTTTCCGGCCGACTCGTCCAACGATGACAGCGTCTCCTCCATATCCGGGGCTACTTCCACCTCGGCACCGACGGGACCGTGCTCCTTCCGTCGCGGCAGTATTATACAGCGCTGCCAGGTCTGTGTGGCGACGGTGCGTTGTCGGGGAGGACACATTTCGGCGAAATGCTTCTGTAGTATTCCGCGAGCCGTCTGTTGCTCTTTGAAGGCATCGATCTCCTCCAATTTTGCGAAGAGGGAGGTCATTTCTCCGTACTTCTATTACCTAAAGTATCTGGACCGACAAATGCAGGTACAGTAAATCCTCTATAAACGCATAAGCCTCGGGGAGATAGTTATGCGTTTATCTGTGACGGGTAGCTATTTTTTGAGCTTCTAAGGCCGAGCCGAACGTAGAGAAGGACAGCGCGTGTAAAGCGAGACCACGCGCGAGCCTTTGAACTGGGCCGGTGACTGCGACTCTCCGCCAATGATGGTATATGGTCTCGGTTTTCTCGCGCATGCGCGACGATTTTAGCGTCAGTAAAGTACAAAGTTGGGCTAAAATGCGGTACCTTAGTCACCCCGCATAGTTTCGCAAATTTTTTTCGATTTTCAAATATGAATTGACAAGTAGCTCCTTCTCCAATACTAGTTGCCATTATGAAATCGAATATATTAACATTAACTTACCAAAATTTCGAAGTACGGTCGTCTCGTCGTGTCGTCTTGCACTCTTCTGTCCGGTTTCCCGCCAATAACAGTTCTCCCATACTTTCTCCACAAACATAAGACGTACGGTACGTTCCTGCATTTAGTCGCGCATGCGCGAAAAAACCGAGACCGTATACCATCACTGCTCTCCGCGTCTCTTTCTTTCCCATACACTATCCTTCCTTGCGCTCGGAACGTTCATCGTCATTTAAACCACTAAATACTACAACAGTATTTACACAGTTGAAATCATATCGTGTTTGGTCTTTTTTTAATCAGAAAAATGCCACGAATATATCGATGAAAGTTTCATAAAAAATAAGTAATAATAAAAAATATTAAATATTGGTGTTACATTGTCATGACGCACGGGCCTTTGGATTGTGCCGATGATTGCGACTCTCCGCGTCACATTAGTATTGGTTCACACCGATATACCCGAGCCGAGATCGGATTACTACAGTGGAGGGGATATATTTTCTGCGTTTATCTGCTACAGCTTTTATGTGCTTATAGAGGATTTACTGTATTACGGTTTGGTCTTTTTCGCTGAGTAGTGGAAGATACGCTTTCAAATCTGTAATGTGGTCAGTAGCCAGATTCCCCCCTCCCCCCCCCTTCGTCGCTAAACGGTACACGACCAGCGACAATGTTTCTGTTATTCGTACCGGGTCGGGTAAATTTCGGAACTAAGGACGCGAAGTTTGATGCCGCGGAGGAGAGAACGCGCTGTCGCTTCAGTACTAAATCCTCTACCTCGAATTCGTTTTCTCCATGTCACAAATTATAATAATACCGCGATTGTCGATTGTATGCGTCTTCTAAGTTTTCGAGTACCCAGCTTCTTAAAGTGTATTTGTACTTCAGCTCAAATAAGTCAAGTCATTTTCTTACAGACTTGGAGAGAGCACTTCAACCTATTTTATATTAAATACATTTAAACAACCTTAATATTCATTTATAATATATTTATACTATTATATAATCCTCAAATTTCATTTTTGAGGCTTAAGCAACCCAGGCAACCCTTAGACCTTTACTCTTCCACGTTATTGTTTCCATTGCACACCTTTTCCCACTCCTTTCCACATTTTCCTATCCAAAACATATTATACATATACAGTAAATCCTCTATAAACGCATAAAAGCTGTAGCAGATAAACGCAGAAAATATATCCCCTCCACTTTAGTAATCCGATTTCGGCTCGGGTATATCGGTGTGAACCACTACTAATGCGACGCGGAGAGTCGCAGTCGTCGGCACAATCCAAAGGCCCGTGCGTCATGACAATGTAACACCAATATTTAATTTTTTTTATTACAGTATGTCATCGGTAATTGTCCAAAATGTCTCCGACATAATTGTCCCTGAGATATCCCCACTAGTGCGGGGTGTACCCCCTTGAGGGGCTGTGAAGCTCGAGAGGCCTCGGTCGCCGAGAAATATGACACCATGCGACTCGGGTATATCGGTGAGACCACACTAATCCGAATTTCCAACTTCTTTATTATTCATTATTTTTTTATGGGACTTCGATGACCATATTTGTGGCATTTTTCTAATAAAAATGATACCAAATATGATATAACATTGATGATATAATTCCGATGATATTTACTTGTCTAATAGACGATTAAAGTTTCGGGCGCGAGGAAGGATAGTGTATGGGAAAGAAAGAGACGTGGAGAGTCGCAGTCGGCGGCACAGTTCAAAGGCTCGCGCGTCCTCGCAATGTATTACCAAGGAATAACTTTTTTATTATTACTTATTTTTTTACGAGACTTTTTCTAATAGATTTGTGACATTATTCTGATTAAAATGATACCAAACACGATATAATTCGGATCATATATAGGTGTATGGTCATTATGTTGTTACGGTTAGAGAATGAATTCCGTTCAACTTTCTCACAAGAATCCCTTCAATATCGTCTCTGGCAGGAAGCGTCCTAGATAACCTTTCATATCATAATTGACCCTTTTAACGATGAATGAACTCTGATCCAATTTTACTAAGAAAGTGACCAAAATAAGATTCTGGCTAACGCATTTCCACGTAATGAACAGGCCACCCCCACTCATTTTTGGGGTATATAAACTCTTACATTTTTACTCTCGCGGGCTAGTACTAACGTAGTTACGAATCGTATAACGTCGTGCTGCATCTCGTAGAGTCGACTTTCTTAGTGAGATCGGGCTAAAGTTCCCCTTCGGATCAAAAAGTAAAAACCTCATAAAATTCCGCGTTGTTCGGTATCTATCTATTTGGCATTCTCGAAAGTTACTCCGAGACCCCGCACTGCCTGTGCGTCAACATTGTGCATCCATAGGTAATATAATCTTCTTTCAATTCCATCATTTATTCGCGACAATTCCAATTGTATTACACACTTTAAATATTAGAATATATTTGTGTTAATTGGTAAATTCGTGCAAATCACTAAACCCATAATTATCCTAAAATCCTTAACCAAATAATTGAACGTCCCCACACGATACAATCTAACCGCTCGGATTGTATCAATTAAATTATACTAGTTACGAGGCTCACTACACCACCCTAGCGGCTCCCTGATTTCGCATCAGGTTCGTCCGCATCCTTGTAGCTCCCTGATTACACATTGGGTTCGTCTGCTTCCTAACAGCTCACCGATTACGCATCGGGTTCGTCTGCGTATAACCAACTTCCTACACTTCCTAGAGGCTCCCCGATTTCGCATTGGGTTCGTCCTCGACATCTACAATCCTAGCAGCTCCCTGATTACGCATCAGGTTCGTCTGCGCTTGATTCCGATCCTAGAGGCTCCCTGATTACGCATCAGGTTCGTCTGCGCTTGATTCCGATCCTAGAGGCTCCCTGATTGGCATCAGGTTCGTCCTCGACGTCTATAATCCCATCGGCTCCCCAATCTCGCATTGGGTTCGTCCGCGCACACCAATATAACACACTGAGACCATATTCCATGCGGTTACGCATATCTACTAACAAACCAAAACCATCTATATACCTGAAGAAATAACCCTTCGCCGGCCACTCGCCCTACTCGCGCCCTGGCTCGTAACAATGTATAGGTTAGGTATATAACATCGGTCAGGCAACAGTAATGCAATGACGACACATTTCCATTTTTAATTAATCTTTTAGGAGACTTTTACCATCATATTTGTAATATTTCTCTGATCAAAATTTTTCTGATTATGCATACATATCTATTTTTTTAATTGACGATGGAGTAAGTTTTGGTGACAGACAAACAGAGTAAACTTTAATCGTCGATTACACAAGTAAATATCATCGGAATTATATCATATTTGGTATCATTTTTATTAGAAAAATGCCACAAATATGGCCATCGAAGTCCCATAAAAAAATAATGATTAATAAAGAATTTGGAAATTCGGATTAGGTATGTTTACATTTCTCGGTGACCGAGGCCTCTCGAGCTCGGCTGTCCTTCTCTACGTTCGGCTCGGCCTTAGAAGCTGAAAAAATAGCTACCCGTCACAGATAAACGCATAACTACCCCCCCGCCGAAACAGATCAGAGCTTTTTCCTTGCGCACTTAACAATAAGAGCAGTAGGTTACGTGGTTGTACTTTACCTCGCCACCGTCTACGTTTTCTAAATTAAATCTCTTCCGATTTTTATAAAGTGTTGCACACGATTTCAAAACCTGGAATCCAACAACTTAATCGTATCGTTGATCGGCAGCACCTCAGACGATGACTCGACAGTGCTTCGCTCTAATTACTTTTTACTCTACTAACTGCATCAGCCAAAAGCCAAGTCAACGCAGAAATCATCCATTTCTTTTATTTACGCTACGCTTCGCCAGTGATGGTATATATATGTTCTCGGTCTTATCGCGCATGCGCGACTAAATGCAGGAACGATGTACGTCTTATGTTTGTGGAGAAAGTAGGGGAGAACTGTTATTAGCGGGAAAACCAGACAGAAGAGTGCAAGATATATTTATATATTATATATACATACACATGAAATTTTAATATAACATATGCATGTTAAACATTCATATCTGAAAATCGAAAAAAAATTTGCGAAACTATGCGGGGTGACCAAGGTACCTCATTTTAGCCCAACTTTGTACTTTACTGACGCTAAAATCGTCGCGCATGCGCGACAAAACCGTGACCATATACCATCACTGCGCTTTGCCACAATCGAGTAGGCTCAGCCCAGTGATGGGAATATGGGAACTCCGTGGGCGCTGGCCGAAAATACTACCACTACTCTGACGTACCGTCTTCCCCTCACTGATATATATACTATGGATACGAGATTCGTGGTAAAGTATGGAGCTCTGCGGGTGATCGCGGGGCGAAGGGAAGTACATAGTACATAAACCGATAGTTGGCGGCGCACCATGCAAAAGTCTTCTTCAAATCGCTTCAAGCATCTCCAATCCATAGTATATATATCAGTGGTATATCGCGTGTGCGTGATAGAAGCAAAGTAGGGGAAGCACTGATATATATACTATGGATTGGAGATGCTTGAAGCGATTTGAAGAAGACTTTTGCATGGTGCGCCGCCAACTATCGGTTTATGTACTATGTACTTCCCTTCGCCCCGCGATCACCCGCAGAGCTCCATACTTTACCACGCCACGCCACTGATCAACTGTGATGACTGATGACTGTGATACTGTGATCAACTGATACCCATGCGAGTATATTGGAGTATATGTAACGCTTGGTAACGCTCAGTAATAAAAAGTGTTTGTAGTTGTTGTATTTATCCAAATATATTTTTAAAATGGGCAAATGCGTATTTTGTGGGATTTTGAGCACCAATAAGAAAAATGTGACATTACACAGGTACGTAAAGATAATATAACCTCTTATCAATTTTCAATAGTATTAATATAGGTTTGTTCTAATTTTCGTACGATTATGCGTAGATTTCCACAAGACGAACCAGTACGTAAAGAGTGGTTAAAACTAATCAGTTTGGAAGAACTAAATGTTCGAAACCATACGTTATTATGTTCAGATCATTTTACAAAAGACTGTTTTGTAGTGCACTTCTCTAACCGAAAACATTTGAAACTAGGAAGTGTGCCTACAATTTTAAAAAAAGAGGCAAGGTTTCAAAAACAGCAGCGTGTTTCGGTTGAAACAAATTGTACAGGTAAAAAAGTGTTTCATCATTCATAAAAGTTATTAAAACTAAGTATCCGTTATAAAAGCATACATACAGAAATTGATAGTTAATGTATTTAAATGATTTTTCTTTTACAAGTTTTTCTTTCTGCTTTAAATGTAATTACTATCATTGATATATCCATAATTATATCTTTTCCAGATAAAGCTCAAGATGTGGCTACAATTTCTGAGAAAGAAAACTGTAAACTGCGGAGGAATATTTTGATGGAAATTAATTCTACAGGTAAGAAAGTGTGTCTATGTTGACAAAAGGCAAAAATGAAAGTTCCTTTACACCGCTATATTAGCTTATGTAATGAATATTTCAGATAATGACGCAGGGCCAGCCTCAGTAATTGAACATGTTCCCGAGGCAACAACATATGTGGAATACAGTGAATCTCCTACAAGCAAAGATATACGTAAGTTGAAATAAGTTTCAAATACACTATTTAAGTTAATGACATATATTATTAAATGAAAATTTGAAGATTTATTATTGAGATATTGAAAGTGGTATGAAATGTTAATGTTCATGGACTAAAATCTCTATGTACAGTAAGTACTGAGCATTATTTCTCATTGCAGTTACTCAAGAGAAATGCTTCTCACCAAAGAAAACAAATGCATTGAACAAGAAATATCAATGCGTAACAGCACATGAGATAGTTTCCCATGACCACCGTTACGAGGACACTCCACGCAGTATGAAGAGGAAATTAAACGCTTTTCGCAGAAGATTGGACACAACTATGAAAGAAAACGAAACATTAAGACAATCAGTCCAATGTCTGAAAACGAAGGTAAATTCCTTACAGGATGTGGTAAAAGGATTAAAGCACGAAAAATTATTGCCTGATAATGCTTATTATTGTCTGTCTGCACATGAAGATATTTCTATGGAATTGTTCAATCGCGTGATAAAAAATAGGAAAAATAGAGGTAAACTCACTAGAGACAAGTATCCTCCAGGTTTACGGGCTTTTGCCTTAACTGTGCATTGTTCTATGTATAGAACCACGTCCTTTCGACGATTTCGTTATGTATATAATAAGTTTTTGCTTATATTTTATTATATTAGGATGTTAAATAGCTTTTACACTGTAAAATACAAAAGCGAGCGCATGTATGCATGATATTTATTTTTCTGCTTCTGGGTGCTTTAGAATTGCCTTCTTCGTGTGCTATGATATATTCTTTTTTATATAAAGCATGGTTTATATAAAAATATTAAAGACAACAAAAATTACGATTTTTTATTCCATAGATGTGTTTACTACAATCTCTTCCCGCTAATGTGAACATGGCCTAATATCCGTGAATTTTGGATAAATGCGACTGACTTGTTCTCACGTGGATTCCCAGGATCACGTTTCTAAGAGTGAGATTTATTTGTATATATTATTGTAAAATTAATAAATTTATTTTAGTATCATTATGAATTCAATTTCATTTAATGCTTCTCCTACATCTTCTTTATCCCAAACAATAAAGCAAACGACAAAACTTTACAAATATTTAAAATTCACTTTTTGCAAACTTCATTAGTCATTACTTTAGTTTGTTTAATATTATATTTATATATTTATTCCACTATTTTCATGAATTTCATTTGCTCTGAATAACTTTTCTGAATTTCAAACATCATACAAGCAATTCGTATTATTATTATAATTCGTAATAATACATTATATCTGTAGTTGTAAGGAAAAACGCCGCATGTCTCACAATTTCAAAGAATTTGAATTTTTGCATTAATTGAGTTTTTAGAGTATGGGATTTACGTATTTACCAGAAAAAAGGTCTTGAAAACAAATTCGAAAGGCCCAAAAAAATAATGCAATTTATCCGATGTCCTATGTCAAAGTGAATGCATGTGACATGCGGCGTTCCTACTTACAACCACAGATATTACACTATTCTTTTAGTCTTTTATCACAGACGAGGTATCTCGACGGTGCTTTTATATACTATATTTTTCAAGCTTCGCGCTATTTCCTTTAATACATCGACCGAACGTTGAGGGCGGTGGCATCCAAAGTCCTTTTCAATTCGCTTCAACCGCTGTACGGCTGGCTTATGGGAATCTCGTATCCATAGTATATATATCAGTGCGATATACACGGGTAGAGTAGAGGTACGCTTGTGTGTAGCGCGTGCGCGGTAGAAGCAAAGTAGGGAAAGACGATACGTCAGAGTGGTGGTAGTATTTTAGCCCCGCGCTCACGGAGTTCCCATCACTGGTGTGACGTGTGACAGAGAACCCAGAATCGTGGGTCGTGGGCCGTCTTGCAGACTTGTCTCTCTTGGGCTACCAATCCCCAGCAGAGGACATACCCGACGCCGCCTTAGAGGAAGGACTACCCTTCGGATTGGACCTCATGACGCCCCACCAATCGACGCACCCTGGAACAGGGCGTCAGTGCTGTGATATGGGCAGATATGGGACGCTTTTTTCGCGCATGCGCTACAATTTTTAGCATCAGTAAAGTACAAGTTTGGCTAAAATGGGGTACCTTGATCACCCCATATAATTTCGCAACATTTTTTTTATTCAATGGTAAAGATGAATGTATAACATGTATGTTTAATCAAATATTAACAATATAATATATAAATATATAATATATAATATTATCAATATTAATTTAATTTTTCAGTTAATTTATATGAATTGGGGAGATTTATATAAAATTCAGAGAAATTTAAATATTAATCTAATTTTTCAGTAAATTTATATGAATTGGAAAGATTTATATAAAATTCAGAAAAATTTCAATATTAATTTAATTTTTCAGTTAATTTATATAAATTGGGGAGATTTATATAAAATTCAGAGAAATTTAAATATTAATCTAATTTTTCAGTAAATTTATATGAATTGGAAAGATTTATATAAAATTCAGTGAAATTTCAATATTAATCTAATTTTTCGTAAACCAAACATTCGTAGCACGCTCGTCTGGTCGTGTCGTCCTGGACTCTTCCAGTACATTCACGTCCCTGCATTTGGACGCGCAGGCGCGAGAAAAGCGTCCTATCACTGACCAGGTATCAGCAGAGAGTAGCAGAGAGTCCCCACGCTCGTGTTTTTTTGCCACCACTTTTTCCCAACAACCGAGGTCCACGTTCAGCCCGGAACAGAACCAAGGTCTACGTTTAGCATGCAACATATCCTGGTTAATTTTTCAGCATCTGTGAGCTTCAAGCAGAACTAGCTTCAACAAGCTAACTACTTCGTGCGACATTATCATGGATTACAATCCGTTCAATTACACATTACATTCGTGCAGGTCGGAAAATGTTTTTATTTTTTAACGCAGTATAACGCAGTCATATAAGTGTAAGTGATTCTAATGACATGAGATCTAATATACAACAAGAATTGTTTAATTGGGTAAGATAAAAGAAATAATTGAAACAGAGAACACATTATGGAATTATTAACTTTATTTAATTAAAAAATTAGAAACAATATTTTAACTTGTGCAGAAAGGAAAATGTTTTTATTTTTTAACGCAGTATAACGCAGTCATATAAGTATGAGTGATTTTAATGATATGAGGTAAGATAAAAGAAATAATTGGAACAGATAACACATTATAGAATTATTAATTTATTTATTTAACTAAAATATTTCGAACATTATTTTAACTCTATTTTGACAGAAAAAGATAATGAATACGGTGCAATGGAAGCTATACACTTTATTAGGATTTGTAGGATTTTTAAGATTATTAAATTACGTTCTCAATTTGGAAGAGGAAAAAATATGGGATACAATATTAAACTAAAATCAAAACAGTCACATTCGAGAATCAAAAAATCATTTATTAGACGTTATTAGAAGTTACAAAAAATATATTTTATAATAAATTAATAAATAATTTTGTACAATAAGAATTTCTCTCTCCCTCTCTCTCTCTCTCTCTCTCTCTCTCTCTCTCTCTCTCTCTCTCTCTCTCTTTCCTTATCCGGTTTCGAGCGTCTCCTTGCTCGCGCTTCAGCTACTCGGTCCACCTCAACGAGAGTTTATTGCTTTATTGCTCGAAGGCCAGGAGACCGGAGATGCACGTAGGTGCCAACTGGAAGCCGTAAAGCAATATTCGGGGTCCTAGTCCAAGGTACAACTGTTTTGGCTTAACAAGCCGAGTTAATCTAAAAATTCTCCGTCGTCAGGTCGTAAATCGAACTATTTTCTAAGCCTTAAAACCTTTCTGCCTCTCTACGCCCTGACGAGCCCCTAAATATTATATGTAATCCAATTCAGCGAATTGCATTCCGCTACACTTCCTCGTGACAATATTTACAGACGTTGAAGGTAATTGTGCATAAAACCTCACCGATTACGATGACTTTTTAATATGTTGTCAGGGTGAAGATGTTGAGCGTAGAAACGCGGAGCGAGCGCATGTATTATAAATAAAGTCTTTCACATATAAAAAAAGAGTACAGAAGGTGTTTGTGTTTAATTAATTGGTACATTTTACGTGAAGGGGTGTCACCTCGGATGACCTTGACCTTGATATTTATCGAAGTATACTATGCAGTAATTTAATTTTTCAATTTCAGCCATGTTTCAGCCATGACAAATGATATTGTAGGCACTATTGAAATTGGGTCATTCCATGGTGTTTAGTGATCTGCCAACGAATTGAAAAGGATTTTTCGATTTCTTAAAAATTATTGATTTTATAAATCGATATTTTCAACGAGACGATGCGACTTGCAGTGTCTCTTTCTTTACTATTTACACTCTTCGTCTGTCACCAAAACTTACTCCATCATCAATTAAAGAAATAGATATGTATGTATAATCAGAAAAATTTTGATCAGAGAAATATTACAAATATGATGGTAAAAGTCTCCTAAAAGATTAATTAAAAATGAAAAAGTGTCATCATTGCATTACCGTTGCCTCACCGGTGTTATGTACCTGACCTATACATAATGACCATACACCTGTATATGATCCGAATTATATCGTGTTTGGTATCATTTTAATCAGAACAATGTCACAAATCTATTAAAAAAAGTCTCATAAAAAAATGAGTAATAATAAAAAAGTTATTCCCTGGTAATACATTGTGGGGACGCGCGAGCCTTTGAACTGTGCCGCCGACTGCGACTCTCCGAAACTTTAATTGTCTATTACACAAGTAAATATCATCGGAATTATGTCATATTTGGTATGATTCTGCATTAGAAAAATGCCACGAAGATGTTGGTGAAAGTTCCATAAAAAAATAATTAATAATAAAGAAGTTGGAAATTCGGATTAGTGTGGTCTCACCGATATACCCGAGCCGCATGGTGTCATATTTCTCCGCGACCGAGGCCTCTCGAGATTCACGGCCCCTCAAGGGGGTACACCCCGCAGTAGTGGGGATATCTCCGGGACATTTGCGAGCTAGTCATTTGGGTCATTTTTTTCACAATATTCCCAAAAAGCCGTGACTCTTCGTCAAAACATTTAGCATTTTATTGACCCATTATCCACATTTGACAACCAGAAGTCGAGCCATCGTCGAGTCCTTTCTTCCCGCTTTCTTTGTTAGGAGTCAAGGCGCTTTTCTGATTTTTAATGTTTTTATTACCTTCTACGGTACTGAGGTTCGATACAGGGTACTGCCTTGGGACACGCGGATTCCCCGCGTGTAGTAAAGTATTACTTGAATTATCATTCCGATAGTTCACTGTTAAAATAATTGTGTAAATAAATAAATTTTTATAATTTGTTTCTATATTCATTATTTGAATTGTTATTTCAATTATTTATTGTTAAAATAATGGTTTACATGAATAAATTTCCATATTTTGTGTCTATATACATTATGTGAATTATTTCAATATTCCATTGTTAAAATAATTATTTAAAGAATGTACAAGTATTTACATAATGAATATAGAAACACATTTCTATAGATTATAAAAATTTCTGTAGATTATAAATGTTTATACTCTATAGAAATGTGTTTCTATATTAATTATGTAAATACGCGTACATTGTCTAAACAATTTTTGAACAATAAATTATTGAAATAATTCAAATAATGAATATAGAAACAAATTATGAAAATTTATTTCTTTTATCCGTTAAATGGAAACGAATCGAAGTTTCGAAGTGTCGAAGTTTCGAAGTTTCGAAGGTTCGAAGGTTCGAAGGTTCTGAAAGCGAAGCTTCGATATCTTCGACCTTCGAAGGAAAGTAACAGCCCTAAACGTTACGCGCTATCAAAGTTGCCCGTGAAAACATTCAGGTTGGTCAGACCTGTTATAAGAGAAGATGATACGCCGATGTGCACTGCTCAGTATTCGGAAAGATTCTGCCCGTTTTCGTGGACGCGCCGAAATCGTCCCGACGACAACGAGGCCAGAAAAACTCTATGCGTCTCAAGCATATCGAGGGAAAGCCCTTTCCGAGAAACGCGTAGAGTTAGAAAATGTTCCCGAGACTACCGAAGCTCTGGCAATCGTCAGTTTTATTGCCCGCACTCGAGTTCGGCCTCACACGATGCACACTTTCTGAAAAAGGGAAAGTATCCTAAACAGATCTTTCCGCGGCTAATACGAACGCCACATAGATCAAATGATTTTACAGATTTTCAACGTAAAAGGAGTATTTAAAACGATAGTTTTTATTTCAATGCACGCTCAATTTTGTGACGACGAAATGCACTGCGTTTTTTTATTATCGTTAATAAATCGATATAAATTTATCGTTTGAGGTTATTTAACCTTTTGCACTCGAGTGGTGACTCTGAGTCACCACTAAAAATTGCTGTATACTACCTAAAACGTTTTTCACATTGTTAAATTTGTTTGTATCTAATAAATTATCAAATATGTACACATTATACGAGTAAATTAAATCAGTTTTGTATGACTAAAACGAAAAGAATCAGACACAATGGACATATTCCAGATCGGCAGAAGTGCTTGGTTTTGGAGCTCTAGCAGTTCCGAGTGCAAAGGTTTAAATTGTTAATCACTTGTTAGGACCCCATATTGTGTATAGAAACATTTGATATGCGAAAAAATTGTTTTTGTTAATCGAACAAATAAACTTCGATTTTCATCACCTTCGAAGTTTCTGGAATCGAGGCTTCGATATTCGAAGCTCCGAAGCTTCGAAATCTTCGACCTTCAAAGGAAAGTAACAGCCCTAGTACGGAGGACTTGAGAGAAAGTGGCCAGGAAACTGCAGATGGGCCCTTCGGAGTCGCGGAGAAGAAATCGGAATACGGGGGGCAATAAAACATTTAACCGTCAGATTTCCCGTTTTGCCGGCGAAAGACATGCACTTTGCATCGCAAGTATCGATTATTTTTTCGCCGTAATTGATGTAACATTTTATGCAAATAATAATAATGCATTATAATTAATTTTTCATGAATTTTTATTCAATTGTAACGGATACAGACGTCGTTGAATCCGTCTCAAAAGATGATACAACGATACGCATTATAAATAAAAAGATACAGTGTTCATTATAAAATTGTCTTGATATTAAAATTTGTTCCATACTGAATATTAAATTAATTTATATTATTATTTTATTTTTTGTAATCATGTCTGAAAGTATAAATTAATTTTCGGTAAAATTTACTTATTCGCGCCAATAAATTCAAATTTTACTAATCTATAACATATTTAAGAGATCCAGAGTACTATATCAATGTCGGTTGGATCCCTTATATTGCAGAAGAGGGTTCAATTTAAGAGTAGAAAAAAAACGTGGTAATAAGCTTCAACGCTCGGCAGTTTTTCTCCCAGCCATATCAGAGTTAAAAGTACATTTTCTTTCTTTCTCTGAATTGTACAATACAATGAGTTCTCTTTCTTAAACAAATTTAATTTCATTATTAGACGTTTGAGCACTCAGGGCAGTGAATTCTAATTCATGCTAGTGTTAGAGCTAGTTTTTATTCATTCTAAAAAATGAACTCTGTAACATACTAAACGTAGACCTCGGTTCTGTTCCGGGCTGAACGTGGACCTCGGGTTCTAGTCCGTGCTAAACGTGGACCTTGGTTGTTGGGAAAAAGTGGTGACAAAAAAACACGTGCGTGGGGACTCTCTGCTACTCTCTGCTATAGTCTGTTGAGAAATCGCAGTACCTTGGTGGTAAAGTACTAGAGGGGAAAGGGGAATCGTCATCGCATCTGATTTGTATAGATATTTATGGAAACTGTAACTGTAATATACATACATTTATTTTATTATTCGTTCATTCTTACTTTGCTCTAATTATTTTAAATATGCCTAACTCATTTTGTTGATTATAATTGGGAAGAAGATAAATTTTAGTGTAGAAGTCGATAATATGAAATCTGTATTTATTTCCTCACAACTTTATTTAAAAAAATACTAGTAAGAACAATATAGGTACATGTATATGTCGAATACAATCAGAGTTGGGCATTATTTAGATAAATAATTATTCAAATAACGATTCGCGAATAAAAGATACTTTATCTTCATTCGTCATTCAAAATCGTTTATCTCGCTTTTATATGCGTAGCTGCTTTTCTCTCTTTGTTACTGGTGACGTTTCTACCGCAGTACGTGCATCGTCTCATGTGCTATCCACCATTTTGAATCATCTAAGAGGCCACCAGATACTCTTTAATCTTGGAACATTGCATTCAATGCACACACTATACCTATGCCAGGTCTATAAGTATATATAGTCTAAGGGGTCACGTAACCCCATTACCATTTTCGTGTCACATCCTGTATTACCAACTAGAACTAAAATTGACAGACAGCGTCTTTAGTGTTAGCACAGACGAGATATAGGACAACTACTATAAGCATAGACGAGATATAGAAAGTTCTATATCTCGTCTGTGGTTTGCCACTGATGGCCCCACTTTTATTTTATTAGATGTTGGTAACGTTTGCTAACAGTTTCAGCATTTTGTCACTACATGAAATGGCGTTACTATCAGATTGTAATTGGAGGTAGAAAATTGCATTGCGCGAGACGTTCTCACGGATTCAATGTGTGTGACGGAATTGAAAGTGTACGATTTACCGAGTGATCAGCTGTGTTTTGAAAAACTTTTGTAATTCTTGCTTCAAATAGAACGGAGAAAAAATTGTAGATTGTGTGGAATATTTTCTAATTTCAATTAGAAATGACTACGGCCGCTAGACCCACTTTTGAACCTGCCAGAGGAGGACAAGGACGTGGTGAGAAGGATTTAAGCGCTATATCAAAACAATACAGCAGCAGAGATTTACCGTCTCACACGAAACTAAAATACAGGTACTTGTTTCATTTTATATTATTTTCAAAAAGTGTGTATTCGACTGCATCGGTTTTAGAAACGTAATCCTAATTTTTCTTTGATAATCAACTGTTTCTAACCTTACTTATCAATATACGACTGTGCATTAAATATAAGTATGGTGAAGCATAATCTCACTTTGAAATACATTTTTTCCAAATGGGTAGATAGGTTTTTGATCTGGCTATCGTAAAATGAAGGTGGCTGTGATACCAGCCAATTGTGCAATTGTGACTGCTTTGAAAGCAGCATCATCATCAAATCTCTGCCCCCAAGTGTAGCTTTTCAGTGGTCCAAATAAATGATAATTGCATGGTGACAAGTCCGGACTGTAGGGAGGGTATTCCATTGTAGTTGAAAACAATTCCTTAACTTTTTGTTGAGTTAGAGCAACTGTATGGGGGACGCAGGCGAGGGATTCATCTTACAGACATTTTTCAAAATCTAAGATTATCAGTAATAATTGTTTGGGCACTGCCATAGCTTATTTCAGCCTCAGACGCAATTTCAGCAACTCTCCTTGAAAAGGCAGCCAGCAATACAAATTTTCTTCTCTGTCACACTGATCCTTGTGCAACTTTGGTGACCTTATTTTCAACTCTTTCATGTCCTCCTAAAAATGGCTTATGTCATGCGTACACTTGAGTCGTCTTATAGGTATTGTTTCCAAACTGTACCTTAAGCCTTTCCAAAATTTTGAATGGTTTTTATGTCCTCTGCCATGAGAAACTTCATAATAATCCATTGCGCAATGGACGAAGGTACCCCTTGCTCTGACATCGCACTACTGGCTAAGGATGTGATGGTATGTGGTTCTTTACGTGATGAATTCTCTACAGGCATCCGTAGCTACAATGTACTGAAAATGTATCCCTCTCCGTTTATCTCACATAGAACGCGTGAAAACATAATTCTGGTTTATATTTTATTCACCCTCGTACATGTATGAACAAAATTGTGTAAAATATGGACTTGTTACTTATTTCAATGAATTTTGGTTTCAGAGAGCATGGGCAAGGAACAATTGAGGAATTGCGAAATCGTGATTTCCGCAAGGAATTGGAAGAACGTGAACGCGAAAGAGAAAAGGACAAAAGTTTAAATCGACGAATGATAGAGCCCGCCCGGGAGACTTCTACAACAAGCGCTAAAAGACAAAAGATTGATCAAGTTCCAACAGCCAGTTTGGATGCAGACGATCCTTTAGACGACGATGATTCAGATTCTGATAGCGACGAAGATGACACTGCTGCTCTCTTAGCAGAGTTACAACGCATTAAAAAGGAGAGAGTCGCAGAGCAGGCTAAGAAGGTACGACTTTTATTATAGTTTTACTTACTTACCAAAAGCATAAAGAAGAATTAATTTTTTATGTTTCTTTAAGATATATCAACCGTAGGTATTTAGATACTTAATATATTTTTGTATTTTACAGGAAATGGAGAAAAGACAGGAAGAGGAAAGAATAAGAATGGAAAACATTTTGTCTGGTAATCCTCTGCTAAATTACTCCTCGCAGAGTGCTCGAACTGACATGAAAGTCAGACGCCGGTGGGACGACGACGTAGTGTTCAAGAACTGTGCTCGCTCGGAGCCAAAGAAGAAGCACGACATGTTCATAAACGACTCGTTGCGGAGTGAATTCCACCGTAAATTTATGGAAAAATACGTTAAGTGAACAATCAGCGCAAAAAGTATATTATATTTGTACATAGCTTTAAGTTAGCTGACAAAACTTCGAATTCCACGTCGGCGGAAGCATTACAGAATGTTCCGTACATTTAAGGATCACATTTCTAATATACATGATGTAAACTGGTATCAACGTAAGCGCGTCGTTCAAGTACACTATTTTATAACAGCCAGGAGAGATACGTTCGATTAAACACGAATACTCGAGACGCTGCGTTTGAATCCGAGGTATCCCGGAGCGTATTTAATCTCTCTGGTCCCTTCTGTCGTTCTAGTAACTATACAGAACCGTGTGGCGGACGTAAAAATAAGCGGAAAAATATTCGGATGCAAGGAGGAAGGAGTGGGACGAAGCGGATTGAGGTAATGTGTATCGGTCCTGACCGGAGGCTGTGTGTATGCGTGTGACAGCGGACGAATAAGAGAGACAGGGAGAGAGAGAGAGAGGCCGGGTGGCAAGGCAGAGTCGGAGAGAGGAGGACAGCGGTGCTGGAGTTTGTCCAGACAATGTAGGTACGTGTTTCGGTAGCGGTGCGATCCGGCCTCGACGGTGGTGGTGCTGGTGGCGGCGAGCGCGTGTAAACCGCTGGGTCAAGTATAACCGGTCCCAGAGTTCCCGGAGCAGCCGGAGGCAGCAAGCAGTCTGCCGGCGCGACACGCAGCTGGTTATCGCTGGTAGACTCCCTGGCACCGACCTGGCCAACTAACGCAACAGGGACACACAAGGGGCCGACCGCGGCTCGACAAGGAGCGACAGAGACAAAGAGAGACGACCGTTCGCCGGTAGATCGCCTCGAGATCATTTCTGAGAAGAGATGTGTCCTATCCCGCCGTATGACTGATCGATACTAGGCGCAATCGAATCGCTCACCCTATTTTTTTAATTCCAATTACACTACCGAAAGGTAGCGGCAATGCATAAAGTAAAATTTTAACTCACGCAGAAGCTGTCTGTAAAAAATGCAGATACTATCAGGACTTTGTAGAATCGCGTTATCCTTAAGAAAGGCGTATTTTCTTCATTCCTTCCAATTATACTCCTAAAAGACAGCACAATGTTTAAACTTATGAAATCTTGATGTACAACAAACTGGCAGCCGTCTGCACATATTATCAGGATTCTGTGGAGTCGTGTTACTCCTAAGAAACACATGTAATTGCTCCGATCGAATTATTGTAAAAGGTTGAATAAAGTTCTTCATCAACGCTGGAAATATTAGTCAATTTTTTGTTAGTTTCGGTATCGAACGAAGATTAATAAAACGGATGGATGGATAAACTTTCCACCAGCTGGAAACCCGTACGCAGTCGGTTATTTCATCTTGCGACATTGTTTATGAGCTAATGTATAGTTTCAATCGCAAATGTGCTACTTAAATGGAGAAGGGAGGAACAAATTAGCAGATCTGTCTACCTTATCTGTTAAACTCAACGTGTTACATAATGGTATGCAAGACTCGTGACAACCCAGGAGTTCAATCAGCCGCAAGGTGAAAACGAGGTAATTTCGTATTTTTCCACGTAGCCATTGATTCCTTTGACGTATCTTTCCCACGATCACTGCCAAATCGCCACCCACGCGAATCCGGCGAAGCTTAAGTAATTTATTTAATGGGAAACAGTGGGAGATTTAAGACCGACTGGAAACTAATATTTTAATATTATCGTATCTTGCAGTAAGTAAGAAAATTTAATTCACTTGATACGGCATTATAAAAATCCATTTTTTTCGATTTGAAGTAATTTTTGAACAAACATTTAGAATATTCATTTTCATAATAATCATTATGCAAACAATGCTAAAAATGCAATTCGGGGAAAGTATTCGTGGTATAAAAACAGAAGATCTGTCCTATCCAGGAATCTGGATAGAGAAAGCATTCTATTTATATAAATGCAACTAACTAAATGTGACTACAAATTATCTTCGAATTCTTGTTTTTGATATTTAATGGATTGGACGAAGATCGTTGATCTATTCTTCTTAAGGTATATTACACTTTCTCTTGAGATTTGCATGCAGAACATGGCACAATTTGGTTGTTTAATTAAGAGCAGTTGTATTAAACTAAAACTGATACGGTGAATATGGTTGTCTTTCGTTAAACTTTTTACTGAAAAGGTCTTTATAAATACGAGGGTATCATTAGAATTAAAAACAGCGTATAATTATTAGTAATTCCATTACAAAAACTAGAATAGATAAAGGCTGTCATCCATGACATCTCTGGAGCATTGCAATATTTTATTTCTTAGTTTTCAGTTTTAGATGGACAAAAGAATTACAAAAACTACAAGTATAATTGTTTCTACTTCCACCGTATACTGTAGACTTGTTTCCAACCAATAGTTGTACATTTAGACAGATCGTTGTTCAAGAGGATAATATTTGATTTTAAGACCATTTTTTCGTTATTACGATTTAAGATCATCTGGTCGATTTGGTTTTAAATGGATTGTATTTGATTGACGGTCACTGAAATTCGGCTGTTTTGTATGGGCCAGCCCGTTATTATCCTCGGCCGGATTGTCTACGGTGAAATGTAGCGAATCAACGGGCACTCGGTTGGCAGGTTGAACTAAAGTGCAGAGTCGTCGAGTTTTCTTTGAGAAGATAATCTCCGGGGGAGGGATTTCCCCGGTGAACGCTCCTCTGGATTCTCCAGCGGCCGATGCTCGACGGGAATTCGCCCTGAGGGCACTCTCCCTTCCTTTCCCTCTCCCTTTCTCTCCTCTCCTCTCCTTCTTTCCCTTTAACTCCTTTTTTTATTGTTGGCTCTCTACCCTCCCACCGTTCCCTCTCTTGCACGCTCCTCTCTCTCCTGTTGCCACATTTTTTATTTACCTCCTATATTCCTCTATTTACTTTATTTATTCCGTAGCTGTTTCTCTTGTCCGGGAAAGAGAGGGAGAGAGAGAGTGAGAGAGAGAAAAGGGGAGGGGGCAAGAGAGACAGAGAGAGAGAGAGAGAGAGAGAAGCGAGAGGGGTTCTTGGCACAGGTCAGAAAGAGAGAGGATACCGGGGGTGGGGGACAAGAGTGAACTGCCAGGGATCTCTTGCTTTTCTTCGGGAGCTTCATCGATGGACGTGTAGAATGACGAGCCAGGCCTGTAAGCTACCAACGTTTTATTGGATCAGCACGATACGCATCGATAATGATACTTTCGGGATTATCGCCTCTGAAATGAACCCATTAAAACCACCTGTGCCCGAAAATGTATACCTGATGTTTCGATATCAGCGAGACACCCCAAAATTTGGTCTTTCCATTCCTGCGCCGTTTAGCGAACGAACTACCAGACGAGTTAAAATCGCTACTTTTAGACTTTTTATTTCAAAATAATTATTATGATTATAAATATCCTTTCACGAGGACACGTATTACTTGCTATTTTTATTTTATATATTAGGACACGTATTACTCGTTATTTTTGTGAATCTATTAATTAACACTAAACCTACCGAGCATTAAAAGTGACTGGCATGTATTGCTTTATAAAAATAAGATTGATATAGACTTCATCAACAGACAGACATCAATAATGTGGGACCGGTCAATTTGACCAGCGCTGGTAGGTTTAGTGTTAAAAGTTAAAACATGCATTACTTGTTGTCTGTATAAAGTAATACAAGGTGACAAATTTTAGTAAAGACAACATTTGGTATTTCAAGTGCTGAAAGAGTACACATTTTATGTGCTATTACGTTGGTGCAAAAGCAATAGGAATTTCCTTCGTACACAAGAAAAATATACACAGGGCCATTATCGCTGGTTGTTCAAATCCTTCTATCCATGCTTCAATCCTTTTAAATGTTTGCATAAAGACCCGCAGTCTGGTAATAAGTCTCTTGATGAATTAAGTCCTCACAAAATAAATTATCTGTCATCCTAGTTTTTTTTGTTCTTTATAAGCCAATAAATGAAGGTTGCTCGGGCATGCGTGAACGATATAAAAATTGTGAAAAAGCTGAAGACACTCTTTCGACGTATTATTTAAAATCTGCTAATTTATGAAATCGTATGGGTTGACGGTAAGAGGTGACTGGTACTGTTAAAAACACTGCAAAAACGTGACCTAGGGCCCAGAAAATTGCTCTTGGGTACAAGTCTCTTAGTATCACATTTAAAAATATCTCTTCAATTTCTACACGGGCTCCTGCATTATTCATGAGTGAGAAAATCTATTTCAGCCGGGCCAGAAATGTTGCGGATTTTCTAAAGAGCTCTGGACAACCTTACGCACGGAGCAAATGTCCTCGTTCAGGCTCGCGAGTAAGGAAATCGTGTCGGGTAAACAGATATTTCTTGTAACAAACTGGATATTACGAGCCTTGCGCTGGCTTTATTGGCAGATTAATGATACTACCGACTCAGATTCGCTTTCACCGTCGTCCGCCCACCCCGACCCCTTTTTGCTTTTATAGCCGGTTGCGCATAAATATGACACACGGCTTACTTTTTTCCTTCTTTTTTTCTGTTTTATTTCTCTATAATTCTACGAAAAACGTGAAGCTCGTTTCGCGTCTTCGGAAATTGATTTCAACGGCGAGCCGCGTATCTTGGACCGGGATCAAGCACTTTGTTGATCGTCCAACAAACGGAGCTGAATCATTTTTCGGCCCGTATTCTCAAAGATTTTTTATTAAATGAGAAAATAGATTTGGCTGCTTTACATTTAGATTTATATGCGACGAATTGCAATTGTTAATGATTTGTTCAATGTAACAGATTTTATTTAACTCTGATCTTTTACTGAGTATTTATGCTGTTTCATTCAACTTCGTCTTCCAATAGCGTTTTAACACGTTCAGTGTTAATGTCACCCATAACTTGGGTGACGGAATTATTTATAGAGAATTGAAAATTAATTTTTACGTTGGTAGATTGAGTGTACAACATTTCCTTACGATCTGAGGAATAGAAGAGGCTTGAAACGGTAATTAATATCACAAAACTAAACTTCTTAGTTTTTGTTTTATTAAATATATTGCTTTGATTTTGTGTAATTTTTATGATACGTTTCATTTAACTCTTATGCTAATACCAAAGATTTTCTACAACGTTCAATAATATCTCATGTCGTTGTTTCAACGCATATTATTATGCCTCCAACGTTAATCAATTTATATTGTTTATTTATAAATCTCACAAGATCACGGGTGGCGTAATTATTTATTAATCTCTGCTTTCTCATCCAGGAGATAAGTTAGGTTTACATCTTTCTCACGTACTAATATCAATGTAAGGTTTATAAGTATAAACAGAAAACAGTAAATTAATTTATAATTATTCCAGGAAGTAGAAGTCTACAGTAATTTTGCTATTTTTCAATAAGAACAATTTTAATCGGGGTACCCAGTTATGAACATAAGTGTTAATACGACTTGTTCTGCAACGCACAGTACTACTTATACAATATTAATTCATGGAAATCGTATGGTTGTGAAATGTTATTAACACAGTGGCTTATTTCGAGAATGATCAAGTCTAATTTACGTCACTCAATAATTCGCCACTTTGTTTGTAAACAGCGGATGCGTCTGCGGTGATGTCATCGCTTGTAAATTGGGTAAAGGCTTCGGTAATTTTTGGCATTTACGTTGATGAGCTGTTTACAATGTTTGCGCGGTGATTTATGGCGCGCAGACACCGTTCGTGAATCATCGACGAGGAACACAAACAAATTACGGAGAAAATAAAGATCTAGGTTTAAAAATATCGTCAATGACGAGTTTGATCTTCATTTTAGAATTAGATTGTATCACTTCTCGTTACCTGCGGTTTAATGACCTATTATACAATCATTGAACACCATTAAAAGTAAGTGTGATTGCTTTATAGTTCAGCGATTTTCTAATTACTATACATAACACTGAATTTATTCACATTTTTAAATTTTAGCTGCATTGCTTGCAACGCTTCCTGCCATATTGCCATTTCCGTGACTAAATTACTTAAAAAGTGTCTCATAATTTCGACAAATCAGCTGAAGGAAGTTGCAACTGTATACTTCAGCACTGTCACAGAGAGTGGGAACAATGTTTCTAGTAATGTACTGTAGTTTGCTAAGGAGGAAACTTATTATTAAGTTGAATTAGATTCAAAAATTGTATGGTACTAATCTCATTAATTTTGTAGACGCATCTCGAAAAATTAATTTTTGTATCCCGATCATGCGTCCTCGAGACTGCACCGGAAATGAAGAACAGTTTCAGCGTTGATGCGCGTTTATCGCTTGGAATTCCGCGTAGCTAGCTAATAAAGATCCAAGGGGTTGAAAAACTGGAGGAATTTCCAGGTTCGGTTGGCCGCCATCGCACAGTGTTTCTTCGTTAACCCTGGACTCCGGCACGACGTTAGAGTGCCGAGTAACACCAACGATCAGGGCTGGTGAAACGCCGCCTACTTCTTCGACAGGGGCGGTCCTATCTCTATGACCCAGGGCCGTGCAAACGCTTTCGAAAATTCGGTAGACTGACCCCTCCACACATTCTTCCGAATCCCTACTTCCCATCAAACTCATTTATTTCTTCTGCGTTGTCCAACGATTTCACGAATGGGACATTAAGTTAAACCCATTTAAATACCAATGAATCAGAATAACTTTTAGCTTTTAGTTAATTCTAATTCATTATTTAGTAAATTAAATATCTTAAATTACTCCGATAGTGTAAAAATCTTTGGCATTGATATTTGGCACTTAAGATGTTAAAGGAATTCCTGTCTGCGTTACACGAAGTTGGAACTGCCTTTTTTTATTATACTTATAAAATTTATAAGAATATATGTAGTTGTTGATATATTACTATTCATTAAATAATCAGAGCTTCAATCGATAGAAATATTACTGAATAAGAAATCTTGAGGTTCAGTAAACATTCTTTAAGCAAGAACTTGTTCTTACCTTTTTAGTTCTTTTCGCAGTCGGGTTTTTTGTTTTTAAATTAATTTTACAATTACTAAAATTATAACGATACTTTTGCTGGAAATTAGTGGAATTTCATCATTCGGGCAATGGCAATAAAAAACGCGCGGGATTTAAATAAATTCAATCTTGTTTTCTTTAGAAGGCAATATATGTATATTATGTACCGTTCACTTTTAGCGCTATTCATAGATATTGATGACGTTTCAAAACGGAAAATCGAATTTTTGTTATGTATTTGGAGCAGAAATTTTATCCAGTTTGGTCTTCCTTTCGTCGATTTAATTGCACCCATTGCGAAATTTTGACAAATTCTCTTTAGCATTCTGTTTTCTCTATCGATTTAATCCTTTACGGAAAAATATTAAATGGAAGTATTATGACTATAAGAAATTCTCCAAAATCACAGGAGAGTTAATGACTGAATTAACATTGCAAACAAAAATAGATTTAAGGAGATGCGACTGGAATTTTTTGGCATGGAAATGTTCAGCAGCTGTTTTATGTGTAAAAATACGTTTGCTGGCAACCGCGTGCAGCGATTACAGGAAGAACAAGGAGATTTGCAAGCGCAACGTGTTCTCCGGGCGGTTGCAAGCAAAAATTTTCACGGCGAGCGTGGATGCGCCGATGCAAATTGAATTCCGAGTTCCCAGTCGTTCCCGTATCCGAACGATGCTGCGTGCTTTTTATTACGTAAGGAGACGGGTTACATTGTAATATACGCACGCGAACTTCTTCGAAACCTTTCGAACACCCGGTGTTACATGCAACATTCCGCGAATGCCGCAATAGGCGTACAAGCGGCGTGTATACGCAACACGTTGCACACTTGTCGAACAATCTAATCGTGAGCGCACCGTTTCACTCTGCATGTAAGTACACGAGCTATCCTTCATTTTCGCGGCTCTCTGTATCGCGGCTCTCTGTATCACGGTCCTCCATCGTCGTCAATAATATTGTTCTCCTTCACTGAATGCTGATCGGACCGAGTTAAGCTAGTTACTGCTACCTCGTGGATCAAAATCAATGTTCGTGGATAGACTTGTAGATAGCATTTGTGAGGCTGCAATTTAACATTAAGTCTATCACGGTCAAATGACTGGTTTTTTATCTTATGATTAGACTGCGGATTTTATGCGTTTATGACAAAAACAGGTACGCGCAATTTAAAGCGGTAAACATATTAAAAGCATTTAAAAACGCCAACCAATTAGTTTTAGCTCAATAGGATTATTAAAAAAAGAAAGAAATTTCTATTCGTCTTCTGTTTCTTGCAATCAACGCAGCCATATATTTATTTTATGGAAAGTTCCACAGTCCGACGAAGTTATCGTGCTAAGAATTAATGTAAAGGCAACTTTCAACCCTTTGCGAATGAGGATTCTCTAGGATGTTAAAAAGATTTTCCTTAAAGAACTGGACTCGATACCAAAACCTTGAATACTGACACGAAAGAAATCAATTTTTTTTTTTTGCAATTTCAGGAGCCAGATTTGTAAGTCTTATGTTGTTAATACGGAGACAATTCGTCCTGAAGAGTTAGAAGAGTGGGCAATTAACCCTTAAACTAGTTACTAGTAACTAGTATGTACATATGCACTGTCCTGACCCTGAGAAATGTTTAAAAAATTACACGATGCCGGACTATCAGGTATTTTCATCTAAGATAGTTTCATCCATTATTGCTCCCTTTTCAGAATTTGAAAATAGCCATGAACCATACGAGAAAGTCGAATCTATCGACATATTATAGAAGCATCTGTAACACTGTACAATTTCGATCCAAAAGAAAGAATCTAAAAATTGAGCATCGTCCCTGACTTAATGTATGTACACACAATATTTTGTGAACACTTTATCTACAGGAATCCTATTAGTAGGATTTTCAGTACTAGAACTTTACCAAAAGGAAGCTGAGAAATTTTTGTTTACATTATAATCTGAAACAAAATTCTTCGATCACGTTACTGGAAGTAAATTGTTGATTCACAATTGAAATTACTGTTGAAAAATCCACTAAAAAGTATTTACCCATGGGCCGGGGGCTTTTCAACCCCTTGCCTTACGATTTATTTTACGGTTTTAGTGATTAGAATTTTTTTATGTAGTTCATAATTTCTTAGAAAAAGGAGAACATGTAATATCTATTGCATGTCTATATGTTCTCCAATGGCTGTACATTAACAACAAAAATATAGAATTATATTTCGGTTTAAAGGAAATTAATAACATACATCTTTATTAGACTCTGTTCAGAATTTTCATCACGTCTCTCAGACGATATTGTAAGCGAAGGGGTTAACGTGTTAGAATTGCTAACTCAGACCATGATCTACTATCTTTGGAGTAACCGGGGTTCAATCTCGGAACGCATCGGACATGCTCCATTGAAAAATCGTCGAACACCGATTCCGTTAACATCAGTCCAGCTTCTCTCGCAGGATCAACTTGATTCATAGCCAGAGATCGCTCAGGGATCAAAGGAGCACCTCGTTCCAAGGCCAGTCTCCACGAAAGATTGAAACACTGGTGTGACAGAAGGGGGTTGCGTGTAGCGAATAGAGTCTAAGGAAGGAAAAGGTGTATGAAGGAAGCACGGTAGAAGAGAGAATCAGTATGTACATACGCGTGGCTACCGGCGTGGCAAGGCAAGGCAAAGAGGCAAAACGATGCGAGAGGCGATGAGAGGTGAGACGAGACGAGACGAGACGAGACGAGACGAGGCGAGGTAAGACGAGAACAGCGAAGCGAGCGGGCGAGGCGAGGCGAGGCGAACTGAGTCGAAACGAGGGAACGCGAGGGATCGTCAAGAGGTAAAGGCAAAGGAAGGCAAAAGCGAGGCGTGGCTCTGTCGGAGGAGCGGTACGGCCCTGGGAGGCGGTGGTGAGGCCTCACGGAGAAGCAGCGACGACGAGGAGGTGCACGGCACGGGCCAGACAAACAGACTGGCACTGGCATCACGGGAGTCGGCGGCAGTGGTCACCGGTACTCGCCGAGACGGTCTCGAGAGTTACCCGTGATCGCGGTTAGTGAACGTGCGCGGCGTGCATCGCTTTAAATCGCAGACGAAAGTGCGCGCAATGTGTTTGCAACGAATTATTCGGAGCTGTGGGATCGCGATCGAAAATTGGCAATGAGGTCGGCCCGCTGGATCCGCGAGTGTCAAATCCTGCGCGAAACTAAAAAAGACAGAAAGGTCGAAGGTGACCGGTTCTAGGACACCGAGCTAACCGAAGCATTCGACCTACGAATACGCGGTCCTACCGATCCTCCAGAAGTGGAACCGATACACCGATCGGTTGAGAGAGGATCGTGGAAGACGGTAGTGTTTGGAACTTGTGCGGTGTTAGACCTGATAGACAAGTACCTCGATCGACGGGACCTACCAATCTTCTAGAAGAGGAACCGATCTATCTATCGATCAACCGAGGATTGAGAAAGGTGGAAGACGGTAGTGTTTGAAACTGATGCGGTGCTAGATCGAGATAGATAAGTACACCCATCGACGGATGCGCGGAGCGTAGCCATCCCATCGATCCTCGAGAGGAGGGGGCAACCGCGATCGGTAAAAGGAGGAACGAGAAAGGTGGAAGACGGATAGTGTTTGAAATTTGTGCGGTGCTAGATCTAGAGAGATAAGTATCGAGATCGACGGATGCGCGGAGCGTAGGGATCGAAAAGAGGGGGTGATATAGCGATCGATAAAACGAGGATCTCGAAGAGGATCGAGGAAGGTGGAAGACGGTAGTGTTCCGAGGTTTGTACGGTGTTGGATAGAGCGGTTGATCGCCGTCGCGGCGGTCTCGCTCGGCGTTCACGTTGGTGGCTCGATAGGAACGACGACGACGACGACGACGTCGTCGTCGTGCGAGCCCCGACGTAGGAGGAGGAGGAGGCGGTGGCGTAGGGGGAGGTGGTGTTGGTGGAGGTGGTGGTGGAAGCGGCGGGAGACAGAATGGTGGGTTCTTCCGGGCCGTGTCGCGACCGAGCGGAAAGACGCGGCGAGATGTCGCCGCGCCGTCTCGCGCCCCTGCTGATCCTCGGGACGATCCTCGCCGGGCTGACGAGCACTGCCGCCGCGGACAGGATGAGCGGCCTCTACGTCGACAACGGATTCGACCAGACGGTCGTTCACAGGGTGGTCAGCCAGAGGGAGAAACGGGAGGTCGAGCACGAGATACTGAACCTCCTCGGGCTGCCCGACCGGCCGAGGAACACTGCCGGCAGGCCGCCCCAGGTCAAGAGGTCGGCGCCCAAGTTCCTCTTGGACATATACAAGAACGCACTCGGCGAGGACGAAGACGAGAAGCCAATCGGCGAGCAACGGAGGGTCAGCGAGTTCGACCTTACCGGTCAAGATCTCAGGGCCATCGACCAGAGCGACGTCATCATGACCTTTACCGCGCACAGTAAGTCATTATTCTGGCCCACTTCTCTATCTCCTCTCTCTACTGACCCCGCCCCCCTCGATTGACTGGACATAGGGTACAAAATGTCATCTATTAGAGGATCTTTGCGTGTTCATGTATTCTTGCGGCAAGCTACTGTACGGAGTTCGTAAGTTGTCGAGCATCTACAACCTATATTATAATTGCAAATAATCTAGTATATGAACCTTCTTAGAGGAGATTCGATAGAGTTAACTGCTTCCCTTGTCCTGAAGCTGTTTAGTTTGTAGATGAATAATATACGATCTCTGTGCAATACAGCCGTCCTGATTCAAGAAATGGTTTCAGCCACTTGTCCAACTCTAGCTTATATTTTCAGACAATCAAAGGTTTCTTCGTTTAAAAAGGGACTCCGATAAGGAGGTTTATAGCGACACATCTTTGTGTCCTCGCTAGTGTTGGGTCATTGAACATTTTCGACTCAAGCCGCCGGAGAAAGCTCGAGCTTCCGCGAAAGGCTCGAGACGATCGAGCTGCTCGAGCTCCATCGGTACGCCTTGGTTTCTATCTTACGCTGTGACCAGTGGCGGATTGGGAAAAGAAACCGGCCCTGGCAGAAAGGGAATATGCCGGCCCTTATAGGTCCCATATCCCATAATATGTTCCATAAGTTCTCATCAGTATAAATAATAATTTTATAAAAATAAAACTATTGTTTTGTAGACATAGTTATACTTTATTCATATAAATGCAAATAAACTACAAACAGTAACTAACATGAGTAATTATATAATAAAGTAATATATAATATATAATAATTATATAATAAAAACAGCAGTTCATAATTAAAATTAACCATTAAAATATTTTTTAATTCCAGTAGTCAAAATAAATATTTCCTCCATAATATCTTCTCGTTTTGCATTAGCCAAAATATCCTTTTCAATATTCATCAACATCAATGATTCCAAATTGGCTTGCTTCATAGTACTTCTTAATCTATTTTTTATAATTTTTAATTTTGAGAATGCTCATTCACATTCAACTTGAGTAACAGATATGGTATGCAATAGACACATTGGCGTACGCGTTACAATATAAATTATACTGTAAGAGTAATTTATACACACAGAAGACACAGTTTCTGCAGGTATCACATTTAGCCTTGGATAAGGGCTCATTATTGGATAGAACACTTTCCCCTTCTGATTCGGTATCGAAATCAACATTATGATTTTCTACTGAATTTTTTAGCATTTCCCACTTGCTCACTAAGTCCTGACATTCATCCCTAAGATCGTCAATAGTTATACCTACATAATGTCCTAATAATTCAGCGAGATACTCGAAAGAGTTTGATGACAATGGTTTTGCAAAACTCTTTGGATCGAGCAGAGATATGTCTTCGTACAATTTTCTAACAATAAATTCCAACACCCTGAAATACTAACTATCAGATACAGTGAAGGTTTCACGCGGAATTTGTTTACTACAGCGGCCCAGTGGGCAATCCAAAATTCTGTGCCCCCAGGTCCAGGCCATTCTTTACATTCGTCGAAAATAATTTTCAATAAAAATTGTCTACCAATTGTCAAACATCCATTGATCAGAAGGTGGACGGAAAATGGGATTTCGGATTAGTTTTCTTGGTTTATTGCTTGGGCCAAGGCGCCGAGGAAGCGGGCGAGAAAGGCCGGGCCGGCCGATATGGAGCATTTGCCAGAACGCCAGACATGTCGTTCGCATTCGCATGGCCCCCGGCCCGGTCCGGCCCGAAATCGCACCAGCCAAACCGGCCCACCGGTTGCCCGCCGGCCCTATCCGCCACTGGCTGTGACTTTCCCTCCCCGCAGTCCCCGGGCCAACATTGTCACTTGACGATCAGGCCTTTGCGGCTGGAATGGCTCGGAAAAGGCTCGAGCTTTTCGACCAGCTCGAAGTTCCAACGCTAGTGAATCACGAGGCGTGATGAGAGTAGAAGCTGTTATTTTTTAGACTTTAGATCTATACACTGTTGCCTGTCTCGTTTAGTTTCTCCGAGAAGAGAATCAAGGGTTTCTTCTTTTGGAAAATGAGTAAAGCATTGCAATAAAGGGGTGCAGAGTGACGTAGTTCTTTCTGATCTCTTTCTTCGTGTGCCCATGTGTTTCAACCAAAATACTGTTAACTTACTCTGTTAGAGAGGATAGCTAAGGAATTCCTTTTTAAATTGTTTAGTAAAAGTGTCATAATGTGATGCAGTTTGTGGAGGGTATTCTTGAACTTGTTCTTTCCAAGCATATAGGACTGCTCTCCTACCTCAGAACTGTCCATCCTGGTTTCGGATAGACGAGATCTTATTCCAGGTTAACAAAATGTAGGTCATTTCTTCTTTTGAAGTAGGGCACGCTATATCATCTCTCAGAAGATCAGTCTAAGTTTCTATTTTACTTTGTCAAGAGTGAACAACTACTCTTATAGGTTTCTTGGCAATTAAATTACAATTATGTGCAAATGTTCTTACCCCTTACCTACAAAACTGTGTCGGAAATGGTAAATTGACCCTGGTCCAAGTCTTCCTAACAATCGATTCATTGCTATGACAGTATGTCTCGATCTTTAACATGTTTGTAAACCCACTAGCCATACATGGACCATTACCATCTTCCAAAGGAAGATCATACGACGCACACAATCTATAATTATGAACACTACAACTTCCGGACCAGTCAAAATGACTGGTTTCTAATTTTTCTCCTTTACAAATATTGAAATTAGGAGTATGTTTTTTTTAGGAGTAGTTGCTTTTAGTAAACACCTCTATTGAAATACATACTTAAACAAAAATTGTACAAAACCTGAATAAATGCAATCTTGTGCTCGTTAGTTCTAGTGTTAAGAAAGCGATTACAGTAGGTCCTCGACTTTCGCACATAATTGGTTCCTGAAAGTGTGTGCGAATGTTGAATGTTCGAAAGTAGAGGGATGTAAAAAATTATGCACCAAAAACTGTGTTTTGAAGTATTTATCTATCAATATGTATACATAATGAAGTTAAAGAGGCGTGTTAAGTGTTTTCGGGCAGAACTGGAAGACTAGAAGCAAGACTGAAACTGTTTTGTTCTCTAGATCCGAACAACATTGTAATCTGATGGCTAGTCTGATGTTCCCTGAGAGGGGACATCCGACCGCAGAGGATTAAACAGTTGAATCTTTAAAAATGTGCGAAAGTAGAATGTGCGAAAGTCGAGGGCCGCCGTATCTTAATGAAGACTCTGCGCAGTCCTTGAAAGAATCTTGAAAGAGTCTGTCATTTTTCTAAAAAAAACTCACTGTTTTGTTGTAAATTAAGGGCTCTAAGTAGCTTTGGATTCTATAGCTTCTTTCGAAAGAGACAAGGATTTAAGAGAAAAGATCGAAGTGACCAAAATCGTAGTGATCTTCACGGTAATAGTAACAGTTCGACGAAAATGGGAGTAGAGGAGAGACATTGTGGTCAGCGACGAAGCCGTTCCCGTAATCTCGATGTTTCCGGGTGACGTCTGGTCTATGGCGTCCGCAATGTCTGATCGTTCGGTGAATTCCAGCCAGCCGGAGGCAAACAGCTTCCGCGAACGCAGCACGCTCTGCCGTGCACCTAGCTTGCAAGGTCCATGATCGAGCTGTGTGATTCCGATTTGACAGGCGGCTCCATGCGTGCACTCATCGATAGATTGAACCTTTCGTGACTTTTGCTTCGGTGAACGCGTTATTGCGCCAAGTTGCAATATTCGCTCCATCTCCATTTCTGAGATATGCGTGGTAATTAGACTGTGGATTTTTATGCAATATTAAAGTTCTACTTAATTTCAAAAAGATCAGGGACAGCATAGGTATTTTTTTCTCAATATTGGGTTGTTCGGAAAGTAATTTCGTTTTTCCAAGGGGATATGGAAAACAATTTACACTATTTACTTATTTATTCGGTGACGCAGTGACCACTTTGTTCTATGATCTTTTGTCATCTTTCTTGTTTTTTATTAGCAAACAATTGAGTTCTATTGGTATTGATGCCTTCGTTTAAAATGGTAGTTACACCGCTTATAGTAATCCGATGGCACACATTTTTTCTATAAACAGCACACCACTTTTTCTTGCTTGCGTTGCATTTTTACCCTTGCGGTAATAAAAAAGTAAAATATGACGGAACTGTTCACTTTGATTTTCTATATTTTATGCGACGACAAAAAAAGCTCGAAAGGTTGTACTATAAGGCACAGAACGACGTCCGAAGTGTCAACTTTCAATATATATATAATGATTTTGTGACTTACGTAGAATAAGGTTAAGTAATAAAAAAACAAACATGCCAATAATATTAATGAATTGAAAGTGATTCGACAGTGTTTTCTAATTTTTTAAATGTTTTTACTATTTTGCATTTCATCCACTTATTCTTGTCATAAATACATAAAATCCGCAGTCTATCGATAATTGTGTGAAATTCACATACTTCATGCAAAGGAAATGAAATTACGTTTGTGCCCATTTGAAATTGTAACATACAGCAAAGTATTCAAAGAAGTTTCCTTTGGCAATTTTTTTTATAATTTATGAGAGGATGCATTGCGTTTTACGGAATATTGTAACTATGAATGCTGTGTTGAGAATACTTGCATGATTTTCAAACCATTCAAATTAGTAGAATAAACGAACTTTTATTAAAATTCTTGCAATCAGTCAAATTAGCAGAATAAATAAATTTTTATTTGACTCTTACAAGTGATGTGGTAATTCTTGCATAAAGATCCTTAGACCAATCGTCGCACTGTAAGGTATTTGGGTCCTACAAAAAGTAAAAAGTATTTCTACCAAAGTATATCAATAAACGAAAAATTGTTTTCTTCATTGCACATTCAAACAATAGTGGTGAAATCGTGAATTGATTCGATACACTTTGCGACGCGACGTATTTTCGAGCGTCAGATCGAGTTGCGCGGATCGATTTACTCTACCGGATATTATAGGACAAGATCCCGCAGAAAAGCCACGAAAATCGAGGTTCTACCTTTAGATTAGTAAGATCTAGTAACCGATAGCAACACCGAAGTATCGACAACAATTTCTTGTATGCCACAACTTCTCTTTCTTTCACATCTTTGAAGATTGATATTTCAACTTTAACTTCACCGAACCTTGCAATGCCCTGGGAAAATGTGATGTTCTACATTCGTAAATTAATAATATGTCGATTTTTAAGCTAAATAAAAATTGTCTGCATCAATTACAAGAAACAGAAACCACATAGAGATTTCTTTAATAATATTTAAATAATCACATTTCAGTTCTATTAATCTTTCTACTGATTCTAACAGCTACTTTTCTGATTCTAACATTTCTGTCATTAAGTCGTAATATATTAAAGAGAGCTTTCAAATAGCAACTGAATAGTGCAAATTTTTGTGAATTATCATCTCTTTTTATATTATTTCTCACTATTTTTGTCCATGTCCTACTTAAATGTAGAGACGGCCGAAAAAGTTTCGTCGCGACGTTTTACACTCTGTCCCAGAAAACCGTGCCGGCGATATTTCTGTAAATGTTTATATATTTGTAAAAAAACTTTATATAGGTGGAACCTATGTTTAAAACACTAATACGCTTTTACTTAATAGTGGACCGAATTTCTTCCATTATCGATCACAGTTTGACAACGGTTTGGCGTGCTTCCTACTAATTTTTTGCACAAAACAAGTAGTGACCGCCATATTTTCGAATGCGGTTAATTAAAATTCTGAATTTGAACACACATTTTTCTTTTTGTTTCCACTTTATAATAGATCAAAAATATTTTATGGAATTTGTAACTGATGACTGGGTAGACAGTCAATTACAATGATGCGTTCTCTATCGTGCCATTTTGGCATACGCGGCTTTGATGATTCTAATGATTATTCCTTTACAAAATCCATTTGCTTCCAGTTTTGTTAATCCAGTGTCGGAGAGTGTTGGTATTTGAAATGTATTTTTCATACATTTTTTCCAAATACATTCTTCTTTGCAGAGATATCGCCAACACGTTCTTGCAACTGTACTTGAGTACAAAACAAAAATTGTTCTTGACAATTCACCACACAGACACTAAATTCCAATTTATTTCTCTCTTTAACAGTTTCAATAATTTGCTGGCAATGTATTGACATTTACAAATTCTTCCAATCTCTTTACTGTTTGAAATTGCAGCCAGCTGTTTTTGTCATAAATGCATAAAATCCGCAGTGTGTTATGAGACTCCTTAACATGTAAGCTAGTCGAAAGTTTAACGTATGAGAGGTATAATGTCAAAACAGGCTACGTTCAACCTATTTGAAATATTTAATGAATTTCAGTGTCTGAATATTTTACCCACTCTACGTGACTGAATTTTTGTTATTAATGGAAGGAAATTTATGTAACTAGAAAACAGTAAATACAATCCTTTAAATACAAATTACCAATGAATTCACTGTAAATTATTGGTATTTGGAATGTACTTTCGATTCGTATTATATTTTTTCCAAATACATTAATTTTTGAGGAGATATCGCCACCTCGTTCTTGTGGGACAGACTGTAAATTACCGTCTTTGCTGAGAGTCTTTCGTTCTTGATCATGTGTTTTGCAATTCAGGGAAGGACCGACTTCGCGAGATCGAGATTCGCGTTGATCGTCGAACGATCGTCCGAGAGATCGAGCCGAAGATCTGCCAAAGTCATCGAAGAAACGCTAGACGAGGCATTCCGTGCCGCAGAATGCTCACACCCACGAGAACTGCTTCGAAACCGGTAGAATCCAGTTGGTCAAAGCGATTTATAATCCCGAAGTAAACTTATGCAGAGTGCATTAATTACATCGATCGGTTTGAAAACATTTTCAAAGCTGTTTCTGAATTCAAATCTACCGATTAAGAAACCAGTTTCAGCTCCAATTCCTCCGTTTCCCTCGGCCGAGCGTCACTTCTTTTTCTTCTCTTCTCTAACGGAACCGTTCCGTCTGTGACTTTTCGACGTGATATGACGCGTTCGACTCAATTTCGTCGTATGACGCAACTGATTTGTTATTCGAGCCCGGTTCACTCGCATTTGCCACCGCGTTACACGCGAAAAGCTTGCTGCAACCGTTGCGAACCACGAAAATTAACGCCCCAACATACCGCGAGCAGATCGAAATGAAATCACAGTTTTTTTGCCAGTATGTATATTAGGGTGGACCTTATTTTTTGACCTACGAATTTTTTTCACGCCTCCCCCACCCCAAAATCGTTCCCTTAGGTGAGCAAAAAATTTGTGCAAAGTTTGAGATCGTTCGGATAAAAAGGATCACGTGGCGCATTTAAATTGAAAATTTTGAAATTCATCATAACTATAGCATATTACATATCGTTGGATTTGTCTTTTTTTTTAAATAAGAATGTGGAAAAAAATATATGACTTCCTTTAAGTAAAAATATCGATGACCTTGAAATTTCGAAAATATGATTTTCAAAATTTTTTTATTTTGCCATTATATTTGCCGTATTGTACAGTGTAATTTTCTCCTTTGTCATTTTTTCGTATAACCGCAAATAACAGAAATGTTTAAATACCTACATTAAAATGTAGTAAAATTGATGGTAACATATATGTATTATTCTGTAAAAAAAAAAACATATTAGCAGTTGTGGTTTTGTAATGAAGCGTACTATATATGTAAATGAATATATTCTACAGGATAGTAAAAAGGAGCTATTTCTTATATTCTAAAGCACTTATATTTACACATTTTTCGCTAAAGTAGATTTCTTTACATCAGTATATTGCTGGCGGTAATCTTTTACAATCTGTAGTATCATCTGTTTTTCTTCCTCATTACGCGCTAAAATTTGATTATAATCCTGCATTAACTTAACGGCTCTTTCTGCCGAATCATTTACCACCGATAAAACCTTAATTATATCTAAACCTATTTTATATGATGGTTCATCCTGCTAAGCTACAGGATCTTGTTCTAAAAATTCTGCCGATATGCCGAATCTTAAACAACTTCCGACTTTCGTCTGATATGAAATCTGAAATATCCTTCTGCATGTGGTCGGCTACATTACTGGGTAGAATGACAAATTTTTTATTATAATCGCCGCCACTATTAGTTTTATTTAACGCCTGCACCATTCGTTTCTTTATTTCTGTAGAAATTTAATTATCGAAGAACGATAACGCAGCATTTTCTGGTGTCAAATACCACAAGTGCCTGCAAAAGTCTAACGTTACATAATTAATATCTGCATCTATTTCCTTATACGTATTTCTATGATTTGATTTAATAAAAGTAAAATCCTGCTGCGGAACCCTCGTCGGGAGAGGAGCTTTTACCCATGATTTTAAATATAAATTTGCAATAAATATACATATATTGCGAGTTCCATTTTCCTCTTCTTCGCTTAAATCGAATTCTTTGCGAAACAAAAATATTTTTAAACAATAAATGCCTTCACCATCCACCGAGCATAACGGAAAGCTCGAGAAGATCAAAAACGGTATTGTGAAAAGGTATTACCTAAAAATACTAGCTCGAGTTCAATAAATTCGCGATAGTCTTTTCGTGGATGTTGTATTTGTAGAGTCTGTTTTGCAAATTTTATCAGCTCTGGTATATTTTATGTTTTTCTACGACAAATGGATCTTCCACTCCAGAGTGGAAGTTTAATTTATTTATATTGGGCCACGCTTGCTGGAACCTTTTAAAAATTGGGATGTTTGGATCCGAAGACTTAGACATTTTTTCTCAAAAACGGATCTTAAAACTATTTCGTAGACATAGTGTCTGCACGGAAGATATTACAAGTCAAGGGTTTATGACTGGTTATTTCGAGGCAGTGTCGCCAGATCAACCCAAAACTGGGTTGATTTTCCTCTCGTCCTTTTCCCCTTCTACTATCCAATTCCACTCCTGCACACACTCCAACGTCCCCCACTAAGGCCGTAGACTGGTCACGTGACGTGCCGCGCAACGTGTTACATATTACTCTGGTCATCAGAGGTACTGCTTCGAGGTACTGTTCGGAAGACGCTTCTGGTCATCAGATGTGCAATTATATCGAAATGTTATTTATTTATTTTAATGTGGTCGCATTAACAGCGAGGTCATAAGGGTTACAGTTTACAATTTGCTATAGTATAATTAGCATGTATATTAATTTGTAACGGCTTAAAAAAGAGGACATATAATTTATATGTGTTGATGGATTTAAAGAAGAGGAAGATGTTCTTGATGTTATCTTTGTTCAGATTCGACTTGAGGTCATTTTCAATAGAGAATCTGGATCGTTCCAAAGAAAAATTCGTGTACAAAACAGTCAAAATCTATGTTACATCGTTTAACACTACGATCACTGCTCAGAGCATACTAGCAGACACGGTATTCTAAAAATTTTGTTTATTGTTCAAGGCTTATACGGCTAAACTATTTTCTAAATATTTTCGGGTCTTTAACGGCTTATGAGGGGTACAAACTCTATATCTGAGACAGGCGTGACTGTCACTTTAGGCTTCTTAAAGTCTTATTCTTTATTCTACATTCTTGTAATACATGGGAATGTTTAAATATCTCTGTTATTTGCGGTTATACGAAAAAAATGGTAGAGGAGAAAATTGCACTGTTCAATACGGCAAATATAATGGCAGAATAAAAATATTTTGAAAATCATGTTTTCGAAATTTCAAGGTCATCGATATTTTTATTTAAAGGAAGTCAAATATTTTCTTTCATATTCTTATTTAGAAAAAAAAGACAAATATAACGATATATAATATACTATAGTTACGATGAATTTCAAAATTTTAAAAATTTTCAATTCAAATGAAACTACCGGGAGAAAAACTTGAAGAATCTACCAACACTAGGCAGTTACACCATTGTTTATTCTGCGATGAATAGAGCAATCGAAACAATGAGAAGATACAATTCTTTGATCGATTTTTTACAGAAAGGGCTCGACCATATTTCAATAGTGATTATCTTATTTTAGTCGTCATGAATGAGGTTTTTATATTTATGACGAGAATTAATAGTGAAACACAAAACCGTAAAGAATTCAGATGACTTTAACCCTTAACTGGTATATTGGAGTCTTTCACGACCCCAACAAATCTCTGTACAGTAACATTTGCTACTCTATTGTACGATAATTGCAAATGTCAAATTTCTTTAGTATTAGAACTACTGGGCATTAAGCGCAACTAGTATGTGTATATTGTTTTAGAATAATCTCAAGATTATATTTATTCAGACTTCGTACAAATTTTATTATAATATACGCTTGCATAAAGAAATTTATTACTAAGATTCGCATGAAAACATTTTTCTAATTCCAATAATTGTAAAAGAAAAAGTGAGAAACAAATAATTTTCTAGTATTAACTTCTTTAAACATTTCGATTATTTAGTGTTAAATTATATATACTTAAAGGTATCTGAGAAAATTTATACAGAATTTTAGAAAGGTCCTAGTACGATACTTTGTAATCTGAGTAAACTTCTTTGTGATTTACTAAAATTATTAAAGAAAGAAATGAATGTTTATGAAGCTCCTTTTTCTTGCAATCGATGCACGAAATTTCTATTTTTTGCACAAAGATCCGCGGTCTGTCCATGACATTTGTTGATTACGCGAAACCTAAGGGGGTGTATCTACGTGCAGCGACGCACTTCGTGATTCTTCTGGCAGCGATTTCTTCAAAAGTTCCATAAAGATGCTAAAATATGATAGAGAAGACCTTTTTTCGGGCATTTTTCGCGTTAGAAATACGTTTCGGAGCACCGTAGATATCGGTGAAGACTTTCTACTCGGCGCAGTTACATGTGTATTTCCCGTAAGGTCCTGGCAACCGTTCATGCAGACCGCCCAGCGTGAATTCTTCGTCGGACCCTTGAACATAATTCTTCGGTTATGTCACGCGCGTCGGATGATCGAAATCGGTGCGGATCTCTTGAAAAATCGGCGGGGGCGCGGAAACGGACAAAGAGAAAGAAAGAACGAGAGAGAGAGAGAGAGAGAGAGAGAGAGAGAGAGAGAGAGAGAGAGAGAGAGAGAGAGAGAGAGAGAGAGAGAGAGAAAAAGAGAGAGGGAGAAAGAGAGAAGGAGAGCGAGAGAGAGAGAGAGTGGGGGGAGGACAGACGGTTTCCACTTTCGTTGCGGTCGTCTTATGCAAATGCTTGCTCTCATCATAGAACTTTCTATTCGGCCGGAATCCTTTTCGTCGGTGTTGCCTGATTGGTTGCGCGTGCGCGCGCGCGATCGAGCAACGAGTAAGCGAGAAATACCGGTGAATTCTTCTAGAAAGTTCGAGGAAGATAAATTACAAGGACATCTCGAACACGTTCTCGATGTGTGAAATCACAGGCGGGACGCCGGGGAGGTCCGGTTATAGCGGATTCGTGATCACGAAAACGATCCAAGTCGATCGAGGCTAACGCGTGAAATCGCCCGGTTTCCGGTTCGCTTTTGATAGGGAGATCCCAGACAATCTGGCGCACCTCTCGATCCTCTGTGTTCCTTGGGGTCTTGACAGTTCCTCCATTTTTTCACTTAAGACTTAAGCTATCAAGAGAATGAATACATTATCTACCGGAGGTCTATTAATAGGCTTTTCAATAATTTTGCTGTTCCAAATAGAAGCTTGACACTAAAAATACCGGACCAGTCAAAATGACTGGTTTCTGAGTTTTTCTTTTACAAATATTGAAATTATAAACATGTTTTTCGAAGTAATTATTTAGTAAAATTCTCTATTGAAGTACATATTTAAACAAGAATTTTACGAAATCTGAATAAATGCAATCTTGTTGTTTTCATACGGCAATATACGCCAGTCGCGTTTAGTGCTCGGTAGTTCTAGTGTTAAAAATCTTCTTTTACGCAATAATCCCAAACGAATAATCCCTGTTGTTGGAGGATTTATTAAAAAACCATCAGCCATGGGTCATAAACTTCCAAAAATTTATATATATGTATACATATAATAGTCAGTCCCTCTGTCCTCTGTGACGGTCAAAATATCTCGAAACACAGAAAACATAAAAAGCTGAAATTTGGTACACAGGTAGCCGTTAGCCCAAAGGGGTGCACGAATATTTTTTGATCCCGGCAATCCTTCAGCATCAAGTGTTGTTGCTAATATTATATATATCATTGTCCACTGAATGCACGTTATTCGCGCGTTCCTCTTATTGAAGTATGTTTAACAAACGTTTAAAACTAACTTGTTCCCACAGCACTTTTATTAACACAGACCGTAACTACAAATGACCAGTTTCACATTTCAAAGAATTAGATCAATTTCTTTATTCGAACACATATTGTTATCATAATTGCGTGAAATCGAAATAAATTCAGTCTTTTAATTTATATGAAACAACGCATTTTTGCCAGTTACATTTTTGCTCTGTACGGTTAGTGTTAAACAGATTCTAAAACATCCACACCATGAGAACACTTTTCAAAGAATTTTCTAGGGGTAGGTATTTCCTTTCACAAAAATTCCACAGTTTCTAACAGATGTTTTCTTAAAAAATACACAGAATATCGAATCTTTTAGGAACCAAAGATAACTGTTTACCTCGATATCCGGTGGATACAGCTCTAATTGCAAGCGAACGCGGATAATTCCGTTAGTTTCGGCCTGAATCGAGGATCGAGGATCACGATCCGGTTTCTTGAAGATCGGCCACGACGTTTGTCGAAAGGTTCGCGGAAAAAGCGCGGAGCTGTGTCGGAAAGATAGGCCTGATTCCGAGAAACACCTGTCTCTTGCTGGTTCATTCACTCGGGAATTACCATTCTGCGTGCTCTATTCGCGTCATGACGACTGACCGCGAAACAATTTACGATGCCACCGCGGCATCGTCTTTCGGGAAAGGAGCTCTCCTCCGAGCTAGGGAATTCCCCTTTGTAAGGTTCGTTGAACCGAATGTGAGACGCGAGATTTATCCCGTATGAATAATTTGCCGCGGACGCGCTGACATGCCGTCGAGCCGTCGAAACAGAACGGAAGCTTCCGGTGCCGTTTACCCTGATCAGGTAGCCGTTATTGTTGTCATTAACACTCGGTTCACTGAACAATCACAGTCATTTACTTTTCATTTCCCAATCAAAATACTCGGCCACTTTTTAATATTTCTATCGGTGGTTTATGATCTTGTCTTCCCTATCAAGTCTTGTTATTCCTTCCTACTTGCTGTCTGTGCTGTTACACTATCTCTTATCGCAGATTTTCCACTTTTTCAAGGATTTTCTGAGCAAGTAATTTTCCAAGTAACTACTACTAAGTAATCTAAGAATTGCTAAGAATTATCTTTTTGATAATTATACAGTTGACGATGCTTATAATTATTCACCGCTTCGATGGTGCTTCTTCTAGACACTTTATCTACCGCCATTTTTTCATATTCTTTTCGATGGTTTGTGCAAAAGTAATCCAAGAATGTGTGTAATCGTTGTTTAACGGATATTTTTGACAATTATACAGTTGACAATGCTTATAATTATTCACTGCTTCGATGATGCTTCTTCTAGACACTTTGTTTATCGCCATTTTTTGATATTTTGATCGGTGGTTTGTGCAGAAGTAATCTAAAAAATATTTTAAGCGCACTTTTTTGACAATGGCATAGTTAATAATGCTTAGGATAATTTACAACTTTGATGGTACTTCTACTAGACACTTAGCCCGTCTATCGTTGCTAATGGAATAATTGATTTGAATTAACCGACAGACACTAAGTAGAATTAAAAATTTCTAACAAATACACCCTTATGATTTCAATTATTAATTGTAGAGGCGAATATCTGGAATGGGTACATTTTCTACCATTCTCGCGATATGTAACAAAGTACAGTAGATCCTCCTATAACGCGGCACCCTCATAAAGGGGTTTTCATATAAGGCGAAGCAAAAATTGCGATGTTATTTGTATCTGATTTGTATCAGATTTAATTTTATTTTATCTAATTTCAGCTAATTCCGAGTTTCTTATATCGCGATACCAATTAATCGCGTTATAGGAAGGTTGACTGTATAAATTAATACAATATAAGTTAAATGGACCCTTTAACGATTATGCGACGATGATTATGAGCAGCTTGTGGATCTTTATGCAACATAAAAATTGCTTGCATCAATTGCAAGAAATAGGAGCCACATAAAAATCTCTTCCTATCTTTCATCATGTCAATAATAATTTTAAAATAATATATCGATGCTACCATTATAGATAATACTATATAAATCCTTTTACTGTTTTTATCACCCACTCGTTTTTGTGATAAGTGCATATAGTCTACAGTCTATTCATGATATTTTCGACCGGCCAAGTGAAATCGGGCAATTCATCGTTGTTAAAATTTGAAAACCGTTTGATCATGCTGGGATTCTTGACAGAGATAGATCATTACGAATTTGAATAAATAACGGAGTTAATTGCGATAGGCCGCGCGATAATTTCCATATTTTTTCATTATCAAGAACAGCGGCTCCGCCATTGATGTTTCAGTCATGGGAGTGCGGTTAACAGTTTCGGTGGACACCAGGTAAAAATCTTATCTTCCACGAAGATCTTCTCCGCGACAGGCGATGAAACATCGCCTTTTCGAGACCGTACGTTTCCTGCCTCTCGTCCCGGACAGAATTTACTGTAAAAGCTATCGGTGTCAGAAAAGCTACGGTTGAAATATTGTCCAACCTTGAAAATCAAAACGAAAATCAATTATACATACAAGGAAGTGAATGTTCCCCAGACTTTTCATTTGCAAAATGACCAATATGATGAATGACGTTGTTCAGAGTGTTTCTAAAAGTGCGTTTATAATTTTCATACATCAATACTTCACTCAAAATTGATAAAAATTCAGTATGGATAGACTTTCATGTGAAAATTAATTGTTTTAATGGAAAGTCGTCTTAACATTCTATTTAAGTGATTTTCATAATTGATCACTCACCGTGTTCAAATAACGCTGTGTTAATAATTGATTCATGTAGGTAGTTTACTATGAAATTAAATCTTTCTCTGGGTAGTAATACTTCCATGTCTTATTTGAATCAAAGGATGGCGTTGATATTAATTGTGGCAAATAAATTACTTACAGAGATTAATTCGTGGCCCTTGCAATTAATTTATTTTTCTAAATAGAAGTAGTGACTATTTCTACCCGTTGTTAGTGTAGCGTGTATCAATTTATTGTTAATTTCGAGCTATTCCTAACATAAAGTAACAATTTCCCTCAATATGAAAATTCATTTTGCCCCATCCTTTATTTCCATTCTTCGTAAATAAACACTAAAACGAAAAACGGGATACCAGTTAACATGCACGGCTAAGAATAAATAGATTGCCGGCAAAACAATTGACATATTATTGAATAATTCGGCGCGATTGATTCAATGAATAATTTGCAAAAGAGCACAACAAGTAAAGAGTTCAAAATAACTCCGTTTGATTCGCAAGTGGTTCTTGGCAAATGGAAAATAAATTGATAGTTTCACACGGTGGGAAGAGGCCGTACAAAGAGTCTATAGGCAGGTAAAGAAACATTTTCGTACGGTTGGCGAACATAATCTATTAATTTCACAGCCTTCCGCGTTCGCCTCGCGTCGCTTTATTCATACGGCCTCGAACTCGAGCGAACGTTCGCATGTAAACTCGTTCACATTTGCATCTTGATGTACACCGAATGCAGGGGGAAGGTCGTGTAACGCAAATCCGCGCCTCCGATCACCGTTCCTTCGTTTACTATAATTTCGACACTAACCTGGTGGTTCTCGCGGTTTTCTCAATAGGCACGAATTGCCACGATTACCACGCTAAGCGACGAACATACTCGATGCGCAGTACATTATAATTTTAAGTAACGTCTTGCACAAAATTGATTGAATTTTTATTATGTGAAATTGAAAATCGTACTCGTTGCACATGTGTGTCATCAGTAACGAACGTGTTAACACGTTGACTGCCACATTAGTGCCGACAAAAGTCATCTGAAATCGAAACAACTTATTTAGTAATCGGTCATTCCAACAAGAAATTAGAACATGTTCTAATCGTTAGTGGCTGGTATACATATGTATTGTTCACGACAGTCAAAGTGGTACTCGAGACGGCACAAGCGCAAGGGACACGAAGTTCAATCACACGGTTTCTTTGCAAATTCAATTCGTATTCCTTCCGAGTTCCAATTTGGCTGTCGTGAGCAATACGTACCTCAAAAGGATTTTTGAAATCTTAAAAATTAGTTTTCGTGATATACAGGCTGTTCATTTGAAAAATTTCCAGCCGAATATCTCGAAAAGTATGAAAGATATTAAATAAGTCTAAAACACGTCTCCAAGGATTTCGAGGAGGAAAGAGGGGGGCAGTATCAGTTTTTTATTTGGGTGGTGTTTTCAAGGTCATTTGAAGGTCAACTTTGTTTTTTCAAATGGAAACCTACATTTTTTATTATGGGATCTTATTGTACGTAAAAAGACCAGCAAGTTCTGTGGGATACTTTTTTTCATCTGCGCAATAGTTTTGGAGATATTTAAAGAGAAGTAGAGCGAGTCATACTTATACTGCGAGAAAGTTTGTCATTTCTTTATAACTATAAGGAATTTTCAAAATGTTCTCCGTTGTTTTCTAAACAATAATGCAGACGATTCTTAAATTCTGAACGAACATTTTTGAAGGTATCTGTTGGAATAGTTCTACAATCCTGTACAATTCTTCGATACAAATCGTTCACGCTTTCTGGTTGCGTTTTATAAACAACAGACTAGTAATTATTTACATTTCTCTCCTCTTCTTAGCTTCCTCACCGATTTTGATGACGTTGAAATATGTTGTCAAGGTCATCATTCAGAATAACTTTTTCCTATACATGTTACCGCCGCTCAGCGTTAGTTTCCGAGATATTCGTAAAGAAGTTTCAACATCTCAAAAAGTGATGGGAGTAGGTCTGGCTTAGGTCTGGGTTATTTATATATTATTTGTATATTTATATATTTATATACTGGGTTATTATATATTTTCTTGATTGTTGCAAATATCCAAGAATTCGTATAGTTTCATGCTTAATACTCTGTATGCTAACACAGCTGACAATGAAACGAGTTCGCGTTCGACACGATTCATTTCACGTTTCAGTTCGTAAACATAAACAGACAAGACAGTAGGTCTCAACTGATTGAAGCCGTTTTAAGTTGTGACCGCGACTGCGTTATCGGCGGCCACAATTTCTCGAGATGTTGAAACTTTTTTGCGAATATCTTGGAAACTAAAGCTGAGCCGCGGTAACATGTATAGGAAAAAGTTGTTCAGAATGATGACTTTGACAACATATTTCAACGTCATCAAAATCGGCGAGGAAGCCACTAATGTAAATATTTACCCAGACTTTGTGTCCCCACAAAAAAAGTCGACTGGAGTTACATCTGGTGATTTTGGTGGCCACTCAATAACATCTCTTCTACCGATCCATCTTTGAAAATTTGTTATAGTTATAAAGAAATTACAAACTTTCTCGCAGTATAAGTATGACCCGCTCTACTTCTCTTTAAATATCTCCAAAACTATTGCGCAGATAAAAAAAAGTATTGTACAAAACTTGCTGGTCTTTTTACGTACAATAAGATCCCATAATAAAAAATATAGGTTTCCATTTGAAAAAACAAAGTTGACCTTCAAACGACCTTGAAAACACCACCCAAATAACAAACTGATACTGCCCCCCTCTTTCCCTCTCGAAATCCTTGGACCCGTGTTTTACACTTTTTTAATATCTTTCATACTTTTCGAGATATTCGTCTGGAAAGTTTTCAAATGAACACCCTGTATAAATTGCGCTATTGGCACAGCAGTTAACCTCTTAACATATTGTAATGAAAATAAAAATTCCAGTTTGACAAAAAAAATTGTGTCGTCCATAGAAAATTGTGCAACTAGCGGTGGCAGTCAAAGGGTCAATGGATTGTAATAGAAATAAATTTTTAAGTTTGATGAAGAAATTGTGTCATTCGCATGAAATTGTGCAACTAACGGTGAGAGTCAAAGGGTCAATGGATTGCAATAGAAGCAAATTTTTAAGTTTGATAAAAAAGTTGTGTGATCCGTATACAATCGTGCCAGTGATGAGGGAGTCAGAGTGTTAATGGATCAGCAGAAAACTGCGATGCAGGAAATCGGTTTTCGAGAGAGAGAGGAGAGCACCGGGACCGAACAGTTCTCGGAAAGCGGTTGGTCCCTTTTCCTCGTTCGCGCTTATCTGTCCCTCCTGCTTTATCTCCGGAGAGGTCTGATGCCGTGGCTCGCGGTGAGAAACGTTCTAGGCTCTTCGACGCGATATGCGGCATGCATATAAATTGATACCCATAACCATAACTTATTCGACATATGTACCCAACCCAGTACTGGGAACTCCGGGCGTCCGATAAAAACCGGCATAAATTAAATTGCGTTATTACGTTATACGACGCCTGGGGCGGGTCTTAATTGATTGCCATCGCTCGCCCCTCGGCACCCCCTTCCGATATCCTTCGATCCTTCTTTCTCCGATGCGCGTTCTCGCGCGCATTGTTTGCGTACCCGAGCGCCGCGGGATCTGCAAATAATTATGTCGATCGCCGGGGAAAAAATTGATTTGAATGTGATCCGCTACTGTGGCTGCTGCGGCGACCATCGGAGCCTTTGTTGCAGCTACAAGGACGACAAGAGCTAAATAGACTGCAACCCGCTCTCTACGGACCCGTCGAAGTCATCGAGAGATAGCTTTCGTTTCGACTTCGTTGCAGGCGCAAAGCTTTCGCAGCGTCGCGTCGTGACGGAAAACGTCCTGTCCCGTTCAAACCGTGAGAAACGGCAGATTTTTCCGACTTTTTAAATGAAATAAAGCTAAAATTTTGTATGGTCGAATAGCTTTCATAAACCCGAACAACTTTTGTTTGAATCATTTCTCAAAGTTTAGAACGTGTCGAAAGTTACAACAACTTGAACCGAGTCGTATAATTTTAGAAAACGTTTCCAGCAATGTTTGCTCAATTTTGCAGAAACTATGTGAGTATAGAAAACATTGCTCTTCACTTGCCTTGCTTGAACTGTAAGATGGTCATTTTGTTGAATAACGCATCAAAGATAGAAGCAAAATATTGCTGTAGCAAGTTGCAATAATTTTGATGCGAGTACACACGGTATTTCATATTTTTATCTTCTTCGAGCTTCTTCGTTTTACCATTTGCTAAAGTCAGATGTAGTCGTGTATGATTAAGATATAATTTTGTATTGCGGTGATTGTAATAAATATTTCTGCAACGACTCGCGTGGGTGGTGAACGTCCACTTAGCAGAGATTAGAGTGGCAGGTGTAAAGTTCGATTACGCGGCGCGTTATATCCAAGGTGGGAACGGTTTATTGAAATGGTTAATGAAAATTTTGAAATCAATCGGCCAATTTGATCGTGAATGGTGTATAGTTTGAATATCATTATATGTTACGTAAACACGCCAGGTGGCTGCGCGAGGCAATAAGAAAAATCATTCATTATGTTCGCTCGGTTTTCTTAACGTTATTGATCGCGGATATCATGTATTCAAATTGTATACTAATTAGAATCTCGGAATCCGTGTCCGTCGATAATTCCGAATAATTCTGCAATCTTCCAGGTGACAAAGTCATCGATAATTTAGAGGAAGGATGTTTTGCTTATCATTTTTAGAGGCGGTTTGCTCTTGACCTTTTCGCACCTGACTTCTCTAGGGGACATCGCCGCGTAGAAGACGTTATTTTTAATGTTAATTCCCGGACAACCAGGCGACAATTTATTGACAATTACTTCGGTTTTAATGCCTCCACGACCGACGATAAATATCAACACCTTGTCTTTTTTCAATTTGTTATTTGGCACGCAGATCTATTACAAAGTTATGCGAATAATTTGCTCGAGCGTTTTAATCTACATCGGAGTAAAGGTTGCGACTGTACACGCAACAGAATTAACAATTTTATAGAAATTTCCTGCGATGTAGAATGATGATCTTTGAAAAAGAAGGATGTGAACAGTCTCGCGTTCAAGATTCCATATTAATGTAATCATAGCAACGCATTCTGAGAACACATAGATACTTTTAGAATTCGCTCAAGCCGTTGCTTACGATTTATTTTACAGCCACAGCGATTAAAACGACTTTACTTTGTCGTTCATAATTTCTTATAAGAAAAAGAAAATTGATATTTATTGAAACTTACATTTTCTTTATTGATTTACCCTGTAATAGTATTCTGGGATCTCTCATAACCCCAGTAAAATTATGATTTGGTATCAACATTGCAAGAAAAATGTAAATATGAAACTTCTTTAACTCCTTTTGAACGTTTGGGTTTTATAACCTTAACACGTTGACACTCACTCTCAAATCGGTGATGGACGACAAAAGCAACCTTTTTTTTTGTTAATTATTTGATTCTTGGAGAGCTCGACGAACTTATAGAATAAAATTATTATTTTTTTTAACAAATTGTCTTAAAAATTGGCGGACGTCTATAGTCAACGTGTTAAACTATACACTTAAAAGTGTTTTAGTAAATTTGGTGGTTAAATATCGATAACAGAAAAATAGAATTTTATGTCGTGTTAAAAGAAATTGCTGACATACATATTCAATGGATTGTGTCCAAAATTTTCACCATGAGTCTCATACGATATTATAATGCAAGGGGTCAACATATGGTTTCGACACAACACGATATTACAAAAACCTACTGTTTCTATATAACACGAAAAACGTTTACACTATTTTCATTATTTCTACGTTTTGTTTAACACGGTTTTGCTGCATCAACGAATTAACCGTGTCATAAAAGAATTGATTATAATTATAATCGTAATGACCGGTCCGTAAAGTGTTAATTCCTCGGCCTATTGTAATAATAAATTAGTCTCGTGACGAAAATTTCAAACAAAATCTGCTATGATTAGTTTACGGTTACAATAGAACTTCGTTGTCGTTCATAATTTTTTCGAATAAGAAAGAAGTTTATATTTATTTTGTGTCTATGAATTCTTCAATCACTATATATCGACAACAACAAACTAGAATTTTATTTCGGTTTGTAGGAAATTAATAACATACATATTTAGTAGATTCTGTTCGAAATCTACATCACGAGTCTGACTTGTTGTTGTAGCGCAACATGTTAAATATGAAACAAAATATGAATATTGTGTTTTTATTTTAGGACGAAATCAAATTCTATTCTTTTGTAACGAATACTAAAACATGTAGACTACAAATGTAGGCATACAAGAAATTATATTGTTACGACGATATCAAATTATGATAGCAATGAAGTTGCCTCTCCCTGCGATATTCTGAAGATAACGCAAAGATTTGAATTGGAACCATTCGGACAAAAAATGTCGACTTCCGGGTAAAGATTGTGGTTTCCGGTCAACGGGATGATTGTTGATGAGAAGGAGACTGGCGGATCGATTCGAGACGTCAGAGAGAAAAAATGTATAACGATCTTTTAAATATTAGAAAATAGTAGTTGATTATTATTGTTAATAAATAGTTGCGTTCGCAGTTTTTCTTTATTGTTAGATAAAATGTGCTCACCGGCGCACACTGGAACGAAACAAGTCGATGGCGATCAAAAATCTCAAAAATACGAGACACAAAACAACGAATGTTTATTTCAACTGTTATTTCCTTAAAAAGCTGTTTATATAAGACAGGCGTTAATTTTTTACATGTTGTCAATTATATGCAAGTTGAAGCTCTTGTTAAACCGTAACGCCTTTGTATTAAACACTATTATTGAGGAAGTTATTAACATTTGATTCGAATTTATGTACCTGATATGATCGATATACAGTGGCGTACAAAAGTATCTTGACACCCTTTAAAAACGAATAACTTTTTCAAAATTAGTTCAAACGGCTTGAGTTTTGTTGAGATGTTAGACGCATTAGTTTACTAGGTAGCGTGTAAATAATTTTTTCTAAAAATTGCTATCGGTCGGAATTGCGACGAAAATAGTAAAGGTCACGCTTTTTAACTTTTTAATCTGTACCTGTAACAAAAATTTAAAAGACGCGTTTTATAGGTCTTAGTAAGTTATGTACATGTACAGAGTTTCATCGAAATCGGTTAACGTCGTTATGAGTTACAAACATTTAAAGGTGATTACGTAAGGATAAAATTCCCTGGAAAGACCGAAAATCTGCGACTTTCACCCTTAAGCTCCCATCTTGCAATGTTCGTAGCTCATAGCAACATTAACCGACTTCGATGAAACTTTGCGCATGTATATAACATATGGAGATCTGCAAAAAGTATATTTTAAATTTTCATTACAGGCACTGATAAAAAAGTTAAAAATCATGACTTACTTTTTTCTTCACAATTTCGACCATTAGCAATTTGTATAAATAATTATTTACACGCTACCGAGTAAACTAATTCTTCTAACATTTCAAAAAAACTCAAGCCGTTTGAAGTAATTTTGAAAAAGTTATTCGTTTTTAAAGTGTGTCCGGATACTTTTTCACGCCACTGTACATAAGTATGTCTCACGAACTCTGTCCACTTAAATATCTTGAGTCTTTCAAACAATACGAGATAATGTTACCTACAAAGTTATAGTGTTTAAGAAACAATATAATATGGTGTAAATGGTATTCTTGCAAGTGGAATCGTAGAGAAGATATAGCGATTACCTTAGTTTTTTTTTAAATGGAATATCCAATTTTTTTTTTTACAATTCTCAGTATAAAAGTATGTGCATTTGTCCTAAAACTTACCGTTGCTGAAATATTTGATATACTAACAATGCTATTTCATGACATTTACTATTCGTCGTTTGTTTACATCTGACGTAGTGAGCATATTTTCGAATACGTACCATAATGAAAATAATAGAATGAAAATACTCAAATATCTCAGCAACAGTAAGTTTTAAGACAAATACACCACAATACTTTAATACGCAGAATACGCCAATGTATTGCATCGAGCATAAAAAATTGGACATTCCATTAAAAAAAGCAAAGGCGACCGTAATATCTTCTCTACGATTCCACTTGTAAGAATACCATTTACACCATATTATGTAGTTTCTTAAACACTATAACTTCTGTAAGTAACATTTTCTCGTATTATTTGAAAGATTCAAGATACTTAAGTGGACAGAGTTCGTGAAACATACTGTATAATAAACTAAACCAGACACCAAATAAGAAGGTACCTGACAAATAACAATTTTATGGCTTTATCCGCGCACATGACACAAAAGAACCTCGTTCATTGGCTAATCCCCTACTCGCGCTTAAGACGATACAAATCACTTGTTTCCCGGAATATGAAAATTTATGACGTTGAGGGCAATCGTGTGGGGGAACAGATACTTCACAACAAGGCAACCGCGCAATAAGATGCGCAAAACAGGTTCCTTCTTATTTGGTGTCAACCACATATGTAATTAATTTAAACTACATCTTCGAACGTAAGATTTCTGCTGACCTTAAGCATCGGTCACAAGAAGACGAAAGCAAATATTAAAAAATGGAGTTTACCATATTATAATACAATTAATTCTTTCTCAAGTAACTGTCAATTTGTTTCTAATTTACAATATTACTAAAATCGATTTTTGATCGCTGTCAGATCGTTTCGTCTCACACCGCGGTGAAAAGGAGCAGAAGCCTCTGCAACAAAATAATTTTTCGTTTCTCTAATATGAAATTATCGCGGATAGAGAAATTTTAATCACCGAAGTCGCGAAGAAAATCGTACGACAAATAGTTGAGGGTTGAAGAGAATAAAACATTCGAGAAGGAAAGGCGCTGGTTGGCTGGTCCGGCTGAGAAACCTATTAATTGCGGTTGTAATTAGTCGAGGATGATCTTTCGATTTGTCAGAGGGGTTCTTGTACTCCCCTAAAAAGCATCGTTCGATTTATGGGCCGATGCGGCGTGGGCCCGATCCTCGGGTTTGTACGCGCATCTGGACGGATTTCGCATGCGTGTGGCCACCGCGCGTGTATACGTGTGGGACTCGCGGCGCGGCCTATATATTATACAAAGTTTCCCCGTGCGCCCTCTCCGTTCCACCAAATCGCGCGGATACCCGAACAGGGAAGACGAGTCAATATCTCTCCCCACATGAAGCCGCGGGCAGATAAAAATGTCTCAACTTGGGTGCCCCGGCTCGTCTTGGCTGCTCGTTTTGCTCCTTTATTCCCAGGGCCTATCCCCTCCCTTATCTATCTATCTTCGAGCGCCGAGGGCGACTCCTTCGGACCGGGCCGAACCAAAAGGGAGAGGACGAGAAACCGGAGAGGAAACGCGAGAGATGGATGGACCATTCTGCCTTTCTGTGCTGAATAAAAGTGGCGAATGCGCCGAGACCCGGTTCTCCTATCCTCTCGTAGTTAGACTAATGATTAGGCCCGGCCTCTGTGACGGTTGTTCACTTTAGGCTCTCTCTCTTCTGCCCCTCATTCTCCTTCTCTCTCTCTCGCTCGCTCTTTTTCTCTGTCTCTCTTCTCTTGGTCATCCTGACCGCCTTGCGTGTCGGTTTCTATTAACTCTTTGTGCACACATCTATCGGGATCATTGTTACAATCGCTCAGACAGATTTCGCGTATTGTTTTCGATTTGTTTGTACGATTGTCAGCTTAGGATATGTTTCTATCCTTAACCCTCGGACAGCGAACCGTGCTTACAACTATAGGGGAGTGTTGTTGAGTTTGGACTCCCTAAACAATTTTTGATATAATATATAGAGATGGAGATGGTTTGAATAAAAACGAAATAGTGGAAAAGAATGTTACTATTTCAATCTTTAAAGTAATACATTTTCTTTCTTAATAAACACAATTTCAAATACCAAAAATTCTATTTATACATATAGAGTCATCGGTCCTAATTTGGACCTATGGTATCTCAAGATGGACCACCAATTTCGTTAGCCACAATTGTTGCAAAGGTATTTCTTTATTTTTCGACTTACTCCAGCAAATTGTTTATGGACCCAGGTGTGACCAAATTTCTCTAAAGTTTAAAATTTATTAATAAAATTTTGAACTAAACTTAAAATTCCTCTAAAAGTTTTTTAAACATATTAATTAAACTTGAAATTCCTCTAAAGTTTAAGGTTTATTAATAAAATTTTTAATTAAACTTAAAATTTGATTGGTCTAATTTAGGAGACTGTAATGTGGTCCAATCTGGCGTCTTGTACAATTATAAAAAATTCCATGTAACCTTACTTTTTACTTAATAAAACTATAATATAGTAATTCAAATCTAAATAGGTTTGCTTTCTGAACATATAATAATATATTTTATTACTTACTTTAAAATGGCATGAGTACTTCTTCACTTTCAATAAAAATTTGAATCAATGATTTCTCAAAAATTAAAATCACTTTATTAGCTGTAACCATTAGGTGCTTGCACGAAAAATTGGATGCAGCAGAGAAATATACTTTCAAGCCATGTATATTGCCTGTTTTACACAAGTGTGTTACACCGGTCAAGTTACAATGGTGGTCCCATTTAGACAACGGTTTATGACTATTCGTTGCTTTATATATCAATTTTTGGAAATCTAATGTAACTGCCAGAAAATGGATAATTTAATGTTGATTCTAATATTCAGAGTCAAATAGATCCAGGTTGTAACAGCAGCGAAAACAATTAATTTTTAGGAATTTTTTTCACATTGACTATTGGATAGATGGGACTAGGCCGTTTTGGGATGTAAACGAATAGCCTTGAAGTACAAGTGTTCTTTTCAGTTCAATCTTTCTTATTGTTTAGTGTACAATACGCGTGTTTCTCTAAACTATGTATTTTAAACTGATGTGCACGAGAAGTAAAAAACTAATAAAGCAACCAATTCCGTCGATACTCATTCATTTCTTTACATATTTCTCTAGGGGTTGAACCTGAAATGTATATTTCATTTTTTATTTATATTTTGATATTTTCTGTAATAATATAAATTTAACTAATCGATCGAGAAAAGTAAACTTTTGTTCCCAACCCTAGAACTATTCTAATTTTTCATATTCTACTTTCCAAATAGGTTCAATCCCAGCATATAGTATCTAACTTTAAGGTTCACTTTTAGTGTTTTGATCACTGTGACAGACGCTACCTTGCACGCCAAGAGTATTTACACTGCAGAAGAAGTTAAAAAGTCTTGTATATTATATACAATAAATGAAAGACTATCTATTTACATCGTAAAAAGATCTAGTCCTACAAATTCAATAGTTAGTATAAAAACAATTCTAAATGATCACCAACGTCTTTCACTGCCGTTATACAAAAAGCGTCTTCGTATTTTCATTAATTGGCGGGCCAAGAACCATAGCGGTGTAAGTCCAAATTCTGAACATTTGAGTTAATATTGTTTTTTGAAAAGAGTATAAACTTGAGAAATGTTTCGAACCGATCAATGTAGCCAAACCATCGTACAGACTTTATCGAAAGCTCCGGTAAACCGAATCGGTCGTCGATCGGGCAAGTAGTCGAGACGCAAATAGGCCGACCGACGCTCGGTCTGGTGCGGGTCGCTCGGGACCGGAAAACGGGTACTCGTTGAGGGTCGTCCACTCAGCAATTTTCCCACGGTTTCTCCTCCAATCATCGGAAAGAGTCGTCGTCTAGGCAGTGTTTTACTTCGAACCAATAATCTATCCAGCCAGAGTCATGGGTGGGTAGTGGAGCAGTCGTCGAGGTAGAACGTCGGGTATCGGCTGATTCGTCGATCTGGTCCGTTGAAACGGCACGGATCCTCTCGGTCTCTCGAGAGACCGAGGAGAGGAAGAACAGCTCACGGATATTTCCAGGAAAATATCGCAAGAACGCTTCTCCGCTCCCCGTTCTACGAGAAAAGAGGTGACTCGGTCCCATATCTCTCTCTCTCTCTCTCTCTCTCTCTCTCTCTCTCTCTCTCTCTCTCTCTCTCTCTCTCTCTCTCTCTCTCTCTCTCTCTCTCTCTCTCTCTGTGTGTGTGTGTGTGTGTGTGTGTGTGTGTAGGTCTCTCCCTCTCTTTCTTTCTCTATATATCTGTTTCTGCGTTTCTCGCGTGCTGTTACGCGAGAGGAGCAGAGAGGAAGCTTGGACGGTTTGTAGATGTACGGGAGGAGAGACCTGGGCCACGGGATGAAAGAGGACGGTGATCGAGAGAAAGAGAGAGAGAGGGAGAAAGAAAGGACCGTCGGACTCGGGGATCGAAGACGTAGAGAAGTAGAAGGCCTGGTGGGGTAAAAAACAAAAGTCCAGTCGGTCGTGGAGCGGTCCAGGATGGTCCCAAGCTATTCGGGACCACCCCGAGAGCCGAGGGGTCCAGCTCGGCTCGCGGCAATCAGGTGCCGTTGGAATGCGACCGTTCCACAGAAAAACAAAACAAATTTTTATGCCCTCGTCCCCTCCCGCGACCCTTCTTTCGGCTCTCGTTCGCTTTACTCCTCATTCTAGTCCTCCCCTCCTCACCTGTGGCTCGGTCGAACCGCTCCTCGAGAGAGGCATTAGGCATTACTTAAGGGCCCACGGGCCCACCGTTGGAGGAAGGGTACCCCACTGACTCTATCTCCGTCTTTTTCTCTCTTTCTTTTTCCTTCCCCCTCTCTCTCTCTCTCCCACTCTCCATCTTCCTCTGCTTCCCTTCTGTTCACAGAGAGGCGCTCGCTTTGGCGGCAGAAAAAAGGACGATTTCACGCTGCGAATTGTCCACGACTCGGTCGCCAGGGTCCCTCTCATTTACGAGGGTAACAATTCTCTTATCGATCTCTCGTGCCGGAACGGGATGAGAGCTGGTTATCGGTGTTGGTGTCGTGGGTTGCTGACCATCGTTCTCTCCCTCTCTCGCACTCTTTCTGCCGATCCTCTCTCTCTCTCTCTCTCTCTCTGTCTATGCTCTTACTCCAGCGTCGATGCACCCTAACGGTGGATGCGTACAAGGATTAAGATACGAACGGAACGAGAAGCATTGTTTCGGGACAGCAGAAAATTGATTTACCGCTCGCCCGGCCGTGAACGATGAAATTAACCGCGCTTTGCTAAGACCGAGCTACGGCCGCCGGGATTAGGGATGCTGCTTGATCGAAGGAGCCCGGGAGGTTCGAATGGGCTTCAGGCTGTCGTACAGGGTAAAGATGGCGATTTTGAGCAAACTTCTGAGACACAGTCTGTCCCAAAAGAGCGTGGCGGTGATATTTCTGTGAATATTTATATATTTGTAAAAAAATGCCATACATGTTGAATCTACGTTTAAAACACTAATATGCTTTTACTTAATAATGGACCGAATTTCCGCCGTTATCGATCATAGTTTGACAACTGTTTGGCGTGCTTTCTACTTATCTTTTTGCACGAAACAAGTAGTGACCTCCATGCTTTTCGAATACGGTCAATTAAAATTCTGAATTTTAACATACATTATTCTTTATGTTTCCACTTTATGATAGACCAAAAAATTTTGATGGGATTTGTAACTGATGACTGGGATAGCCAGTCAATTACAATGATGTGTTCTCTATCGTGCAATTTTGGCATACACAGATTTGATGTTTCCAATGATTATTCTTTTACAAAATCCATTCGCTTCCAGTTTTGTTAATCCAGTGTCGGAGTATGTTGGTATTTAAAATGTACTTTTGATCCATTTTTTCCAAATACATTCATCATTGCAGAGATATCGCCAACACGTTTTTGCGACTGTACTTGAGTACATTAGTATGTTACAAGTACATTGCGGATTTTCATGCAAAACAAAAATTGTTGTTGACAATTGCACCACACAGACACTAAATTCCAATTTATGTCTCTCTTTAACAGTTTCAATAATTTGCTGGCAATGTACTGATATTTACAAATTCTTTCAATCTCTTCACTGTTTGAAATTGCAGACAACTATTTTTGTCATAAAATCCGCAGTCTAGTTATGAGACTCCTTAACATGTAAGAAAGTCGAGAGTTTATCGTATAGGAGGTATAATGTCAAAACAGGCTACATTCAACCTATTTGAGATATTTAATGAATTTCAGTGTCTGAATATTTATCCCATTACAGGTGACTGAATTTTTCTTCTCTAAATACAAATTAACAATGAATTAACTGTTAGAAAAAAGGTAAACTTGAAATAAGAGTTCACAATAATGGTGTATATTTTCCTTGGTCACGAAGGAGAGACAACAGAACAAAATATTATATCAGCATGTGACCTTAACACTAAATCTACCGTTACCGGTGAAATGACCGTTTTCAGGTTTTGTATTTTACAATTATTGAATTTCTAAAGACGCTTTCATCCGAAATGGTTATACACGTTTCTTTATTTATAGTAAAAATCGCACAAAATCCAAATAAATTCGATCGTGACATTTTTATGAGGCAACACATACTATAGCCATTTTTAGTGCTCATAACAACACATGATGCTTACGTTCATTAAACTTGTTTTATGTGTAGAAGTTGAGAAGTATTATGTTTGTAATTTTTGAAATTAGTAAATTGTTTTACTTCGATGTTCGAAGCAGCAAATGACTGTGGGCTAAAAAAGAAAGTTAAGAAAGAACTACTAAGAAATTTAGTAATCGTTGTTGAAAGCGTTGCTTTCGACAGAAACAGGTAAACAATTCAAAGCTTTTAGGCAACATTAGCTCCGTAATAAATTATATTTTATACTGTCACCGCATAACAGCCGTAGAATGCTCAAATAGGCCATTTATTTCCTAGTGGCGCAATACTTAGGGTTCCATTAACCCGTGTTTTACAGTTTCCTATCGCTTGAAAGCTTTGGACACGATAACAAAAAGTAGTTTCCCTTTAAAATCCGAAAATGTACGGAAAGTTTCACTCCGGAAGATTCTAGTTAAAGGCCAGCGAAGAACGATGTTCAGAATGCATTTTTGGATATGGGTAGTATTATATAATACCTATTTTAATGTACTTCCGCGTAAAATATTTATTATCATTCGGCCATTTCAATTAAAGGTCTTATAACTTGTTGCCGATTTTAATTAGAACCTATTAGGAGAAATAATCGAGGTTCTACTGTATCGTGGATGAAACAATTAAATACGAGGCAAATTGTGTGGTGTTTGGTGTCGTTCCAATCAGGAAAGTGTCACAAATATTTTTATAAAAGTTTCATATAAAATAATTCAAAAGAAAAAAGTATGACATCAGGAAATAGTGTTTGTACACGATATAGGTAATAATTTGATCCCGAAGCATATACAGTGTACACTGGCGTGCAAAAGTATCCAAACACTCTGAAAAACCAATAACTTTTTTAAAATTGGTTCAAATGGCTTGGTTTCTTTTTGATATGTTAGAAGGATTAGTTTACTACGCAATGTATACAAAAAGTTAACTAAAAACTGCCATCAGTGGAAATTGCGAAGAGAAAAAGTAATGATTGTGATTTTTAACTACAGGTAGCCCCCATACAACACGACATCCTATGACACGGTTTCGCTCTAACACGATGGTATAAATTGCGGGAACTCTCGTATAGCACTGCAACCTATAACACTGTTTCGCTCTAACACGATAAGAAAATTGCGAAAACCTTTTGTACAACACTGTACTTCTACAGCACTGGATAACATGATTTTCGTTTAACATATTTAAAAACTAAATTACCTTAAAATATTGACGGAAAGAAATAATGAACTATAGTGCCCTTACATAAAAATATATAAATAAATTATAATTTAATCATTTATAACTCTATTCCGATGTTATAACGGAAAGCGTCATGCACAGTTTACGCGCCATCCACGGCGAGACTTGCCGTCTCAGAGATACAGTGTTGCGTAAAGTCCCGGCCTATGTAAAAGAATAAAGTGTAATGCAATTTAAAAAACAATTTAATAAACATTAAGTTGCTTATATGGAATTAAAAAAAATGTTTGTTTTTAATAGGTTTTCGGAACGTAACCCCCCTTTTCGTACTGGCTCTGGGTCTCGTATGACACGGTTTCACACAACACGGAAGTTTCTAGGAACCTATCTACCGTGTTATAGGAGGGTTACCTGTATTTTATTTGCGCCTACAATGAAAATTAAAAATTCGCCGTTTGTAGATCCAGTATGTTATACATATACTATATATATATATATATATATATATATATATATATATATATATATATATAGTATATGTATAACATACTGGATCTACAAACGGCGAATTTTTAATTTTCATTGTAGGCGCAAATAAAATACAGGTAACCCTCCTATAACACGGTATATGTATATATATATATATATATATATATATATATATATATACATATATATATATACAGAGAATTAAAAATTCTGAGAAATTGCGATTTAGATCAATCGTAAGCCCAAAATTCAAAGACTGTTATGTCTCACAATACCTGTAACTGTTTTATGCGTCAACCGATTTCGTTGAAACTTTATGCATGCACATAACTTAGATCTACAAAATCAAATTCATTTTTTCTTAATTAATCTTTCTAACATGAAAAAAATTCAATCCGTTTGAACCAGTTTAAAAAATGCTAGCCTTTTTTAAAGGTTGTGCGAATACATTTTTGCACGCGACTATAAATATTGATTGTACGACCAATAGCACTGTTTGTACAACCAATTTCTATTTCCCCGCAGAGATTAATTATCCCACGAGAGAAATGTTTCTCCGCATTCCCATTGATTTTTGCGACCGCGAGTGGCATCGCGACCGTCTAACAAGCAGCCACAATTTACTCATTGTCAGAGCGAGGAGGCTAATTGCCGTTCGACACTCGCGTCGCATTCAGTCAGCGCTCGCCGTCTGCATCGAGCTTTAATGAGACGGTTTTTCTCGATCCGTAGATCATCATGTTCCCGGAGTGAGGCATGAGCGCGGTAAAAGGCTCTGGTTCGACGTCTCCGAGGTACCACCTGGGGAACACATAATTGGTGCAGAGCTCAGGCTCTATCGCAGCATGGACGTGAAGAATCGAAGAAACCGTGGCTCGTACATGATCACGGCGTATCGTGTCCTGAGAACCGAAGACGGGTGAGTGTTGAAACAGTATTCGCTTGCTGCGAGCGCAATTAGAACCTGTTCAGTTCCTTCTTGTCCAACTATCCGTACATCGGTCGCCTAATGATACTTGCCGCTCGTTGCTGGCTCTTACATCGACGTCCCGGTAAAGAATTATCCACCGAGCAATCATCATTGTATTCATACATAAAGGCATGCGCGATCGTATCGCTAATTAAATTCGAAAACAAATTATTTCTTTGCAATGGGACCTGTTCTAACAGCTTCTAAAGGAACATCAACTCGTACAGATAATGACAACTAAACGACACTATCACCTTTCTCGGTAAAAATAGCTGCTTGCAATAACTTAACAATATGCATTTTGCATTACTTTATCTCTTGATTTAATGTCTGAATTATCTTACCCCATTTAATAACATCTTATCTCACAGCACTGGGATAATACGCGTATGCATTTACAATATATTAGGAGGTTGAATAAGTTCTCGCTGTTTTCCGAAAGGTGGTAATACCAGAACGGAGTGAATTTAGTTTCAGATAGTAACGTATCTATAATGAAGTACTACATATATGCAAGGTTAAAATTCAGTGTATGTCATTCCACTGAAGTATAAACAATTTTTCTTTAATTGTGCTAAATGTCGAATTTCATGCGAAAGAAAGAGTAATTGCGGGGAATTTTACTACACTATTTTATTAAAAAAAAATCTGCAGCTGAAGCACACAGAATTCTTGTTGACACCTACGGCGACCATGTTCTGTCGGAAACAATATGCAGAGATTGGTTTAGACGCTTCAAAAATAATGATTTTGATCTTGAAGATAAAGAACGCCCTGGCGCACAACAAAAACTTGAAGACGAAGAAGCTGAGGCATTACTTGATGAAGACTCGTGTCAGATACTAGCTGAACTTGCAGAATCATTAGGAGTTGATCACACAACAGATTCGAAACGTTTGAAAGCATTAGGAATGATTCACAGGAAGGACGTTGGGTGCTGTACGAGTTGAAGCGATTTTTCAGCATGACAACGCGCGGCCACATGTTGCAAAACCGGTGAAAACGTTTTTGAAAACACTTAAATGGGAAGTACTACCCCACCCGCTGTATTCACCAAACATTTCCCGATCAGATTACCATTTGTTCCGATCGATGACACATGGCCTGGCTGAGCAGCGCTTCCAATTTTATGAAGATATCAAAAAATGAGTCCACTCTTGGATTGCCTCAAAAGACGTGTCGTTTTTCCGACATGGAATTACTATGCTGCCAGAAAGATGGCGAAAAGTAATGGCTAGCGAGAGACAATACTTTCAAGAACATATTTTTTACCAATTTTTTAAAATAAAGCATTCATTTCATAAAAAAAACAGCGAGAACTTATTCAACCTCCTACTACTATAGACAACTTATACCGATTATTTTGTATAAGTGGGAATAAACAAGAGAAATACATTCGCAGTTGATGATACTTTCTTTTTCTTATAAATAGACAGCGGATTTTATACATTTATGACAAAAACGAGTAGGCGTAATTTAATACAGTAAAAACATTATTGCAATGCAGGTAGAACATTTTCTAGATAAATTGTCGGTTATGCCTGTCCGACATTTTTCTCTATTTGGTGTTTTCCCTCGAATTATTACCTTATACGATGAATATTTTCCTCGTTCACGCAAACAAATCCTGATCGTTGTAGTTGCGAAATAAACCATACAAAAACTTGTTGGGTTATGTAACATGTAAATCGTGTTACAGGAGGGCAGAAGCAATTCTTCCAGCGTGTTATAAAAGGGTGTACTTAGCAAAAGGGTCACTTACTTTGTAAGTTTTCGCATCGCCTGCGATGATTCCTCCCGTTAATGTCATTGTCATGTCATCGATTAGACAGTGCCTTGAGGAAACTCTCTCAGGTACTGGGAATTCTACCTGCAAAGCTGCAGAACCATGGTCGAGGGGGTGGTTGATAGTTTCTGGGTGACCTTTAACTACCGCTGGAAATTCTCGGACACCATGAGCGAGAGAAACATACCTCCTCCCCCTCTCTCTCTTTGTGTGTGTATGTGTGTGTCTTTTTCTCTCTCCGTTGATCTTTGTCCAGTTTTCGGTGAGCCGGGTGGCTAGACCAATTTCGGTGTTCCTTCGGGCAGAGTCCGTGGTTTTTGACATCGTCATCGTGCCCCTAATTAGGCAGTCCTTAAATCGCCGAAAAAATCCCAGGTATTTGTTCTACCTGTGAGAGCTTCAGGGGACCCGACCCACCATTTCTTTTCTCGATTCTGCTTCCCTCATTCATATACCGAAGCCTGGACTACCACGAACACAACATTCGACTCCTTTTTCGAGAAACACCGACACCGTGGTTACACCATCTTGCCTATCGACTTCGATCTTGGATCGGGGCCCGTTAATATGATACGAATTAGTCAGATCCGTATATCGCTGCCTTGTATCGGGCAACGTTGGCGTGAACTTCAACTTCTAGCACAAATATTTGTGAAAATCCAAGGGACCGTTCCCAGCTCCGTGTTTCTTCTGATAGAAAAGATGAGTTGAATAGTTAATAGAAAAGAATTAGTTAACACATTATCTACCGCCGACTATGTTATAACTTTTGGAAGAAAAAGGCCCATGGCTGAGAATTTTTTAATAAATACCTCAAGAGCAATAGAAAATTTTAATTGTAAACCAACAACTCACCCTTAATAAGGTAATCGAACAATTTCGACTGGGTTTATTGCGTAAAAGAAGATTTTTAAGCTTCCATTTGGTACAGCACAATTTTGAAAAGCCTATTAATTGGCTTCCGGTAGATAAAGTACACTGCCACGCAAATATACGGTTCACTCAAGTTTCACTTATTTCATTCATAGAAACGATCAGCGTTGCTAATAACAATGGTTCTTATCTTACACTACAATCTAGTCAATTGCAGCATTAATAAAATTGATATTCAGTGGCATTCATTTTATGACAATCATTTTTAAGTAATTCCATAGCGTCGGTCACCGATAACCACTGTGGCGTTCAACGTATTAAGGAAATAAAATGTTTGCTATTAGTTACTGATTTCCAACAGGCTCACTGACTGGCTGTTTTAGTTTCAATTTACAAAAACAATGAATTCTTTAACACGATGATTGCAGCTAATGATTTGCTTAGAAACAATTAATATAAAATTTGTGACATTCAGTATCAATTTATTGGTTCTCAAATGAACTGAACTTTAGTGTAAGGTGCGAACTTCATTCTTCGATTTTGTAAAATCACTTTTTTGAGTGATTGTAGACACGTCAATCTTCTTATTGATTTTAATGCAGCAGTCATTCGTTTAGTTAATTCACCAGAAACTGAGTAATTGAATGACAATTTTGATACTCTGGGTCAAAATAGACCCGAACTCCCCCGTCGGAGGATTACACCGAAATAAAATTCTGTTTCGTCGTTGTCGATATATAGCCATCGGACACTACATAGACATACAATAAATGTGAACTTTCTTCTTCTTTTACAAAATTATTCTAATCACTGCAACGAAAAAATAAATCGAGGCATACATAATGCATAATGCAACAAAATTTAATTTTGTTGTCGATATACAGCCATCGGAGACTAGGTATACAATAAATATGAACTTTCTTCTTCTTTTACAATATTATGAACGTCTAAGCAGTTCTAATCACTTTAAGAATAAAATAAATCGTGGCGAGCATAATGCATAATACAACAAAATTCTTTTTGTTGTCGATATACAACCATTGGTAGGCATACAGTAAATGTGAACTTTCTTCTTCTTTCAAGAAATTATGAAAGTCGAAGAAGTAATCACTACAGTGGCGAAATAAATCGTGGCGCGCATAATGCATAATGCAATAAAATTCTATTTTGTTGTCGGTATACAGCCTTTGTAGACTATAGGCATACAATAAATATGAACTTCCTTCTTTTTTTAAGAAATTATGAACGTCGAAGAACTTAATCACTGCAACAGTAAAATAAATCGTATGAGGTTAATTCGTAAACAGGGGATACCGTTTCGATCGGCGAGGTTCTGGTTAGAGAAGATCGAGAAAATGAGTGGAACGGTTTAAGCAGCAGCCAGAGGCAGGCGGTTCCGAGTCCACGTGGCTGCTCGGCCAAGGCGGATGGCGACAGCGTGTCTAGAGCCATCCCTGTCTGCGGTACCTCCTAAGACTTTGATACCGCGACCTGACCGATATACGGGCCCCGACAGGAAACGCTATTCCGTAAATTGAGGTAAATTAGCCATGGAGACGGGCTCTCGGAGGTCCGAGTTAAGAGCACGAGTTACTTGGTGTGCCTACGCAGTTAGATGCACGCAGCAGCTCCACTCCTCCTCCTGCTCTTCGTCCTTTCCTCTTCTTCGTCTCGTCGTGATCTCTTTTTCTTCGCCCTCCACCTTTCCCTTCTTCATCGTCCTCTTCTCCTTTTCTTACGAGCTTCTTCTTCCGTCAAAGTTGATGCGTGACGCATCCTCCTCCGCCTCCTTATCCTCCTCCGCCTTCTGATCCAGCCGAGACAAGCTGGCGACTCTGGTTTCTTACGTGTGCGCGCAGGTTTCCATAAGTGTTCCCTGTTCCCCCGTGGTGGTAGGGGACTACACACCGCCGTCAGCTGTCTCTCTGGCCCTCGATAACGATCCCTCGTCTCGCTTCGCCTCGCCACACGAAAGTCAGACAGTGACATTTACTGTAACGAGCCTCAGGGTCTCGTGCTTTTCGACACCATCCACCATTCAGGATTTTTCGCGGTGACTATGCCCCTTACCGTGCAGCCAGAATGCTGAACTCTTCTCAAGGATCTTAGAAATACAGTAGTGCCTCGCTATATGTAGAGTAAAAACATCAGGTCCGAAATGTCACTTATATCGTGTACCATAAAGCTAGAACGCTGAACTCTTCTGAACGATTTTAGAAATACAGTAGCGTCTTGATATATGTCAAAACTTTGGAACCAAAATATCACTTATATCGTGTACAGACACTATTCCTTGATCTATTACCGCTAGCATCGAACGTGGAAAAGAATAGCGGGTAAACAAAATATCGACACAAGTCACAAAAAATTCTTTGTTTCTCATTATTTTTGTATAAAATTGCCATCGACATATTTGTGATACTTTTCTGATGGATATGATACCACAAGACACAATTTGGATCCTAATTTACTTGTTTAATCTACGATACAATAGAACCGCGACTATCCGAACTAATCAGTGGAACCAATCTATACGGATAATAAAATAGTTATCTAGATATAATGTTAGATCCAATCTTGTAAATTGATTTGTTTAATAAATCGTCTAGTTTGGTATTGAACTGGTTACCTGCGAAATACGTAGTCGGATAATGGAGAATTTAGATCTCATTCAGATAATAGAGTGTCTAATGATCGTCAATTGCAGATACAAATTTGCTCCGACCTATGTCGTGTTTGTTCTCATTTTAATCAGCAAAATGTCATAAATGTGTTGATAAAAGTTTAATAAAAATATAATAATTAACAACAAAAAAGTTTTGTCATTTCGAAGTCTATTCTATGGCTGGAGACAAGAACTAAGTATAATAAATAAAATAAATAAGTGCGGTCTCATAATTTTGTTTAATATGATTATTTGAAAGAAAATCGTTGTGATTCTTTCAGATACAGCATAGTTACTAAAAATCTCCTTAACAAGCTACGTTAATCTTCTAAAATGGCTTCTTCTTTTTACACCGACACAAAAAAAAAGAGAATACAAACGTTCAACAAAAATAATCTCAAGTAGATTACCTGTCAAAGGGTTGATTGGTTTAGGACAAGTTTAGAAAGCTTTCGCTCCATTATCCGAACACCTATATCTTCCTGTGAGTTCCGCTAATGAAGTTCCACTGTATCGCGTTACCTCGCATCGACAGCCGTTTCGTAAAGCCATTGATACAAAGGCAAGCCGCATGATTCAGAGAAGAAGAATGCCAGGAAAAAATAACGTGTTTATTAGCAAATAGTGCGCACAACTTCCACTCGGGTATTTCGAAGCGTAACTGTTGGAGATTCATCTCTCTTTGTGTACAATTGCTAATATTTCTCCGATTATTCAATTACGGGAACGGTAATCGATCCCGGGAAAAAAAAGAACGAGGAAAAAAACTCGAAATACGTCGTTTGACAAGTAGACAGCTCAATGAACAACGATTGATATGTCTCGATAAAGTCTTTATTAACATGTCGACGGATTCGCGCGAATCGTCGAGTCACCATGCACAGTTGCTCGGATTTAATTCTGCTAAAAAATTTATTTTCTCGAGTCGATAATTATAGAATTTGCATTAATTCCTTTTTATAGAAAATCGAAAGATAGCTTACCTTTTTCACGATGCCTAGACAAATTTATTTAACATTTTCTGTCCATTTTTGTTAAATAGAAAGCATTCTCCTATGCGAGGATTAATTCACATTTTAAATTAAGGACTGCTCTTTACAATTCATTAAAAAGATACTGTTTAATGGACTGATGAGAGTAAAAAGTTTTCCTCAATCGACAAGGGAATATCTTTTACTGTTTCGCTTGGAACTACATATGTATTCTTCCAGTGTAACAACCGAACAGTTTTTAATACTATTTTAATGTAATTAAATCGAAAAAATTAAGTACTATTGAATGAAAATATATTACATTGTGTACGGTCAGTGAGCAATTAATCTACCATGTGCTTTATTGAAAATTTCATTTCGATGTTCTTTATAGTTTCAAAGTTCCAGCAAAGTGCCACCGACTTCTTCGATCCAGATCACTGTGATCGATGTCGCGATCCACGGAATCGTGTCGATCTCGTTGTGTATCGCGGCTGGATTCGTTACGTAAGATTCAGTGGTTTCCTATTGATCGATTTTGTTGATTTGTTGCGCGACTCGTCGAAGCATTCCTACATATTACAGAGACGATGCACAGCCGTGAGAATATAAATAGGGAAATAGTTGCTCTCGTGCTTGTTCCTGTAACTTTATAGTCACGAGATTCTACTCGATGCACTTGAAACGGAAAAAGAGAACCCTCATTTTTAATCATATGCTACATGTTATGTATTTTCATATTTCCTTGTCATAGTTTTCTCACCTCGTTTCTCATAAGAAATGGCAGAGAAATAACAGAGCAATCTGTTCCCACTGAAAGAGAAATCAATTTTTTTCACTTTCCGGGGCTCGACTATTAATAATTAATAATATCGAATATTCATTTCTGCGACTAATAGTCATCTCGTTTCCTATAAAAAAATGACAGAGAAATAACAAAGCAATCTGTTTGTTTCCACTAACAGAGAAATCCATTTTTTTCACTTTCCGAGGTTCGGCGATTAATGATTAATAATTTACATAGAAATGTAAATTTTTAGGATTCATGTTCCTATGAGATCCAATATTTTCCTTGTGTTTTCGAGCATACAGTTTTTCGAGCGAATTTTTGTCGTTGATAGACAAATTCTTAATTTTTCGAAATATTTTTAATTTTCGGATTTCAACGTGCTGCATAATGCAATAATTATTAGAAAGCATGAAACAAGAAGATGCTGATGGCATCTAGAACAATATACTTAGCATGAAGTTGTTGAAGTATTGAATAGATTTATAAAATTCGTCGATTGCAAAAAAAATAGTTTTATAGTAATGATGAACTTTCATGTACTACGAAATGATTATTTAACTAAAAAATCTAACTGTATGAAGTAGACGGATATACGAACACTATTTTAAAAAACATAAATTAATAGTTTCTAATTATATTCCTCAGTTTAACCTCACTATGCATAGATATAGTCCAATAATTCGCCACTGTCGAAGTCCCCAACATGGCGGATTATCTGAATTCTACTGTACATGGTTTGCTTGGATATAACATTTAGGAGAAGAGATTGGTTGTTTTCAATAGACTCCTAATTACCATATTGTATTAACGGTTTCTTATGCAGCAATTGCATCACAGTAACTGTAGCAATCGTAGTAAGCGCTATTGTTTACGAGGAACGTGTTTGTTTTGATCAACAATGTCCACGTGACTTGTATCTCCCCGTGTATTATGCACATAACTACGTGTTAACGTAATTACCGATGCGAGTTTCTTTTAATGTATGCACAGAAAATTGCGACGATATTTGTCACACCGAGTAAACATTATAAGAGGCTTTTAGCGACTAATGCGTTGCAAGTTGCAACACTTGCAACTTATTGTCCGCTAGAGGTTTACGTTAGCGATGTAGTGTCAATCACGGCTCTGAAACAAATGGTTCAGTTTGTTTAAGAATCAATCTCCTGATTTTGCGCTTCATTTTTCTTTTTACACTCCTTGAGCTGTCACAAATTAAACATGCCACAAAATTGAAAAGATATACGCATTGAAAGTTAATATTTGCATCTGAACATACGATCGCGTCACTCTTTGTCGAATAACTTGTTATTTGTTATTAATCCTTTGCACTCGAGTGACGACTCTAAAGCGCCACTAATAATTGATTTGCTATCATTTTAAAAATGTTTGCATTTCAATGCTCGTATTTAAAAAATTGTTGAAAATTCAAGTGTTATAAGGACGAGTGATAGTGATGAACTTTATATGTACAAAAGGAATTGAACATGTACAGTGAAACTATTCTAGGCCAGAAGAAATGTTTTGGTTTTGGAGTTAAAACAGCTACGAGTATAAAGGGTTAATACATATTGAACTTTCAATGATTGTCATTCACAATATCGTTTTCATGAAAATTCCATATATGTATATAAAAGTTTGTCTTGCCTGTTGCAGAACGAAGGAGTTGCAATACGTGGATGCAGTTAACACAACAGTGGGGAAAGAAAAATGGCTGACTTTAAATGTTAGCGAGCCTCTCCAGCACTGGGTAAACAACCCGGAGGGGAATAAAGGGTTGTATCTTTCGGTTCATCCGGCTGATCGTTCAGGTGAGTGAAATTATAGCAAATAACCCTTCCAATAATTACTAGAAACAATTTGAAACTCTATAGCACGTTGATTGCCGAATGCAATCCCCAGAAGATTCAAGAAAATCAAAGTAATGTAATTAATGAAACCGAAAGTAAAATAATAACATTCATCACAGTGGTTATTTCTTGTATAAGTATACTGTACATGCTGAAAATTGTCTCGAAATTTGTTAATATTGCTGCGAGCTACAAACGATTAAAAGTTACACTAAAATGGTACTACTGGTAATAATTAGACTACGGATTATTATGCAAAATGAAAAATGTTGGCATTGTTTACGAGACAGAGGAGCCAAATAGAAATTTCTTCCTTCTTTTAATCATCTTATTAGGCTGATACTAACACACTGATGTTTTTAAATCTTTTTAACACGCCCACTGCTTTATATTGTACGTACCCATTTTTTGTCATAAATATATCAAATTCGAAATCTAGTAATAATACTAAACTAATCCTTCTAGCTTTGCAATAAAACTGAAATCGTTTAGCGAACTGTTAAGAAAGTTATTCTGATATAAAAGGTGTTTGAAGAATTACGTAAGTTACTGTATTTAAATGATTCTGTTTGAAATCTTCATCATGAGTGTCACTCAATCTAGAGCAAAGGGTTAATTTTGTTTCAATTTTTCTAAGCATAGACTCGTATTTGCTTCACCCTTCTTATTACGTATAGATTTACGAGTAGATCAGGGACCGACACGGTTCGATCAGAAAAATCTGGGACACCGTGTATATGTGACGCGGCGTGGACGGCACACGCGGCACGCATTGAGCAATGGATCGTGGCTAATAAACGCTTCGGGGTCAGAAGTTCGACGCGGTGAATTCCGGGCGTTTCTTGTACACCTGGCTTCAAGAAGCCAGCCTCCGCTGCTGCATAGGTGTATGCTTTCTCGAGCGTACACCTGTTTCATGCTCTCACTCCCATACTGAAAAGCGTTCTTCGTTCGCGCAACGTGTAGTCGAACGCGCGCAGCCGAGAGTCTAGCGATGGCTTGGCGAGTATGTGATGGGTCCAAGCTGATGCTTGCTTGCAAATTAACCCCCACTCCCCTAAACCTCGCTGATTCACGGCCAACCCCTCAGAACCCTACTGCAGGTACCTCTACCCGTGACATTTCACAATGTTTCCTGTTAAGTCCTTGTACAATACGAAAAGAATTCACTCTGTTTATACAAGGTTTTCGGGTCGTGTCAAAATGACGCGTTCTAATATTTTTAATTTACGATTGTTGAGATTGTAAATATGCATCCATGAGGAATTATCCAACAAAAATAATTATATATTATATAATTAACAAATAATTCAATATTCAAAAAATGGCTGTAAAGTACTCCCTAGTGTTACGGGTGTAAGCCGTGTTCTAGAGGAACATGCATTGCAGCTTCATTAGGGGGTCGAAGACACACTGATACTAGTGTGTGTAATGGTGTTACTCTAGTATACTGTAGTTGCTCATGTTTTGGTTCATTACACACCAGTAAAACAGGACATTTTTAATTGTTCAGCTGGTATTTTTTCATGCGAAGCGTTTTGAGATAACAGAGGCTTCTAAAGACTAGATCTTTATGCAAAATGAAAATTGTTCAAGTTAGTTGTAGGAGACGGAAGTTAAATAAACGTGTATTTCCTCTTCTAATAATTTTAATAAGTCGAGAATAATATGGCGGACTGAGAATCATAGTGGTGTAAGTGATATACATGGTATTCCGAGTAAAATGATGTTCTACTCAAAATACAAAAACACATCTATAGGTTCCCAAAACTATAAAAAATGCCCGTATGTGAAAGTTAAAGCACGAAATGGAATTTTATACAGCTTACAAGCGAATTATCTAATTAAGATGAACTTATAATGAATCACATAAATATTCGGACACTCTTGAAAAGACGATAACCTTTTTATTATTGGATCCAACGACCTCGATTTTTATTTGTGAAGTTAGAACAATTTATTTACACTACTATGATCCCAAATGGTTCGTACTATTTGTTTAGTGACAAATGAATAAGCTGCCATTTTTCAATACAGAATGAAGTTCTACATCAATTAACGCTGCCAGCAAATAAATGATGCCTTTAAGATTCGAAAAACAATGTTAACTCAATCTTCAGAATTTAGGCTTACACCACCATATAGCAATGTCATTCCATTCTTCTAATGTCTCTACAGGTTTGTATCAGACCAATCGATTTTCTGATAAAATACGCAGTCTAGTAATTTGGCTCCTAAAACCGTCAATAAATAGATTCAGACTATTTACTATTTTTCGATTTCGATTTCTGGTCGTGATTTTGGGCATTCTAAGCCACTCTACGTCAGATCTATGTCCTTCCTAGCGATCCGATGATCAAAGAGAGTCGAAGCAAGGCCTCTGGCGTCGCGTTGTCTTCGCTCGGCAAAAATGCGTGTAGATACGTGGGATTCAGACCGAGAAACAGAAGGCGAGAGACACGGTCGGATGCTGTAGCATCTAAGGAGGGAAAAGAGGGAGACACCGTAAGCGAGCGGAGACCCAGATGCTGAGATAAAGACGCCCCTGAGTCTGATTCCGCCACCGAATCTCGGACGAGAGTCGTCGCGAGGAGAGATTACCGCGGCTCGATCCTCCAGATAAAATACACCTGTTCAACGGGGCCCACGATCGGCTTTAGATCATTGATGATTTTCGTTTCTGGCCAGCTAGCCAGCCTGGGAACGTGGCAGCCTTGACCGATTGAAATCTCGCTCGGATAACATAGGAAACACAGCCGGCTAACGAAGATCACCGACTAATATTCTTCACGGACACGTGTTCTCTGTGTCCGAACACCATTGAGCGTGAACAAGCTTCAACGAAATTTAAAATAATCGTTGGACCATAGAATCCTTCTAAGAAAATCGATGGAACGCTTGACGTTACGAATTGTTGCTTATTGTTTTCGCGAGCAGACGTTTTTTTGTGATTTTAATACTAAACGTCGCTGGTCAATTACAATCATTGAAATGATAAGGATGCTTCCACACGAAATGATTCAATAAAGATTCCACAAAATCTAAATAAATACAACTTTATCGTTTTTATAAGGTAAAACTTTTCAGTCACTTTTTAATTCATCAGTGTCTTATATTGTCTTGAAGTCTTATTTTTTCCTCCTGCTATAAAAAGATTATTACTGATCGAGTCACTTTTCACATAGGTCTTTCAATGCTGTAGTGTTTAATGTTTTTTTATTAGATTTGACATCTACCACGAGGTTGTAACTAATGATCTTCATAGAAGTGGATACTTGGCTTTAACAAATTAAGAACAAAGAGAAAATCATGTTGAAGTTGGTTATTAGGAAACTTCCTTGTGTTCCAGTATAATTGTACAACCAATCAGCATACGAACTTGCAATTGTTACAAGAGGTGCAGTACACTATTCAGATCGAATCGTATCAAAGGAATTCGACACCTTTTTATCTCTCGGTTCACCAGAGGTGTACTGGAGAACGTTGTAAATTAGTAGACTGTATCGAGGAAAGATTGACTGCGTCCGATACTCTCGGGAATGTAAAGTGATCGAGGTACTCCGTCCACTATTCCATGGCAGTAGTTGAATCTCGATTACCGAACAATCGATCGAGTTCGGAGTGTCTTATCGCTATTGAATTCTGTAATTAAGATTAATCGATTCTAGTGTATTTGCCAGTCGCTGAGGAAACTGCAATTCAAATCTCTGAGCTCTCCAACTGTGCCATTATTATTTAATCCATCATAATTGATAACAGGCTGGGAATATCCATCTGAATTATTAACCATTTTCCTTCAGATATATACGAATCCCTGCATATTTTGATTTTAGGTTAATTAATCCGGATCACCCGAAGAATTTCCACTTACACGAAGATCTACAGTCTAATTATTACTAATATCCGTACACACACGAACGTACCCCTACTCTTCTCCTCCTGTGCCCCCACTCCATCTCCCTCGTTCCTCCTCTCTTCTCCATCGCGTCTCCCTCCCGTTCCCGTTTTCCCCCTCCCTGCCGCCCTTCTCCTATCCCCTCTGGTTCTCGCCGCCCATCCACCGTTCTCAGCCCCCTCCCTCGTTCGCTGCAGCCTCCCTTTCCTCAACTTTCTTCTGGCCTCCGTCTCTCTCCGACTGCTCTCCGATTCTATTTCTCTCGCCCTCGCGAGCACAACCGGTTTACCTTTGGTCATTCAATATAAAACACGAGATAAGCGACGGCACACAAACCCGCGTGCGCGTGCACGTTCACGGAGTCGTGATTCTGTTCCTCGGTAATTTCTGCCTCTGTTTTCCCTCTTTGTTTTTCCATGGCGGTGTTCCTGTCCCGTCGCGGACCCTTCCCCTCCTCGGTTTCTGTCGATCTTTTCTCCTGGATCCTGCGACAGGCACCGCGCATTCGCACGCATACCCTACTGACAAGCTTATCCGTCCTCCTCGCCTCCTCCTTTCCTCTCGATTCTCGATCCTGTTGCTTCTTCTTTCCGGTTAAGAGCCCCGGTTTGTTTGCACTGGTTTGCCGTCACGCGGCCCTCCCCCCGTCCTCTCCGCCAGAGTGCCAGAGGAAGTTTCCTCCCGGTTGCAGAAAACCAGATGCTTTCGAAAGTACGGCCGGCTATCTCTCTGCCTCTAAAGACCGGCTACACACCTCCGCGTGATACGCCCACGTGTGCCTAACTGCGCGATCCGCTCGCAAGCCAGCCAGCTCGGTTTTCTGACTTGCGACACCTCGTTATCACCGCGAGCCAGAACCAGCCTTCGTCAGATAGCAAGCGATTTATTTCACGGCTAACCTGACGCAGAAGTCGATGACAAGTCTCCAATTTACAGGTCTGGGATAGGGAATAGTGTTCAGCGAATGGGACTTTTGTTTGAATGAAACCCATGGTCTACCGATACGAAACTTGCCGGGTTCTTTGAGTATAGAAGGGAGAACCAGAACGCAAAATTTTAGATTAGCGAGATCTTGAGTTTGCAAAATACAGATTTATAATGACATTGGACGCTGCGTTAGATGAGGATCTAGGCTTGGTCCTAACGAGGATGCAACGTGGGTTGATCAATCATTTGTTGGCTTTCAAAATGGACTTGAAGAGAGTAGTAAGTCAATCAATTTGTTTGATGTTCGTTTTTATTGAAAATGTAATAAGATGATCGAAGTTACATTAACGCACGTTAACATCCAATTGAATAATCTTCTCAGGAAGAAGCTAATACACCGAACCCTCGGTCCAACACGGTTCGTTCGTTCCGTATTGTATCGAAACTGTGTTAAGTGAAATCGAGAAGTAATATAAATCAGATGGATGCGAAGGGTTGTTTACTAAGTACAATCAGTGTAAAAAGTATTCGTACACCAATAATTAAAGTAAAGGTCACGATATTTAAGTTTTTTATCTGTTTTTGTAAGGAAAATTGACAGGGTGCCTTTTGTAGATCTAAGTAAGTTATTTATGTATGTACATGCATGCACAAAGTTTCATCTAAATCGATCAAAGTTGCTATGAAATATTTATTGATTGAAAATTGCAAACATGCTAAGAAATTCCGATTTAAATTCAAAGATTTTTACATTTTACAATGCCTACAGCTTTTTTATGGATCAACCGATTTCGATGAAACTTTCTACATGTATGTATAACTAACTTAGTTTTACGAAAGGTATGTTTTAAATTTTCATTATAGGCACCGATAAAAAACTTGAAAATCGTGACCTACACAATTTTTTCTTCGGAATTGCGACCAATAGAAATTTAAAAGAAAATTATTTACACATTAGGTAGTAAAATAATCCTTCTAACATCTAAACAAAATTCAAACCTTTTGGTCCACATTTAAAAAAGTTATTCGTTTTTAAAGAGTGTACGGATACTTTTTGCACTGACTGTATATTGTAATACGTCTATTAAGTTATGCCATATGTTTGACCCAATTTTTACACCGTGTTATATCGAGACCTTGTTATAAAAGGGCAGCACAGTGTGATCAACAGCTGACCCAACAATTGACCTAATCATGAGGTTGACTTAGTCCAGGTTTACCCATTCTGACTTGAGCAGCATTTACCGTTTTCTCTTTTTTGAAGGGCGAATCATTAGTTTTGTCACTTGGTCATCGCCGCCCAATTGTCTATCCTCTCCTAGATCATTTTGCTATCAATGACTACTTTATTACAAACTTTATTTGTTGGCAGAATATGATTATTAAAACGGTGCTTATTTTAATCAATATGTTTTATTTAGAAATGTTTACAAGGAAAAGTTATGTTTAGCGTTACTGTTGGGAATCGGACATTTCATGTGCAACAGCCTAATACGAATGAAATAGACAAGAGACTTGTTTGAAACATACAAAATTAGAGGATGAAATAAATTTCCATTTAATGACTATCACTCCGACAAGGTTCATTTTCAATCCACCTTAACCTCTTGCCCTATATCATTTAGTCAGACTCGCGAGGAAGATTTCGAACAAAATCTCGTAACTATGTATATCATTAGTCTCCTTTACATCGAAATAGAATTCTATGTTGTTGTTATCGATGCAAAGCGATTGGAGACTAGTATGTAGGCATACAATAAATGCATTACCAGAACCGTAAAATAAATCGTAGTTCAGGGGGTTAAAATAAAGAACTAGTCGTCCTAAATAGCGACTAAACAACCTTTAGCTGCGTCATAAAACTTGAACGAAACCGCTCATTGTTCTCACGAAACGGCGATTCCACTTTGCATGGTGGGGTCCGTCGAAACTTTTGCACTCGGCTAATTACAATACTTGACGAAACGAAGACAAACGACGAAGACAAGCTTGATTACGTAACCATGAAGTTCGAGAGGCCACGAAACAGCCGCTCGAGCTTGTTCAAAGATCTTTGTGTCCATCAGAGATGGGCAACTGGAGAAGAACTTGTGAAGACCGTGCACCACCTCCTTCCCTGTTTCTGTCTTCTTCCGGTGATTTTTTCCCGCGCGTCGAGGTAGCTGAATTTATGCGCCGTTTGAGAGAAATGTCCACGATCGTCGTTTTATTGGACAATCAAGATATTGAGGGAGATTGCGCAGCGAGAAGCTCTCCGACGACACTCCAGAAGGAGGATCTGCCGGTACTAAAACGCTGTCTGTTTCGCCCTTACGTATTGCGATGCTGATTCAGTGGTAATGGAGTCGCTATCAGGATGCTAATAGTGCAGTAACAAAGGTATTTGACTTGTGCGTGGAGAAACGGACGAACCACTGGACGAGCAAATTTTTCGTGTTGCCTTATCGTTTCGAGGAATTGCCAGTCTCGTGAAATACCAACGAGCCTTTCGTTTATAGAACTCGCTCGTTAAAATCCGATTCCCATGAACACCGCGGAACTCAATTATTTTGTTTATTGATTAATTGTATGGCGTCCATCGGAGCTAAACGGCAAGTTTAAATGCACAAGAACGGAATCTATTTTCGCTTTGCGATAGTAACTTCTGATTAAAAATACGATTCGTTGAACAATTTTTCTATCCCAAGTATTCAATTTCTATCTGAAAGCTTTCTTAAATGTTTAGAGGTGGTACGAGTTGGTCGATGTTCGTGCTAACGATACAATCTGTATTAGTTTCTTGTTTAGATTTCTGTGTAGGAGGATTTTTAGAGCACGTTAAACGTCCTTGGAGAATTTCGACCAGCTGAAACAAATTGCAAGTGAACAATGTTACCGGTTCTGCGTCCTCGACTGTCAGAAGTATTGCGAAAGCGTAGCCGCCCGATTTAGGACTGCCCCTTTGTAGGAAGAAATTACTTTATCCTTGAATCTCTGACAGGAGACGAGCATGCCGAGAAAAAAGGCGTGTCTTCAATCTTTTCAATTTTTGACGCAATGAACAGTTTAACGAAGAAGAATCGATTTGTGTATAACTTCTACAATTGTCCTTTGCCCAACGAATTCCACTTTTTAGTATAGAGATTACTTTACGGCAAAGCATTTTGCATTCAAACAGTTATTTCATCTGGAAATTATGGACACTTACAGCTCCATTGCTCCTTAAATATAACAATTTGCAACATTCTAATAATTCGTTCCCTTCAAGTAACTTGTAAAAGAGTATTAGAATATTTGTCAAACCGTATCAAACTTATGCTGTACCCTTTTAAGTAAAGCAAAATTGGCGACAGTAGTTTACAACAGAAAGAGAATCGCATTGATTCTTCTGTCATGGAAACTGTATTTCTGGGATGTAAAATCTGTGGTCGAAACGATGGTTGCAAGATCGCCCTGGTTCGCATGGGACGGGTCTCAGTTTAGAAGCTAAACCTCAGAAACAAGTATTATCAAGCTGTATGTTCGTATAATGGCAAGGGGAATAATATAGTAATGTCTGGATATACAGTGGCCCACAAAAGTGTTCGTACGCACTTTAAATCAGAATAACTTTCTTAAAGTTTAACACTTGACTTTTTTTTAGCAATTAGAAGCATTGATTTACTTTTAAAATGTGCAAAAAAGATTTTGAAGAAATTTCAATTAGTAGGAATTACATGAAAAAATAAAATTCAAAATACGCGGATTGTAGATCTATGTTAGTTGAAATTATTGATCATGAAAATTTAATCGAAATCAGTTAACAAACACATGAACTACAAGCGGTTGAAAGTGGTGATAATCGCAATTTTTCACAACTTTTGGTCAGTTTCTGTTTAAAATCCATAGTTTCTTACATCTTTCGATGCGCGTCGTTTTTGTTTCTGTGTCAACCGATTTCGATGAAAGTTTCAGCATATTTATAACTAACATAGATCTACAAAGGCATATTTAAAATTTTCATTATAGGCTAAAATAAAGAAGTTTTAGAAAGTGCCATTTTTATCTCTTCATGTAATCCCTAATAATTGCAATTTTTTCAAAATCTTTTTTGCACTTGATTTACTAAATCAATGCTTCTAATTGCTAAAAAAAAGTCAAGTGGTTTGGTCATATTTTAAGAATGTTATTCTGATTTAAAGAGCGTACGAACACTTTTGTGGGCCACTGTATGTAAAACAGATGTGAACAATTTATCCCCACAACCGTAGAATGTGACCATTGAGAGCTCGTACAGCCTCGATTATCGGAACCGATGACGTCAGATTTCTCCATTATTCAAATGTAAATAGTTCAACCTAAAGTTCAACCTAGTTCAACCTAAAAAAATGCAAATACAACGCAATTCATTGTACAAATCAGTAGAGATTTACTCTGATACTGTACCTAGATAACTTTTCTATTATTCTTAATTACGTATCCTTAGAACATAACTCGTGTTACATTAATTAGTTCGGATAATGGTGGTTTTACTGTACCCTAGATTAAATAACTAAATACGATCGAAATTTTTGTCGTGTTTGGAATTATTGCAATCAGAGAAATCTTAGGAATATGTTGGTAAAAGATTCATTAAAAAACCATTAGAAACAGAAAGGTGTTATCATTGATAAGATAAAAGTTTTACAATTGAAACGAATGTTCCAAGAAGTTTTATTTCCTCCAACAAGTATATAGTTTCATTTCAACTTATTGTTAATCTTTGAAAAAAATAAGATGGATTTATTCCTTTTCGAGCACTGGCGGTAACGTTTGAACGAGATTCTTGTACCGGGGTATAATTTTTAACTGCAATTATAAGTGATAATATTTAATTATAAGTGAAACTATAAAGAAAGAGAATTTTGATTTGATCCGATAATCTTTAGCTTACTAGTCTCGCTACCAACTAACTTCACCAACAATACACAGCCATCTCGTGCTGGTACTGCATATTCAAAATACGTAATTTCCATCTGTTTATATCTTTAATGCTTTTAAGTATCTATACTTAATATTTTACATATATCATTAGAAACATGTATACTACAATCGTTCAAAAGTAGATTGAAATCGAAGGCGACCACCTCGGATTCTTCCCTTGTGAGAAACACGAAGAATACTGAAAATCACGACTGGCCCTAATTTTCTAGCCAGGGGCTGTATGTGACACTTCGGTTCCGAAGTTTTTGAGGCATTACCGTGCTAATCGGAGCAACCGGTCGCGTTCGGCTCGAGGAAATAGTTGGCCGGGTAGGTTCGTCTTAGCCGTCGATTCTGTAACGGCCAGGCGCGCAAAGTGCGGGGCAGCAGGTGTACGCGTGCAATCACGGCAAATGCGCATTCCAGCGAGCCAATTTAATAGCTTTCTCGGACTCGGCGCGCGGTCGCGGTCGCGCTCGTAAGAACGATCATTTGCATAGGCAGCGATTCTCGTCGCAGGGACGAGTCTCCTCCCTTGCCGGCCACGAGAATACAATCAGACTGTTTGGATTGCTCGCACGTACACTGCGTGTCCTTTCGTTCGAATTTTGATATTGCGCGCGGCGCGACGCGACACGCATTCCGATCGGTTTCTCTTGAATAATCCTTTTTTCCGTTTGTAATTGACGATTCGCCACTACGTCTCGTCTCGGCCGCGTCGTCGACTTTTTTCTCTCTTCCTTTCCTCCATTTCCATTCGAATAGGTTTTCACGCGTTTCCCTATGGCCGCGATGCGGATTGACTAAGAGATTCGATCGCTTTCGGTACAACCGTCGACTCCCAACAATGCTTAGATATTTTTTTCATTTATCCCTCGATCGCAAGGGTCGTCGAAGCTAATTTTATCTGTTCTTAGTTCTTAGCGGTCGGTTGAAAACTGCTTTGTTTATTCTCGTCCACTCTGTTGTCAGAACTTCTATAACACTTCGATCGTCATGTCACCCACATCTAAATGACGGAATTGTTTATACAGAATTGAAAATTAATTTCTATGCTAGTATATTGAATATACAAAATTTGCTTACGATCTGCGAAATGGAAGAGGTTCGGAACAGTAATTAATATCGAAAAACTAAACTTCGCTGTTCTGTTTTGTTAAATACATTTCTTTGACTTTGTGTAATTTTTGTAATTATAGAGTGGGTACTCAACGTGTTAATTAATATCCTATGAAAATGTTTTTAAAAATTCGACTAGATTAATGAAACAAAGCAAATTAACAAGTTTAACCGATTTTATTTTAACGACCTTTTAGTAATTACATGTTAGTAAAAAGATCAATGAAATACCTTTCACAACTGAATTTTCTGAATATCACAATATTAATGATTTTGATAATAACAGTTCTTTGTCTGTCTGTGTTAGTTTGAGTTACGAACATCACAAGCGATGTATTTATAGGGAACGATCAACGTTCTGTTTCAGGCAGAATATATTAAATAAATCATTGGCCTGAATGACGTTCCATTTGTAACGCAGCTTGTCTAATAAAAGTCTGATGAATAGCATTAACATAACACGTTGCTGTTCGTCGATTGCAAATCGTTGCTTGACTTAACTGTAAATCATCGTGCGATGAGACATACGTTTCATCCCCCAAGGAACAAGTACACTTACCATCAGTTTGCGAAAAGATCCGCGTTTCGTCTTGTATCATCTCTTCGTTATTAAATGATCCTTGCAAAAAGGAGAGTATCCTTGCAATTTCAATGGATGAACAACCTGATGTCCCCGTTATAAAAATTTCCAGACGTAACAGGCATAATTTTCTTTTTACTTATGAAGGGAATCACATAAGAGATTGATTACAACATTACGAATAAATAGAACAGAAACAAACCAAACCAAGAATTTCTGCGCGTAATTGTTTAATTTTAATAATTCAGATGCGAAACAAAGAAATACAAGAAATCCTCAGATCGGGCCACAAAACGCAGTAGTCGATAAGTACGGAAACTGGGACAAAAATTTTAAAAAGTCACTTTAGAAATTGGAAATTGTTGTATAATTTGATTAATTAATATCTAATACGCGCGTCTGTCAATACTTCTCTTCTGCAGAACTGAATACGTTCCGAATCGTTTAAGAAACTGAAAATATGACTTTATGGTAGTATAATAGCAAAACAATTATTTAGATGACTGATGTAATCTTTTAATCTTTTAATATATCCCATAATTTAAATATTTGTATAGAACTTCTTTTGTGGTATCTTGAGCTTTTATGGCCTGAAAGTCATGAAAAGGCTCGAGCGCCTGATATCGAATAGATATACAAATACTTTTGTAGCAGTAAAATTCAATTTTCGAATATGGAAGATCTGTTTCCTTGCATGTACAGTCTTGTTCCGATATAAGGCGAAGGCTAAATTTTCAAGTGATACTGATTTTTATCCCATTTTTTCGAAAAATCGTCCACTGTGCAACATTGACAGACTAACGTCCCCTGCGTGAATATCGGTACCATTATGGGTTTGCGGAACAGCTTGCGACACACTATGCTAATCCATGCAAATCGGGTCTATTTTTGTCGCGGCGTACACTGTTAAGGAATATAATTATTACCGCATGAATATTAACGCGACTTCAGCAATTATGATAAATAAGTGTCACAACTTCTTCAAGTTCCGATTACATTACGAAACGATTCGATCCTGGCAAACACTTCGAGCTGAAAACTTCCAGAAACCCCTTCCCGTCCCTACACCGAAGAGCCAGCGCAGGGGTGTGGATCGTTGTGCGTGGCACGTAAAGATAATTAAGAATGATCGAGCGATCAGCATGCCGGCTGTCGGAACGATCAATTGATTAAACGCGCAACGGTACAACGGCGACTTAATTGCAGGGCCAACGTGTTGGGAAACCGTGAGCTGTCGCCTATATCGGCGAAGTGAACGGCTCTCGATACGCGTTGGGTCGGCCGATACAGCCGTTGAGATTCTTAAATAGTTAATATTCCTGAAGGTTGGCTATTAATAATTCTAATACACAGCCTGGCACCGCCCGGCCATTCTAGCACGCCCGCGAATGCGATCATTGCTGCGTGCGCGCTCCGATTGTGGGATCAAATCTGCAATTAGGCGTTGCTGACAAGGGAACACATTCAAGTTGTACAAACTTATGCGGGTGATAGTTTGTAGAAAAATATTCAACGCATATTTTTTTCTATTAGCGATCGTTCACATTGAAGGGATGAAAACAACCCTCAGAGTTGAGGGTCAACAATTTCTAAGAAACAATTGGTAGTTTATTAATAATTTAGGTTAATGATTAGTAAGAAAATTTATAAAGGAAATTCAAATCTTTTTAAACATCGCTTAAACAAATTGCTTTTTTCGAAATTTTCATATACAACTAAATTCCCCGCGCGAAAATTTATAATTTAAGGGGGTATTCTAGTCTATAATTTCATTTTTTTTATCTTTTTAAGAATTTTTACAACAGAAATATAAGTTTCTTACCATCAACATTTTTCATACATGTTTACTTATGTTTTACGAATATTCACAATTTTTTCAGGTGAACATAATCAAAACTGACTGAATTATATATCATTGAACAACGTTCCTTTAAAAAAAAGTGTCCTAATGGCTGACACGAATCCGATCATTCTGATTATGTGAAATGAAAAAATCAAAAAGAATCATGATTAGTATGATTGTGACCATGGTGTGAACCAGAATTATAAAAAAAGAATTTTCTTTTCTTTTCTAGCTCGCTAAACATGCAAACAAGTCAAGAAAATCGATATTCAAAATTCAAAGTGCCGCCATTTTGCAAATTTTCACTATTTTTTTCCCTTAAAAAATATTTGACTGTCGTACATCCTCTAGTTTTCGAGATAACCCGTATTTTACTCTTTAAGGGCTGTTTTCAACAATTCAATGTGGATGATGGCTGATAAAAAAAATATGCATCGAATATTTTTCTAAAAACTCCCCCTCGCATAAATTTCGTCAAAAATAGCTTGTGTAACTTGAATATTATCCGTTATGAAATTCGTACATTGGGGCTAGCGCTGATATCAAACCGCTTAAGAAAATTTGCGATCCCCTAGAGAAATTTGATATTGCATCTTTAACCGACATACGAATTAGGGTGACATTTAGAATAAGAGACACTTAAATACAGGGTTTCCCAAAAATGTTGTACTTCCTTGAAGAGGGTGATTCCTGAGGTCATCTAAAGTAACTTTTTCCTTTGCGAATTTGTTAAGGCGGTTTTGTTAAGGAGTTATTAACGAAAATCACAGACCAATAAGAGCGCGGCTACAGCGGACGGACTCCGGCACAGCGAAAAATTGTCTATATTATTTGCAAGGAACTGGCACCAATCTGAAATTTCTTTCCTTTTTCAATAATCTCATAAAGCTTAAAACAATACATTAATATTTCTTATTCCTTTAAATCTTTGTACTCTTCCGAATTGCATGTAATCATTTTTGCCAAAAAAGAATATAATCCGCTGTGTACTCATGAGAAACATATGTCGTATTTGAGACATTTTTGTACTTCAAAGGATTAAGTGATAGGGTGACATCTTGTTCGAATATTCCAGGAGAATAATCTGTCTGTAATGGCTTATTAATTTTGACACACACCTGCTCCTTTTTTAATGAAGCATACTTCTATTGACTTCGTACAATCACAACTATATTGTAACGTAATGTAATTTTTAATGACCGTATTGAATGGATACAACTTTGGGCATTTGAGTAACTAATTTCATAACAGTAACTTTAAAGAAATATAACTTTTCCCTAAATAAAACTTATTGATTAACGTAAGCACCATTGTAATCATCATATTCTGTCAACAAATGAGAACTGTTTCGATTAGACCACGGTAAAAATTGAACTTTTTGTTTGTTCACCTTCTTCATTTATGAGATTGTCATCACTATTTTTGAGCTTTTTCTATTATTGGCTAACAGCGCGTTCATTTACTACCACATTTTGACATCACATAATATTATCGTCAATATATTTATTCTCTCACTCGTGTAATATACATATAGATCTTAAGTGAATAGTATATAGGTCTTAAAAAATAGGACTTAAAACATTAGTTTTGTATCTTCAAATAAAATACACACATATAATAAACCTGTAGATTATAATATTATTTCTTGATTGAAACACTTCATAACATTTGCATTCCGAAATCGGACATTCCATATCCAACGACCTAATAAAAAAGAAAACGTGAAAAGTGGATCGGTGATTGCTAAAGTTTGTTGTTGTTTGTGTTTCCAGTGCACGAGATGAGACCGGAGGACATCGGGATCGTTGGTTTTAGAGGCGATCCGGACAAACAGCCCTTCATGGTCGGATACTTCAAGAGTTCTGGCATCCGGGAAAAAAAGGTACGGCAAAAGCGAGACGCAAGGAGAAGAAAAAAGAGCGAGTCCTCGAGCTTGGATTATCGGAATAATCCGTACACCGGTAAGTCTGGAAGGTAACGTCCGATGTACCAATCAATTTCTTCTAATCGAACCCTTTTCGCAAGCCTTTTCATCCAGGATTAAATTTCTCGGATTCACTGCCATAGTTGGACACTCGTATCGATCACCCAATAAAAAATGATACAGCCTCATGATTTAAAATGATTGTAAATCGACGGATATGATGAGACTGCTTCGCTTCACGAACTTCTATTACCGGCGACTATTTCATAATTTTTGAAAATCTATGCTCCATTTTTTAGTAGATCTTTCAACAGTAACTCAGTAACGTAATCTAATTATTTCGTTTGGGATTATTATGTCAAAGAAGATTTTTAAACTACCTTTTAGTGCAGCACAATTATTGAAATTCTTATTAATAGGCTTCCGGTGTTCACTCAGATTACGAAGTATCATACTTGGACCATTCTAAAATTCTGTATAAATTTCTTCAAATACTTGTAAATATGCAGGGCGAGACACCTAAGATTTACACCTAAAATATCTCCGTTGTTTTGAGCGTTCCGAGAAAATGTATAAGGAAGACTATATTTGACTGCAAGTGGCAATTATTGCAGTAGAAAAGATTTTTTTCTCATGGTTATATTTCCCAAAATTCCAAGGTCATCGTTGTTTCCTTAGATAGGATGATGTTTTTTGATTGGTATAATGTTGTGGCTAATGAAATAACAACTTCAACCATATATAATATCTTGATCTTCAAATGGCCTTCAGGGGAGTTATTTTTCAAAAAGCATAACTTAAAATACGAATATGGTATTCAAGCTTACTGTATTCAAGATTCCATTGATGTAAACTCTGGAGCATTTGAAAAATAATTCTTCCGTAAGGTCATTTGGCCGTGAACTTATTACACATGGTTGAATTTGTTTTTTTTTTTCATGAGCTATAACACTATACCGAACAAAGAACATCATCTCACTTAAAGAATCAATAATGACCTTAAAATTTCAGAAAATATGACCATGAGAAAAAGTCTCTTCTATCACAATAATTGTCCCTTTGTATCATACATTTTCTTCCTTATATATTCTCCCGTATCGCTAGGAACAAATGAGATATTTTAGATGAAAATCTTAGGCGACTCACCCTGTATAATTAAAAACTAATAATCCAAATGTTCTAAAGGAGTTAAAGAAACTTCACATTTGAAATTATCGTACGTATAGTAGCGAAAGTTAGGGTACAGAAATTTTGTAGAAGTCATAAGTAGACTATGATCTTAATAAATTGAAAATAACATATCGAGGTTCTTGGTTTCTTTTAATTTCTTTGTTGTTTTAACTCGTACCAACTCGTTTCTGCCATAAATGCATAAAATCCGCAGTTTAGTCATAAGAGACCCCTAGTATACCAGGTAAGGGTTAAGAAATCAAAAATACTGACGAAAGCAACATCTGATTTTCCTAATTAAGTATAACAGAATGTTGAGTAGCAAATGGTGAAGTTGGATCACTGCTACAAAATAGATCTCCCTTTCTGTAGATCGTATGTATAATCATTTTCTCTGCCATAAGCACGTGGTAAAGATAACAAAATTTCGTGAGTTATGTTCGCGATTCTGGAGAACACAATGGCAGCTTGCCCAAGTTTATTTCTTCAACGAAGGAATCCCAGTTTCCCTCGAGTCACGGAATGATTTAGAATGTTTGCACGATTGTACACGTATATCTTAAAGTCCATTGTCTAGATTTGGAGAATACTTTACGTTCAGGTCTTTCTTTGTCGAAATTGCATTGCGAAAGGGTACGCGCAAAGGATGTTGAAAAATGTTAATCGACTTACGTTATTTTTCAGATCCAGGCGTGCAGTATAACTCAAAAACCTGCAAAATCCAGACATTGTACGTCAGCTTCAGGGATCTAAAGTGGCAGGTAAGTTATGTCGAATTGTGCAATTATGCGCAGCAATTGATTATTTTTTATCCCCGTGTTGTACTTTCATTGCTTTTTCAAACCACATCAGAAAAATAGAAAAAGTAAATGTCTTACTTCAAAAGTAAGAAAAATATTTCCATATATTATTTATCGAAACGAATACATAGTCTTACTACATAAACATGGAACCACAAATCCTGCATAATTGAGCAGCAAATTTATATGTACATTTATTGTGCTTACAAATCTTCACTAATTCGCAAGATATTCATTGCAAATTGCAAACAGTACTAAGATATATAAAATTTTACTGATTCATATTGTGATTTATTCTTCTTGAAATTCTTCCATGAAAACGTTGTATGAAGTTTCAGAGTATGTTACTCATTATACTGCGTTGCAATAGGTGTATCGTTTATTGTTTGACGAATATAGACACTTTCAACTAATTGTTACTATATTGTTTTACGCGTCAGGCGTTTTCACGATTACTAAAGTGTGAATAAATCCAAAGAGAATGCAGTATCGAGCATTTGCATAAATAGAGGTTAGTCGAATAGCGATAGTGAATGGAAGGTTCGAAACGACTCGTAACGTTTTCGTTTTTCATAGTATTTTTGCACAGCGTCTGAACACGATCTCGTCGAGATATACAGTAGAAAAATTCATTTTTAATTATTCACGCGTTGGACTCCTACGATAAAATGTTTGTGGTTCCACGTTTACTATGTAGCACTCTCTGCTTTTTCAATGATCGTTACCAACACTTTTACGGATTATGCAGTTCTATGTGTGGTGTACACATAATGCACAATATATTTTTAACTTTTATATTTGATCCGTGTATCTAATAACTGTTTAAAAGTATTACAAAGATAATATAAAATAGCTGTCAAAACTAACTTTTACAACAGAGTTCGATAAGTAACTTTTATTTGCAGAAGTTAAGAGTTTAATTCGAGCCTAACTTTTCACAATCGATCACGAAACGTATAGTAGCGGATAAAAATTCAAGACCACCCTTGAAAAACGAATAACTTTTTAAAAACTGGTCCAAATGACGAGTTTTTTTTAAAGATGTTAGAAGAATTAGTTTACTATCTAATGTGTAAAAACTTTTCTTTTAAATTGTTATTGCTCGGAGTTGTGAAGAAAAAAAAGGTCATGATTTTTAACTTTATTATCCGTGCTGGTAACGAAAATTTGAAACGTGCCTTTTGTCAATCTGAGTGAGTTATACACATACCCACAACATTAACGAAATCAATTGAGGTTGCTACGAACCATAAATGTTTAAAAATGGCAAAAATTGTGAGAAAATGCTCATAGCTTATTCATGCGTCACCCGATTTCGATGAATCTTTGTACATGTATATAACTCACTTAGATTTACAAAAGGCACGTTTTAAATTTTCGTTACAAGCACAGATGAAACAGTTAAAAATCATGACCTTCACTTTTTTCTTTACAACTCCGACCAATAGCAATTTAAAAAAAGTTTTTTACACATTATCTCGTAACTTATCCTTCTAACCAGTTTTAAAAAAGTCATTCATTTTTAAAGAGTAGTCATAAATTTTTATGCGCTGTTGTACCTCTTTTCTCCTAAATCATAAATGTTTTCCATTTGTCTCTGCTTGTCGAGAATATCACACGTGTACGTGGACTTAAACGATCGAACGTACCCGCAAAAAGCGTTTGCTAATTTCGTGACGCTCTTGGAGCGATCTCTCGTGCGTCTCGTATGACGATTTATGAATATTAATTTTGTAGGACTGGATCATAGCACCGGACGGATACGACGCATATTACTGCAGCGGTGAATGCAATTTCCCTCTGAACGCTCATATGAACGCGACCAATCACGCGATCGTCCAAACGTTGGTGCACCTGGTGACTCCTGGTAAGGTACCAAAGCCGTGCTGCGCGCCGACCAAGCTCTCACCGATCTCCGTGCTGTATTTTCTCGACGAAAGCAACGTTATACTGAAGAAGTACAAAAACATGGTTGTCAAGAGTTGCGGTTGTCACTGATCGTCCCGTGATTAGTAAGCATCGCACGGACACCGCACTGCGGAACCGAGTCGCGAGCGTAAACGACACCGTCCAATCGGATCCTCAAGTCGAATCGAATCGGCTCAACAATCCTCAAAGGATCGTATAACCTTCGACAATGATCCAGACAAAATCACCCAAAAAATTCTTTGAAAAGAATTTCCCTGAAAATGGGAAATCACTGAGATGATGAGAAAAGTTTTCCGGCTTTGTTATATCACGAATCTAGAACGCAAAAATATTTTTCAAAAAGCTTTAATGGCCACTACCAGAATGAAAAACTCTGGAAACTAACTAAAACTCGGGTGTGGCAATAATTGACGTGTGTTTGGTAAAAAGAAAGTCGGAAAACGGGCCCATTTATTTTAATTTGCCACGCAAGAATTGTAACGCTGTATTTTGTACAAACAATTCTATATCCTCGATCGCACTGTAATCATCTCGGAATGCAATATTTCCAAATTCGTGATGATTAAACCATAGCTTTAAAGCATTTATAAGAAAAATGAGTAGGTAAAATCGTAAACAATGGAAAAAATTGTAGAAGAAAGTTCAATTAAAATTGAAAATATGGATGAAGATTTGATTTTCTCGGAGCATTCCATGGTCAAAAATCGCTCGATCAAATTGAGTGTACATTGTATCGGCATGGGATCTACGGAAAGGATCGAGAAGGCTGATTTTGGAGATCCCGGTGATGAAACGTATTCTGTTGATTTTTCAACAGAGCTTCGAGATTTAATCGTTTGACTCGGTTCAATTGAACGCAGTTTCCGGCGCGTCTGTGCTCGATGCGAACGACAAGCTGATCGATGGCAGGTTCAAGTGTACGCAGAGAAACATCGGTCGTCTGGTGCCAAATTTTGACTAGTAGATAGTGTAATTTTCGAAACAAGTGCTTCCGTACTAACGATCGTAATAACTTTATGCTGGTGACGAATAGGAGTTCTGATCGATCGATTGACGTGCAATCCAACGCGTGATTTGTCCTGTTTCTTTATCTTTTTTTTTAACGAATACGCAGTAATATATGTATATACAATACGTAACAATCCGAGACATTTATCAATACCCCGGATCGTTTGTTTCTTCATAATTTCCCGTCCCCTTCTACCCCCTCTTCTCTTTACGACCTTCTTAATTGTTAATCAACTCAAATATCGCATCTAACGTCCAAACGTTCAGTCGGTTAATGTGTCGTTTAGTGATATTAATTTAATAATACGAACTTCGATATTATAGTCTGACGATGAGAAAGAAGCAAGGACATTGTTCTTAAAAAAATCTCTCCTCTCCTCCCCTTTCTGTCTCTCTTTCTCTCTCTCTCTTCTTCTTCTTCTTCCTCTTCTATTGTTATGGTTCCAGAGAACACGCGGAACAGTGTTTTCTGCGCGTCAGAAGTATCTTTGCAAGCGGATAGAGAAAGATGAATAATATTTTGTAATTAGTCTTATTTATGTCTGTAAGTAAAGCGTCTCCTCGAGTGAACAGGAAACAATGTATGTTAATACTCGTAGCAGATTCATGCGTGTACAAGCTGTTTCATAATGTAACACGAACCCAAGAAACGAAAGATTTCTCGCGCAGAAACGAATCGTTCGAATCGTTTAATTGGCGATTTCAGATCGGAACATTGCTCGAAACTGTCGGGAATTGGATTAACTTTCGTTTGGAAGTCTTTCAGTTGCAAGATACCATTCATCATACTCTCCATCGTCAGCCAAAAATCACTGACTGCGTTTCTCGGCACATTCGCGATTTATGACGTGAGACAATTAACTCCGTTTTGTTGGTGAGTTCTAGCTGAACATGGAGAATGTGACACTTTTTGCAGAGTGAACCGGCGCATATCATAGTTAATTCAACGAAAATACCGACTACAGAAGAATAGATTGAACTATGGACAAAAAAATTCAATAGAAAATAGATAAAAGATTGAAGACTGATTTTGCATTCAACGATTTTTGTTAAAATCAAGGTTTCTTTGTACCATATTTCAATATCAACCATAATGTACAAGGGATAAAAATATGCAATTTCACACACAAGAAAATCATTGTCAATTCAGTGATCAGAATTAAAATCGTTCGAGATGACAATTTTGTTTGTACCTCCAAATCGAACGAAATTGTTCATTACAAGATTTCTGATATATTTTATCGAACTGTTACTAATTTACAACGTTTTCTGCTACTTTATCGAATCATTGCCGAATTATGGCAGTTATTTGACCAAAATGGCGACAGGTGCAGGTACACTCTGCGCCCACGAATGAGCGCATTTCTCCTTTCTACGTACGCGAATGTAAAATAAAAGAAGAACGTACAATACACACGTAGAAAGTGAAAAATTGATCAGCACAAGATTTTCCAGTGCCGACATTGCCACGGGAATGGAATCGGATCGTAAAACGGCATCGAAACGTTACGTGCAATAGAGCGAGAACTTAATCTTAACTAATTAGTAGCCGTACGACCTTTTGTTTTGTCTCCTCTTATATTCTTCTCTGTATTTTGTATAAATTCATATTTTCAACGAAGTCATGAGAAAGCGCGAGAGAATTGTCATAGTCACTCAACACGTGAGATTAAAGTTTTAAATTATTTTCGACGCGGAATTCGACCATGCCCGTACTTGGGAATAATACCAGCGTTGTTTTTTTGTGTCGTAAGCGGACGTTGTTTTTAACGAACGTTTTAGCCGTGTGAATGGGAACAAAGCATAGTCTATTTTAGCCGATGGGTGCGTGAATGTTGTATGCGGTTAACTAAATCGATGAGTATACCATAGTCTGTAGCACTATTAACACAACCTTTTGTAATGACAATGTAAATATATCGTTGTAAATACGTTCTATAATACATACTATATTATGTGTACAACACACTCAGTGCAGATCTTTTTTTTATCATTTTTCATGATTCTCAGCTGGCTATTGTTTTTTAAAAATTGTCTTGAAAATCTGCAAAATTTTTATTTCTTATTGTAACTATTCTTGTTAACCCTAGAACTTTATTCAATTACAAATGAAATTTTTAACAATTATTTTAATGATTTTTATCTGCTACAAATTATTTTTATTACTATTACTATGTTCGCAATTTCTTTAACGAAACTGATACTGCATTATACAATAATCTACAGATAACAATTTCCATCTTGAATGAAATAAATGAAAAAACCTACATTATCTTATAATAAAGTGAAATTTAAAGAATTGTTTCAATTTTCATGTGCTGTCTTAATTATTCATTGTTGTATATCATTGTTACTAATATTCATACGTTTATTATTATTGTTGTAAAGTATTTCAAGTACTTTCCATTTACAATAACTTCAAATTCGTATTTAAAAAAATTCAAATCCAGTCTCTGTTCTACAAAGTTTATCTAACCACTCACAGATGGCGCCAAATGCGCATGACACGGTAATTTATGTCGTTTTATAGCATAATTTTGGATAAGAGTATATTTTACATACGTACAGTTATTTGAAGCAATATATTTACCTACTTTACCAACCAACTATATACAACAAAATTATTAAAGATTTTCAAAATCGGTTAACAGACGCCTTTCAATTAGACAATTTTAAAATGCGTGCAATTTTACTATGTTTCAACCAATACGATCGTTCATAATTGATCGTAATCTATTTAAAATTGATGACAGGTAATAACCCGCGATGAAATTTTCAAACAAACAAACGCGTGAAACACCAAAGAAATAATTCAATAACAGAAGTCACAAATGTTACAGAGTATAACAGAATTTAAACTGTCGGTACCTTTAATATTTGTCTTCGAATTTAATGATCTTATCACTTTCGGCACACGCAGCACAGTATTGCCGATTCTCTGAATTGACACTTCCGTCTCTTTCTCTGAGCCATTGGATGAAAAAGGAACAAGAGACAGCGCGACAGAAATTCGAAACGCTCGAAAGCGCGGCATTATTTAAAATGTTTGAAAGCGCGGCAATATTTGAAATGTTTGGAAGCGCGCCAACGTTCAAATATGTACACACGTTGTGAATTGTAATTTGTATCATGCCACAAAATTAACCGGTGTTAAGACTAACTTTTGTTAAAACCGAGTGTTTTCGTATAATTAAAAAAGATACTATATTTGCGGTTTTATAAAAAAAAATACAAAGGTTAGTTCACTGCCAAAGTTTAATTATTTTGCTACATGAACATGCAATGAATTATTATACGTTAAACTGAAGTTGCTCGTCTTTTATTAGTGAATAATTATTTTTCTGCATTTATATTATTTAAAGCAAGAAACTCTTCAAACATGTAAACAGGCCGTCCCATTTTAATAAATATATGCGATTATCTCCAGAACTCAGTTATTTGAAAAAATGTTTCATACGAATCTTTTTCTGCTTCGAGGGGGGCATAATTCAGTGCCGCTATTTTATTTGTAAGTGTACGCATGAAGGACACATGAAGGTCATCTTGATTTTTTCAATGCGCAATCGCATAATTTTTTATGGACTATTCGATGCATCTCCGTATTCTGAATACAAATGTATTAACCTATTTACGTCGAAAAACTATTAAGTCAGGAGATATTCTAATTATAATCATGCGAATCACTATTATTAGTGCATAAGTGTAAATTAGCGTAGTATTCAATGACTCGCGGCATTTTTTTGTAGAATGTAGAGAATAATGATATAATTGCAACACTTCATTAAAAAAAAAATTATAACAGTCGAGCAGCAAACATTCAATACATACATCAATATTGACATGTCTACAAATATTGCAATATGTTACCCTACACATCAATACACTTTTGAATACGTCACTTAATATTATATGTACATTCATAAGAATTTCAAGAGTGACACATTTGAATACATTAGATATTCTCCCCTTCATATCTTCAATATACTTGTCGGCTGACGGGTCAAAACCTTTTTCTTTACGTAATCGCATAAAAAAAATTTGGTGGAATTAGATCCGATGATCTGGATCACCATGTAAAAGAACTACCACGACCAATCCATCGCTGCGGATAACGTAATTTCAAAAAATTCCGTACACTGTGAGCATTTGTAGACACATAAGAATGTATGTAATCAACGTTTGCTGCTCGACTGTTTTAAGTTTTTTTAAAATAAAATGCTGCACATGTAAGTTGTTGCAATTATATCATTACCCTCTATATCCTACCACGCCAATGTACATGTATGTACTAATACTCGGGATTCGCATTATTAGAATTAGAATATCTTCCAAAATAATAGTTTTTCGACGTAAACAGGTTAATAGATTCGTATTCAGAATACAGAGATGCATTGAATAGTCCATAAAAAATTATGCACGATTCTATTAAGAAAATTAACATGACCTTCGTGTGTACACTTACAAACAAAATATGTAACGGCCCTGAATTACATCCCCCTCGAAAAAAAAAAGTTTCGTATGAAACATTTTTTCAAACAACGAATAGTTCTCAAGATAATCGCATATATGTATTTATTAAAATAGGACAACCTGTATATAACATTAAAATTCTATAAACATAATGTATACTATTTTTAACTCGGTAAAAAACCGTGTTATTCTCCGTTATAAATAGATTTGTAAAGTAAAAACGACGAAATTGCCCTTAGTATCTTCCTCTGGTATCTTCAATGCTCAGCGCAACCACATTGCAAATTGCAACAGCTAAGTTTTACGGCTATGTTCACGTCGAACTCGAGCGCATGCGCAATGACGGTCGGTGTTCGAAAGAACGGCGGAGTTTCACCTCTGGTGTGCTCTCTGTGCCGATGTAAATTGACTCGATCGGAGAGAACATGGCGTCGAATCTCGAACGCCATTTTGATGTATCGTTCAGCGATAATCTCGCTTTGAATCGATGGTCGTTTCCACGATGGACGACGAACGTGCGGTGGACTCGATGTTCGTGCGAGATGACGATCTTTCGTGCTGACAATGCGTCTCACTTGAGAATTCGCGGTCATTGATACGGTAAATTGCGATTTTCGGATGTTTCGCGGATCGAGTGGGCGATAACGATCGCGAAAAGTCGAGGAATCGTTGGTGGTGCTAATGCGAAGTCTGTGCTGTGTACGAGAGAATATAGTCTTCTCGTGTGGTTTCGTGCCGCTGTCAACGAGAGCCCAATAATCTGGACCGTAGGATAACCATACAAAAGAAATTCCAAGAATCGAGCGAGATACGCTCGCGAATCCACTGTTCGAGAAAAAATACGATCCGATAAGGATTTCGGAACGGGTCCGAAACGAGGTACGCCCCTCTTGAAGGTGCCAATAACATTTTCGCGACAACCGTCCGGAAGATCGAGCAGCGGGGACGAGCTCTCGAAGAAGCTGAACCGTAACCAGTCCCCGAATCCGTCAACGAGACACGGTTCCCCTAGCGTGCATCCCGTCCACGGTTTGTGCACCGTGTTTCGTGCAAAATCGATAGGGGAGCTCGCACATTGCGACCGAGTTGAGTGTGGAACGCTCTTGCAACAATAGTCGCAGACAAAAATAGCAGGGTCCTCGGCGTACGGCGGGGCCGAATGTCCTTAGCTCTCGCTGCTTGTCCTTTGCGACGTGTTATGGCGTTTCACCGGTATTATTACGCGCGACATTGAACAACACCACGCGCAGCATTGCTCGGTCCGGCGGGTTCAAAACATCTCGCGTGTCCGTGTGTTCCATCTCGAGCCTGTGTTCCCGTGAAATCTCGATCTCGCTGTTTTGCGACCGTACAAAATTCCGCGAATGTCGCGGACAACGATTCTTTGCGAGACACATTTCCGAAGGAACACCGGAGACCGTGTCGTGTCGTTCCAGCGTGAGTAATTTATAACCGAGCGGGCGACATTTCCTAACCTTACTTTGAACAAAGTCGAACGGTGTCCGCTCTCCGCGTACGCCTAACCTCGTCGCTCGGGTGTCACTGTCGTTGAGGGACGAACTTGCACGCGTGTGCCTTATGACACCGTGACAGGAAAAGAAGTCCCGTCGGGAAAACGTGAGCATTCCCCCGCTGAACGAACACTGCCTCGCCGACTATGACGAGAACAAGGACCCGTTCGAACGGATCGTCGTCGCTGCCATCGTCGCGGATGCTGTGATTTCGTTGAATGTGGAGTGCGATCTCGCGCCTCTTCGTCAAGGGCAAAACAGTGGAACCTGCCCCGAGGACGGAGGATCCAACGTCAGACGGTGCGCCCGGTACAGTCGTCCATGATTCCAAAGCAATGGATCGCAACGCGGCAGACGATCGACGCAAGGGTCCCGCCGGCGAGCAACCGCACGGCGGACATGAAGCCGAACACTTCTCCGACGCTTACGATTCCCGTCAGGTATGTCCTTCTTCTAAAAACACAATTTCACTCGTCAAATATCAAATACAGTAATTGACATTAACCTCTTTTTCACTGGGTCCGTCATGACCCCTAGTGGACATGCAATTGTATCCCTGCAACATCCGTCCATGCAAATGTACATTGTTGTGGATACGCTGGATTTTTGCGAGGCTGACCGTAAAAGAGGATGACTGTTGACGTGGTCTGTTCTACTTGACTGACAGCGACTTCCTCGACACTGTTTCTCCAGTATATGCTTCCATCGACATTCTGTTTACACAGACGTCAGTCTTTATCCACATTCTGTTCTCATCGACATATGAGTTAAAGACACCAGTAAGTGACCTTGGATCAGTAGTTGACCTTTTTGCAGGAAAACCCTATTCTTCTAAGCTCTATACATATGCTGTACCATCTACAGGCCCAACTCCGAAACACTTACTTAAATTTAATTGTTTATTGTAACAATGGATGATTGATTTTATTGTTGTTGGTTGTATGCCTCCATTTTGAAATTTCCTTAACACTGTCGTTAAGAAACAGTGTATAATTCATAGTAGGAAATTCCCATACTTTCAACTTTCTATCACTGAATCTTTCATTACTTAAATTGTTATAATTTTATATTTTATAAATGTAATGTCAACTACCAAGGTATGAATCAATCAATCAAAGACTAGTTTTCTCGTTTTCAAGGGTGTTCAAGGGTGAATTTTCAAAATAGTCTATCAAATTTGGGTAGTATATCTACTAAAAAAAAGTAAGCTTTATTACATTATATAGAGTTTCAAGCAGCATTTTCATGCATAGAATTTTTATTTAATAAAGGAACAAGCATTTACTATTATTCACGCAGAAAATTTTTCTTAACTGGTCAACTATTGGTACTTTTACTTTGCATATTGACCAGTACTAAGGTGAGTCACATGTTCAAGTTTTGTTCAAATCTAGCATTTTCTTAGCCGCTTCAAAATTTTGCTGCCAGTAATATCGCAAATGCACACGAATTGAATACACATGATTGTGTAGATATCAGTAAGAACAGAATGTGGATAAAAAGTGATGTTGGTGAGAACAGGATGTCGATGAACACATATACAGTGGAACGTTGATTATCCAAACTAATTGGTAGACAAATCCGTCCAGATATGCGTTTTTTTTTTCAGATAATTGGTCAAAAAAAAACAAAATTAGTGAGCGCGTCATAAATCAACTAGAAATGAAACCATTATGTGAAAGGATACAAAAAGTTAATCAGATACTGTTAGATGTAGATTTGTATGTAGAATGTAAATAAATACGTATATAAACATGTAAATACAATGTATTGTTAGATGCGTATGTACTTTCAACATGTACGTAACGTGATTCATCCTGTATTCGGATAATCGACATTCTACTGTATTGGGGAAGTAGTGTAGATGTAAACATTGTCAAGGAAGTCGCTGTTAGTCAAGTAGAATGGACCCATTTGAGATATTGTATCTGCAAATGTACATTTTGTGGATGAGTTTGGCTCCTCTGGAACTTGCTGTAGTGTGCAACGACTATTAGGTCTGTTATTAATGATTATATTTGTACAAACACCCATTTTGGTAGATAGATTTAACCCTTACAGGACTAGATGTAGAGGGTGATGACTGCTAGATCAGTTGTGATTTATATTGGATATCCTGTACGATGAGTGTAGGTTTAACTCTTACAGAACTAGTCTTAAACAGTGATGACATCTCTCAGTTATGACCTATATTAGATATCATATATGTTTTTTGTTTTATTGATAAATTGCAGGACCATATTTCTTCATGTAAAAATTGGAAGATTAAAGTGTTATACAAAGTTTAGGTGTAACGACTTTTCTACAACCTCATATGCAACTTGAAATACGATATGTATGTTGCAACATTGTATGAATGGTTGACCATGTTTTTTTGTCTGTATTTAATCAGAGAAATTAATTGTTTTAAGGGAACGTTACTAATAATAGCAGGAACTATCTTTCTAACGTTCATTAAAGTATGTTCAACTTTTCTTTCATATTCTGTAAGAAGAATAATTCAATACGTACATTATATTTCACTTTGCATGTACTATTCCCTTTTCACTTTTTAAAGCAGAGCATTCAAAATACAATAGAACTTTGATTAATATCTTCTCTTATCTTTGCTTGTATTTGTTGCTTTATGTACAAAGGAATTTAAGTATTGTGTTATTTATTTTATTAAAATATAAATTGTCATAGCTTGGAGGCACATAAACAACTTCTTGCTAACGGTAATATTTGATTGTACAATAGGTTTTGGACGAGAAATTGTCATTAAGCAACAAATACAGAGTTAGCACTGGGCCTTGATGAATACAATGTGGTTCTGTTTTATGCATTGATGCAACTTCTCTGTTGGATGAATTATATTGTTGCTATGAAGATGAGGGTTGAGACTCATATAGAGAAATAATAAATATTATTTTCTAAGTATAACTTTAGTAAAGATCGAGGCCTCTTATAATTCGGGTTATTATTCTTGTAAGAAAGTTGTGTTATAAACTAATACTATTCCTAGTTGCCTGTTGTAATTTTAGCCTAGCCATAACCATTACTTTGATGTAATAATGAGTTGCTATGATAACCACCATATGGACTGTGATGAATAGTCCATGTGTTTTGGGTTGTAAACGAGAGTAGTACTACATACAAACAGAAATAAGTGGAATAGACAAACACCAATTAAATTACTTGTAGCTCAAGTAGAAAATTTGGTTGGCAGGAATACTATGAATACAGTTCATATTTCTATGCATAAACTATTGAGTTTTGAAACGCAGACAGTAATTGATATGTAGTAATTAAAAATTTGACAGTTATATATTTGTTCCTTGTATTTTATATTAGTATTTCCATTATTATTCATTTTATATTGGAAATACATAATAGCGTCTTCAATTTGAAACGAAGATACTTTACAATATTATATAATTTTAATTAATGTAACAATACATATGTTCTCGATAAAACCAGATCGTTTTGTAATGTAAACGGTTGAACGATGAAACAAATACTTTTCAAGACGATTTATCCAACCCAATAATATGGAACATTAATTATTGCGGGTAATTACTCAAATTCATCGCAACAGCGTAATCTCTTATTTGATTATTGTTGTAGCCAATCGGCTAATTCAGTCGGATCGGAAAGCATCGTTCTCGATCAATGAGTGCATATTTTTACGATACGGTCTTATTCGTTCGAAAAACTTTTGACTTTGAAACTCATTTTTTTCGAAACCACATTTTTTAGATTGGTGACTAAAATGTCTTAAAAACCACTGTATGTATGGACTTACTTCGAAATATGCTATTTTAATCTGCTACAAATTAATTTTTCAAAATTCCGATCTATCGCATTATAAGTAGTCTCTCATATTAAAAATGGAAACGACTATAAAACCTGACGAATATCTCGCACATTTTTTTATGACTTCTGGATTATAAAATTCCGGGTATTCGTTGAATATATATTTTATAGGACACAATGATTTTTGTAGGCAAAAATGCACGAGTTTTAGAAAAAAAAAACTCGCAAAAAAGCATATATTTTTAATCCTCGCAGATTGGATAGGTTAACCCCTTAATAGGTCGGTAATTCACAGTCGGATGAGATTTCATGGATCAGAATTGCCTCAAAGATCGACCGTGACAATGCGTTGTGTTTGCCTCTTATAATTGCATGACTCGGGTCGCGTAATGCGATTATAGATATGCGACGCTCTCTCATTGGTTAATAGCTTCACTCCCCTATTGCTGGCGACGAAGAGGGATGAACTGTATTAGGGTTTTTTTCGGTTAACGTATCTCTTACATAGGGTGTGGCCGAACATATAAAGTACACAAAATCATTCGTCATACTAAAATACATTAAAAATATACAATAGAATTTATTATTCTACGCTATTTATTTTATTTTTCACGAAAAATCAAGTTGTGCAAAAATGACAACATATTAAGGACAAGCTCAATTTCTCTAAATGAACTTGAATCTAATTAAACTAATCGGAATTACAATAAAGAACGAAATATAGAAATGCAGAGATATGTATGTATAACGAACCCTATATGAAACTCGATTACAGGAAGGAAACACTGTATTTTGTGCGTGCAACGTACGGTGAAGAGATTGATGCTTGTAGTGGGGTTCTAATTAATGATTGAACTTTCTCAGAATGAGGTTTAGTGCAGTCAATCGTCTTTTCGGTCAAACTTTCCTCGAGATGAATCACGTGGCCGATGCAATAGTCGACGCGCAGTTTGAAGTTCGTACTTGTAGGCAATGCAGCCAAGCAATTCAATGCGTTATGCAGTCTTGTGCAGGCTGCGATGCTATTTATGGTGCAAACAAAAGAACTTATGAAAGTTTAATAACCGAAAGTTTCATATAAAATTCATTTCCATGCCCCATTATTTCCGTGAAAATTGAAATTCGCAAATTATTGAATTTCAACATAAATACGCGCGGTGATGTCCAATATCACAGAATAAACACAGAATCATAATCAATCGGTTATAAAATCGTTGACTGTAAGTGGCTTCTATCTAATCACAGTTACGTGTATTCGCAATGAGTCATAAATCGTTAAAATTAGAACATATTTATACTTGCAACCGAGTGTATTTATGTAAGAACCTTATATTGATAGAAATCTTTTAAAATACAGTGGCTCACAAAAGTATTCGCTCGCCCTTTAAATCAAAATAACATTCTTACAATTTGACCAAACCACTTGACTTTTTTTAGCAATTAGAAATATTGATTTACTTTTAAAATGTGCAAAAAAGTTCTTGAAGAAATTGCAATTAGTAGGAATTACATGAAAAAATAAAAATGGAACTTTTTAAAACTTTATTAGTTTAACCCGTAATGAAAATTCAAATGATGCGTTTTGTAGATCTATGTTACTTACACATATGCTGAAAATTTCATCGAAATCAGTTAACAAAAATATGAGCTACAAGCGGTTAAAAGTGGTGATAATCGCAGTTTTTCATGACTTTTGGTCAGTTTCTGCTTAAATTCCATAGTTTCTTACATCCTTCGATGCGCGTCTTTTTTTCTGCGTCAACCGATTTCGATGAAAGTTTCAGCATATGTATAACTAACATAGATCTACAAAGGCATATTTTAAATTTTCATTGTGGGCTAAAATAAAGAAGTTTTAGAAACTGCCATTTTTATGGCAATGCTTCTAATTGCTCAAAAAAAATGTCAAGTGGTTTGGTCAAATTTTAAGAAAGTTATTCTGATTTAAAGGGCGAGCGAATACTTTTGTGGGCCACCGTATATACGATTGGCTATATTATTGTTCAGTAAATAACAGTAATTCATAAAAAACAATAGAACGTGAGAAACAGTTTTAATCGAATTTAATAAACATTGATATTCTTCGATCAAATTCTTAACACATTTTGTGATAGATTCAATTTAAAATCTCTGCTTCGGCATTGAGACAGTACAAAGTTGCTGTGAGACACGAAGAGATTCAATTAACAAACCGATTCGACAACGCACACAACAAAGTGTATAATCTTTGCTATAAATCTGGAGAAATGAATCGGAAGGAATTTAAATTATGAATTCATGCAAGAACATGGATTTGGAAATCGATCGTGGAATCTAATTTTCTAGGAGAGCGATCGATTGCATAAAAAAAAGGTTCCTAGGTAGCAGATAATTTACCAGCCTGTTATCTCATTGCGTTTCCAACGCGTTGCAGATTTCGTCACGTCAATTGCAATTTTATAGTTAAAGCCAGAGATTGAAAATTAGTTAGTATATCGGCTTCGGTTCTTGCAACAGTTATGGAGAACCGGAAAAGTCTCATAACTGTTATAAGGTGTATATCGGTTACGGTTTCGGTTCTTCAGATATTATATTGGTTCTATAACTGTTATTTTTCGGTTATGCATTTTGGTTACAGTTCGATTCTACGATTTTACGTGATAGGTATACATATGTAATATAAATTTTACTTTTACAATCCCCAAATGATTATGTACCAGTTTTAAGTGTATATGCATATATCTATATTATATGTGTAATAACTAGATTGCGGATTTTTATGCAACATGGAAATTGTTTGCATAAATTGAAACACATAGGAGCCACCTAGGAACTTTGTTCTTCCTTTAATAATTTTAATAAGTTTCAACCAATTCATCAATATTCTTATATTCTTTTAATCTGCGTATTGGTTTAAATTGCACCTACTCATTTTTGCCATAAATGCATAAAATCCGCAGTCTAGTAATAACTTATAACAGGCAGTTCTAACCATTGACTCCGGAGCTATTAGAGGCGCCTTCCCCGCTGAAGTTCTTCCTCCACTCTTAGACTTCATCGATATAATGTATAGTAGTGGGAAGCTCTCACCACGAGAGCCGCGCGGCGCGCGCAGTACTCACTAATTCTACGGCTGTACGTAGTAGTGAGAAGAGATTCGATGGTGGGGACCTTGCAGTTCTCAGAGGGGAATACGTTGGAACTCCCTGACTTATAATATAATAAATGCATTTATCAAACATATACACACACACACACACACACACACACATATATAATATAAGTTTATAAATGCGTTTTTTATTTATTTGTCGTAAGAAAGCGATATTTCTTTGAATTTATTTGGGCATTTATTTTTGTTAATTTAGGTTTTCCAAGTCTGTAACTATTGTGAGTAAGAGAGAACGACTCTTATCGAGCGTTCTCTAATGAACTCATGCTCTCTTCATCAAGGACAACTCTTCAATTGTTTATACATATTTCTGTGTGATAGACAAAAAAGTCCATATGGCCGTAGTCGCAGCTTGTCAATAATTCGAAATATTACAATGATACGATTATACCGTACACGTTTTCGATTTAAATATAGAATATGTATGACCAAAATGCATAACTGAAAAGAGCCAAAAAATAACAGTTATGGAACCTATACCATAATATCGATTTTGAAGAACCGAAAGCTTAACCGATACACTTTATAATAGTTATGAGACATTTCTGGTTCTCCATAACTGTTTCAGTCGGAACCGATATATAACAGTTTGAAACAGTTATTTTCGGAACCTTTTCAATGTCTGGTTAAAAAAAACGCGTCTGTACCGAGGAAATGAAACAGAATAAAAAATATATAACCCGTCCGTGTTCGAAACACGATGGCGCATACAAGGCGAACATAAACCCTAGACTGTGACGCTATGACGAATACGGCGTTCGTTTCCTGTACGTAAGGTACGGCGAAACGAGCTGCCTGTATGTACCTGCCCGCGAACTTGCCTCCGTTCCAGACTTTTTTGGCACTGGATCTCCGGGAATCGCGATGCACAATCTCGTAATTAGCTGCTTAATTACAACGACTTCGGATGAAGCCCTTCAGGACGCTCATCCTTGGAATCGTGACCGGAGCTTTTTTTGGGGCTCGGCGTATCGGTGATGTTGCGATGATGTCTGTACTCAAGGATTTCCATGATTATCTTCTTATCCCCTTGCCGTATTTTAACGAGTGATGAGGATTTTAGACGAAATCTAACGAATATGACTGTCATGCCTTTCTTTTTAGACGAAATAAAAATTGATCCTTTTGTTATCAATATTGAAGTATTGAAGCAAATGTAGCTATACAACAAATATATCTTCTTCTCTCTTCTATGACATTGTTTACGATAGATACGTTCTAATCACAGCAGTCGTAAAAAAAATTGTACGGCAAGGGGTTATTCCTTGATCGGGAAACGCGATTTAACTATTGTATCCGACAAATTGAGCATTCAATCAAACAGAAGCAGCTTATACTTTTGGGGGATTTTTCAGGAAGATCTTGTAAAAACACTGTAGAGTGTAGCAGATCGGTTGAAAATTTAAAAGAAAGAGTCGGAAGATTTATAATTTTCACATACGATACTAATTTCTTTTAACCCTCCGTTGGCAACTTGCGTGGTTTATGTCCTGAGTGAAATTCACTATTGAATTTCATTCTTTCCAATATTTATTTTCCCCGTTGCTTTTAACACGTTGGCTGTTATGTAACCCATATATGGGTGACGAAATAATTGATTCAGATTCCAAAATTACGTCATTATATTCATTGTACCAAATTTGATTAATATTCAGAAAATACAAAATGACTGGTAGACTACTCACAATCAGTGTTATACATTTAACCTTTTCAATTTTCATTTTAATTAAATAAATCACTTTCGATTTTATGGAATTTTTGAGGTTGTTGGATTGGTATTCAACATGTTATACATTTGACGTTCCAACGATTGTACACGGTGTCTCACATAACTAGATGTACTTCCTAAACAGTTGGAAATAGAAGAAAGTGTTATAGATCAAGGTTAAATGGTATCGGACGGTGCATAATATGCAAATAACTTTATGCACTTTTGTGCATCGATGCATCAAAAAATGCAACAGGTCCTTTTTTTTTAATGGAAACCTATGTTTTTGACTGCACCGATTCATGCAGTTTTTTGTGATCTACATAAATGTATTAACATCCGTATGTCAAAACTTATTCGTTAGGAAGTTATCTTAGCTAAAAGTTACAAACATCGTAATGGAGGACCATGTAATGCTCACGACAGCTAAAGTGGTACTCGGAAGGAATTCGAAAGGAATTCGAAAGGAATTCGCAAAGAAACCGTCTGATTGGTCAGGCGCACATAGTTGAGTCACAGATTTCTGGCTATTCGTTGTAAATTCATTACTGTGTGTTTGTGAGCTTCGCGCCCTTTGCCCCTGTGCCGTCTCGAGTTGGCTATCGTGAGCAATAGATACTCCAGAACTCTTGCTACAACGATCTTATGTACAATAACTCCCTAACGAATAAGTTCATGGCATAAGTATGTTATTATGAAGGGCACAGAAACCTGCATCAATCGGCGCAGTCAATAACATAGATTTCAATGTTTAAAAAAGGGGCTGTTGCATGTTTCTGACTCATCGATGCACAAAACTGCATAAAGTCGTTTGCATATTATGCACCGTCCGACAGCATTTAAGTTTGATCTGTAACAGTTTCTTTTATTTCCAATCGTTTAGGATATACAGTCTGTTCCAGTAGCGTGGAACACCCTGTACATTAAACGAAGCACTTCAATACGCATTCCAAAAATTTACAAAATTTTTCAATGATCTAGATCAGTAAAAAAGATCAGTCGTAAACATAAACGACCCAGGTTGTCCACGGAAGATGCAAGAAACATGCTTGGGTTAACACGGAGGGTCAATAAAAATGTTGACAATGAGTCGAAGACCCACAAGAAAATTGACGATTATGTCTTTGTTCGAGAATTTCTACGATTGTTATTCTCGTTCATCGAGAAACACGATGTACTTTGTGCACATCACTTTGTCTGACGTGTTTGTCACAGAAATATGAAACATCGTTGAGGCATTGTATACTATAGTGATGATGGGTAAATCACCCTGCAGAAGGTATTCAGAAATACTCCGGACACATTAACAGATTTTAAGGAAAGGCGTTCGGCCGTGAACGCAAACAATCCCGTGCTGACCGTTCCATTCATTCGTATGCCTGTCCATTAATTCAGGGTTCTAGTCGCTACCGTTAATCTTGGCACATGGCAGTCTGCGCAAAACCCATAATAGCGGTAAACAATCAATATAGGCATCATAGCGACCTGGTTATCGACGGTCAAGCTTGGCGTGTGGCCAGACAAAGGACCGTGTTCTTTTGGTTCTTGCGAAAAAGGTGTCGAGAATTTAAAGCGACTGCAACACACAAATAAGAAAAACGAAGACGAAACACCGTGCCAAGTAATAACTCTTTGCCTGATCTCATGAACCGCGCAAGAAATCGTGCTTTAGTGGCGTTAATTCGATTTTTAGTTACGAACACTGTTGTAATACTGTTTTCACGCGAAATGGCTCTGTTCCATCGACAAAAAAGTGTAAATTGCCGTTTGCTAATAAGGAAGCTACAGAGGAAGCAGGATCTATGGTCCCATTAGGATACTCTTCCTATCACGCGTCGTTTGTTTCAGGAAATAATTAATTTGGCAAATTATTATACAAAGGGTATAGCCGGATGAGATGGTCAAAAGTGTTGCTAAAATAAATTGATTTTTGGTCACTCCATCCGGTAAGACCCTCAAAGGAAACCCTGTGTGGCAAACTTGAAGTCGGTACCTCTACCATAAGAGTCGTTACAGGGTGAACACGGTTTTAACTCCTTGTCGTACGATTTATTTTACGGTTTTAGTGATTCGAACTTCTTTGTAGTTCATAATTTCCTAGAAGAAGGAGAGAATTTATATTAATTGTATCCCTATATGTTCTGCAATGACTGTACATTAACAACATCAAAATAGAATTTAATTTCGGTTTAAAGGAAATCAATAACATACATATTTATTATACTCTGTTCAGAATCTTCATCACGAGTCTCGTACGATATTATAGGGCAAGGGATTAATGAGTTATGTTCTATTTCTTTTGTTCTGTTCAACAAAAAGTTCAACATTCATGAACATTCTATCTAACAGCATACACGACCGAGATTTTTCCGAATTTTTGACTGCATAATCGATTTTTAAAAATTGCTGATTTTATATTGAAGTTATCAGATGACCACGTTTATATTATTAATATTGTCTATTTTGTAAGATTTTTCGGATTGGGTAAACATGTTTAAAGAAAAAAAATTTTAATTTTCTTCTCATAGAAGTTTCAAAAATAACAGTTTTACAAAAATTCAGTAGTGAGACATTGTTGAAAGCAATGTTTTTAAATTTTTCCAAAATATTTTATAAAGTGCATCGTAGTTAATAAAATAAAAAATAGATTTTTCGTTACTTTTCTATAGGTATATTATCGAATACTGAACGTTTTTATATTCAGGGAAACAATGTACATAATTAAAAATTCAATTGAAGAACATGGAATTTTGGAACACGCGTTAACACTAAACCTACCACCACCGGTCAAAATGACCGGTACCAGATTCTTTATGTTACAATTATTGAAATTATAAAGATGCTTTCATAAAAAATGATTCAATAAACATCTTCAGTAGATCGCATATTACAATAAGAACCGCACAAAGTTTAAGTATATTGAATCTTATAGTTTTTATAAAGCAATGTGTACCAGTTACTTTTAAGGCTCGGTAGGTTTAGTGTTAAACTCAAATATACATACGCAGCTCTCAATAATCCTGAATTAAAACATGCAAAACTCTACAATTTTTTTTCTATCTTCAAGAACAACCAAAATAATTCGGCCCAGTTACTGGATGTACTCTGCGTAATCGAGGAAATGGAATTTCACAAAAATTGCAAAACATTATTGTATGTATGTATGTATAAAATACAGAATAAGGAGAAATGGTATTTCACCGCATTGCCTGTCAAATAATTAAGTAAAAGTTGTCACTGGTACGTGGTATTGTCACTATCGATCGGACCTTTTCGATGAACAACGTTAGCGAGCTGATCGCCCGCGGTTTCGGACACAGGTTTGTATCAGCAGTGGTTCATTATTCATCAGCTAATACATAGCTGTAATTGTTCTCATATGCGTCGCTGTACCCGTCGAAAGCCCAAGTCGGAGTCCTGATACTACAGCGATACTGTAAAAGAATCATTAATTAGCCTGCGAAATTATTTTCATCGTTGCTCACTCTAGATGAAAACCGTGCGAACGCGCAGTCACCTGCATAGAAAATTCCACAATCTATTGTGTCGATGTTCAATCCGCAGTGCACCGAGTGCATAGCGAGAGATGTCGGGGAAATTATCTTCCCAGGACATTGTTCTTGATCATGAAATTTTTTAACGTGGGAATTAATTTGGCTTTGACTAAATGGCACTGCCAAAAACCATTTTCATGATATTTTTCTGAGAATATTGTACACTAAATAATGAGACACCTTTGACCTTTTGCACTGCAAGGTTCCCTCAGTATTTTTAGAGGACAGTTTTAATATCGATACGAGCAAAACAAAAGTTTCAACACTGTAATCACATAAAAAATTAATTATGAATTGAATTAAGGGTGGTTTCTCGTATAACGACAGTTATTCTAAAAAAAATTCTTAAAAATCACTCGTTTTCACTCTCGTTCCATCAAAAGCCGCCCTTAATTGAGCTCGGCCTCGACTGCAATGGTCATTGGCCATAAATCAATTATGAGATCTGTGAGTATAATGATGAAAAGACGGGAGCAAATGAAAATTTTGATTCCATTAGTTTTGCAAGCAAAGGATAATAAAGATTCTTGGAAGATAAAGTTTTCTTTTTTGCAAGCGAAATATCTCGTGCAAAAGTACGTACATAATACGCTGAGGACAACGTTATCCAGGGATCTCGAAGGATCTCCGAGTCTCAATTGTTTCCGCCGATTAATGTTGTGGAAACTAAGTGCCTAGTTTAAGGTGTGTCGCGAAGCTCCTTCTAGCGTTACAGAAAATGGTGCAAGGATGCTATAAAACGTGGCAATAATTACGCAAATTTCATGCAAATAGAAAAAGAATAAAGAACCGCGAGTTTGTAATTTTCGAGGCGGTAGATTCGAAATTCTAATTAACGCATTAAAAATGTAAAACATAGTACAATAAAGCGTAATAATTCGTGACGATAGTAGAACTGTATCTCGCAAAACTGGTTATCATTTTTCTTTATTTATTTGGAACACATGTGACAAGTCGAAATTCTGATAATAAGAGATGTGTCGTGCTCAAACTGCAATTAGTGAACCGCTGAGATACGCGCCCCAAAGAGAGATAATGAATAAAATAAAAAGAATAATCGGGTTTCCGGATAACTGTACAACTTCAATAAATGGTGTCAAGAACGGTATACAAAGATATAAAGCAGAGGTTGACTATATAAAATTCGACTTGTTCTGACTTTCGACTCTAGTTCGCGTCCGATCTTGCAACGAAGGCATATGAATAACGAAACCTCGTGGAGGTGAAAATTCCTTCCACCAAATACAACATAGTAGGGCCTTAGCCAATAATACTATTTTAGGGAGGTATTACAATGAACTCTAAGCAAGGGCCACGCCCTTGGAAGAATGTCGTCACACAATGATGACACTCGGTTCCTTGTATTTTTTTTGGAATCTATAAATCAGGCTTAAGGGCACAGGCTCCTGGCGCTATGTGTGGGCCTACACGTTACGACCAGTAGGGATTAGGGCTGTTACTTTCCTTCGAAGGTCGAAGATTTCGAAGCTTCGCTTTCAGAAACTTCGAAGGTGATGAAAACCGAAGTTTCGAACCTTCGATTCGTTTCCAATTAACGAATAAAAGAAATAAATTTTCATAATTTGTTTCTATATTCACTATTTGAATTATTTCAATAATTTATTGTTTAGATAATATATTTATAATTTGAATTATTCTTTCGATAGCACATTGTTAAAATAATTGTTTAAATAAATAAATTTTATAATTTGTTTCTATATTCATTATTTGAATTATTTCAGTAATTTATTGTTAAAATAATATATTTATTATTTGAATTATTATTTCGATAGTTCATTGATAAAATAATTGTTTAAATAAATAAATTTTCACAATTTGTTTCTAAATTCATTATGTGAATTGTTATTTCAATTATTTATTGTTAAAATAATGGTTTAAATGAATAAATTTTCATATTTTGTTTCTATATACATTATGTGAATTATTTCAATAGTTAATTGAAAGAACAAATTATAAAAATTTTATTAATTGAATTAATAAAATTAAATAAAGAATTAGTTAAAAAATAACATTAAATTGTCAATTTAAAATTTAATTCGTCAAAATGACACGAGAAACACTCTCCGAAACAATGGCATCGTCCAAAATCGACAGCAGCGTAAACCCAAACCGAAATTCAACAAAGATGATATCAAAATTTGTGATTATTATTGAAACCTTGGTGAAAGGTAATGCATGCATTTTTCAATTCAGTTGTCGTCTATGACTGTTGTATGATTTTGCGAGCTGTTATCGTTGGTTTCGCTCGACAACCACATTTTTCCCAGTGCCACGAAATCTGCTGAACAAAACCGTACGAATCCGATGACCCAGATTACACAGCTACTTCACCGAGACTTTCGTGAGATATCGGCGTATAGGGGTAGTCTCCTGTCTCTCGGGCTGAGAAACGGCTGATCTGTTCTTCTTGTTCGCAGAGAGAATTCATATACATTCAAATAACATCTGTTTATAAAAATTTATTCGTCGTGGGTCGAACAACCGCAGGAAACTATCAATATACGAGTACTACAGTATCAAAGCTGTGTAAAATACTATTTCCTATAGTAAATAATAAACAGTCTATTTTATTAGAGATCATACGTGCACTTTTAAAAATAAAATATTTTATTTGCTGGAAAAAGTGTTTAAAATAGTATTTCATTTGAAGGATTCCCAAAATCCAAATCAAAAAGTGTGAATTTTATTTGAGGGGGTGATTCTACATGAGAAAATAAACCAAAAATGTGGATTAAATTTTTTCATTTGACGCCTTGTTTTCGAGAAAATCGACTTCGCAAATGTTATGGTTTCTTGCATTTTAATGTTATCTGTTGCCACAATTTATTTTCATCGTCAAGAAATATTTTAAATATTATTTAACGGAAAATTCAAATCTTCTATTTTATATTTAGGATTACCAAAATAAAAATATTTTATTTTATGTTTTAAATTATCAAATTAAAAATATTTTACTTGCAGAAATTTTCCTGTTTATTTAGAATAGTATTTTATTTGAATTGTGGAACATCGACTATTTAAGATGGTATTTGAAATATTTTTACTCCAGAATTTTAACCAGCTCTGTATAGCACCAAGACTGGCTGCGTCCATGTTGTTGTTATTATTATTATTATTATTATTATTATTATTATTATTATTAACAGTTATTATTAGCATTACACTTTGCAGAAACATGTTCCAATTTTCAATTTAAATATTCAAAAACTAAAATTCATACATATCTCAATAGTGGACATTTCAAGGGTGGACATAGCCAGTTGTAATACTATACTATACATATCTGAAATTCGTTAAATGAATTGGTCAAAATCTAATTTAATGAAACCAATTACATATACAGTAGGCGATCGGATTGTCAAAGTTACTTACATAAATTAATGATTTTACATTGAAACAATTTTTAGATCAAGTTATAACTACGCTAAATTCTTATCATTTTTGTATGAAGTATTGATTTTTGAAAATTATACATGTACATTTAGTACCACTATAGACAGTATTATTCGTTACATGGTTAAAAAATGAATTTTTCATGCTGCAGATCTAATAATTTGATCATCATAAGTAGACAGAGCGGATCTTTATGCAAAATAAAATGTTTCTACCTGAATTGCAACAAACTGTAGTGACACAGATATTTATTTTCTTTCTTAATACATGTTTAATAGGATCTACTCGTTTTTGTGATAAATGTATAAAATCCGTTGTGTAACTATAAGTTATGATGAAACTGCGGACGTTATACATTTATGAGAAAAAATCAGTAGGTGAAATATAAAACATTAAAATGATTAGTAGATTTTAACGATATCAATACATATAGACAATTTTTATTTTGCATAAAGATCCGCAGGCTAGTCTGATTTCTGGAATCGTGTAATTTTTCTAAAACAATTTACTAACCTTAACTTTAGCAGCCTGTGGTTCTAATGTTAATTGCCATTCGCCCGTGTCAGTGGACCCGACTCTAAATAAAGCGACGGCTGCCCTAATGATCTTGACGGATCGATCACGTTTGGTCATGTTCAGTGGACACTGGATGACTTAGATCAAGGATTTTCCGGAACGCTCGCATTAACATTGGATTCACGGCCGACCAAGAGAACTATCTTTCCAAGAGGAAAAACGCGCGACGTACCTTGACGATGCCTTCTAGAGTAATCAAGCTGTTCATGATTTATGCTTCGCATACCAGCGATCGCTCATCGCACGTTACACGATGCCGTGATCCGTTCCTCTTCAAATATACAGTGAATTTTTCTGGGAAACAAGGTTTCTTAATTATAGAATAAATCTTCCATTTTATAATATAATTACTTCCTAAAAATCGTTATGCAAAGCTCAAAGTTACATTTGTGTTTCTTTAAAAGATCGTAACTTTTCATTTGACCTATGAAACAAATGTCCCAACTTTGCTAATATTTTAAACCTGATCGCTAAGATAGAACGAAGGAGAAAAACATTTTATCAAATAAAAATCCCCATCATTGTCGGCTAAATGACTGGTTTCAGATTCTTTATTTCATAATTAATCAAATTAATAGGTCATTTTTTTCGTAGTTAAGAAGGTCATCGGTGATTTTTGACACATAGCTACATTTTTTTATTATTGCATCGTGTAGCTGATCTAAAAATACATTGAGATATGTATAATAACATGATCTTGTAATGACCTTGATCTTCGAAAATTAAAGTTCATTTCAAGCTTTAAAGTAAGTTCAGGTATGTAGTTGTACTATATTTTTAACGAAATTATCACAGTTCAAGTGTCGGCAATTTCTCGAGAATGAGAAATACAGTGTTGAAGTACATTTTGGATCCATTGTAATATATGTATGTCGTTTCTTACAAACTCCAAGCCAAGAAAATGATTTAATGCGAATTGGTCGAGAGCAACGGTCGGTAACCTTTTCAATGAAAAGATTGAAGTTGATTTGAAAGCTTTGAATATTCATTTTACACAAATTGAAGTTAGGCGAGTGTAACAGTAGAATTTATTCAGACTTCGATGGACTATTATTATAGCAGGTGTTCAAATAAATCAACGTAAGTACATACATACTAATCAAATTTGAACAAAGGAACTATTAAGTCTGGAACCTTTAGGAAGACTTTTAAACACAATAAATACAACAACTTAATTTGTATGCTTGATATACCGAATGTTTACCATATAATGTAAACGGAAATTGTGTTTCCCAGTATTTGAGACATAGTAATATAATCAAAGTTGAAAAGTTGGAACAGTTATATAAATATACATTGCATAGTTATCAGCGCAAATTGCATTTTTCGATGAATATTTAAACAACGTTTTTTTAGCAGATGAACGACTAATTGCGTGACGAGCGTTTCATATTACCGGTTTAATTGGAAAAATAATTGAAAGGTCGGGTAATTGCAAAGCGTGTTTGTTCTCAGCGTGTTTAATTCTAGTGTATCGTGGCGAGAGGACAACAGAAGTAATTCAAATATCATGATGACCGATGAAATTCATAATGAAATGTATGCAGTATGTAAGTACATATAACATTCATCGATGTACTTACATACATGTACTTGCTATACAAATTCAAGGCGAAGATAGTGCACTAATTCCCGGATTGTATATAATTTATTGAAAACAGTTGCTATCTTAGCAAATTATTACAGCAAGTATATTGTAATACCAGAACTTCCTACGAATTTACATCTTTATTACAGCTTGGAGATGAAAATCTATTTTCTTCGTCTATGACAGGGAGATCCAACGTATTCCCCTCCGAGAACTGCGAGGTCCCCACCATCGAACCTCTTCCCACTACTACGTACGGCCGTAGAGTTAGTGAGTGCTGCGCACGCGCCGCGTGGCTCTCGTGGTGGGAGCTTCCCACTACTATACATTATAACAGTGGTGGGCACGGTTGGGGCTCCTCAAGCGCTTGTTTCTCCCACCAACCTCTCTTTCATGCAGCGCGCACGTTCGTTGCGTACGCCAATGTCTCGTGTCTTTGTTGCCCCACTGTACCGCGCTTGATGGAAGGGGCAGAGGGCGCTACGGTGTGGGCGGTTTTGTCTCAATTGAGGCAAAATTGCCCATCTCTGCATTATAACGATGAAGTCTAAGAGTGGAGGAAGAACCTAAGCGGGGAAGGTGCCTCGAATAGCTCCGGAGCTACTGGTTGGAACTGCTTGGTCTGAGTTCAGTGAAATCTCTTTGTTCTTATAATCGCTGGACTGCGAATTTGATTAATTTCTGGTAAAAATTATGAAATCAAATGCAAAACAGTAAAGGCATTCAAAGAATTTAAAGATACTATTGTATTATTTTCAGCTCACTAAAATTATTAACAAAAGAAATAAGTGTCTATGTACCTACTACATATATCTTGAAATTAATGCAGACAATTTTTATTTCGCATAAAAATCCGCAGTCTAATAATCACAACATTAGTTTAAAACTTTTATGCATTGGAAATTCCAAAAATATCTCAGTTACGTCAATTCTAGCTATTCCCAGATAAGGTAACGTGTCTTATAATCGCTTCGGTTGACCTCAGCCGCAAGCAAGATGATTGTCATCGTAAACTCCGCAACGAGATAGTCTCGGAATCATTAAGGATTGTCGGTCGCAGCTTTGTATTCTCGGTTACGTTCCAATCAAGCACGCCGACTAATAATAGTATGCATCTATTCCTTTTAATGGTTTCCCGTTATGTCTGAGAACAGAGACTAACACTTCGGATACTACAAAGTCTGGCAAAGGAACTACTTTCGCAGTGACGAAGAGCCTGAGGTTTCAGCAATCTAGCTTTACTAAATTAATAACGTCTGTTTTCGGAAATTTTGAATGCAATGAAAGTTATTATCTACTAATGTAATAATACAATCGAATACTATTGGAATTATGGGTACTAATTTACTAAATAATTCCACGTCCTTTTATATTATCACTAATACTTTATTTCAAGAGGACTGGAAGGAACGTCTTTACTATTCGACTCGATCAAATAGAATGAAAGCTAAGGAGCTGTCGGCCGAATCAGTGTCGGCAGACCAACCCAAAACTGGGTTGATTTTCCTCTCCTCCTTTTCCCCTTCCCTTGGCTCCTTATTGCTCAGTACAAACACATTAACATTCAGATGTAAAAGAATTTCTCTTCTTACATTAGTATCGAAATTGACTCGAAACTAGTACATTCATTTCAATTAATATTTTCAAAATGCGCAAATACACACTACTGTTTTATACGATATATCAATCTTGCGTAGTTTCTAATAAGTATCGTGTTCGAGTTCGATTGAAGAGAGTCACAGACAATTTTAAAACTATAACTTAAAGTAGAAAATTTTCATTTCCAAATATGAGACTAATTCCTATTTATAAAGCATGCTACAGTGCATTAAAGTAATCCTTAATAACATACAATTATTTAAAGAAAAAGAAAACTTTTAAAAATATCAATTTTAATTGTAGTTATGCGCTTTTGAAGAGAGTTGCTGTTTTTACAAATGTAACCGTTTAAAAGACGTTACAAATAATTCATAAAAACATTGGAAGAAAGAAATTTACTACAATATAATGTAGACATTTAATATATTGTATCTAATTAATATTTTTTGCTTGTAAGAAGACATTCGATTTTTAAATAAAGTAATGCTAGATTGCTGAATATCGCACTGCGCGACGTTTTCTTGCATCGCGCCCGATGCAGTTGTCTCAAGTGCACAAACGCAAAACTTACATTCTGCACTTGTGGGCGTCCGGATCGTGGGACCGAATTATTAAAGGTAATTACATGGCGAGCACGATCTTCCGACGAAAGCTTCTGTAGTCATTCCGAAGGATAGGTAGCGCGAGGCAGCTTACTCCCTCGCATTTGACTATGGTTGCATTCACTGTGATCTACCCCTCGCGAAACCCCATGCGCGCATGCAGAGAAGACCCCCTGTAATTTTCCCTCGAAAGTAGCTTCTTCAGGTAGATTATGGTCTCAATTAAAGCGAAATTTTCTGATTACACTCATTACGATTTACATCCGAAACATCTGCACGAAAGGAAGCTCGGTTCTTGCCTAGTCACGACCCACCGTGAAAATTCATGCACTTTTGAACACACTGGTCGGTGCATTTATGATCGTCTATGTAAAGGCACTGAAAACTATTAATTCGCGGTATACTTCGAGTATTACCGGATGCTCCCGTTATCATCAGTTGTCTTCTGAATTTATGGTGTTTGGGAATGATGTATTTAGTATTTTATTTAACTGCACTGACCGTTCGAGAATCATGTGAATTCAGCTTTCGTCTGCAACGTTTCTTGAAATCATAAACAGTTTCATAGAGGAATTTAACCCTTTAGGAACAACGCTCGATCGTCGATATTGTATGATGTTACAGATATTATTATTAATAAATTGTAGATTCTTATGCTCAATAGAAATGTTCTCCATCTATTGTAAAATGTGGAAGTTACTAAAAAAATTCATTTTCTCTCTTAACCCTTAAGTGGACCTTCAAAATGTACTTTAAAAATGCAATGATTCAATTAAATTACATTTAATATTATAATTTAAATTTATCTCGTCATCTCTATTAAGATTTTAAATAGAAACGTAGTGAGATAGGAAAATTTCATCTAAATTCACAAATAAAGTTTTATAAATTGATTATATTTTATATCGCACAAGGAAAGCATGTCTTTGCTACTCAAATGTCACTTCTAGAATGAATGTCAAAGATGAAGAATTCGGTTATATAGGTTTTCCTCATAATGTAAACAATTTAGCAAAACTACGCAATCGCATCCCGCCTCGTCTCGAGTCTTCAGCGTGAGAGAAAGGAATACGGAAAAGATCATTTTTGTATTTGGTCACTGCCCTTCATTTCAATAAATAAAACCAACTACTAACATAAATTTGAGTGGGGCTGCGCCAGCTCTAGTCATTTACGTAACCATTAATGCTCAAGTATTAATTCATTTATTTCACCATCATCCAATAGATGTATTTAAAGATAAACAAAACAACAATGTGCCTTCTTTGTTAACTATTTGAGAAATGCAACTCCGTCGCATTCAAGTGGTTATCACGTACCTGGATCACACTGTATAGTCTACTATTACATATTTGTGACATTTTTCTGATTAAAATGCAACCAAATATGACATAATACAGTGCATATTTGCTTCTGTACATTTGTACTTTAAAAACTTATTATCGTCAATTAAACAAATAAATGTGATCCCAATTGTATCGTGTTTGGTGTCATTTTGATAAAAAAAAAACTTCACGAACCTGTTGGTAGAAGTTTTATGAAAAAATGATTAAGAACAAAAAGTTTTGTCATTGGATTAGTATTGTCCCGCCGGAACGCTGATGCCGATTGTTTTGGTCGCTCGGCACGACGCTGGCCTCAAAAGGGAAATGAATTTCAAGGAATCGTGTCTGTCTCGATGAATGCAATATTTCAGATCCGAGATCTTTACTATCATCACGGCGACACTTAGTTATTTGTGGAGTCTGTAGGGGAAGTTTCGCGTGTTTTGGGAAAGGAGAAAATGATTTTTCACTGCGGAAAGTGTGACTTTGTGGGACGTCCGAGTACTCAGGATTCATTCAACGACGATTATCGCAGCTGTGGAACACGGGGCTGATTTTACGTGAATCAGAATGATTCGTTTGTTCCCCCTCTATTCCAGCGACCTAACGATCCGCGTTTGTACGAGTGCATGGGCTGAGGCACTGCCAGCTGACTCACGCAGCCACCACGAGCCGTCGTCTCTCCACGCTCTCTCTCTCCCGAGAGAATGAAGCCACGTTTCGCTTCTAGTCTCGTTCCAAACTCGGAACACTTCTGGTATTCGCGGTCAGTTCCGTTCTCCGGCGGCTCGATCGCCGCCGACCGATGTGCTGCGATCCATCGCCACCCCCGCGACCACTCCGAACAATCGAAAATAATACAACCGTCTTAATCGAAAGCATCGTCATCTTTAAAATCGAGCGATGACCAAAATGTTTCGAATTCGCGCAAACGTTTCGTGGAAGATTGTCCGGTTTATTGTGCTCGGATAATAGTAAGTGAGGATGCCAGGTGGTTCATTCTAAGATATTCATCCGACAGATAACAAGTGGCATTGATGATTTACTGCCTGAATTCTTTGGGCGAACTGCGAAGATTTTGCATCGGCGGAAGATGATCTACTCGTGTAACTGTGTAGATTTGTAGATCAACGAAGAAAAGTGAACTGAATTTTCGCTCATGTTTGGCGATTTGGTCGTGCTCCTGTTGGGTTCAGGTTTTTAGCACAATCTTGAGTGCACGGTGTAGCGAAGTGGAAGAACAATGTGCTCCGTACGTGGCTTTGTTATTGTTTGTGATTTCGACTTTCGACAAATGTTTGTACGTTTGTAAATGGATTATTCGAAAATATAGGAGTCACTGTGTTGTTTCGGTGGTGGGTTGTGAGGTATAATGTGCGGATAGAAACCCTGGCCATTGAATTAGGGATTGCTTTCAATCCTTTTCGTGTTATATACTTTTTCTTAATTTTATCAAATTTCTGAAATGTTTGTTACTAAATTGTGGTGATGCGTAGGCTGTGGATTTTATTCGTTCGTAATAAAAATGAGTGCAGTAGTGCAGAGTGCGGGACACCTAAAAATCTGCAGCTTAAACCATCAATAATAATACAAGTAGCTAAACATTGCATTATAGTAATAAATAAAATTTCTCTTCCTCCGATTATTCTCCTCAATTTTTTCATTTGATTTATTCGAATATAAAGATAAACAATATAATGAAGCTGAGGATCCCGAGATTTACATGTCCAGATGGGAATTCAATTATAGTTTGTTATCTCGATAAATATTTTTGCTTCATTCAAAATACTGTTCATCAGATTACTTATGATTAGACTGCAGATTTTATGCTTTTATGACAGATAGAAATACATCGAGTATAATGTTGTAAAAACACGAAAAAAAATCTGAAGGTACTGTTGTACTATTTTCAACTTGTCAACGCCTTGAATAAATAACGTTTCAGAGACATGATTGGTTTTGGACGTCAAATTTTGATTGTTTTTGAAACTTTCCATCATAAACTAACTTATGTAAAGCGACCTAACCAATTTACATTGATTTTAAAACAATACACCAATTTGTTTAGTAATAATATGGACGGATCTTTATGCAAAATAAAAACTGTTTGCATCGATAACAAGACACGGGAACAAAATAAACATTTCTTTCTTCATCCAACTATTATTAATCCGAAACTACTACGTTGATGTTCTCGAATTTTTTTAATATATCCACTACTGTAACACTATGTTTACGGAGCACTAAATGTGGCTGTTTTATATTACTTTATAAAAATAGCAAGACTGATGGATGCATTTTTGTAATTTGAGTAAGCGTAAATTTTAAATATTAGATCCCATCGTTTTTTCGGGTAAACCTGGTGTTAAATTGTACGTATTCATTTTTGTCATCAATGCATAACATCCGCAGTATAATTATGATACGGCGGCACAGCTAAAAACGTTTTCAATGGCCAGGGGTTGTGTATAGTGTTTCTCATAATTATAATTGTTCGAGTTCGGAATAGTTGAACGATTTGAATTCTTGCAGCTTCCGGTATACCTCGCAGTGTACCTTCGCACTTTATGGAAATAGTGTTCGAGCACTAAATGGTTCAAAGTGTCCGCGGATATCAGTGTCCAAGCGAGACTCGTCCGGCAAGAATTTGCGGGATCCCGATGCTCTTGCGGAGGTATAAATCGTATATTGTGTACAGTGGTATTTCTAGTGACGTTATTGTCTGAGAGACAGCGATTTCCAGGATGACGAGCGAGGTAATGCTGGCGCCCACCGCGGCGCCTGGGACGTCCAGACGAGAAATAGACGACGTCAGAGATATGGTTAGAAACGCAACCGTCACCACCGTTTATGTAAGTTACCAGACTCCCTCTGTGATACTCTGCTATGTAGGCCACGAGATTACGCTGAATTTAATCTAGATTGCGAAACGTGCGAGCACGCGACGCGCGGACGTCGGGTCAACTCTGACCCTTGTCTGCGTTGTCCCCTCACCAGTCGTTTATTTTAACAAGTTGACTGAATATCAGCTTCCAAAAAATCAAAATAACTTATCTAGCAAATCCGAAACAAGAAGGCTAAAATTTATCATGGTAATTGCCACTTTAAACCTTTGCGGACGAGGATTTTTTAAAAATATTGATTATATTTTTTCGAGATGTGCTATATTATAAATTAAAGTTTGGTAATTGTGCATAAAAGGTCCCACCTCATCGATTTCGACGATTTTTTAATATGTTGTCGGGGTGAAGATTCTGAACAACTTTTTCCTATAGATGTAACCATCGCTCAGCCTTAGTTTTTGAGATATTTGCGAAAAACTGCAACTACTACTACATTGAATTTTGCCTATACGTGCACGTCCGTGCTGTGCGTATGCATCCGCATGATGCGACCGCTCTACAACTGTTTCTGCAGATATATCACGCGATCGTCGAACGATCTATACATATATCGCGTGAACTTTTTAAAACCTATGATGATGAAGAATGAGTACATGTTACAATGACACCACACACACCCACACAGTGTATCATACCTGAAATCTCAAGCTTTTCCGAATAAATGTCATGGGCTGATTGCACTTAGTACAATTGAATGTTCCATGAATTACATTTTTTGCAATTAAAAAATCCAATACTAAGTGCAATCAGCCCATGACATTTATTCGGAAAAAAGCTTAAGATTTCAGGTACGAAACAGATTGTGGGTGTGTGTGGTGTCGTTGTAATATGTACTCATTCAAAATTTCCCACGGTTTATTATTAAACTAACTCCAGTTCCAAATTAACAACAACTTCAGTTATCTATCCAAACCTAACTCAGACTAATGTCATTTCCACTCCCTCTTAAAATAAACTGTTTGGGTTATCCATAGTCGTTAGCCGTTTCTTCTCAGAAATACTGTGTGGGTGTGTGTTAGTAATGTAAAATTCAACCCATAATGTTTTTTTATTTTATTTTTGCATTACGATGCATGAATCCGAAGAAGAGAATGGGCTGGAGTTAGTGAAGAAAAAACAGAATAATTATTAAACTTAATTATTTATTGTTGTATTGTTGCTTCATCATCATATGTTTTAAAAAGTTCACGCGGTATATAGAATGTTCGACGATTGCGTTATATATTTGTAGAAAAAGTTGAAGGGCAGTCGTATCATGTTGTCGCACACGAACAGCACGTATAGGCAAAATTCAATATACATACAGTGGCGTGCAAAAGTATCCGGACACTGTTTGACACTAGAAAGACTGAAACTTAGTATACATATACCTATATTGCCCAAAAGCAGCCAAAATGACTGCATTGTGAAAGAATAACTAATATGTAATGAAATTTGTTTAAAATTAATTTTTAATATTTTTTATATTATTTACAGTTATATAACAAGTTATTTGTAAATATTAACAAGAAAAAAAATTTACTTCACTTTGAAAAAAAAATAATTTATGCATTATTATTTGTACATTTTATGCAAATGAAAGTAGAAATCTTTTTATGTGTACATCTTCCGCAAACATACTTTTGACATTTTTCACATATATTATTTGTTTTGTTGTTGTGGCAAAGTCGTACTTGACAAATTTTGCGTTTGTTAGAATGGGTTGCATTTGATAATGTTGCAGTTGATCTTTGTGGGTCTTCATGGGTCTGATTCTATATCGGAGTACTCTTCACTTATGTTCGTTAGCTTTTCCAATAACTCACTTCTATTCGACATTTCTTTCATGACTTTAGGGCCCAAAAGAAATAACATAAACAACTTGTTAGAACAAGTATCACTGCATAAAGATTCGAATAACAAGTACTACTTTAGCTTATTAAGCAACTGCAACTTATCAAGTATACGCCCAAATCGACAATTGATCATGTACTTGTATGTTATCATGTGACGATAATCGAAAAAAAATGAAAACTGTTATTTCAATACAGAGCCGAACTGGTCATATAAGAAATTTACTCAATTCAATAATAAGAATCATTTGAGTATTTAAAATTTCCCAAAGCAGTCAAAATGACTGTTTTTGGGCAATATAGGTATAACACATATATGTATATATGTACCGGAAATGAAGGAGGGGGGAGGTAACTACAATTATTAATAAACGCATTTATATGTTGTACAAAAGGTCACAAAATTCTAAGAAATTGTGTCATTATATACATAATTGGTTTTCTAATTGAAATTAAAAAGCAGTCAAAATGTCTTCCTTGGGCAATCTAGTGTTAAGAATGAATAACTTTTTCAAAGTTAGTTCAAACGGCTTGAGTTTTTTTGAGATGTTAGAAGGATTAGTTTACTCGGTAGCGTGTAAATAATTATTTATACAAATTGCTAATGGTCGAAATTTTGAAGAAAAAAGTAAGTCGTGATTTTTAACTTTTTTACCAGTGCCTGTAATGAAAATTTAAAATATACCTTTTGTAGATCTCCATAGATTATATACATGCGCAAAGCTTCATCGAAGTCAGTTAATGTTGTTATGAGCTACGAACATTTTAAGATGGGAGCTTAAGGGTTAAAGTCGCAGATTTTCGGTCTTTCCAGGGAATTTTGTCCTTATGTAATCACCTTTAAATGTTTCTAACTCATGACGACGTTAATCGATTTCGACGAAACTTTGTACATGTACATAACATACTTAGACCTATAAAACGCGCCTTTTAAATTTTTGTTACAGGCACAGATTAAAATGTTAAAAATCGTGACTTTTACTACTATCGTCGCAATTCCGACCAATAGCAATTTTTAGAAAAAATTATTTAGAAGCTATCTAGTAAACTAATACTTCTAACATCTCAAAAAAATTCAAGCCGTTTGAACTAATTTTGAAAAAGTTATTCGTTTTTAAACGGTGTCGGGATACTTTTGCACGCCACTGTAGTAGTAGCTGCACTTTTTCTCAAATATCTCAAAAACTAAGGCTGAGCGACGGTTACATGCATAGGAAAAAGTTGTTCAGAATGTTGAATTTTACAACATATTTAAATTTTATCAAAATCGGTGAGGTGGGACCTTTTATGCACAATTACCCAAAATTTGAAATACTGTTCAAAAGGAAAGTGTGTACTAATCTTGTACTGTTTAAATAATTGAATTATGTGTTTGAACCTTTAGGAATTAGACACGTGTGCTTGATGTCGATGATTCGTCGGCGTTCGTTTATAAAGTGTTAATCTATTTACATTCTAAGAATTCAAATAAGAACAATTGACTTGAATGTGTCACACGAGAAATTCATTTTTGAAGCTGATTAAAGAATAATATCGTCCACGCGTGACGATCGTGGCAGACAACGTGTTATAAATGTAGGAAAAAGTGTCTTCACCGAATATTTCTTAAAATCAAACTTTTGAGATGGGAATATTTTCGAAGATCACTGGAGAACGAAAAAGTTATTGTCCATCTCATCGCAAAAAGAATTTACTTCCCACGTCATCCGTCGGGACCGCCATTTTCGTTACCGTTCGACACAGCGTGTTAAAAAGTCGCAGAATCGTGCCAAATCCCTGAGTCGAATAAAAGAGATACTGTCAACGAGGAGGATTCGTTTTCGACTCTCGACCCACGTTATTGAAAATGCGTCATACGTTCACTTTTTCCGATGTGCCGGATATGAAATTCTTTATCGACCGGCAACGAACCGCGAACCATCCGATTTTTTGATCGATTAGCGATACACGTGCCTCAGATACGTTTATTCGATATTCCCAATAACTGTTGCAGTGTTAGACAATATTCGGTTAGCTGCGAACATGAGTTTGCCGCTTTAACACAGAATTATCAAGTGGAATAATTAATTTTCCACGAGGAAAGTTTGCGTTTAGTATTTTGATAATATTAGCTAGACGTTCTGGTGTTTCATGTTGCGTTTCTGACAAAGACGTAAATAAAGTATGAACTTACTCTTTTGAACTGTTACCGTTCGATGACAATGTCAGTTGGATCGCGGCGATAAAGGACAACTATGTCAAGGACAAGATTTCACTCTCGAACCATGAAGCGTTACGGTGTCTGAGCAACAATGGTTGTTGAGAGTCTACCTGCCCGACATTTGGCGGGCTGAGATTCATATGTACCTATGTATATCGAGTGAAATCATGTTTTTTTTGTTTGTTGTTATAAAAAACTTCGTATACGTATTTCGATTGCAAAAACATCTATAAGCTCAGAAAACTATAAAAAATGTCTGTATGTGAGAATTAAAGCACGAAACAGAATTTTATGCAATTTATGAGCGAATTATCTGATTAAGATTCATTTATACCGATATACAGTGACATCCATTAATATTCGAATACTCTTAAAATAAGGATAACTTTTTTAACATTGGACCCAAGGACTTGAATTTTTTTTTTGAGAAGTTAGAATTATTAGTTTACTACAAGAAGTGAGGAAATATTTTGAGAAAAATCGTACAAAAGGGCGTAAGGTGGACTTACACGACTATGTTCCCAAATGATTCGTACTATTTCTTTAGTGACAAAAGGATAAGCTGCCATGTTTTAGTAAAGAATACAGTTCTTTCTCAATTAACGTTGCCCGAAAATAAATGATGCCTTTAAGATTCGAAAAACAATATTAACTCAAATCTTCAGAATTTGAACTTACACTGCTATGATACTCAGCCCGCCATTTGTTACTGACAAAGATTTTCCAAAAACGTTCCTTACGTTTCTAGCTCAATTTTTACTTCGGTATTAAATTAGCATAACTCAAGAGAACATTCTCAATAAAACACTCATTATAATAGAAAGACAAATAAATTGAATTTGTAAATTCCTCGAAAGCAAATACATGAAATAAGGTAATATCAAAGGGGAAGGTTCTCTATCTCACTCTCAATTTTTGGGCTCTGTTCGTGTTGTTTTTGACAGATTTAAGTAATACTTACTGGAACCAATCATTTGACCGACAATATCCAGTTTAAGCCTCGGACAGCGGACCGTTTTTACAACTATAAAATTGATGATATTTATGACTATTCACTGAATTAATTATCACTTTTTGTAAACATTAGACATGTTAGTCTTCCCTTTTCCCTCCAACTTAACAGCTGTCCATATAATCTAATCGCCAGAAAATGAGTAATTAAATGTCGATTTGATATTCTGGGTCAAAGAGATCCAGATTCCGCTGTCGGCGGGTGTAAAGCAGTGCTCCACGATGTTGTTTGATCATACAAAGTGGTACAGAGTGATCTAGAACAAGTTAAATCTTTTTTAAGTCTAATCAGAGTCCTAACTCTGAAGTCTATTTCGATTCCTCCGTGTAGAGTGGCCCGAGTAGGCGTGGTTTTGTTACCATCACTTCCGAAAAATTGGAAACAGTGTCCCATGATTCCTCTGTGTAGGTAGAGTAGCCCGATTAGGCGTGGCTTCATTGCTCTTGGCCCCAAAGGAGCCAGAACAATGCCCCAGAAGGTATGCTCATTATTCAGACCGTACTCCGCAATTTCAAAAAATCTAGCTCTGTAAGCCAAAATGATTCTGGATGTGTTGGGCGTGGATTCCAATGAATGGGTAGCCTTATTTACTTAACCTACTGTTTATTATACACACTATACATTGTAATATACGCTTTCTATGTCTCATTGCACATACATCTTTTCACGTGTTCTATCCGTTTTCTACCTCTCGACTCTCTCGCGCAGGCGCGTATCTCGAGCGTTACGGGGCCCTTCAGGAGCGTACCTCCTATCAGGATGTTTCTGTTCTTATTGGGGCGGTGACGATGATCTACTGCGAAGAGTCTCCGCCATTCTACGGCGTAGATTCTACGGTGCCACAAACGATACGGCACTGGCCATTGATTGCTAAAGACGGCCGGGCGAGTCGACAACGCTCCCATAAATCGCAACGGTATAATTTTCGTTATGCCCCGGGTGTTGTCGACTCGTTGCACAACTAATTAATAGGGTGATCACGTATTCCATCCGCGGAGCCAGTCCCGCGTCTGCACGGGATCCCAAGCTTCCTCTCTGTTTTGCGTGGACACTGTTCTCGAGCCGCGTAGGCTCGGAATGATGACCGGCTACCTACTTGCACGTACTGGTCGGATGTCACGAGAAATCGCATTCTTTCGCGACCATAATTCTTCGACGAACAGAACGCTGCCGCGGGACCGATGCGTCTCGTCTGATGCGACGTGGGCAATCGACGTCTGGCCACTGTTGATAATTATAGAGGAGATGGTACTATTGCCAGATACCCATTTTGTTTTATCATCTAGAAAGTCGCAGTATAGTCATCAAATGAACAATTGAATGTATCAGGATGTTAGATGTGAAAATGACCGATTTATACGCATGAAAAAAAATGACTTCATTGCGTACGTAATAGGCAATGCTTACTATGTACAGGGTGGTCTATTTAAATATAACCACACGAACATCTCCTTCGGTTGTATTGATATAAAAAAATCCATTTTACGTTGTTTATTAGAAACAAGTTTCATGTCTACATCCAGTTTTACAGAGAATATATGAACCGTCTATTTTGAAAGTGACCTAAGTCCATTTATACTTAAATTGAGATATTTAAGAGTTTGCGTTTCAATAAAATTAAAGATATATGTATAGGATACCAATGTGTCATACTGCTTAAGTGTATCTAAAAGTGTCAAATTTATAATTCCTATTAAAATAATAACAATTATTAAGTGAATAATATGTGTTTTCTTACCAAAAATGTAGTTAAGCCACTTTCAAAGTTAACAACCAGATTCGTCATAAAATTTGAAAGAGCCCAAGTCCATTCGACATAATTTAAAATGCTTCAAATTGAAAAAACAATACTCAATTTATTTTATATTTCTTTACAACACTTAAAAAACACAATTTATGCAATTCGGAAAATTTTCCAACTACATAAATTACATAACAATTTACGGCTCATCTACATTTTGCGTATGCGGGAGGGATGTCATGTTGCACCGGTGGTATATATCGTAGTAAGTCCATCATGTCCTTGTATTTCGTTGTTGTAATTCAAAAGTAATGGTTTTAATTATTGAACTAACTGCGAAAACTTATGTGTCCAAAATTATCGTGTATACTCTGAATATACTTAACAGCAAATGTTGTTTATGACAGATAACTTCAAGTTGTACACGTTAATACGGTCAACAGAAAGTAATTGACAAATGGACTTAGGCCACTTTCAAAATGGACGGCTCATATACACGTAAAATATACACTTACAGTCGATAATTTAATGATTAGTCGCTTCACAAAGAATATATTTATTGTCTATGTGATGGATAATGTTGCCTACAGTACTGCTAAACAAACACTTGCAATCTTCAAGCATCACTACTTTCTAAAGATAATAAGAATTCAGTGTAGTTAAATGTTCATTTGGAAATTGATCGTTTCAATGTGAATTTGGCAATTTATGCAGGGAAAGATATCCCTGAGTGAAAAAGGTCGAAAAATGATCTTCGTATAAAAATATTCAGTCAAACTGCATACAAAATGTCTTTTATACCATGACGACTGAAAGACTTATTTAGGTGGCAGCATGTTAGAAGACCACCCGGTATAGACGCAAGACCCAGGAACTTTGAGATGATGTATCGATGACATTTGAAGCAACTTTGGGTAACTTTGAATATGCATTCTGGTGATTTAAACCTCGGTTCTCCAAAGGTTAAGGGGAGTCGGGCATTTTACCAGTGCGTGTGTAAATTTCTCAATATTCCTTTTTTCTCAGAAAATGTAAGCGGTCTCTTTAAAAAATTGTTTTTGTTTGATCCTGTACTTTTTTTACACATTATGTACATGGTAAACTAATCCTATTATCTTCTCAAAAAAAAAAAAAACGAGCCGTGTGAACGAATTTTAAAAATGTAATTAATTTTTAATGGGTGATCGGATGTTTTGGCACGCCATTGTATATAACGCACTTAGACCTTCATTATAGCAATTAAAAAGAAAACTTTTTTACACATTATCTGGTAAACTAATCCTTCTAAAATCTCAGAAAAACCTCAAGTCATTTGTACCAATTCTAAAAATGTTATTCGTTTTTGAAGGGTAGTCTCAAACTTTTGTCCGCCACTGTATTTACTAATATTTGCTTTCACAATGCAGGTTTGTACGATCTGCGAAGGATCGTCGTAAATATCGGACGTTAAAATATCTCATTGAACGTATATTCTCGGACGTGCCGGCGCACGTGTTGTGTCACAGATGAATAAAAAGCGGTGGAAAGCGTTGATCAGCGTTACCATAGAAGGAAACGGCTCGTTCTCACATTTCGATCCGCCTACAAGGATCGCAGAGGTCTCACGGTGAGAGTGAACGAGCATTCTCGAACGACTAATTCTTCTAATACCGCGAACCCATCGTCCCATCTATGGAAATCGCAAGAATTCTAATATCTAATTACTCGACGGCTATACAATATATAATCGACTGTTCGATTTTCGAAATAAATCGATCGTCACTGGCAGCCAATTAAAATACTTATTCCGCGACAGGTTTCGTATTTCCGCAGAATTAAAGGCCGCGAACTTTTTAACGAAGCAAACACTCGACAAAGGTGAAGACGTAACAAGGCGATCGGAGCCAGCCGTCTATAGCATTCTGGAATTTCGAATTGGCTCTTTCGGCTCCTCCTCCAACCCGCCCCTTTGAACGCGCGATCATTCGCTTTGAGTATGCCGGAGCATAGGCTTTAATGATCTTACTGAAATACTGGAGAGGCCACTTCGAAATAAATTCTGAAAATCGCGTATCTCGGTGCGTCGACTGGTTGGAGAGTTTTTTTTCTAGTACTGTGCTCTTTCTAGCAGCTCTACTCGAGGAACTCGAGTTTCCTTCGAATCGTCACCTCGTCATCACTTCTGCATAGCAGAACCCAAAATTCTCGATCCTCGACTAAAATACAATGAGAGAGTTTATAGAGATGGTACACGCTTGTCTTGGCACATAAGGAAGCTGATTGAAAATAGCAAAAAGTATTTTGTTAGAAGTTCACGAGTTCTGTTCAACAGGACTGCAACACCTACGGTGGCTCACAAAAGTATTCGCTCGCCCTTTAAATCAGAATAACTTTCTTAAAGTTTGACCAAACCACTTGACTTTTTTTTAGCAATTAGAAGTATTGATTTAGTAAATCACGTGCAAAAAAGATTTTGAAAAATTGCAATCAGTAGAAATTACATGAAGAGATAAAAATGGCAGTTTTTAAAACTTATTTATTTTATGCGCTAGTGGAAGAGCACCACTGGCGGCAACTCATGTCTGGCGTAGATATTTTGCTTTCTGGTTCGGTAAAAACGTCGATGTTGCAAACTTCAAAGGGAGGATTCTCGAGATAAAAGTCCTGGTCTATCGCGTGATATAGTTCGATTTTACGCTGGACCCTTATTTTTTGAGATAAACTCAAAAATATCCTCCAAAATTGGTACAAAAATGGTGTCTCTCCGTTTTTAATGATCGTTTAAATATGTTTAAACATTCATAATGTATTAATATTATATATCACTGTATTAGGGAAAGTCTACACAATCTTTTGCTGCAAAGAACAATTCAATATCTTTTATAATAACATCACAATATTTGTTTAAAATTGAAAAATAGGTTTTTTTTTCAAAGTCGTGTTTCTCAAAAACTGTGCGTGTAGGCGAAAAAGTAAGGGCAGATTCGGAATAAGCGCAAAAAACTCTATAAGAACCACCCAACAGTAATTAGGAAACATAAAAAAAGTTGAAATTTGTTGGATCGTGTTACTCTTCTGAATTTCTTCATTTTATTTAGTCAAATGTAAAAATAAACATCATAAGCAGAATCCTTATGGAGATTCTCATATCGAAACAGGAATTTAATTAAAGCTTGTTTTCTCGATAATTACTTCTGCTTAATTAAAAACATTCTCGAGCTTATACTTCTTATGATTACACTGCAGATTTTATGTATTTATGCTAGTAATGGAAGCGTGAATAATAAACAGTAGAGACGTTGAAAGAATACGGGAACATCATTGCAATATTTTGTACATATTAAAATGATTGAAAGAAAAATACATTTTCATCCTACTTCCATTTCTTACGATCTGTTTTACGACTTACAAGGAGAAGACGCGGTCATGGAGTCTCAGATTTTCTCGAAACTTAGCATATTAGTAGATTTCGTTCTCCTGTTTATGAAAATGTAGCATTGTAGGCGTCGATACTCAACAACTTTTTATATACGTTAAGACTGATGAAGTTAGTGTTTCTTTCATATTATGTTCCTTTTCAATAAAATTTTTATATTTTGTTTCCTATGGATATTATGAGTGTATTTTTCATGTGCAAAATATTAATGAAATTAATTAAAATAGATAAACTGAACAGAAAAAAAGAAAAAAATGGAGAGAAAGGAAAAAAAGAAAAAAAGGATTTGAACACTGGCCTTCCCGGTAATGAATCTAGTACGTTACCATCACGCCGTTTGGCATTTGACAAAAACTTCAATCAAAGCTGTACTTAACGGCTTAATGGATATAATGAAGTTTAAATTGTAAATATCTCATAAATTATTGAGTATCGATGCCTATAATGCTACATTTTTATAAACAGGAGAACGAAATCTACCAGTATTTCGAAGTTTCGACAAAATCTAAGACCCGATGACCGCGTCTTCTCCTTGTTGGAACATGTTTATTTTGCATAGAGATGTGTAGTCGGCTCACGATTATTACTTTATGGGTTGTTTTCATCGAAACTACCAAATCTGACAAAGAATAGTCGGGTCCACTTCGAATTGCGAAAGTTTCGCTGTTCTATTCTATTCCATCGATTTTCAATTTCAAGTTTGATTTCGTTGAGCATCGGTGGCTCGTCCTTCCTTCAGAACAACTCTCGTAAATAATCGATCGATAATGTTGATCGCCTTTGATCTGTTCCGCCATGGAAGCGCTATCACAGTACAAGATCACCTTCAACTTTCGAAATTAGCTCTATCTTGTAGAAATGGTGTACGCGTGGGTGCGCGTGGGTGTGTGGACACCGTATTAACTTTATTCTCATGGCTCGAGCCCGATTTAAAGTAACCACCCATTGCTCGTACGCACATACTTAAATTGCCATAACTCGCATCAACGATTTGCCTTTCAATTATGCGCCTGTGTTTCCGGTATTTCGCAATCAAGTGCTCGTTTCTCTAACAGTTTTCAACCTGCTGTTTCTTGAAATTTTTGTTGCATCTTCTGTTTATTGTTTATCTTCACTTTTCTGTATGTACAATCTCCATGTGAGAACATTACGATCTGGAACACTACAAAAAATTAGGAGCTATTGACTACTGGCCATTCAGTGTAATTAATTTGAATCGAATCACAGAGTCATCGAAATTATTAACTGTCAGACAACACCGGACGGTTCATCCAATTATATAATTGATGATGTTTATAACTATTCACTGCGTTAATTATCAATTTTTGGAAACATATTCCTGAAGGTATTTCTTGTAGACACGTTAATCTTCCTAATGTAATAGCTGTCCATTTAATTTAATCGCCAGAAAATGAGTAAGTGAATGTTGATTTTCATATTTTGGCACAAATAGACCCAGCTTCCGCTGTCGGAGGGTTAAGACGTACCTATGTCAAATGATTCAATTAGTTTCCTTATTTAACACTTTGATCGCCACGGCGCCCATATCTGAGTGACGGAATTATTTATACAGAACTAGCCTTTGCTCGCGGCTTCGCTCGCACTGGAAACCGTTTAATACCCTCGGAAATTGATATTGTTTCTCCATAAAACCTTTTAACACCGCCCCCCACCCCTATAGAGTTTTAATTTTATGTCACGTCGCCATCTTAGATTTCAAAATTGTTCAAAAATGTTTGATCAATTATATCAAAGAGCATTAAGACCAAGTTTTAAGCAAATCCGACCACAAATAAAATGTTCCTCATACAAACGTTGCAACCCCTTTTCACCTCCTTAGGGGTTGAATTTCGAAATATCCTTTCTTATTCCTTGTATAAATCATAAAGGAAACCTCTGTGCAAAATTTCAGCTTTCTAGATCCAAGGGTTTAGCCTAGGCGTTGATGAGTCAGTGAATCAGGATTTTCTTTTTATATATGTAGATCAAAAATTAGTTTCTACGTTGGCAGATTGACTGTAACAAATTTGCTTAAGATCTGCGAATTAGAGAGGTTTGAAATAGTGATTAATATCAGAAAACTAAACTTGTGTGTGTCAGTTTTTGTTTCTTTAAATAAATTTCTTTGGTCTTGTGTAATTTTTGTGATTGTTGAGTGGGCGATCAGCGTGTTAAGCAGGTATCGTAATAAAAACTGTACAAGATCTAAATAAATTCAATCTTCTCAAATTCATAAGGCAACAAGCACCAGTCACTTTTAGTGATCTGCAAGTTTAGTATTAAATCGACGAACAAAATATTTCTGTCCTGGTAATAGGTAAATTTTTATATTGTATAAGATCTATTCAAATTAAAACTTCAACTTTCCAGTATTTTTCACCACCCATTCCCATTGGAATTTATAATATTATGAAATTTTTCAAAAAAGTTCTACGGTTCATGTTTTAAACACAACACTCCAAAAAGTTCCACACTTTTTGCAACTCCTGCATTCTATAAATACCAAAAATCAACGGTAAAAGTTTAAGCTTGAATGGCGTTGTTTGCGCTGCAGAGAACTTTTTTTGTCTCAATGGTCGAATTTCTGTGTTTTCCGTGGATTCTGCAGATTGTCCAGAACTACTCAGAAATCGGCGTTTTCACTGGCTTCCGCGAATCAAACCATTTTCGTCCGCGAGCTTTCGCCTGGTTGTTCGGGACCGGTCCAAATTCGTGTTAGTCCGAGTTCGTGACTCATCGTATGGGGGTTTTTATAGTTATGCACGGGGTGTGTTGTGCCAGCTGACTTTCCAGACTGATTGCGCACTGAAAAGCGAACCGTTGCGGCGCGCCGGTTCCCATTCGTGGAAGAATGGCCGCAAAACGGAGCCGAAAAGAGCTAAAAGCGAACTTTCGGCGCACAGGTGCGGCACAGAAGGAACTCGAAACTCCGGAAAACGTGACGGAATGGTAAATAGTTAGGGCAGTGCTGTTGAATTATTTCTAGATGCAAATTAAAGTCCAGTTTTCTTCCAAACGCGTGACACGATTCTGAATCGCAGCGATAAATATCCATTTAATAGAAAATCAAACCTTGAAAAATCGATTTAAAAGATATCTATCGAAATACTATTTATATACAGGGGGAGGTACTAACTATTACTACCTACAATAACTACAAATGTATGATAGTAGTAGAATACTTTTCGAAATGAAAGTTGCATCGGACAACAGGGGCCGTAGTGTGGCGTTAATCTTTTGTTGCTAGGTGCAGTCGCTTCAGAGATGTGAAGGTCACCTTTGTTTTTTTTTTTTTAATAGAATGCTGTTTTGGTACCTGTTTTCTGATAGCGGCTATTGAAACGAATCTAACGAGTTGCAACATTAAGGACTTTGAAGGTCAGCAGAGGTCATTTATGACAAAAAAGGAAAAATAAACTTGCATTTACAGAAGGTGTTCAAAGTGATTGCCACTGGTATCAATGCAATGCTGCAATTTTCTTATCACGGATTGAGTAGTATTTCTTATCACTTCTATGACCTTTGCTGACCTTCAAAGACCTTAATGCTGCATCTCGTTGGATTCGTCTCAATAGCCGCTATAAGAAAATATGTACCAAAACATAGCATTCTATTTTAACCAGTTAGCTGTTTCCGGAGAAATGACAAGCTTTTGTGTTATGACGAGTATACTCGTGATGCGTAAAAAGTAGATAAAATTTGCTGTTAAATTGCAATATTAGTGAAAATACATTCGTATTAAGATGTTTTGAATATTTGGAGGCCAAGACGAAAAAAATAAAAAACTAATAAATATTTAAAATAAATAATTATGAAAAAAACTGTATATAGTGTGAACAACAAAGTAGTTCGCGTACTTTTTACGACACATTTTAGGTATACACTTTTCAAAGAGGTCGCAACAGCTAACTGGTTAAAAAACAAAGGTGACCTTCACATCTCTGAAGTGACTCCACCTAGTAAGATACTGTTGTTCGATGCAATTTTTATTTCGAAAACTTTTCTACTTCTATCATACTTTCGGAGTTATTGTAGGTGGCAATAGTTAGTGCCTCAAGTTGTATATATCCATATGCGATTATGTAAATTGGACCTGAAATGCAATAGTTTACTTCTTATCGCACTTTAGAACCGATTTACAAAATCAAGTTGTTCAATGAAAAGTAACTCAATATTAAGTGTATAATTTTTATAAGTACCATCGAGATATATACCAATAGTATTTCATGATGAGATACTGTATATAAACTTTTAAATTAGATTGATATATTTATATATTTATTTAGGACTTGAAAAAAGAAATAATTAACAAGAATTTAAATATTCACTAATCAACATTTATCAACCCTTATTAAATAATTGTTTATTATCATCAGTTTCCCGATCGTCCACTTCTAATCTCGAACTCTCCCGTGCCTCCCCATGAATCGAAGATCGATTCGTTTCAAAATCAACTATCCATGAATCGATTAAAAAAAAATTGAAAATCGCTTCAGAATCGCCCAACCCTACTAGAAATACATTTTGTGGTTGTTTGAGATCGATGCAGACCGATTGCACTAATTTTAAACAGTACAGTGCTCCCACGAACAACGCGGTTTCGATTATACGCGGAATCTTTTTTGACAAATTTCAATTTTGTACATTTACACTGAATCAATTTAGCATATCTTTATAATTTTCTTTATCTAATCAACAATAAGGGAGTTGAGGAAGAACAACTGTGTATTTGCTCGTGTTAACAAATTCCTCATAAATTGTCCTTGCCTACTCCTGTATGTACACTGCTGTTGTACGCTGCTTCTTAGCAGTGGCACCGAATTCAAACACATAATAAACCGTACAGCTACAGTGATTGCCATGAATATTCAGACACTTAAAAAGATGATGACTTTTTTAATATTGCAGCATACGAGTTGGACTTTTTTGAGAAGTTAGTACAATTGGTTTACTGCACGACGTGAAAAACAATTTGGAAAAAACTGTAAATGGTCGGAATTGTAGAGAAATAGTCAATCTAAATATGCATTATATTGTACAATATTGATTTTCTTTTTGCTTACATAAACAATAGTGTAAAATTAATTTTTGACCGTCACGACTAGTCCAATCGTGACTTTGTTCCGTCACTTGATTTATGATATATGTACCTGTAGAATGGAGTGAATGTATAAGAATTCATTGGAATTATTTTGAAGAGTTGAACGTATTTTGGTTGTTTGTAAACGAACGACAAAATGTATAAAGTAGGGGCCACCGATTAATTTGTACACATAAAACAGTTTTTTAAAATTATCATCAATCCGGTTACAGTTTAAATGAAAGTTTTAAAATGATAGGGAATTGTTAGGCTGTTGAGAAATCGTGCTAACATGATAGAAGAGCTACACGGATCCGGTATCAAAATATAAACGATATCCTTCCGACTTCTGCTAACGTATTCCTCCACCAAAGCCGATAACGATAAGTTCACGCAAATATTACACCACCAACCGTAAAACGAGCCGTGTTTCGTCTCTGATAAGACTCACCGGTCAGATAAGATTGCAGGTACGTATTATGCTAGACGAACATTACTAGCGGTTATTTCAGAGGCGCGGTTAGATCTGGGTAAATTTCAAAACAGTATTTCTTCCAATCAAGTAAACCGGTTGAAGGGGATTTCCTATCTTGTGCTTATGGTGCTTAGCAATCGACGAATACAAAACAACCGTGCGTTTATCTGCAATTTCTGCTACAGCTACAGTGAGTGCTGGATTAAGACCATCAGAGGCCTTAAGCATCAGAGCCAGGGGTTGAAACGGTTTCTGAAAATAACTGTTTGAAACAGTTATTTTTAGGATCTGGATTTCGGTTTCGGTTTCGGTTCTTCAGACTTCAGAACCTATAATAAGTCACGTATCGGTTTCATATCGGTTTTGCAGTTCTGCAACTGATATGTTTTGGTTCTGGGCTATACAGGGTGTTTCAAAATTCCTTCAACATCCGGAAATGGGAGGTTCCTGAGATCATTTGAAGCGATATTTTCCTTTGCAAAAATGGCGTCCGCTGCTTTGTTTAAGAGTTATTAACGAAAAACACGGACCTATCAGAGCGTAGCTACAGCGGATTGATTCTGGCTCAGCCAACGACGACGCCACGCTAAGCGGGACCTGTCACCGAGTCGGACTCCGTTCGCTGTAGCCGCGCTCTGATTGGTCCGTGTTTTTCGTTAATAACTCATTAGCGAAGCCGCGGACGCCATTTTTGCAAAGGAAAATGTTGCATCAAATGATCTAAGGAACACCTTATTTCCGGATGTTGAAGGAATTTTGAGACACCCTGTATAGCCGATATGAAATCGATACGTGACTTATTATAGGTTCTGAAGTCTGAAGAACCGAAACCGAAACCGAAATCCAGAACCTAGAAATAACAGTTATAGAACCGTTATAATATCGGTTCTCAAGAACCGTAACCATAACCGATATAAGCGAGAACCGATATTCTCATAACAGTTATAACATTTTTTCGGTTCTCGTAACTGTTTCAAGAACCGGAATCGATATCATAACTGTTTTCAACCCCTGATCAGAGCACTTAAACAATTTGTAGGGCCTCTTATGCAGGACCACATTCACCGGAATGTAAGGTAGAGCTGTAAGATTTCTTAGGCAATTCCAATAATTTGACTAATTAGTGTTTTTAACCACAGTTAGGTTATTGCTTGCTTGCTATCATTTCGTTCTTGTCGCTCGCTCACACATACCCGCAAGTACTTAGTTAGAAATTTTATTACTAAGTCAAAATTGCTAAATTCAAGAAATTTGTATGTTGCCCTCTTTCTCCTGCTGCCCTAAGCATGTGTTTACTTTGCTTATTGGTTAAATCAGCACTGGTTACAGCACCTTCTTTTTAGTTCAAACGGAACTGTATCAGGAGTTCCAGTGATAAATATCATACTAATCTATTTCTTCTATTGGCTATAAAGTGAGTAAGTGAGTAAAGCAATGAGAGATAATCGTCGATCCTTCCGATACGAGATCCGAACATTCGTTTTGCATTTTTCAACCTAAAACGTTCGCTTATCTTAGACTGAACTGGATCTGTGTCTATCGTGTTCAATATGTATGGTTAGTCTTGCACACATATACAGGGTGACCGGTTTCAATCCGCTATAAATGCAAATGACTCGTACACAGTATGTATATTATATAAAAAAAATAGTTCAGATAAGAAGTGAACGGTTTCGAGAGGGCCACAATCTGGTGCATACCGTATTTTTGTAGATGCACCTGCAGAAGTCACATGAAGGGGACCAACGTTTTTTTTTTAAATGGAATCGTATGTTTTCTAATGCACTAATCGATACAGCTCGTTAGTTTCTATTAAAAAGTATAAAGATATTTATGTCGAAAAATCATTGGGTTAAGAGATTTTTTGTCAAGAACATTGGAAGAGCATCACAGTCAATGCAATCTTCCCTTGTTTCAAAGCAGTTCCATACTATTGTGGTGGCTACTTCCCATGCTCGTCAACAGAGGGACAGTACGACTACTTTTCCGCTACTATAGCCCGCGCAACGAGAGTTGGCACAGAGAAACTTGTGGGGACCACGTGATGCTCCCACTACGCGCTACACGTATTCCGCGATTGACCGAATCGCTTGAGGAAGACGGCAAACGAGCGTATTGAGTGTGACTGTAACAGAGAGATGTGGTGACCATGAAGTAAGATGGTGGTGAAGCTGAGCGCCTATGTCGACCGTTCCCGCCAAAACGTAAGCGTAAGAGTGCGATCCACTGATCAGTGGTGGGATCCGCAGCCTTGCGTCAAGAGTGGGGACTCGCCGTTCCCCCTGCACCCCACTGACGAGATTTTGTGCCAACTCTTGTTGCGCGGATAATACCTGAATCTTCCTCTGTTTGTATTGTATACCGTTCTAAACTGTCCTTGGTCCGCTACAGTGTCGCCAGATCGCTGAAATCGAATACAATTTACCACTTCTCTGATGAGCAGAGTAATATGTAATACCTTGCGCGCCACGTCACGTGACCAGTCTACGGTCTTAGTGGGGGACGTTGGAGTATGCGCAGGAGTGGAATGGGATAGTGGAAGGGGGAAAGGAGGAGAGGAAAGTCAACTCAGTTTTGTGTTGATCTAGCGACACTGGTCCGCTAGATACTAGATAGCCTTACTGACGAGTCCTCTAGCGGGCCTAGGACGAAAACACTTCCTTCTCTTTTTTCCATAATTTTCATAATCGAAAAACCGCCGCCATACTATCTATGACCATTTTCCAACGTTCTAGAGAAAATGTCTCGTAACCATACTTCCTCGAAACCATTCACTTCTTATCTGAACTATACAGTTTGGATCACATTTTCTTTAATCCACGATACAATGGAACCTCTATTATTCGAACTAATCGACAGAACATGACTGTTCGGATAATAGATGAGTTACCTTTATATTATTACCTTATATAAATTGTGTTGTATATGAATTTGAACTTTAGGTTGAACGGTTCAGTTGTATATCATGTTGTACATCAGTCGCTTTAAATAAGTGTATTGGGACAACGAAGGATCCAGATAGAATAAATGTGTCGCTAATAAAACATATCTATTAACACTCCTATAGGTTTGAATGAGCACAATGGTCAGCCAATCCTAATGTATACGTAAAATATTTTAAAAACACTTCATAACAACAGTGCCTGAGATAGGTGACAATTACCCTACTATCAGTTCGGATAATCAAGATTGTGCTGAACTTCACAATCGTGTTTGGTATCATTATAATCAGAAAAACCTCAAGAAAAATTTTGTTTTCGGTGATCAAGTTTTTGGACCTCTCAATAGACAAGAGGTAGTCAAGTATGAGTGAATGAATAGTGGGGATAAATTTTTCACAAACATGGTGCACATCTCTCTGACATGTATCGAGACGTTCCTGTACTATTACGGGCTGTGAATTATACGGGGAAACTTTCAAAAAACCGGTTCCGGACGGTAATGCTGAAAGTTTAGGCGACTTCGGGGGTTGTTTCTGCACGGCTGAGTAAGAGCAGCGTGACCCCGGGGCCTCCATTGTTATCAGGGGCCGAATCCAAACAAATGTTAAGTACGTGTCAAGCGGGAACAGACAGGAGATCCATTTTGCAGGCTCGTCCTCGTCGGAGACAGCTTCTGCCACCTTTGAGGTATAAATACACGACGGCGGCGGCGGAACGAACGAGGTTTTACCGCGAAGTGAATGGGTTACTCCCCTTCCGGTTTCGATCCCTTCTGGTCTAATGCAAGCTAATCGAGAGAGATCGCGTTTAGTGGCATCCCCGGCCTATCTGGCATCGAATCTTCACGGCACAGTCGACGTTTAACATTAATTATTGCGCGGGTTGTTGTTTCTACCGCACTGCCTCTCGATAATCGTCGCTCGTTTTCCCCGTTGAATACAATTTAGCCTTTCTAACAAAGGAAGCTGTCTCATCGCAGCGTGACCGGTTTGCATACCTCGTCACCAGATGCAGAAATGCCGAGTGTGCGTATCGCGATGCGTGTCACGATGCGTGCGTATCGACCCTCGACCGCACTGTGCTCCAAATTGGAAAATTCGGTCGCGTTTTGTCGAAACAAGGACAGCTTTATCGATTTCGACCTAATTGTCTATTCGTATCGACAATAGACACATAATATTTTAGACAACGCTGGATTAAGCAATAAGTGCTTAGGGCATCATGAGAAGGGGGGCACCATAGAAATTTTCTGAATTTTACATATTTTACATGGTAATAACATTGCTAAGTGTTTATTTGCATGTACGATCGCGAGTGCGAGTGGGCAGAACGAACGAATAGTGAAAAGATGAAAATAAGTAACGAGCGAGCATAACTGCAACTTTGATTAAAAACATTTTTTCGTCAAATTATCGAAAATGCCTAAGCGTATCCTGTATAAGGAGGCCTCAAAATCTTTTCGTGCTCAGGGCTTCTAAAGGTCTTAATCCAACACTGATTTTAGAAATCTTAAACTGAATGGAAAGGTTGCCGGATAAGATAGTCGAAAATGCAGTTATTCATCTCGACCAGAAGGACAGTTATGGGGAAATGGAAAAGATGAATTATTGGCCTGTTTTTCCTATTTAGTCACATGCGAAAATACTGAAAAAATCTAACAAATGTCAAATACTCAGATACATATACGGTGATTAATTCCGATTATTTTAAATACAATATCCCGGTTGTAAAAAAAATAAAGAACTCAAAGAAAAACATCGGAAATATGCAGATTTCGCATTGAAGTTCAAAAACGACATCATTTATATTTTTACGGCAGGGATGGACATTTTTGTCAATTGAGACAAAACCGTTCCCACTATAGCGCCCACTGTCCCCCACCAGCATCCGCCTTATCATAGAGGAAGGAAGTGCTTCGCCCGTCGCGAACAGTGCGCAGGCGTCGCGCATGAAAGAGAGGTTGGTGGGAGAAGCAGGCGTTTGAGAGACCCCTAACGTGCCCATCCCTATTTTACGGTATCAGAGTGTAGGCATAAGTATTGTTCATGAATTTTTCTAGCTCTTTTGGTGAGGTGCGTAAAAAAAAGAAATAATTTTTTCGATATTTCTACAGACGATTCGATTTATAGTATTTTTGACCGAAAACGTATCTTCAATTTTTCACCTGCTATATCACGCACAAATATCCTAGAACAAAATGATGATGATCTGCGAATGTAAAGGCTTCAAGCTTTATAATGAGTTCATATTTATCATTGTACTATTTTTGTTAACGAGATTATCATAATTCAAGAGAATCGGATATTTACTGTTAAAATATTTTTGGGTCCACTGTAATTTCATTAATTGCGAAATAACGAATCTGAAATCAGTCATTTAGCCAACAATGCTTGTTTTAGTATCAGAAATGGGGCTTTCCATGTGATAAAATTGTTGTTTCCCTTCGAGGTATCTTAGCGACCAGGTTTAAAAAGTTAGCACAGTTTACAAAGTTGCATAGATAACTATTAAATGAAAAGTTACAATTTTATAAAGAGACACATGTGTAACTTTCAGCTTCGTATCACAATCTTTAGAAAATACTAAATATTATAAAATGGCGGGGTTTTATTCTCTAATTCTGAAGCCTTGTTTTCTAGACCGTCCATAAAAACGTTTCAGCAGCGATGCACTAATCATCCAATCGTATCAACGGGAACAATCCATGAAAGTGAAATAATACAATTCATTTACATTATAAACTCGTCATACGATAGAATGTAAAAATTGTCATCTTCGTGGAATGTGCAGCTTTCTCCAGAAAAAGTCCTGAAGATCCATTTTTAGAACACTTTGACTGAATAGGTGCTATTAACCGACCACTACAGTGTTCCGTAATGCGTCACGTGCAGTTGCATTTTGCAGTGATGCAATCCAGGTCATTGGCTCACCGATAAAAACATATCGACCGGGATGAATTGTTTGGAGAGTTTTGTCGGATAAAATCGACCGACGGGTGATATTGATCGGGTCGGGTTCGAACCGTCACACGTGCTCGATAAATCATCTTCGGTGAGCTGGCTCGTCTCGAGATTTCAATTATCGATCTCGATGTATCGTGTTACCGGCAAAATTCTATGCAAGATCTGCAATGCAGAAAGATAGCGCACGCTCGCCGTCTTTAACTTTTCGATCTCAACAGCGTGAAAGTTGCCAATGGCATGTAAATATTGCTTTGTACGAGCGTGGAAATGTAACTTTGATTGACGTGAGTTCGACGAGTGCCATTGGAAGAGGTACGACGTGGTCCATCAATCACTTTTCCATTTCAAACATCAATTTTTTTCATCTGCGCATAGGGTAGAGGAAGCAATTACTGTCGGGTAGCCAATTACTGTGCTTATAGTTTATTTTTATGCATAATTATCATTGTATTTATCGAAGATATATTAACATTTTTTGTGTATTCAATTAATTATTTATTTGGTTAAATTTAACATGTAAAACACTAAAATTCTGATTATACTACAAAAATTGTTTTAATTTTTTGATAATGAATTCGTGAAATTTTCTGTATAGTTTATGAAAAAGCTTAAGAAAATACTGAACGAATGAAGGTCAATATTCAGTACTGTGCAGCTTATCACAGGTTAGATCTAGCTAACCTCAAACACATCTTCGTCATATTTTTAAAGAGATCAACTGTATATATAAAAAATGTATGAAAGCTGTCTTCTCTAATCTGAACTTTTAAATGACTTATTATATTATATTTTTATTATAGAAAAATTTTATTGAAATATTAAACTTTGATCAGCGCATATGCTAAACAAACATCCAATAGGCGGCGCGGTGTTCTAACCTGGCAAGAATTTAGAAGAAGTTAGAACACCGCGCCGCCTATTGGATGTTTGTTTAGCATAAAAAACGCTTAAAATTGCTCATGTTTACACGTGTATAACTTTTCAACCAGTGAATTCCGGTAACCAAAACCTGATTCGTATAGCATCGCATACGGAAAACTTTAAAATTTTTAGTCCTCTTAAGTCCAGTTCAGCCAAAAGGGGTTATATTTGGAGCATTATTTTTTTGTAATGTGAAGACTTGTGAAAACTTTTTTGCGGTATACTAATTCTAGATATCCTGAAGTTTAACAACACGTAACATTTATGCTGCGGCGATGAGTGGTATATGTTTAAAAACACTAATATATGCAAAAAAGTCATGAAAATCCAAGAACTTTTAGTCAAGCTTGCAGATCGGTAAAAACACGTACAAAAAAATTTTAATATTGACAAAAATATGGTTAATATAAAGTACATACCTTGCGTAACAATATCCATCACAAATTTCGTCACAAAGATCACTTACAAAATAAATATTATCACGAGAAACAGATGCGTACGAACGGAATGCTGCGAAGAAACAGATGCCGATCGAACAAATGCTATGTTCTAAGTGCAGGCACGGATGACTGTATGGGTAATCAATGATAAGGGGTGCACCACGTGATTGCATGTTTTAGTGTCTATTCTGGGACGCAAACACAACCCTGTATGTAAATATTTACAATTTTGATTTTTGGCCAGGTTTCAGCCCAAATACCATTCTTTGCGACGCGCTGCGGCAGGTCCCAACATTACTCGCGGCGCGAATTATAAGCCAATCACAAAAATATTTATGAAAAGATATACTAAGACAACTCACACATCTTCCGGCCACAAAAGTGAATACATATAATAGTTTATAATTTGTACGATGCACCCTATTCTTGTCAGCCGCAACAATTAACTGATTTCCTTAGCTGTGCACACACGACAGGATCCTGGCGAAACGCGAATATTGTTTGTCTTTGTTCCTCTACAACTTGCACGATCCAACAGCTCGGTAAAGATTGAAATGTTGAAGATATAGCTACCGTCCGGCGTTAGAGGAACTCCGCCGTACATGAACATTAATCATCAACGGTCGAACGACTGGTTTCACAATTTTTTATATTATAATTATTAAAATTACAAAGATGCGTCCACTCGAAATTATTAAGTAAATTTTTTCATCCGAGCAGATATTGTCATAAAAATTGTGAGGAATGTAAATAAATTCAGTACTGTAATTTTTATAATACAGCGTATACCAGTCCCATTTTGTTTGCTCGGCAGGTTCAGTGTTAAACGAAGTTTTCTTTATTTGAGAAACGGCAAATAAGCATAATCACCGTGGGTTTTATTCGTTACGTTCTTTATTTAGCGGAAGGATGATCCTCTTTAAATGAAACCACCGTAGCAATAATTCCTGGTTCTCCAAATAAAGATCCTGTTCTGTTCTTCTTATTTCATGACACTCGTTCGTTAAGCATTCCAGAAGGAAAATAGGTCAAGTTGTATAACATAGTAATCATGAACGTTACGAGGCGTTGCCTTGTGTTAAGAAATCCAGAAGACACAGTTCTTTGCCGCGGAGTATGAAGTCGTCGGTCGTTAACCCGTTGTAATTAACGAAGAACCAGCCATGGTCAGACGGTTCGGACTTTTAAACGATCATTGCGTTCGACGAAGAAGGAGAGCGAAAATCACAGATACCATCAGCTAGAGTTTCCGGTTATTTGTTGACGATCGCTTCTTTCTTCTTTGCTGTCTTTCGAAGATTTGCAGGATTTTCATCTCAATGCCTGCTATATTTTTAATTGGCAAAAATTGAACGTTCTTATCACTGGTGACTAGAGGTATTCTTCGGTAAAATGCCATTTTATAGTGCATTTTTCGAATCGTGCGCCGCTCGAAGACCAAGTAAGTGAACATGGAGACAAAAAAAAATGTCGAATTTGTGAATTGGAGAAATTCATTTACACAAAGGGCGAAATAGCGAACAGTAATTAATCCTGTTTATTTTAAAGTATGCGTAGAATTGTGAAAATCAATATTCTATTTGATGCAATAAGTTTATAAAATAGTATTTTATTTTGAGAATATTAAAAATATTTGAATTTTGTTTTGAAATATTTTCTTTAATTTAATATTTTTGAGCGAAAAGAAATCGGGAGTCGACGATTACAAGCAGCAATTGGCCGATAATCCAAACCTAACCCAACTAAAAATTTTCTACAATATTAAGAATTACACAACAAACCATTACTGTCCGGTTGCAAAAGTTGAGTCAAATTCAACAATAAAATTGCTGAGTCCCGCATGGCGTAGGTCGATTATAAAGCTGCAGATAATTGCCAAGCCACATACGGAAAATATGACTAAATGAGCCGTCTATTTTGAAAGTGACCGAAGTCCATTTATACTTAAATTGAGATATTTAAGAATTTGGGTTTCAATAAAATTAAAAATATACGTACAAGATACAAATGTGTCATACTGCTTAAGTGTATCTAAAAGAGTTAAATTTACAATTCTTATTAAAATAATAACAATTATAAAGTGAATAATATATGTTTTCTTACCAAAAATGGAGTTAAGCAACTTTCAAAATTAACAACCAGATTCGTTATAAAATTTGAAAGAGCCCAAGTCCATGCGACATAATTTAAAATGCTTCAAATTGAAAAAACAATACTCAATTTATTTTACATTTCTTTACAACACTTCAAAAACACAGTTTATGCAATTCGGGAAATTTTCCAACTACATAAATTACATAACAATTTACGGCTCATCTACATTTTGCGTATGCGGGAGGGATGTCATGTTGCACCGGTGGTATATATCGTAGTAAGTCCATCATGTCCTTGTATTTCGCTGTTGTAATTCGTCTTATATTTTTATAAAGTGGTGTCAGTACAATATTTTCGAACTTTTTTTTGTCGAAATCATTAGTTACGAATTCGTGTTCACTATCTGAATTCAATGGTCTTGTTGTTTTATTCTTCCCCACGAGTGTAATAATTTATGTAATTTAATATTTTAAGTTTTATATTCAATTCTAAGTGTGTATTGCGTGAATTTTTTTTTCACTGCGTTAATTAAACGTATTGATTATTCAACTAAAGCAACTGTAAAAAGACTGAGGTTAACTTGTTAAATACTAATTCATTAAAATTACCCTCATCACTCCTTTCGGACATTTGAAAATCCGCACTCTCGGACATTATCAATAATTAATTGGACTTAGGCCACTTTCAAAGTAATGGTTTTAATTATTGAACTAACTGCGAAAACTTATGTGTTCAAAATTATCCTGTATACTCTGAATATACTTAACAGCAAATGTTGTTTATGACAGATAAATTCAAGTTGTACACGTTACTACGGTCAACAGAAAATAATTGACAAATGAAGTTGGTCCACTTTCAAAATAAACGGCTCAAATGTACTCTAGATTCGTTGAACTAGGAAATTTTGCCACATCCGGCGTATTCACCAACCCTAACTCCATCGGACTTTCATTTGTTTCGATCCCACCAACACCATTTCGCAGATTCCTACTTCAAAATGTGCGAAGAGGTCTAAAACTGCATCACGGTCTTGATTGACTCAAACCGCCATTATTTTATAGAAATAGGAATTCGCCACCTGTCCGAGAGATAGAAAAAAATGTGTAGACGCTGTTGGAGTTTACATTTCTGATTAAATTGTTATATGAGTTTGAATGAGTAGGCATCAATTTTTCATTGGAAAGGCCAATAATTAATTTGTACATCCAATAAATGGTAAAGAACGTGTTAAGACAATGATTTGTTGAAATAACAATATTTCTTTAGTTCTGCAGTGCATCTAAAACTTTGTACTGTTTTTCTTCATAACTTATGCAGTATCATAAATATTGTAACGCACATTTCGTTATTATAGTTATCACTTTTAATAACGAGAGACATGTAGAACCCACTTGGCTTGAACGGAAAATGAGTGAAAATTGATTTGACAAGGAACGTGTTAAGAAATCAGTAGTGTATAGCTTAAACTGAAACTGGTGCAGGTTTTGACGAAGCCAAGGCGTCGATGCATAGGGAACTTCAGGATTAATCGTTCGACGAAAAACCGCAGTGCACGATGAACCGCACGGAATCTCCGGTGTTCCTCGCAGTAGTTCGACGAGAGGAAAGTAGAAAGTCGCAAGCCAGATGCCATATTTACAGGTTTTACGCGTTAATCGGACGTGAAACGCGACGGCGCGGGGCACACGCGATTCATCCGGCTGAATTGATACCGCCGACTCTCATTACTGCATTACACGTGCATCTGGCTCGGGTGTTGCATTCACGCTTCGGGCACGATCCCGCTATTGGGATCTGACATTTTGAGTGGCGCCGTCTGCTGCCGAAAAGTAGAAATACTCTAAGCTTGGCTTGGTTCGGCTTATAGCAGCTTACGGTGTTAACAGGCGTTGATTACAGTATAAACTTACAGTGTTAAACCACGTGTTAATTAAAAATAACGTTATGGAAGCTCCAATTTATCCACCGCGTAGCAAAAAATATTTTAATTACTGTTCAATGAAAGATTGTGATAGTAGAGCGAGCAAAAATTTGTTGTTCCGTTTCCACACTTTGAAATGAAGTATGTGAAGTGAACTGCTTGAAATTTATAAGACCTCCGTTTCTAAAATTTTTAGCAAAGAACAGTCTATTTTAACAGCTAAAATAGCTAAAACTAGAGTGCATATTGAAAGATCTAACCAGCGTATAAAGACTTTCAAAATTCTTGGTTCAGTGATGCCTGTGGCATTGGTGCCTCTAATCGAAGATATTTGTACAATCATTTGTGGAGTAATTAATATGTCCTCACCAATTCTAAGCGATTAGAAATTTATGAAATTATAATTGTAAATTTAGAAGGTATATTAAAAAACAAATTTATTTTTGTAAAATGAATTATTTGATAAAACATACTTTAAAAAGCGGCTCTCCTTCAACAAACATTCTTTCTGCAGGGTTTGTACTCGCCTACTTACAAGTTTTACCCATACTTGCAGACATGTTAAGGAAAAACAAATAAGTAGATATCCACACAATATTAAGACCAAGCACTTCGTCGCCATATTGGATAGCTATATATATATTGTCCACGCCCCCATGTCAGATCCCAATAGGCTCTTTGACGTGCATAAGCCCGAAATCTATCCGGTGGCAAACATTCTTTCTTTCAGTGCCAAAAATCGTGCGAGACCTTCTCATTGACACATCATCCACCGAGGATTATTTCTTAATTCTTCAAACAATATGATCCATGGTTATAAATTCTTTAAAGTACCTTTCAACAGCAATAACAATTTTTCAATCAAGTCACCTCCTACATCGTAATCTAATAATTTCGTTTGGGATTATTATAGAAAAAAAAAAAAAATTTTTAATGTTCTTATTGGTGCTACACAATTATTGAAGATCCTGTTCATAGGCAACTTGTTAACACGTTGAGTGGGCAACATCAGCCCACAAAATCAAACCTAAACAGTTTTATTAATCAATAGACTGCAGATTTGTATGCAATATGAAAATTGTCTGCATTAATTGTCGGATACAGGAGTAGCGTAGACATCTATTTTCATTTTAAAAAATATTGACGAGTTGGAAATAAAGCAACAGTATATTTAAATTCGGATACAGGAGTAGCATAGACATCTATTTTCTTTTTAAAAAAATTTGACGAGTTGAAAATAATTGAACAGTATATTTAAATTCGTCAAATGTTCTTACTGATTTAAATTTGATCTACTAATTTTTGTCATGAATGCATAAAATCCACAGTCTAGTAATCAATTATATATAGTCATGATTTTCTACAATTGTTTCCTAACGTTTTACAAACCGTTGGATTCTTTTTTTCGTAGAAACTGCGTGTTTTTCTTCAAAGACGGTTTTGATGCCTCAAAAAAAAAAAAAAAAAACAGGCACAGACTTTTGCGATCATCCAAAAATTTAACACTCGAGTGTTGTGTTTTCCTCAAATGGGGGAGGGAATTATTTATCCAAATTTAAAAATGAATTTTTGTGTTAAAATATTCAGTGTAGCATATCTGATTAGGATCTTGTAAAATGCATGAATGTTGAAAGTTTACTCAGCATTATATGTGATATTGAAAATTGAAAATTTATAAAATACGTTTTGTAGCTAAACGTTAACATTTCATCGAAATCTGTTGATGCTGAGAAACGATAGGCATTGAAAAATGTGAAAAAGCTGATTTACTACAGTTAGAAAAACTGAAATTTTGCTCTTATTTGAACGTTTGCAGCTCATTGCCACGTTGACCGATTTTAATGAAATTTTCAGAATATGTACAATTGATACAGATCTACAGAACGTATTTTTTAAATTTTCAATATAGGTTTACATAAAAAAGTTTTAAAACACAACTTCTAGTATTTTTTCTGAAATTCCAAAAAATTTTCTAAAAAATTTGTTTCCACATAATGTATGTAGTAAACTAATTACATGAATTTCATTAAAAAATTTCATCATCTTGTAGGATCCAATATTAAGAAAAGTTAACGTATTTTCAAGAGTGTCGGAATATTTATGCAAGTCACCGTATATATTAAAAATGAATTTCTAAAACCGTGACAAGGATTAGTGTCATGTACGTGTGACCAACGTGGCAGTTAACCTGTTAACTCTAGTGCACCGTTCAGGAAATTGTTGCATTCGAACAGCGGTCACTAATCGGTGCTCTTTCGAAAAATGCACTACTGATGGTGCAAATAGCTTTACAGCATGCTACAAGAATCGCGCGGGATCTTCTCGTTAAGTCTTGAACACTGTTCAGGAAACTGTTGCGTTCGAACATTGGGCTCTAATCGGAGTTCTTTCGAAAAATGCACTATTGGTGTTGCGTTTACGTGCGGCGCTCGCGATTCAGCGTCCATCCGGCGAATCATCGACCGCGCATTTACCTTGCAACGGATAACGGTAAATTCTTGATCCGCGTTTTCGCTGCTTTTTAATGCATTTCCTTGGCATTTTTACAGCAGTAAATCCAGTTAGAGTTACCTGTCTGTAGGAATTAGGTTCGGGGCGATATTAACTTATCTTTCAACATGGTCCGCCTCCGATCGGTCGTTCGTCAATTCTGCTAGTGTTTGGCCTTTATCGTTTCACGTCGCTATAATTTTCTGGTTTTTTCGTCTGTCCAGAAGTATCTGCATTTTATTGGAATGCAGGTATTCGATAAAGAGCCTGCTTGATTTTCTAAAACAAAATTATGCGTTATCACTGACTGATTTGACAGAATAAGATCGCAGAACACGATGAACGTTATACATATAGTAGCTTTCGTATAACGCGATCAAGGAACTGTTGAAAATGACGGTATATACGTGTATTTTATGCGGCAATAAATGTACAATAAATGTACAAGAGAAATTGATTAAATGAGCCGTCTATTTGGAAAGTGACCTAAGTCCATTTATACTTAAATTGAGATATTTAAGAGTTTGCGTTTCAATAAAATTAAAAATATACGTATAAGATACAAATGTGTCATACTGCTTAAGTGTATCTAAAAGAGTTAAATTTACAATTCCTATTAAAATAATAACAATTATTAAGTAACTAATATGTGTATTCTTACCAAAAATGGAGTTGAGCCACTTTCAAAGTCAACAACTAGATTCGTTATAAAATTTGAAAGAGCCCAAGTCCATTCGACATAACTTAAAATGCTTCTAATTGAAAAAACAATACTCAATTTATTTTACATTTCTTTACAACACTTCAAAAACACAGTTCATGCTATTCGGGAAATTTTCTAACTACATAAATTACATAAAGAATTTACTGCTCACCTACATTTTGTGTATGCGGGAGGTATGTCATGGTGTACCGGTGGTGTAAATCGTAGTAAGTCCATCATGTCCTTGTATTTGGCTGTTTTAATCCGTCTTACATTTTTATAAAGTGGTGTCAATACAATATTTTCGAACTTTTTTTGTTGAAATCATTAGTTACGAATTCGTGTTCACTATCTGAATTAAATGGTCTTGTTGCTTTATTCTTCCCCACCAGTGTAATAATTTATATAATTTAATATTTTAAGTTTTATATTCGATTCTAAGTGTGTATTGCGTGAATTTTTTTTTCACTGCGTTAATTAAACGTACTGATTATTCAACTAAAGCAACTGTAAAAAGACTGAGGTTAACTTGTTAAATACTAATTCATTAAAATTACCTTCATCACTGCCTTCGGACATTTGAAAACCCGCACTCTCGCACATTATCAATAATTGATTGGACTTAGGCCACTTTCATAGTAATGGTTTTAATTATTGAACTAACTGCGAAAACTTATGTGTTCAAAATGATCGTGTATACTCTGAATATACGCAACAGCAAATGTTGTTTATCACAGATAACTTCAAGTTGTACACGTTAATACGGTCAACAGAAAATAATTGACAAATGGAGTTGGTCCACTTTCAAAATAAAAGGCTCAAATACAAAAGACTGTACACTTACCGCCACGGAAGATATGCACATGAATCCTTCCAAACAATTTATTGGTCACGTTATGCGGGAGTTTACTTTACATATGAGGTAGCATCGGTGCATTTCGAGCTTCATGCTAAAACTTTAAATTTATTCTGCCTTTAAAAATTACAACTAAAAAATATTATTTTGAATAATAATCCAAAGTCTAACGATTTTGTAGAAAATTTCAGCGAGCCATGAAAGTGTAACTTTTTGAAGTTACAGCTTCGTCGTGTTGCATAGTCGGAAGAAATTTATTTTTACCGCTGCCATACTCGTCGGAACGCTCCACTGTGAACATTGTCCACTGTCTCGTGGCAAGATTAATGCACCGTGACTCGATCTCTTCTATCGATGACTACTTTATGGGATTAGGTAACGTTACGCGCGCGAAGACGCGGTTATTATATCACGTTGAGTTACATGCTACGCTTAATGGAATTTAGTTTGCCGACTACACGATTTCCTGCGGGAGCGGAAATTCTCAGCTGAAAATTCGTGCAGTAGAATTTTTAACCTGTGAAACATTTTAATAGACCATGTTGCACAATCGTCCAAACGAGACGGAAAATGCAAATATTCCTTAATTTTTAGTGTGAATAACTTTAGACGGTAGCATTGATTAACTTTTATTGTACACACTGCATCAAAATTTCACACGGTACACATGAGGTGTGTGACACACCCCAATAACTTCAAACGGTTGTCACGATTAAACTATACATATATCATTTTGGGTTCCAAAAATTATTGAATATTCTTTAGACATTCTGAAATAGGAGTCAATAGCGTTTTTCTGAAAATTATTACTTACACGCGGTAAAAGAAAAAGCACACAGGGAGAGGACAAAAAAATTCGTAACTTTTAAGTATTTTATGTTTTTTAATAATTCTAGCAGGGCTATACTCTATACATACATAATTTTAAAAGAAGAATTAGTCCGATGGTATGCGTTTCAAGAAAGATGATATGATTACTACCCATGTTTCAAGAAAAATGGGTAGTTTGAGAGGAAGAAAAGTGTACTGAATAATAAAGAAGAATGTTATTTATTCATATTTCTTTCGTTTTTTTCTTAAAGATATATCGTTGATAAAATTGAACTTAAACTTTTGTTGGGTTGTCGTACATCCCGAGTGTTCAGTGAATGTTAAATATTTGTAGTGCGACGATAACGTATGCAAGATCTCAGTCCGTTCACTCGCTTTAAATAATTGGTTCTGTTAATCCGAATCCCAGTAGGCGATTGTTGTTTATTAATCGACTACCATCCCGCGACCTTATTAAATTAGAACTCTGCACTGGTTGATCAAAGTTCCGTAGGGAAAGTGTCTGCGTCTCTAATTTGGTCGGGAAGTTTAAACCACTTTGACCAACGGATGGATACAGCTTTTACGAACCATACCATCTAATTTTCATGCACGTGTTGCCACGGTTTCGCTTCCGCCGCAATATGGAATCTATGAAATTGACATTGTGTTTTCCGGTTAACTCAATTTCTCAGACGTTGAGATTGTTACGAATTCCATCTACTTCAGATGAAAAACAATCAATGTTTAACATCTTTAATCGGCAATTGACATTTTACACAAAAAATAAAAATACGAATGAACTATTATACGTAATTAAAAGGGTGGAATTCTAAGACAAAGGCGACAGACAAATTATTATTACCGTTAAACCTACAATGTACGCAGGTAATTCATCTGAACGATATCGTACCCTAAAAACATTATAAAGTCTAAAATTTAATTCTTGCTATATAAAATATACATTAATAAAGTTCCAGGTCAAATTTCACTTAAATAGAGTGGAATTGCCGCTGAATGAACCAAGAGAAGTGTCGCAGTGCAAAGGGTTAATATTTAGTATGTACTACATAATAATAAGAAAAAATCCACAATAACTGATCTTGGTAACGAGAAACTGCTTAACCCTCGGGTGGTCAGAGTTAGTTCAATTTTGACTATAAGAGTAATTTTGACTATGAATTATAAACATTTCATCCACATTTCAAATTTCTAGCTGCAACATTGAATTATTAGCTACTTACATTACACTCAGGAAGAAGATCAACGTTGATCTCAAAGAATTAGTGATCCAGAAATACGTAAAAGAAAATTGATAATAAGGATTTCAATGGTTCTCATGGAACTGTCAAGAACGTCCGCCGTTGCAGGGTTTTGATTTTCGGAAGGGGTCGTTCACCCAATTTACAATTTCTACTATCACTAATTTTGACTATAAGAGATTTATAAACGTTTCATCTAAATCCTAAATTTTCAGCGTCCAATTTAAATTATTCGCTGTTTATATCAATATTTAATTGAAAAATGCGTAGAACAAAATGGATAATAAGGATTTCAATGAACCTATGGTTCTCATGAAATTGTGAAGAGCGTTCGCCGTTGAAGGGTTTTGATTTCCGGAAGGGGTCGTTCACCCAATTTACAATTTCTACTATCACTAATTTTGACTATAAGAGAGTTATAAACGTTTCATCTAAATCCTAAATTTTCAGCGTCCAATTTAAATTATTCGCTGTTTATATCAATATTTAATTGAAAAATGCGTAGAACAAAATAGATAATAAGGATTTCAATGGATCTATGGTTGCTCATGAAACTGTCAAGATCGTTCGCCGTCGACGAGTTTTGGTTTTCGGATGGTGTCGTTCACCCAATTAACAATTTCCGCAGAAAGTTACCATGGAAAAACGATATTGCTCGCGGAACGGCCCGATATTATTTCGTGGCGTTGATCTCCGTTGTGTAATGCGCTTAACAACTGTACGTTAAATAGTTAACGTGGTCATCGGTGCGTGGATCGCGATCCAGATACGAAACAGTGCGAAGTTCTTTCGTTGGCTCATTCGTGGAAGAACCGAGGCAGTCTTTCTCCGGCCTTTCCACCGGCAATCCTGGTGCTTCGCGTGCGCGTTCCTCGAACCCGATCCTGGAAGAACCGGAACCTTGTGTCGCGATGAATACGCGCCGCGAGTCGATGATACTGGTCCTCGAAAATTATTGACCTCGATCCTCTTCGTTCTCCGAAGACGCACAGACACTTTCTGCGCAACCACCTTTCCGCCTGGATGATTTGGATACTACGGCTCGTTTTGGTAAGGACGTTGAACCTCATGAAAGTCTATCCTCTGCTATGCTACTGTTTCAGAAAACGGTTGCGCAACCGACGATCAGTCCTTCTACTTTTTCTCGAGATTCCTACAGTGCACCAATTAGCTCGATTATCACCGTCGATTTGCTTCTGACGCGGTTCATGCCACAGAATCCTGTAATGTCGCCATCGAGATCAATTTCGAGCTTGACTTGATCCAATCTTCTCTTCTTTTTCTAGCTACTACTGTTTACTAGCTATTCGGTAGCCTAATAGCCTCCTGACTCGGTCGATTATTATACTTCAGCTGCCTTGCTGGCTGATTTAGAGTCTAGCTTATATAATTCTTCTTTTCATTCTTTAAATTTTCGATCACTGTCTGTTATCTATCTAGCAAAACAATTGTGTCCTGCTTTCGGTCGATTATTATTTTCAATTTGACTTAAAGCTCAATTTCGATTTTGATCTAAACTGTCCTTTTGATTCGCTGATTTCTAATCTACAATTGTTTGCTATCTATCTAGCAACTTCACAGCGTCCTGATTCGCTCGATTATTATCGCCCACTTGTCCTGGTAGCTCAATTTCGATTTTGATATAAACTGTCCTTCTTTCGGTTCTTTAATTTCTGATCTACAACTGTTTGCTACCGATCTTGCAACCTGCTAGAGTCTTAATTCGCTTGATTATTGTTCTGAATGTGGCTTGATGCTTAATTTTAATTAGTACTAAGCTGTCCTTTTTTTTGGATTATCCAATTTCTGATTGCGGTGTCGAATCGGTCACCTTGAAATAGGGGACTTGGTTCCGACAGGATTTACGAAGAAGGGGTGTGAAGTCCAACTCCGGAGAATAAATTCGTTTATTTCGGTTAGATCTAAGCTAGGCTCGGCTTGGTAGATATCGGTAGATCGGTAAGATTTTAGGAATTTAGGTGTGTCGGAAAAAGTGGTGAAGATGACGAAATGCTAGAGAGGGAATGGAGAAAAATTGGGGTGGAGTAGGAGTAGAGTGAGCAGGGTGACAAAAGGCTATAGTTATTAATTGTCGGAGGTAAACGCGGTATAGAGCCTTCAAAACATTTGGCTATCAGCTGTACTTTGGGCGAATCCTACGAGGTTTATGGTTTTTGTGGTCGGTACGTAGCCAAGTGATTAACCTGACCTCGGACGCGCGTTTGTTCCTGAGCAGGGAGGGCTTTGCGACGGAACACTGATCTACAACTACTTGTTACCTATCTAGCAACCCAGTAGAGTCTTAATTCGCTTGACTATTGTCCTCAACTCGTAGCTTCATTTTGATATGACTTGAGTTATCCTCCTTTTGGTCCTTCAATTTTCCACCTACAACTGTTTGTTACCTAACAACGTCCTCATCCGCTGAATTATTATTCTCGACTTGTTTTGAAGCCGTTTTAGATAGTAGCTTCAGTTATCCTTCCCTTGGTTGTCTGATTCCCAATATACCAGTGCTTACTACCCATCCAACAAATTAACAGCGACCTAGTTAGCTTATTATCTGCTATTCGCTTCTGACGCGTTCGATAGAATAAGTCCTGAAACACGGGCATGTAGAACGTTGCCTTAGCGATCAATTTCGAGTCTGGTTTGATTCTATCTTTATCGGTTTTCTCCAAGTTGTAATGTAACTCTGCTTACTATGTATCTAGCAACCTAATAATGTTCTAGTTCTGGAATAGGAACAGAATGTTGCCTCGGAGATCAATCTTGAGTCTGATTTTTCTCTTTTTTCCTCGTTTGTCTGCGAGTTATGATATCATTCTGTTTGCTATGCATTTAGCAACCTAATAGTGTTCCAATTCTGGAATATGTACAGAAAGTTGTCTTGAAGATCAATTTCGAGTATGGTTTAACTCTGTCTTCCTCATTTTTCTCCGAGTTGTAATTTAATGCTCTTTCCTACCCATTTAACAACCTAGTAATATTTCAATTCTGGAGTACGAACAGAACGTTGGCTTAGAGATTAATTTCGAGTCTGGTTTGACTTTTTCTTTACTGCTTTTCTCCGAGTTATAATTTCATTCCGTTTGCTATGTATCTAGCAACCTAATAGTATTCCAATTCTGCAATATGAACAAAACGTTGCTTTGGACATCGCTTTCGAGTCTGATTTAACTCTTTCTTCATCATTTTTCTGCGAGTTATAATTCAACGCTGCTTGCTAGCAACATAATTATGTTCCAATCTTGGAATATGAAGAGAACGTTGTATCTTAACTTCAAGTTTAGTTATGGTTCGCCAATGAAGCTAAACAACTGAAGTTTGGTTTAGAAGCTGTCCCTCAGCTTCGCTAAAATTAGATGGTAACCGCCATGTTGAAAGTTTTAACCTGTCATACTGGTTATCAGAATGAAAAATGTTTATTGACTATGATTGTATTTAGTGGATGGCACGAGTTCTAGCTACCTAGTTACACGGAGGCTGTGTTTTAATCGTAATTACGTTGTCTATCGCAGCACTGCTTTGAGTCTAACCCAATGCATTTGTGCCAGGACACAATGGATCTTCGCGCGGTGCTTTGTGAATGGTGTCAGTCGCGATGGTAACCTGTCGCGTGTATGAAATTATTTAATATTCAACGCTTGTCTCGGGGCCAGCCCACGCCATTGTCTTTCTTTTTTCTGCTGGATAGCGGCGTGTACGCGATACATAAAAGGAGCGGTGCGTGGCTATGGACGACTTCGTTGTCGTTTTGATTTCGATGTCCGGTACATACACACGCGCGCACACACCGGTTATCGATTTTGGCAATGCGTCAGCTATGCAAATTAAAATGTCGCGTTTGCTTTACAATCGGTTGCGTTTAATTTCTTCCACCCCCAGATTCTCTCTTCCGATCCGAGAATGAGAAAAAAAGAAGAAGGAAACTGAGTGTGCATTAACTGCTACCATCCCCTCCACGATTCAGAAAAAAAATACTAATTAATTTGCGGAATCGTGTGCCCGGGATCTCGGTGTCGTCTCGTAACTGCACAATTGCTTCGATCGATCGCTCGCGAATCTGCGCATGCATGAGGTTCGGAAGCAGGCACGTAATTGCACAGCCTGAAAAAGGAGTCGTTTACCGTTAGCCATCAGGCGATTACTATTTTGCAGTAGAGCGAAGCGGTTTCTTTTTGTTTTGTTTGGATGCTTGGCGACATTCCGCGGTCTCCCGATTTTTCCCTGAACCGCCTCCCGTTTTCTTTTTACGATGGAACGAAGCGGCTGAATTATTATTCGACAGGCCGCGAAATTTCTTCCACGTGCGCCATATTAATTGATTCCTCGCGTACACACGCTGCCACCTCGAGAACAGGTTTAAATTCTTGGCATATCTAACCGAATTGTTGCGATATATCCGTCGAACGTGGGCTTTTTCACCTTTTTTTCGGCGCAAGTATGCAAACATAATTTCGTCGACGTCGCTGTTTGGTTCTGTTTCACTTTCCACGGGGTATTTTACCGTTGAAGAACACGCAAAATATTTCATATTCACGGCATTAATACACTCGATACCGTAAACCGTTGAAAGTCGCTCGAGAGCTTTCTAAACAGCTCTCGGCGCCGAAGAACAATTTTTCATAATTACTGGATAGAAATTTGCTAAACCTTCGCTGTGCTTACACAACGCTTGAAGGAATGTGTAAACAAATTTTCGCGCTCAAGAATTCATTTCTGCGCGTACGACAATTGTTAAAAAATGAAAAGATATCGCTTGCTCATCTATGCTCATGTGCTCTTGATCGTGCGACGCTTTGTAGATTGCATACAAAAATGTACAGCTTGGAAAATCGATTTTTCTAGTCATGTCAATTTATATAAAACCAGAAGTCGTATATCTTCGCAATTCTGACCCTTTCTCATTCTTGCAAAGTTGCAGTGCAGGGTAGTATCACATTTCACGATCAACCTATGCATAAAACATAGCACGCTGCAAAACATTAAATCACTGCCGCATTACACAGATATTTTCGCACAGATTTTCCTCTGGATCGAATCGACCATCGCAGACAAAATCATGGCAGCGAAAATCGCATAACATGCAGGGATGAATGAAGTCCGAAAAAACTAAGGTTGCAGACGGGTGACGACAATGTATGTATAGCCACGAAATTGCGAATTCTGGCGTCGGGCTAGTTACGTAAACGCGACGATGTCTATTTTTAAGCGTTTCCACGACAGCGCAAGAAACCGGAGATTTTTAAGTAGGGATGTTCGACTCTCTCAAAGTATGGAAATGAAAGAATCAACCTTTTTTTTAGTACCAGTACGAACAGGCTGTCCAATACGATTCTCTCGTGTACCATGAATCGATTCGATTTTTCAATAGAACCGAATGGATGCTACTCGAAAGAATCCTATCGGATAGTCTGTTCTTACAATTATTAAAAAAGAAGGGCGATTCTTTTCCCGATTCTCTTAAAAGATCGACAAAAGAATCGAGGTAATTATTTACATTGTGGGCTTCCTCACCGATTTTGATGACGTTGAAATATGTTGTCAAGATCATCATTCTGAACAACTTTTTCCTATACATGTTACCGCCGCTCAGCTTTAGTTTCCGAGATATTCGCAAAAAAGTTTCAACATCTCGAAAAGTGATCGGAGTAGGTCTGGGTTAGGTCTGGGATATTTATATATTATTTATATATTTATATATTTATATACTGGGTTATTATATATTTTCTTGATTATTGCAGATATCCAAGAATTCGTATAGTTTCATGCTTAATACTCTGTATGCTGTTGTACAGCTGACAATGAAATGAGTTCGCGTTCGACACGATTCATTTCACGTTTCAGTTCGTAGACATAAACAGATAAGACAGTGGGTCTGAACTAAATGAAGTCGTTTTAAGTCGTTCAAATCTAATCCAGACCTACTCCGATCACTTTTCGAGATGTTGAAACTTTTTTGCGAATATCTCGGAAACTAAAGCTGAGCGGCGGTAACATGTATAGGAAAAAATTGTTCAGAATGATGACCTTGACAACATATTTCAACGTCATCAAAATCGGTGAGGAAGCCCCTAATGTAAATATTTACCAGAATCGATTTCGCCCAAGGAATCGGTTTTCTTCAAAATCGGAATCGTACACCTCTATTTTCCAAGTGCACTCCGGAAAGTGTGCTCGGTCCACGGACCATGGAACAATGTTTCCCGATTGCGAACCGGGTGTTTCTTGTTCGGCCACTAGCACAGAATAATTTGAATCCGTGGTCGCGAGGGAAGAAGCGCCCGTTTCTCGGATTACGAAGTTGCTTGTGCATTAGCCAGCGTTAAACGCGCGCCGAGAGAACAGGTAACAGGTAACCGACCCGCGGCAATACCGAGCCATGAAAGTTCCGTGCCGGTCAACGTACTCGGAATTTCTAGCCGGCGATCATCTCGGTTTCGTGCTCCGATTTACTCTTTTCCAAAGGCGTGCGAAGCGAATTCTTGCCAGGGAACCGGAGGTCGCCAGAGTAATTGCGCCCTGGACGAAACAGGAAAGAGAAAAAATTGTACCAACCGCCCGCGCGCTCACGGGATCTTCTTCGACTCCTTTCTTTCATGATTCTTCCACTTCTTCTTGCAACATCGATTTTTTGGTCTATACGTTATACAGACTTAACATGTAGACTACATTTCTGGTTGTGCTTCAAGGAAATCCGCAAAATTTTCGATACGGAACAAATCAGAATAGTATTCACTGCAGTAATAACTGCTTTGCGATTTTTTCGCCATGGATGTACAAAACTTTTTATCGTCTAACTTTCGTCTATACTTCTGTACATGTTTCAACGAACTCCACAAATTTTTATACACAGGATAAATAAAAATTAAAGTTGATATAAAGCAATTAAATGCATCAGTGAAAAGAGAGTGTTTTAAGGAGTAAATCCTGCTTTGGAATTTTTTTGGTATGAAAGAACAAAACTTTTGATTGTCTGACTTTTGTCTATACTTTTGTGTATATTTCAATGAATTCAATAAATTTTTAAACACAGGACAAATCAAAATTGAACTTGCTACAAAGCGATCAAATGTATCAAGCGAAGAAAGGTGTTTAAAGGAATATATCCTGGTTTGGGAGTTTTTTGCAATGGAAGTACAAAACTTTTTATTGTCTAACTTTCGTCTACATCTTTGTGTATACTTTAATAAAATTCACAAATTTTTATACACTGGACAAAGCAAAATTGAACTTGATATAACGCGATTAATTGTATCTCAGAGACAAGGTATGTAATTGATAGTTAAATAAGTAAGTCTTGCTTTGGATTTTTTTACCATGAAAGTATAAAAATTTTTATTATTAAATTTTTATCTACTCTTTAGTTCATGTGTTCATAAATTCCACAAATTGTTAGACAAAGAAAAAATTGAAATTGTGCTGGTTATAATTTTTATACTCGGCCAACCGCAGATCGGTAGAATACTTGCTCACCGGACTAGGGAAAAAGGGAAAAATTGTACAGACCGCTCTTGGGAGCTTCTTTTCCTTTTCATGTTGCTTTTACTTGCCAGTGATGTTCGAATGCAGGGATGATGTATCTGGGACGCCTCTAGTTTTTTATTTGTTTCCTCTGGGAATAGCTCACTGCAGAAACGGGACATGTCATTCGAATTAACCAGAAGTTAACCCTGCTGCGGTCCGCAATTGAACTACATATTTATCATCGTGTTAGGAACGCAACAAGATACAAATTGGTAACATTCTGTTACACTTTTATAAAAATATAAAACCATTTTTCACTCACACCATTTATGACATTTTAGATTTTACAACCTTCTGCCTTGAAATAAATGGATAAAACGTTATAAATGAATGAAAATAAATCTTCAGACATGTTGTGATAGATGGTTCAGGAGTTGTACGTATTAATTGGTTAAAAACTTACAATAGTTTGTTGAAAAAGTAAAGCAGCTTCTTTAATGTTACATAACTTTGCAAAATGTTATAAATTCACTCAGAAAGTGTGACTTAGAAAGAAAAACTGACTCGGGACGAACGAATAAAATGTGTACTTTCCTAGATCGAAAAATATGATACAATTATAATGGTATTAAAAGAATAAAAATATAAATGGATAAAAAAACTTGAAGAACGCAGCAGGCTTAAGAAAAAATGTTTCGAGTAAAAATGTCTTTTAATAAATGTAAAATGTATTTTAGCGTGAATTGTTCGTCTCGAGGAACAAGAGACTAATTTTTTTATAGATTCATTATGGATGGTTTGAAAGTGGCGTTTTGCGATAGTTTCAGGTGGAAATTGTGGAAAAGCTAGTGTTGGTCATTCCGAGTTTTAGGGTCTATGCCCCTATAGACGCTCGTTTGCTCGCCTTTCTTCGTCCACGGTTTTGCCAACTTTTTTCGCTGCATATAGCCTTGGAAACCGTAGCAAAACTAGCGTTGGCGAGACTTGGATCTCTAACCCACGCGATCTTGGGTACCGTTTGCCCACGCACAGAAGCTTTGCAAAACGATCGTATTGCCGCGATGCGTGCAGTGCGAATACCTTCGTAACATTGCCGTTTTCACGCATCGTAACCATAGCAACAATTTTATGTAATTACAACCGTAGCACGCACTCATACAGTTAGGAACAAAAGTGTTGGCACAGCTGGCATTTTAATTATACAAATGCACATAAATGAAACAAAAAGCACAATATTAGATAAATTTATTTTATTAATCATACCTACTGGATCTATAATTTTAGAACATTACAAGACATTTTATGTACTGATACAAAAGTATCGGCACACTTATAAGTTCATTGTACATTATTATTGATTTTACACAGCTAATATTTCGTGTGTAATCACTTATTATTTATAACCGTTGTTCAATCTGTCTGGCACGGACTGCACTAATGTTTTTGTAGTTTATGGGCTTATTTTATTGCATTCTTTTTTGTTATATAATTAACCAATATAAAATTTTGTGTGATCCTAAAATTATAGATCCACCAGTTATGATAAACACAAAAAATTAACTTAATATTGTGTTATTTCTTTATTACTAGATTCAAGGGACCCGTCGAAATGGCGGGTTCTAATATTTTTAATTTATAATTGTCGAGATTGGGAATATGCATTCATGAGTAATTATTTAAAAAATTTATTTCTTTGGGAATATATTTTTGTTAGTTTCATTCTTGTTATTTTTATAAAGTAATGTAAAATAATCACTTTTGGTGTTCCGTTAACCTACTGTTAATGTATATGTTTTTATATAACTATGAACCAGGTGTGCGGATACTTTTGTTGCTAACTGCAGATATTTTGTCTACCAAATCTGCAAATCGTATTTCCCCACGCGTGGTGACAAAACACAAATTTTCAAGTATTCAAAGTGCTTCAAGCTTGGAGCATTTAACAGGAACAATGCACAGTAATTTTGGACATGAAATTATTCTTCGGGCTCTCCTGAACCAGATCACATAGTCTAATATTACATTACTAATGCATAGATATTTCTAAAAGATTGTTAAACCAATGGTGGCGCTTGAAAGCCGAGCATCTAATAATTTACTTGAAACATTAACAGTTAAGGAAGTGTTTATTGAAGTTCTAAATTTAAGTGCTAAGTACCCTAACTAATAATAGCAGTCGAATGCTAAGTCAGCAGACATCCGTGCGAAATTATGGGTCAACCCGATACTTTCTAAATCGGGAAACCAACGAAATCATTCGAGTTACATTAAATTTACAAATAAAATAGACTCGCAATTACAATAATCGTTAATACAGTATAAATGTGACGAAGCCTGATGGATAATGTACCGTACAATGAATCTTGTTGCACCTTACTTTAAACAGAAGTTATTCAGCGAAATGAAACACTGCACACCGTCTATCAATTATTTATATGCAATTTAGACATTTATTGTAAAGAAGTTTTTAATGACAATGGTGTGAACATGCTTCTAACTAAATCTGACATTCCTTGTGCACCGACCGAATAATGTAATTGTCCTACTTTCACGCTTGCTTGATGTGCAAACACGAAAACATGTCCAGATGGTTATTTTTAGCAAAACTGTGTTCTGAAAAATCGTTACATTTTGTTAGAAAAATATAATTTTAATATTCAATTTCCTTTTTAATCTATTCTCCATAAGTGTTATCTACACGATGTCCCAAATAAACCGTAGCGAACAATTTTTCTCAAAATCTAATGAAGACATCGACTTCGTTCTTTTTTAAATTAAATAGTTCAAAGAGATTTATTGAAATTCCTATTGCTGTTGAAAGTTCTATTAAAAAAACTCTCTGCTATGGGCCATAGACTTACAAAAATTATCGAATAACCGCATATAGGTAATGCGTTAAAATGAGAATTGGTATGAATTTTTTGTTACTATACGTCTCACTAAAGTGGATAAAATTTACTTGAACCGTTTTTTATTGTACACGATTATAAAATTGGGACATTTAATTAAACAAAAATAACAGGAAAATTAAACAGTCAAGATTATCATTAGATTCTCAAAAACCAGTTTCTAACACTTTACTTGGCCTGCCGTGTAGAAATCTATTGTTATTATTGAAAAATCGTCGCAGTACTTTTTCCAAAAACGCGGAAATTTTTAATGTGCTATCTCAGTAATGTAAACAACTGTTTTCCACAGAATTTCTGCATTTTGCACCGACGAGATGTATCGTGAAAAATCAAAATGGATTTTCTCGTGGGGTTGTTTATATGTCTTCCTCTACGTCAGTCAATTTGGCGAATTCACGGGGGAAGGCTAAGAGGAAAGAGTTTGCCGGGCAAAAAGCTGCAAGAACGAAAGGGGTTGACAGACAGGGCTTTTCGTCGGGACCCTATCGTTCAGTCAAACAAACGTCGGACTTCCTGTCGTCGCGGGAATTCTATTCTTTGTCCGGAAACTCGCTCGCCGCGAAGAAGCAGATTCGCTGCAAGAATATAACATCCGATCAGATCGCTTGCAAACACTGAGAGCGTACTTCTTTGGGTCGCGATGCTTCTTTCAGACCCGCGGACATCCGACGAAATAACAAATCTAACGAGAGAACCGAATCTCTCCTCAACATAAATATTTTTCATGTTTTGAGTTTCAGGGATGCCAGATCCACCCAAAACTGCGTTGCTTTTCCTCTCCACCTTTTCCCCTTCCGCTATCCCATTCCACTACCTGAGTCACGGACCTAAAGGACTGAGCGTAAAGTAGATATATGGGCGAGATGGGTCGTACCCACGAACTTAAGGACTGTGCATTATGCTGCGGGGGTGAGGCGAAAGACGGAAGGGGTATCAACTCGTCGGCCATCTTGAATGGCAAACACTGTGGTGTGCTCTATAGGCAGTGTTGGGATATGGTGCAGGATTTCACACGCGTGCGCGGCGATTTCAGCCTCAGTAAAGTAAGATTCTCGATAAAATGGGGTACCTTGAGCACCCAGCAGAATTTTAAAAAATTGCTATGATTTAATTCTGAAAAATGAGTGTATAACATGTGTATTTGTGTATATTTTGTAACTCGTAGGACACGCCCTGAAGTCTTTTTGTCCGGAATAGATTGTTTCGAGACATTCCCGCCAATATAACTGTCTCAGGGCTCCACTACCTCTGTCATCATGATATAGATACATTACTGTTTTGGCCGCGCATGCACGTGAAATCTTGCACCATATCCCAATGCTATCTATAGGCAACTTTAAATACCAGTTGCGCAAATTTGCAATGCAATCATGCGGGAAATAGATACACATAATTTATTTATAAATTTATATTGGAGCCGAGTGTGCAATATTTTATATATATATATATATATATATATATATATATATATACACACTTGTTATGCATTCATTTTTCAGAATCAAATCATATCAATGTTCCCGCAACGTTATATAGATGGCAACACTAGTTTTGCCATCCAACATGGCCGCAGTCTACCATTCCTCCCCGCTCGCGGCACGACCCCTCTCATCCATAAATCTACTTTATGCTCAGTCCTTTAAGTCCGTGGTCGTACCGCGAGCGGGGATGGTAGACTGCGGCCATATTGAGTGGCAAAACTAGTGTGTGTGTGTGTGTGTGTGGGTGTGTATACACACACACACAAAATATTGCACATTCGGATCCAATATAACTGCCTCAGGGCTTTGCTACCTCATCACCTCACGTTACCCAACACTACCCTACAATTTAATGGCCAGAAAACATTATTAATTTATTAAAATAGGTTCTTTTACTACTAGCAACATTATTTTTTTGCTTAGATATATAATTGTATCTAGCCTTAACATAGTTATTAATTATACAATTTATAAGGTATATCCTATGGTCGTAAAGTGCATTTTGATCATTGCAATGGTTGAGTAAATTTATCAATAAATTATGTGTATCTATTTCCCGCATGATTGCATTACAAATTCGCGCAACTAGTATTTGAATTTGCTTATAGATAGCGTTGGGATATGGTGCAAGATTTCACGCGCATGCGCGGCCAAAACAGTAATGTATCTATATCATGATGACAGAGGTAGTGGAGCCCTGAGACAGTTATATTGGCGGGAATGTATCGAAAAAATCTGTACCGGACAAAAAGACTTCAGGACGTGTTCTACGAGTTACAAAATATATACAAATACACATGTTATACATTCATTTTTCAGAATCAAATCATACCAATTTTTTAAAATTCTGCTGGGTGCTCAAGGTACCCCATTTTATCGAGAATCTCACTTTACTGAGACTGAAATCGCCGCGCATGCGCGTGAAATCTTGCATCATATCCAAATGCTGCCTATAGAGCGCAGCACAGTGTTTGCTACACAAGATGGCCGACAAGTTGATACCCCTTCCGTCTTTTGGCTCACCTCCGCAAAATTAGGCTCAGTCCTTAAGGTCCGTGACCTGAGTACACTTCGTCCCCCACTAAGACCGTAGACTGGTCACGTGACGTGCCGCGGAACGTATCACATATTACTCTGGTCATCAGAGAGGTGGTAAACTGTATTCCCCTCGATTCAACCGTTCTGGCATCATTGACTACGATGTAAAGTAGCACGCCTAATTTTGATTAATATCTCAAAAACTACTAGAGATAGAATAGTAAAATTTGACGAAATTTTACGTTCCCGAATAGCATATTAGTCTGCAGGGGCAGATTTGCAAGAGGTCGGTTAGTAATAAAAGTAATATATTTTTGTGTATTTTCCAGCGAATAAAAAATCTGTTGCTTTATCGTGTTATACAAGTTGTTAAAATTTATATTCGAGTTGTGTTGAATCAGCTTGCATTCAATCATAAACAAATGCATACGGGAATAATGAAATTTCAATAGTAAATTCAAACCAGAGTTAATAACTGTAAAATTTCTGTAAACGATTGCAGTCCTGTTTGCTGAAAGAGAGAAACAAGATCAATGTGCTCTATTATCTATAGTTGATTTATGCTTAAAATTATGATAGCTTGAGGTCTTTTAGCAGGAAAAGATAACACCATTTTCATAGTAACTCTATGGTAATGCCACCTATTAACGGTATGTCGACCGCGCCTATCATGTTCACGTGGTCTAGGTAGCACGATCAATTTTATAGTGCAGATATAGGTACTTTTAAGATGTTATGTACTTCGATCCAGATTTTAGACCAACTTCTGCATTTTATTTCCATCAAATTACAAAAGCGTGTGTTGTCAAACTTTCGTTTATACTTTACTTACACTTCAACGAAATTCTTACATTTTTGGACACAGAACAAATGAAAATTGATATAACTAGGATATAACTTGGTATAACTCGAATATATGCATTCACGAAAGAAGGGTATTTAAATGAACAATGTTCGCTTTGTGAATTTTTTTCCTATGAAAGCACAATAGCTTTTATATTATCAAACTTTTGTCTACACTTCTATTCATATTTCAAATGAAATCTTCAAATTTTTGGACACAGAAAAAATGAAAATTGAACTTGATACGACGCGATTATGTGCATCCCAGTGTCGCCGGATCCACCCAAAACTGGGTAGATTTTCCTCTCCTCCTTTTCCCCCTTCCACTATCCCATTCCACTACCATGCGCACATTCCAACGTCCCCCACTAAGACCGTAGACTGGTCACGTGACGTGCCACGTAACTCTGGTCATCAGAGAGGTGGTAAACTGTATTCCCCTCGATTTAATCGATCTGACGACACTGGTCCATCCGCGAAAGAAGGTATTTAAATTAGTAATTTCTGCTTTGGGATTTTTTTGCCTTGAAAATACAAAAGTATATTATCAAACTATCATTTACATTTTTGTGTATGCTTTAATAAAATCCACTAATTTGTGGACCTAGCAAAAATTAAAGTTGAGCTTTCTGTAAGCAATCAACTGCTTCCATGATAATTTCAACGGATTTGTTCTTTTGAAGCAAAATAGAATTTTAACGTAATATGTAGTATAAATACAGCTGTAGCCATTGCAACAGGCAGAAAAGTGTTGGTTAATCAAAATCATCATTATTAACATTATGAGGGTATCTTTCCTCTTTGTTTAAAATTAGGACAGCTGCTTTAAAGTACATCGCATTTGTTAACGGACAAAGCCTTCTCTCTCGTCCATTCTGTTTTGTTTTAATTAAATTACATTATTCGGGGGATACTCGAGTGGTCAGCAGCTGCTAATTGTAATAGAATATCTCTCGTTTGATTTATGGAAATATTTGTAACCGTCGCGAGGAATTCGGGCATCCAACAGCTACCATCTGCGAAACGTGGTTCGCTCCGCCGCAAAGCGGACATCTCCTTCAACAATTTCGAAACGGACAAAATCTGCTCTAAAAAGCGCATCCACTTTCATTCCGATTCGTGTCAAGATACACTTTGAGCGTTCAGGAATGACGTCGCACCGAGTAGGCACACACGGATGCACCGGCACGTCGAAAAGTATCGCGGCAAGAGTGCCAACGCCCATTTCAATCATTTGTTAAGAAGAAACTTTGACACTAAAAATTCAAGATCGATCGAAACGATGCATGCACATAGTATTCTTGGCTTGCAGCTAGAGATTGTAAAAATTCTCCTAGAGAAAATATTGAAACAAACCGATTTATTTATAACTATGCAATTTCCATAGCCATAGTCATTTCTAGTGTCAACACTAAACCTACTGAGCCCAAATAGTGACTGGCATATCTTGTTTTATAAAAATGACAAGATTCAGTTTATCTCGACTGTTTAAGGAATTTATTCAATCATGTCCTACGATAGTCTTTATAATTTTAAGAATTCGGAAAGAAATAAACTTTAGTTTAGTGTTTAATCGACCAACTAAAATTATTTCCATTCATTTTGCACCAATGGACATATTTTCATTCCACCTGGAGTACAAAATTATCTAAGAATCGATTGGACTAAATAATAGTGATAATTAAGCCGTTTAATGCAAAAGTGGTGTAAGTCAATATTTGTCTGTTTGGTTTAACATGATATTGCAAGGGTTTAATTGTCATTGAACAAAATAGTTTTAATACAATTTTAGCGTAGCTTGCATAAGGCAAACGTAATTCCTCATTATCCAACCGTTTCGACTTGCACCATTTTTTCAATAAACGACTCAATTAGTTGATTGCGAATCTTTGAAGCAAACCTCTATGGAAAATAACAATTTTATTTATCGACTGCCAGAACAGGATCCGCATAGACATTGATTACTTCTCTCAATAATTTTAACAAGTTGCAAATAATATAATCGAATTCTTAAAATCTTTTACTATGTTCACTATTTTCTGTTTTGTCTACTCATTTTTATTATAGATGTATAAACTCCGCAATCTAATAATTACACTGAAGATCGTTATGCAAGAGAGAAGGAGAGTGGGAGATAGTGGCCAAATAGAATTTCTATTTTTTCTTTAATAATTTTAATACGATGAAAATATTATTACTTTTTTAATCCTTCTTAATCCACCTACTTTCTGAAATAGCACCCATCCCATCTTGTAATAAATGCAACAAATCCACAGTCCAGTAATAGCATTTGTGGAAAATATTTACTACACTGAAGGATTCAAATGAAATGATACCGAAGACCGTTTAAGTTTGAATTCGCAATTTATAAATTTTCGAAGATTTTTATTCGCCGTGGGCGCACGACCATCCTCGGTTTGTTTGTCGGAGATCATCGAACCGAAACTCGAGTCCCGATGGAATCGATCAAGCTTGACACTCTCTCTCTCTCTCTCTCTCTCTCTCTCTCTCTCTCTCTCTCTCTCTCTCTCTTCACGCGTATGCCTAACGCAATACTCCGTGTCGTATAACAACTAGATGTTAACGATGACATAGCTTCTTTTTATAGACGGCACGTATGTATATGCGCGTAATGCACGCGCTTACCTTTTTCCGCGTGCTGATTGGCGGCTCTATGTGCTCGGATGCAATCTTCTCGCTTATGTACCAAGGAATATTCTAGTTTAGGCGAGGTTTAAAATTTCTTTTAGCACGTTAAACGCGGAGCAAGTTTGTCTCGCTTTCCATTTCACTTTTTATTTCAGTGTAAACACAAAAATACGACTGTGCACAAGTAAAAGACTTGCTTAACCCATTTCTGTTTAATCTGTTTCAATTAAATATATTCAAACAGTGTGAAGATTTTTTTAACATAATGTGAATTATATGTTATTTATGTTATTTATTTATTGATAAATAAACCGCAAACCATGTTTGGTTTATATGGCATACATTAGTATAATACTTTACAATACATAATGGAGTATAAATCGTTAAATTAAATTGAATTACATTAAAGTGGACGGTAGACACTAAATGTTAATCTTACATTTTTTTAAGAAATTAAAGATAAATATTAATGCTGCAATATCTCGCACGCTTAGAAATAAATTAATGGTGTAGGGAGGGTAATATGAATTATATATTATATATTCTTTGTAAATTCGATACCGTCAGTCCACAGGGACTGACATAGCGTTTCACGTGTTAAAGCTGTCGCGTCGCACAGTGGTGGATAAGTACGAAAACTGGGACAAAAATAAAATAAAATTACCTTAGAAATTGAAAATTGTTGTAGAATTTGATTCGTTAATGTCTGATACGCGTGCCTGATAAGTTTTTTCGGCTGAATTTGATGCATTTATGACAAAAATGAGTAGGTGTAATTTGAAACAGTAAAAACACTAGAAGAATTTCAAAATACTGTTACATATATTATTTTCAACCTATTAACCGTTTGCGCTTGGAAGGATTTTAACTCCATAACCAAACTTTTTTTTCGATCAAGAATATTTCCATTCTATATGATTTTTTTTCATTTTGAAGAAATGGAACTGATATAATACCTCATAGAATACTTAAATGTTTGGTAACTAACTTATTGAATATCGATTTAATAATGTAAACAATATTTTGAATAATGGTGTAACAATTTTTAGTGGTGCCTCAGAGTCATCACTCGAGTGCTAAGGGTTAAACATGTATTAAGAAAGGAAATAAATTTCTGTTTCAATCCAGTTCGTTAGAGTTCAGGTAGAGCATTTTTATTTTGCATGAAGATCCGCTATCTAATAATCATATTACAAAATATGGCTTTAATGTAGTAGAATAGCAAAATAATTATTTAGATAACTGATGTATTTTGTAATACATATCCTATTTATTACAAAAATTTGGAATGTACTAGAATCTCTCGTTCTTATTGGATGTACTTCAGTACTCATTACTGCAATTGCAGAATTCAATTGAAGCTGCGGTCTTTTGGGTTATCTCGAGATTTATGGGCTGAAAGTCATAAAAAGGCTCAAGGGTCTGATACCCAATATTGGGTGACCTGACCAGTGAATGAACACTTAAGCTGCATGCTTGTTAAAATGATCGTTTACAAATTGTTATTTAATTTCCTGAATTATATTATCGTACGTGAGCTGTTTTATTACTAAGTTCATACATCCCTGAACACAATTCTAGCATTCTTTAATATAGGATTTGGTGATAATATGTCAAACGATCAATGGATGAACAAACATTTCTAGTGAATGAACAGTAATATTCCAGTGAATGCACAGGATATTTTTTACGGAAACGTGACTTTCGAACTACTTATTTACCTCCCTCGATTAGTTAGGGTAATTGATACAATCAGTGGGAGGAAAAAACAATATTTTAAAAAATTTTGTAAAATTTTTCTGTATTTCAAAAATCTTAAAAAAACGCAGAAAAACGTTTGATATATTTATATGAAAAAAGAGAAGAAGTGGAATATATAACATAACTTAACTACATTTATCGCAAATAAACTTTCCTTTCTTATTGTAGAATGTGCATTTTTCACACTATTCATTTTTTCATTTTTCACTTTTCCCATATTAAGTAAGTAAGGGTAAGTAAGAGACCCAGTTTCGTTACAATTTAATATTCTTCTACCATCTTTAAAAATGTGAGTATAATTGTAACGATCCAAAATGTTTATTAATTCTGTGAACCAATCTACCTATTCGCTTGCATCGAAAGATGTAAGAAACTATGGATTTTACCCAGAAACTAACCAAAAGTCGTGAAAAACTGCGATTATCATCACTTTCAACCGCTTGTAGCTCATATGTTCGTTAACTGATTTCGATGAAATTTTGTAGCATATTTGTAAATAACATAGATCTACAAAACGCATATTTTGATTTTTCATTACGATCTGAAATAATAAAGTTTTAAAAAGTGACATTTTTATTTTTTCATGTAATTCCTACTAATTGCAATTTCTTCAAAATCTTTTTTTTCAACTTGATTTACTAAATCAATGCTTCTAATTGCTCAAAAAAGTCAAGTGGTTTGGTCAAATTTTAAAAAAGTCATTCTGATTTAACCCAGCGTTGGTAAGGTGGGAAAATGTATCGATAGTGGTAAGGTGGGGTCTCACAGACCCACCGAAATAATATATTTTATTATAGAAATGAATACCTTTTTCATGAATATAAGATTAGGTATTGCTTGAGAGTCTTGTAATTTTTCAGAGTAAAAACGCAGATCTACGGAATTAAATTTTTATGATTCAAAAATACTCAACTAATGAAACATCTTTATTTTTCAACGAAAATAGACTCCTCCTAACTTTAACAACGAACGAACTGAACAAATAAGCATTTGTTAGGCACTTTGGTATTGGTTTACAGATGGGACATATACATTAAAGTAGCTAATACGATAATAAACATTTAGTCTTCAGATTCCGAGTTTTCATTTTCTGTAATTGCACAGTCGGGACCCCAACACACTTTACACGTATGCACACTAAATGTGCTTGCACAGAACAACCTGTCGTCAATGACGTAGAGCAGGCATGTCCAGAGGTAGCAACGCGTATTGTAACAACGCGTGACAGCGAGTCGGACCTGAGTGTACCTTCCCCCTCCGTAATCTACTACTCTACGTCAGGCATGTCCAGAAATAGCTCACTTGGAGGCAAATTCGAGGGAGACGCCTACTTCTCTCGCCCGCGCGTCTCGCTCCCCGTGGCGGCCGTAGTCCTCCGACCTCCTCAGACCCGTGCCTACCGCTTGCAATATGTACCGCGTGTGGCGCGTTGGGGCGACTCTCGGACCCACGGTAGGCACGGGTTTGAGGAGCTCGGAGGACTACGGCCGCCACGGGGAGCGGGACGCGCGGGCGGGAGAAGTAGGCGTCTCCCTCGAATTTGCCTCCAAGTGAGCTACTTCTGGACATGCCTGACGTAGAGTAGTAGATTACGGAAGGGGAAGGTACACTCAGGTCCGACTCGCTGTCACGCGTTGTTACAATGTTACAATAAATCTAAAATCTCCGGGGTCTGTGAGACCCCACCTAACTAACGCCGGGTTAAAGGGCGAGCGAATACTTTTGTGAGTCACTGTATGTACTTCGGATCTCGTTATAATAGACTTGGTGTATTCAATTTTATTATACGCGAATAAATTAAATTTTCAAGTGATACTGATTTTTGTCGCAAGTTTTCGAATAATCGACCACTGTGTGTTGCAACGGAAGAATCGATTTGACAAACTAATCGCGAAATTATCCAGTCTCAAATCGCATTATCGAAGTTGGCTTGCAAGCGGAATAAAGAGATTAACTCTCTGTTCTTCGAGAAACAATTTGAAACAAAATTAGCATGATAGTTTACCGTGCAATTACCTGTAGGGTGAAATCTGTTGGTCACCGTGTCGCCGCAGGAGCAACAGACACGTGGACGGAAGAGAAATTTTAATTACAGAGAACGATCGATCGTAAAACAAGGCAAAAGTGGCTCTCGATGAAATTGAATATTAACAAGGCGTCGTCGTTCGACGTCGTGATTAATCGACTGGAAAGGCAACGCGAAAATAACAGAGCGACTGAATTCACGATTGCGGAAACACAAGCGACGTGCGCGATCATAGTCGTTTTCGTGTTGCATTCTCTCTAAACGTGCGCTGAAAAGAATTAATCTGCTGCATACACTTGCCTATACTTTAATGGCCATCATTAAACTACAAATTTCACTTTTCATTTCTGTGATCGCAACGCACTTGACCAACAAATCGGAAAATGTTCAAGAACTTTAGAACCATATGAGCCGTTTAATGTAAAAATGGTGCAAATCAGAACGGTTAATCATTGGATAATGAGGAACTAAGTAAAAGTTCTATAAAACACAATAATATCAAAGGATGGTTTGGTCTTGTGCAAGCCACGCTAAAATTATATAGCAATTATTTTATTTATTAATGATTATATCCTTAAGATGACTTACGGCACTTTTACATTAAATGGCTCACATATCACCGCCATAAAAGTATCGCGGTTATAAAATTTCTAAAAGAAATCTGCATTCCTCTGAATTTATTTGCGTTTTAATCCTAACCAGGTCAACAGCGAATTTATAATTAGATTATTAAATAAAAACTGCAAAAGATTCTCTTCGCGTCTAGATAATTGTGTTGGATTCATCTCCGAATTTTCGCATGCAAACGAAAGCCGACAATCTTTTTAAAAAGATAAATTCAGAAGTTTGTGCAACGTGTTTTCCTCGACAAATTATTGTTGCATAGCATAACATGGAAATTTCGTGGCATGAATAACTATTTCGTTACTTTCAAACATTTTTCCCCACCGTTTTGGTGTCACAACCCAGATTCCTGATCCTGCAGGAGCACCACGATCAAATCTCCTTGGAATTTAATTTGCCGGTGATACATGCACTTTCACGGTTTATTTAACAGGTTCGCAATTTCGTGCGAAACTGATCATTTCCGTGGAATTGCGCGCCTCGTTTCACCAAGCCGTGCCTTTATAAAACGCATTTTAAAAGGAATATCCTATGACGATTGATAATTACTGGCGCCTCTTAGTTAACTTATACTAATTTTTGGGAAATTGCTCCATCTTTGAAGATATTCAGCGAAGCATACTTCCTCGAATTTTCATTAAAATTGCTTCCTATCTATTTGCTTCTCAAAGCAAGAATCGCTTGCCAAGTGTCCTGTCTTCTTTCACGAACAACCTGATACGTTAATTTGACACGAACAGCTTCGGTTAAGGTCAGTCTCTAATTTCGCCATGAAATTAAGCGAATATACAGTGATTCACAAAAATATTGAACCATGTAAAAAGTTGTACGAACATCTGAATTTTATTTTGATGAGAGACAGGAGGTTGCGAAATTTGTTTTTCTCCATTATCATCACTTTTTGCGAAACTTTAACAATTGTTTCTACGTTAACCATAAAATATATTTGGATGTTTCTTGGGTAGAATAATTCTGTAGACTTTTCCAAATACAACCGTGTACGTTTTTAATACATTCCAGGCATTTAAAAGTTTTTAGACAATGTTTAACTGTCAACACGTCGAGTGCTACGGTGGTCACGAGTGTTGTTGGTTTGTTTAAAAACGATTATCATAAAATTAATACCACTGAATATTAATTTATTCGTTCTGAAATGAACTAAATTTTAGTGTAAGGTACAAAATTTCCTATGAAATCCTTAATAATAATAACAAATAATTCCGATCGTTTTACAAATTAAATACGCAAAATATTTACAGAGAGTACACTCTTTGATTTATTTGGAAAATCCAGGGACCGAGCTAAAATTTCATTAAGCATGTATATTTTGCTTCTACTGCTCTTATGTGTTCAAATAATTTCGTGAATCGGCATACAGACTCGTACAATGTCATTTTTGAAATATCGCTGATGCAATTATCGGCTTCAGAGAAATATGGAACGCGTCGACCGTGTTTCGAGCGTGGTTACCGAATGTTTAAACAAGCTCCGGAACTTTGCCCAGTCTTTTCCGCTGTATTCGTCTCGGGGGATGATGGTGCATCGAATATTGAAGACGTTTGAGACCGCCCAAGCCTTTTCATCGTGCCAACGTCCCCTTAAATCGTTTATGTTCCATACTTGATTATCTTGACCTCTCCGGAATTTTTTACATGCATTTCACCAAGTCAAATTCTCTATCTACCCGCTTTTACGAGCAGACTGCGGAACTTTATGCATTTACGGCGCGTGTAAATATGTGAAATACGAGTGCACGTGCATGTCAGTAAACATTAATGGTACTTCGATTCCGTTTTGACTGCGCGAGACCAGTTTCTCAACACTTCAGCAACTGAAATCTTTCGGTAGACTATAATATGAGCCATCTATTTTGAAAGTGACCTAAGTCCATTTATACTTAAATTGAGATATTTAAGATTTGCGTTTCAATAAAATTAAAAACATACGTATAGGATACCAATGTGCCATACTGCTTATGTGTATTTAAAAGAGTTAAATTTACAATTCCTATTAAAATAATAACAATTATAAAGTGAATAATATGTGTTTTCTTACCAAAAATGGAGTTGAGCAACTTTCAAAGTTAGCAACCAGATTCGTTATAAAATTTGAAAGAGCCCGAGTCCATTCGACATAACTTAAAATGCTTCAAATTGAAAAAACAATACTCAATTTATTTTACATTTCTTTACAACACTTCAAAAACACAATTTATGCAATTCGGGAAATTTTCTAACTTCATAAATTACGTAACAATTGCTCATCTATATTTTGTGTATGCGGGAGGGATGTTATGTTGCACCGGCGGTATATATCGTAGTAAGTCCATCATGTCCTTGTATTTCGCTGTTGTAATTCGTCTTATATTTTTATAAAGTGGTGTCAGTACAATATTTTCGAACTTTTTTTGTTGAAATCATTAGTTACGAATTCGTGTTCACTATCTGAATTAAATGGTATTGTTGTTTTATTCTTCCCCACGAGTGTAATAATTTATATAATTTAATATTTTAAGTTTTATATTCGATTCTAAGCGTGTATTGCGTGAATTTTTTTTTCACTGCGTTAATTAAACGTACTGATTATTCAACTAAAGCAACTGTAAAAAGACTGAGGTTAGCTTGTTAAATACTAATTCATTAAAATTACCTTCATCACTGCCTTCGGACATTTGAAAATCCGCACTCTCGGACATTAACAATAATTGATTGGACTTAGACCACTTTCAAAGTAATGGCTTTAATTATTGAACTAACTGCGAAGACTTATGTGTCCAAAATTATCGCGTATACTCTGAATATACTTAACAGCAAATGTTGTTTATGACAGATAACATCAAGTTTTACACGTTACTACGGTCAACAGAAAATAATTGACAAATGGATTTAGGCCACTTTCAAAATACACGGCTCAATTAGTGATAAATTAGATCGGGCGACGTACCAATGGATGTTACAAAAACGAAGTAATGCGGTATACCAGCATCAGGTCCATTAATTCAAGAGAAAGCTCTTAAATTGAATGCGAAGTTAGGTGGTAATAGTAGTTTTAAAGCATCCACTGGTTGGCTAAAACGATTTAAATTAAGATATATTGTAGTACACGTAAACTACACGTACGCGGCTAAAGAAATTTATTAAAATCTTTACTAATCTTGTGAAGGAAAAGGGTTATGTCTTAGACCATATTTATAATTGTGACGAGACCGGCATTTTTTGGAAAGTATTGCCTCGTACAATTCTTGTATATATCAAGAACTGAATCTACAGTACCAGGATATAAAGTCAGGAAAGATCGTATCACTGCTATATGTGCAAGTGCTTCCGGAAATCCATAAAATACCTATAGCAGTCGTAAGGAAACCAAAAAACCTAGATGTTTCAAATATGTAAATTTGAAAAATCTACTTGTCACGTATATGTCGCACAAAAATCGTGATGGATACTGCTATGCTTTTAGATTGGTTCAAATATGCATTCCTGTCCTCTATTTAAACTTGTCAAGAAGAAAACGATTGTGCCCGTCCAATTCTATTAGTATTAGACAATGATCCTGCACAACTTCGACAACTTCAAAACGAGAGTGTAGAGATTCTCTTCTTACCTCCCAATGTAACATCATTGCTTCAGCCAATGGACCAATCAGTTATTGAATCTTTCAAGAGACATTATCGGAAGTAACTATAAACTTCTTTATCGTACTATAAAATTATGAACGACGAAAGAAGTTCTAATCACTGTAACTGTAAAATAAATTGTAATGTAAGCAGTGTTGCGTCAAGTCTGCGAGCGTGATTGCCGCGGATTAATTGTCCGCTTTAGTAAATGTGTTACACTGATTTTGTTAATGAGTAAATGTATTTAACAATTGTATAATCTTGTCATGCTGCGTATTTATACCTTTTTGGTGTTCGTATTGGAATCTGACATGGGGGCGTGGACAATATATATGTATAGCTATCCAATATGGCGACGAAGTGCTTGGTCGTAACATTGTATGGATATCTACTCTTTTGTTTTTCCTTAACATGTTTGCAAGTATGGGTGAAACTTGTAAGTGGGCGGGTACAAACCCTGCAGAAAGAAAGTTTGTTGAAGGAGAGCGGCTTTTTAAAGTATGTTTTATCAAATAATTCATTTTACAAAAATAAATTTGTTTTTTAATATACCTTCTAAATTTACAATTACAATTTCATAAATTTCTAATCGCTTAGAATTGGTGAGGACATATTAATTACTCCACAAATAATTGCATAAATATCTTCTATTAGAGGCACCAATGCCACAGGCATCACTGAACCAAGAATTTTGAAAGTCTTTATACGCTGGTTAGATCTTTCAATATGCACTCTAGTTTTAGCTATTTTAGCTGTTAAAATAGACTGTTCTTTGCTAAAAATTTTAGAAACGGAGGTCTTATACATTTCAAGCAGTTCACTTCACATACTTCATTTCAAAGTGTGGAAACGGAACAACAAATTTTTGCTCGCTCTACTATCACAATCTTTCATTGTACAGTAATCAAAATATTTTTTGCTACGCAGTGGATAAAATGGAGCTCCCGTATCGTTATTTTTAATTAACATCTGGTTTAACACTGTAAGTTTATACTGTAATAAACGCCTGTTAACACTGTAAGCTGCTATAAGCCAAGCCAAGCCAAGCTTAGGGTATTTCTACTTTTCGGCAGCAGACGGCGCCACTCAAAATGTCAGATCCCAATAGCGCACCAATCAGGTGTGCCATCGAAATCGATGTAATCACTGTTTTCAACTCCGGAGTGCAAGTGGTTAACCCTCGGACGGCGGACCACTCTTACAATCATATAATTGATAAAGTTTAAGAGTGATCAACTGCTTTATATATTAATTTTTGGAAACATATTTTTGGAGGTACTTCTTGTAGACACTGAGTAATTAAACGACAATTTTGATACTCTGGGTCAAAATAGACCAAGGAATCTCCGTCAGACGGTTAAGCCTTTCTAGTCGAAGTTACTTTGACGTTAGAATTCGGACATTTCATCTCATCTGAATATTTTCGTTACATTCAACTATTTTCATTTTGTCTATATGAAATCAAATGTATTTATTCATACCACGCTTGAACATTTTGCAATTTATTAAACACAAAAACATTTAGTAATGTAGGAACGAAGTTTTTTTTAATTATGTTATAATATTTAGTGGTATTACTTCATAGGGGACGTGCGAGTGCAAAGGGTTAAATTATGACGTATTGAATGAAACATGATTTACTGATTTAAAGTGTGAAGCAAAAATGAGTATTATCCTCATAGGAAGCACATATTATTGTAGGACCTTTTGTGCAATTAGTTCTGAGGAGCATGCGAGGATTAATGACTGTTCTGTACTAGGGCTGTTACTTTCCTTCGAAGGTCGAAGATTTCGAAGCTTAGCTTTCAGAAACTTCGAAGGTGATGAGAATCAAAATTTCGAACTTAATTTCGTTTCCAAGTTAACGGATAAAAGAAATAAATTTTCATTATTTGTTTCTATATTCACTATTTGAATTATTTCAATAATTTATTGTTTAGATAATATATTTATAATTTGAATTATCCTTTCGATAGCACATTGTTAAAATAGTTGTTTAAATGAATAAATTGTATAATTTGTTTCAATATTCATTATTTTAATTGTTATTTAAATTATTTAATGTTAAAATAATTATTTAAAGAATGTACAAGTATTTACATAGTGAATATAGAAACACATTTCTATAAATTATAAATTTTTATAATCTACAGAAATGTGTTTGTATATTAATTATGTAAATATGTGTACATTGTCTAAACAATTATTTGAACAATAAATTATTGAAATAATTCAAATAATGAATATAGAAACAAATTGTAAAAGTTTATTTTAACAATAAATAATTGAAATAACAATTCAAGTAATGAATATAGAAGCAAATTATAAAATTTATTTATTTAAACAATTATTTTAACAATGTGCTATCGAAAGGGTAATTCAAATTATAAATATATTATCTTAACAATAAATTATTGAAATAATTCAAATAGTGAATATAGAAACAAATGTATGGAAATTTATTTCTTTTATCCGTTAACTGGAAATGAATAGAAGGTTCGAAGTTTCGAAGTTTCGAAGTTTCGAAGGTTCGAAGGTTCGAAGATTCGAAGCTTCGAAAAAGTAACAGCCCTATTCTGTACCTCGAAAAAGCTGTATGAATTTCTTTGAAATAATGATCTCACAAAAGAGGTTGTTACGTATACTGCGCTATTGAATACAAGTCATTGCTTTACGAATGAAATTGCTGTTAAAAAGTTTTCAATTATTTATGTTTGATTTTTAAGGTCTATTGAGCAATTTTTATGTACTGCGCTATTGAATACAAGTAATTGCTTTACGAATGAAATTGCCGTTACAAAGTTGTCAGTTATTTATGTTTGATTTTTAAGCTCTATTGAATAATTTTCATGTACCAATTAAATGTGATCGAAGGGAAATTCTCTCTCTTTTGTTCCCGTTTGGAATAGTTTAAGTTTTAAATGGATCCAGTTTGTAAGACTCGGTGGAAAATGTGATGGTCGCCTGTTCAGAAGGATCGCGAGTATACAACAATGGTAGTGCTGGTCGATAACAATGATTGGCCGGACTTCGTTGACCCCCTTAGCTTGCTCACGTGCCGGGGCCTCGCCCAAATGTTATAGATTGCCTTTTTCTCCCGACGAAAATACCGGAGCAACTGGTTCGTGACTGCCTCGCGACGTAATCGAGGCTGTTATCATAATTAAATTTGAAAACGCGACTGACTCTTAATTAATTGGACCAACTTCTAACGAGAAAGCAACCAACGCCGGACTCGGTGCAAAATTTATTCAGATGTTGTCTGATTTTTATTATAATACGCTCTCGAATAAGTAGATTCAATTATGTATTTTAATAGTCGTAGGGGTAATTATTTACATTAGGGACTTCCTCACCGATTTTGATGACGTTGAAATATGTTGTCAGGGTCATCATTCTGAACAACTTTTTCCAACATCTCGTTTCAACATCTCAAAAAGTGATCGGAGTAGGTCTGGGTTATTTATATATTTATATATTTATATATTTATATATTTATATATTTATATATTTATATATTTATATATTTATATATTTATATATTTATATATTTATATATTTATATATTTATATATTTATATATTTATATATTTATATATTTATATATTTATATATTTATATATTTATATATTTATATATTTATATATTTATATATTTATATATTTATATATTTATATATTTATATATTTATATATTTATATATTTATATATTTATATATTTATATATTTATATATTTATATATTTATATATTTATATATTTATATATTTATATATTTATATATTTATATATTTATATATTTATATATTTATATATTTATATATTTATATATTTATATATTTATATATTTATATATTTATATATTTATATATTTATATATTTATATATTTATATATTTATATATTTATATATTTATATATTTATATATTTATATATTTATATATTTATATATTTATATATTTATATATTTATATAGTGAGTTATTACATTTTTTTTTTATTGTTGCAGATATCCAAAAATTCGTACAGTTTCATGCTTAATACTTTGTATCCTAATACAGCTGACAATGAAATGAGTTCGCGTTCGACACGATTCATTTCACGTTTCAGTTCGTAAACATAAACAGACGAGACAGTGGGTCTCAACTGATGGAAGTCGTTATAAGTTGTAACCGTATCCGCGTTATCGGCGGCCACAATTTCAAACCTAACCCAGACCTACTCCGATCACTTTTCGAGATCTTTCCGAAAACTTTTTTGCGAATATCTCGGAAACTAAAGCTGAGCGGCGGTAACATGTGTAGGAAAAAGTTGTTCAGAATGATGATCTTGACAACATATTTCAACGGCATCAAAAGCAGTGAGGAAGCCCCTAATGTAAATATTTACCGTCGTAGGATCGAAAATTTGAGATCTTTCATTTTAATATTCTTGTAATTGCAAAACTATTCTTCTAAAAAATCATGAAAAGGATTGATTTGATCGTCAACATTCTCCAATTAAAATCACATGTTGCATTCTTGCAAACATTAAAACATTTAACACTATAAGTATTATCAATCTTGCTATTTATTTTATTTATTCTTTAGTATTTACAGAGTCCTCTAAAATTTAATCCTCACGATTTTTGACGCATTTCTGATAGTCTGATAAAACAATTTTTCGAACGAGGCTTGACCAATTTTCAATGGTCTAGGTTAGGTTAGTACAAATTTCACCTTTGGAATTTGGAAAAGGTTTCATTTCATTGAAAGGTCGAAGTCCTTCTTAAGCACCTTCACGTTTTAACTGACACTATGTACTTTTGACTGTATAGCATTATAGGCGACCTCAGCGTAAATACAATGACCTAGCACATTATGACCTTGATGTAACCTTGTAACAGAGAAATCCTTACAAACCTGTCACCACGATATCTGACCTACTTTATTGGTAATTCCCAACTTTTCTTGACGATTTCTCTGTTCAAGGTAACTTCAAGGTCATAACGTGTTAGGTCACTAAATTCATTGATTCAAGACCTTGACTTTTCATTGAAAGGAAACTTGACTTCAAATTTCTAATAATGCAATTTGTAAACTGATTCTGTTCGAAATATTGTTTTGCCAGACCATCGAAGATGTCTCAAAAATCGTGGGAACTAAATTTTAAATCAGACTGTATGCTGTCTATTGTAATACGGATTTTTAAATATTATTATTCGTTTACCAGAACAGTAATGCGAGGCGTTTCGTGGTTTTAGGTAAGGGCAGGCGGCGTTCGAATATTTTCCTAACAATAAAGCATGAAGAAGCGTCTCGAGTGGCTAGCAAAGAGGCTCGTCTCATTGTGCGATCGAAGGCGGAGCGATAAAGATCGGCGGTTCGTGATCGCCAGTCGATGATTTTATAGGCGGGAAAGTGTTGTCGAGACACCTGCAGTGCTTTCAAAGCCTCCCACTCCTTGAGAAATATTTTATAAATAAGTCGCCGAGTTTTTGGGAATTCCTCGCGAGGAAATTGCTTGAGCTATTCGAGCGAAATTTGGAGGGATCGTCCCTCTTACAGTGTGTCCCACAATTGGCGATATTTCTGTAAATATTTAAATATTTGTAAAAAAAAAACTTTATATGAGCCAAATCTACACTTAAAATACTAATACCCTTTTACTTCATCCATTGTACTACAATTTGTTTCACGGTCACAGTGATTACAACTTTTTTGACGTCCATAATTTCTTAGAAGAAGAAGAAAGATCATATTTATTGAATGCCTATGTATTGCTTCCAATGCCTATACATCGACAATAACAAAATAGAATTTGATTCGAATTCCAAGGGAATTACTAACATACAGTGGCTCACAAAAGTATTCGCTTGCTTTTTAAATCAGAATAACTTTCTTCAAATTTGACCAAACCACTTGACTTTTTTTGAGCAATTAGAAACATTGATTTAGTAAATCACGTGCAAAAAATATTTTGAAGAAATTGTAATTAGTAGGAATTACATGAAAAAATGAAAATGGCACTTTTTAAAACTTTATTATTTCAACCCGTAATGAAAATTCAAAATATACGTTTTATAGATCTATGTTATTTACACATACACTAAAAATTTCATCGAAATCAGTTAACGAACATATTACGGTAGTTATATTTTGCGTTTAGGATTTGTAAGGCGTAGTACATAAGGACGTAGTATATAAGAGAGTAGTTTTAAGGATCGGAAGCTGTGTAATCCCGAAGGGAATGCAATAAAGTCAATACATACAGTTAACGAACATATGAGCTACAACCGGTTGAAAGTGGTGATAATCGCAGTTTTTCACGACTTTTGGTCAGTTTCTGCTTAAAATCCATAGTTTCTTACATCTTTCGATGCGCGTCGTTTTGTTTCTGCGCCAATCGATTTTGATGAAAATTTCAACACACACAAACATACACAAATAACTAACATAGATCTACAAAAGGCATATTTTAAATATGGGCTAAAATAAAATCTAAAATAAAATAAAGAAGTTTTAAAAAGTGCCATTTCTATTTCTTCATGTAATTCCTACTAATTGCAATTTTTGAAAATCTTTTTTGCACGTGATTTACTAAATCAATGCTTCTAATTGCTCAAAAAAAGTCAAGTGCTGTGGTCAAATTTTAAGAAAGTTATTCTGATTTAAAGGGCGAGCGAATACTTTTGTGAGCCACCGTACATATTTATTAAGTTGTGTTCGAAATCTTCATCACGAGTCCGACCCGTTATTATAGTGCAAGGTGTTAATAATAGACCTAATTTCCTCGATAGTTTGACAACGTTTTGGTGTGCTTTCTACTAATTTTTTCAAACACAACAAGTAGCAACCTCTGTATTTTTCGAATACGGCCAATTAAAATTCTGAATTTTAGTTATTATTCTTTTACGAAATCCATTTGCTTTCAGTTTTATTAATCCAGTGTCAGAGCGTATTGGTATTTGAAATGTAATTTCGATTCATATTACTTCTTCCTAAATACATTAATTTTTACAGAGATATCGCCAACACGTTCTTGTGGAACAGACTGTATCTTGATTATTCATTTGAATTTGAACGTATTGCGCTGCACCGTGTTTTTTAATTTTCAATGTAGGAATTGATAAAATTAATTAATTACCTTTCCATCATATTGATCTTTTACCATTGCCTCAATTAGACACCAAGGGACGAATTAAATTGGAAAAAATGTTCATAGGTTAATTTATCGGCTATAATTAATTTGTTTATTCTCTTTATGTTTCAGGCCAAACAACGTGCCTCCGTAAAATGGCTCCTGTCGAAGGCTTACAACAACCGAGTGCCCGAAAACCTTTGCGAGCCCTATTATGTTGACCATGAGGTATGTAAATCACAGTTGTTCTATCTATAAATAATTTACGAAAAACCTCTAGAGCGTACAAAAAATCTTATGGTTTACAAAAAATGTGTTGCACAGCCTCCAAAAAATTGTAGGACCTATGGACAAACTTTTGGGCTTATGTAAAGAATTGTAAAATCTATGAATAAATTGTAGAATAATAATCTCAATTAATTTTACTAACTTATTGGGTTAATGCGAAAGTAATTAGTATACTCGAACTTTGGATAAATACAATGCGAATTGGTAGAGTAATTAGTTACGCGAAATTTAATTACAACAGATTAGTCGGTGATATACCGGACGTGATTCAGCAATTGTAGATCATCGGTGGACAGAAGTTTAATATCGCTGAGTGTGCTTTTCTTTAATGAAGAGGAGGTACGTATCATTCTTTGGTACAAAAATGTCGAGGGGATCGGGAGACGCTTAAAGGGGCGGCTTCCACAAGTTTTTAAAGCGTCCTGGAAACTCTTTTGTGGCACACGTGGTTATTTAACGACGGAGGAGAGAACCGGTTCCGTCGTCGAATGGCATACAAGGTTGCTGGGCGTTTTCTTGAGAGATGCTAATAAGCTTTTCTCAAAAGAATTCTTGCCGAAAGTCGATAACGAGCACCGGAAATCTTGGGAAACTTTTGAGAAATAATGGGAAATGGACGCGCAAATATCTTTCACTGAGACGCGCTGACATTCACACTTTGGTCTAACAATTTATACATCAATCAAAACAATATATTTTATATTACAATTTTTTCCTGGTACAACAATTTTCTGTACAAAATGCTTTATCTTTTCCTTCCTTTTAAAAAGACAAAGTATACAATCTCCTCTCTTAACCTTCTCAGTGCTTAACGAAATGGAAAAATATCTAGATTGTACATTCTTTAAATTGCTTCATACATTGTATTATATTTATGTCATGTATAATGTATTCATATGGAAAATAATATCAAAATCAAATCAAATTGTATATGTATAAATACCACTGATAAAACACTTTTGATTCTTGTTAAAAACTGAAAGGAACTGAAAAATAGACGATCTCGAATTCCGACCCATCAACATTTAATTCAGTTTATGTTTTGAGGGTATTAGATTGAATTATAAATTAGTAATTAATGTCAAATGACTATTAATTAAGATTGAGATTTAAAGAAAATAAAGGCATTATACTATCGATTTTTTGCATTTAGCAATTTTACAAAATGGTAAAAACAAGGTTTTGTGAAACGGAGTACAATTTAAGTGATTTTCGACCTGACAGAAAACTAATCAGCGCGGAGAATGGAATTTCTAAATTTATCTATGAAAATGGGTAAGTTCGTGCAAACATCCGTGTCCACTGTTGACGTCGAAGCGAAGAAAAACCGTGTTACGCCATTACGGCATCGCAGCCGCACCTTACGTTCATCGCACAGCGTATACATATGCGGAAGCGTCGGTTGTGTCGTTGATCCAGTTAAACCAATCAAATTACCCAGCGATAGGTCCTCGTTCGACCTGTTTTACCACGACAGTAAATCATGAAATTGCCGTGACGAACGTACCCACCTACCCTCGGTGTTTTTCATTTCTCAATATCCCGGGATATGTACTTGATCAAGGATCTATTTTTCCTTTTGCTGTACACACCGAGAGATTCGTGATCCGGTGTGTCGAAAGGTGCGAGATCGACGAACAGGATTTGTTTAAAGTGCATCGATGGCATAAACTGAAACCCGTGAACTTCGCTGAAAATGTTGCTAGAGGCCTGGATTGGCTATTGTTCAAATAATATGGATGGAAAACGGGAATACGAATAATATATAGACGGAGGCAAAATTAAGTGAATACCCTTTAAAAAGAAATAACTTTTTTTAAAATAGGACGTAACGAGTTGTGTTTTTTCGAGATGTTAGAAGAATTAGTTTAATAGGTAAACGAGGTGTTTCTCCTTCTCGATAATTTTTATCTGGACTGTTTCATATTTTGACAGTCAAATGAAATATTTTCTTATTATGCAATTGAAAATACATACAGCACTGTACAACCATCGTTTGCTCTTGTAGAGAGGTTGTTTTCGTTTGCTACAAATGTTTGAAACAAAAATAATTTAACGTGAACACCTCTAACATTAAATTATTTTACTCGAGTGTTTAAGTTAAGTAAGATATTTAAAAAATTGTAGAAGCTACGGACTATGTTTAGGGCTGGCGAAAAAAATTGTAGAAGATGTGGTTAGCATTGGCGGCCTACGAAAAAATTGTACAACTTATGAACAAAGCTCAGAACCCACGCGGAAAATGGTGACGGCTATTATCGAAGTTGAGGGCATGTGAAACTATTTGAAAAAGTTATGAATAAAGTTAGGGATCTACGAAAAAATTGTAGACACTATCGACAAAATTTTAAGGCTATGCAAAAGTTGCAGAACTTACGAACAAAGCTGATGGCCAATGAGAAAACTTGCCTTTCTAACGAAATATTTGAAACAAGAACAACATTATGGTTGATGGAAAAAGTTGTAGAACCTATGAATAAAGTTTAGGGCCTATGAAACAAGTTGTAGGAACTTCCAAACTTCCATCGAGACTCTGTCTTAACTAACTTATTGAGTTGGTGCAAAACCTAATAGGAATGTTCAAACTATCTATGAATGCAATGTGAATAAATTAGGATCTAGAAGAAGAAGTTGCTTGGGTTATAGCAAAACAGTGAGGACTTTGAAACAAGTACAGTATTTCATCGATAATTGTCCACAACGCGGGTCTGCGCAGGGACATTTATACGCGAGGGATATCATTGTTTGAGGTTTGCCGAACGTAGAGAAGGATAGCCGAGCTCGAGAGGCCTCGGTCACCGAGAAATGTAAACATAACTAATCCGAATTTCCAACTTCTTTATTATTCATTATTTTTTTATGGGACTTCGATGACCATATTTGTGACATTTTTCTAATAAAAATCATACCAAATATGATATAATTCCGATGGTATTTACTTGTGTAATAGACAATTGAAGTTTCGGGCGCGCGGAAGGATAGCGTATGGGATATCTCAGGGACAATTATGTGCGAGATATTTGGGACATTTACCGATGAAATACTGCATAGAGAAAAGAAAGTGATGAATTTGGAGGCAAAGAGTTTGAGCATGCTCTTGATTGTTCGTAACGACGGTAATACAATTTAGTCCACATGGGTCCGAGGAGTCTCAGCTATTGGCTGATTAGCCAGCATTCTGCTCTCGTTAATCAGCCTTTCTCTCAACCGAGACATGGTCTGGGCTAGGTGTTTTCCTTGGAGCAGACATCACGAGCCTCCAGGGGGACCATTTAGTCGTTGTATCCTTCTCGCACTTGAACTTTCGCTCGAATAATCAACCTCGCAGACTTGACTCACCTTAAAAGTCGGAGGTGCAACCCACGATGATTACGGCTCGGCTAGAGACAATGGCGAAGAGTTTGGCCCATCTCCAGCGATTGATCATCGCGTTGCGGCTTTCTACGGCTGCGTAAACGAGACCCGTCCGACAATTGATCATTTCTTCGTTGTCTCTTTGCTCTGCCTCCTTTCTACGGCTCTTTCTGTTCGGACAGACCATTCACCCTTGCAGGATCTTCAGAAATCAAGGACGACCCTACCCGTCGATTAAGTTTGCTCACAGCTGAAACAAAGGGGAGATTTTATTTTTCAAGTAACGTGTGTACATATTTAGTATTTAAAGGGCACATTATTGTCTTGGAATACGTCAAAGTAACGTGCACGATATTTGTTATAAAATTTATCCCCATTATCCACTCATTCGTTCATACTTTACGCACTATTATTATAATCGTAACGCTCAAATCGAGACGGTCAAAAATTCGTTAGTCGAGAAAACTTTTTTATTTCTAATACTTCTTGCAGAAATCTTTTACCAACATATGTGTGCCATATTTCTGATTAAAATGAGACCCAACGCGATAGAATTTGCATAATATTGACTTGTTTAATGGACGACTTAGTAGAACTTTGATTATCAAAACCGCCCAACATACAGTCCAAATCCATATACAACACGATTTATTGTGCAAATTAGTAAAAATTGAATCTAACGTTGTAGCTAGGTAACTGTTCTATTATCTGAACATTCATGTTTCGCTATTTAGTTCGCATAATTGAGGTTGTACTGTATCGTGGTTTAAACAAGTAAAAACGATCCACATTGTTTTGGTGTCGTTTTAATCTGAAAAATTTCACGAATATGTTAGCAAAACTTTCACGAAACGAAACAGTTTTTTAAATCACTGTATTCTCCTTGAATGTTGTTAATTTTAGGCAATCTATGTAATAAAGAGTTGATAGCCTATCGTAAGAACGAAGAATTTTCGAGGAGAAAATTCTTTTATCGATGATTTTAATAGCTCCGAATCTTTCGACTATTCGAAGTTTCACTCACTCATTATGGTTGTAAACGTGTAAAATTCACGGTCGATTCATGACGAATAGAGTGGCGCAAGTAGCCTGAAACAGCCGAATAGAGCAAAAGCAAAATTTTTGATCGGTTTCTGTACGTGATTTGCACGAACGTGATCTGCGTCGAATTTTTATTCATGAGCCGAAACACTTCATTGTGACGAAGGCGCTGAATGAAGACGGATTGCTCTTTATGTAAGAACGATCTAACGAGATTACGTAATTAACAATAATTAGCGGTAACGTTACACGCGTGCATTATACTTTCTAGTGTTATTCGAGACCAAACGCAGTTTCCTCGCTCGTTTTCAGCGGATTTTCAGCAGAGTATACATTGGTTTCCAAGCCAGACTTTATTATGGATCAAGAGCAGATTTAATTGGCCATTTCGTATGCAACGGGCAGCTTATTTAAGTGACCATATACTGGATTAATGTACCATAAAATCTAATCATGGCAATTATTTTTCCGTTACCCGTATCCATCAGCGTAAAGAATTTCTGATAATATGCTACGAAATACTATCTTCTGCCGACGTTCGAAAATGTTTGGTCAGTTCAGTGAGCAAAAAGTTGTGTTTCTCGGCTTCTTGCAATTACAAACATTTCGGATTACGAAATATTTAGTTCAAGTATCTGGAAATTGTACTCTGTAAAATAATGTCCATCCAAGAAAACCTCTTTTCCTCGACATTTCATTTAACATGATTGTGCGTCTAGCGTGGCCGCTGATTTCTTAAGTTCCTTTTATTATGTATGAAAATGTTAATTTGATTTCAATAAGGTAAGCCCATTTTATAGATTATAATTAGAAGGAAATGTTAGAGGAAAACATATTAACCCTCATACGCTCGTCGGAAATAGTTACACAAAAGATCCTCTGGTGATATTTCACCCATTTTCGCTCTACACTTCAATTAATGTTATTGGGAATCTATTATAATATATTTAATTAAAAGTTAATTAAACCCGTGAATTGCTTTACTATATCTTGCAGCTACTACATATATAAATAGCATTTTTATGCTCGCTACATACATTTTTTTACAAATCTCGCAAGCCGCGTACGCCTTCCGATCTTTTCCTACACATAATTGGCATAGATTTTCTGTAATTTCTCTTTTTTTGCATTTGGTAAATTTGATGGGCCAGCAATGACTTGCAATATATTTATTACAGCGAGTAATGCTTCACCTCTGCATAGTACAGGTCTTCTCTTTATTTCGTCCTTTACTACTGACTCTCCAAGTTCTTCTAGGAACAACCGTCGCCTATACAATTTATTTTTGTACCAATTTGGATCAGAATACGCAATCATCCCCGAGACATCAATAATATTGGTGAATATTACGTATGCCCGACGATCAGGGATTGAAACAGTTCTGAAAATAACTGTTTGAAACAGTTATATATCAGTTCTGACTGAAACAGTTATGAAGAACCGAAATGATGTTGTAACTGTTATGCGAATATCGGTTCCCGCTTATATCGGTTACGGTTTCGGTTCTTGAGAACCGATATTATAACGGTCCTATAACTGTTATTTTTAGGTTCTGGATTTCGGTTTCGGTTCCTCAGACTTCAGAACCTATAATATGTCCCGTATCGGTCTCATATCGTTTTTGCAGTTCTGCAACTGATATTTTTTGGTTCTGTATCGGCTATACAGAGTGTCTCAAAATTCCTTCAACATCCGGAAACGGGAGGTTCCTAAGATCATTTGAAGTGACATCTTCCTTTGCAAAAATGGCGCTCGCTGCTTTGTTTAAGAGTTATTAACGAAGAATACGGACCAATCAGAGCGCGGCTACAGCGAACGGAGTCCGACTCGGCGACGGGTCCCGCTTAGCGTGGCGTCGCCGTTGGCCGAGCTAGAATCAATCCGCTGTAGCTGCGCTCTGATTGGTCCGTATTCCTCGTTAATAACTCTTAAACAAAGCAGCGAGCGCCATTTTTGCAAAGGAAGATGTCACTTCAAATGATCTTAGGAACTTCCCGTTTCCGGATGTTGAAGGAATTTTGAGACACTTTGTATAGCCGATACAGAACCAAAAAATATCAGTTGCACAACTGCACAACCGATATGAGACCGATACGGGACATATTATAGGTTCTGAAGTCTGAAGAACTGAAACCGAAACCGAAATCCAGAACCTAAAAATAACAGTTATAGAACCGTTATAATATCGGTTCTCAAGAACCGTAACCGTAACCGATATAAGCGACAACCGACATTCTCATAACAGTTATAACATTTTTTCGGTTCTCGTAACTGTTTCGAGAACCGGAATCAATATCATAACTGTTTTCAACCCCTGCCAACGATTGACTTTCCTTTTTATCGTATAAGTCGCCACTAACTGATCTCAGGTATCGATACCACTTTTGTTTTTAGTATAATATGGAATAATTTCGGGCATTTGGTTTTCATCGAAGAAATGTTTTTGTTATGATGTAATGTGCTCATAACAGTTACTGTTTTATATTTTTCTATAACATATTGTGCTAAAGTTATTTTATCGGTTGAAATATCGCCCGAGGGACTCTTCCGTCACTTGGTTTCTTATGACGTTACTATCAGAAAGGAAATGTCATCGACTTGTGTTTTACATATAATATGATATTTTAGACAAATACACCTAGTTATAACACATTTAGAAAGAAATCTAACATAATACAGTATTTGGAAACAGAAAATGGGTCAATTTTCACCCGAGGAGCGTATGAGGGTTAAAATGACCATCATTTTGCATCGACCAAACTCTCCTCCAAATAAGTTTTTTTTCAGAGAAAATTTCTGCAATAGTTTCGAACGTCAATGGATCAAGTACTGGGGTGAAGGAATAAAAAATTGTTGTTTGCCATCAGACTGGGCGACACTAATACTAGCTTGACTGACCAACAGAACGTTAACTTTGTCCCAATTTCTTTCTTTACGCGAGACAAGGCAGAGTGCAACCTGTAAAGGTAGAAACTAGTTTCCGTATCGCTTTAGATCCGCTTCTAGTTGGCGATCGAAGCAAAAGCGTCTCGACATGCGAGATCCAGTTTTCTGAGATCTGGATAAATTTCTATCTGGGTTGTGAGACCTGTGCATAAGGGATCGCTGAACGTACTTTTTCCTGGATGCATCGATGTATAGATAATCGTGCTCCCTTTAGACTGGAATATATTAGAGGATTCTAATTCCAAGAGAAAAGAACGACTTCGAACAGCGAGAACAAGTCGAAAATGTCGAATAGAAATTCTTCGTGCGTTCTATTTTTGAGATAAAACGTCGATTCAGCAATTTATAACGTTTCTCGATCTGCAACGTCTATTCGAAACTCGTGCTTACGGAATTTCTCTTTCGACAGTAAATATCTCGTTAAATTTGTACAGCTAGCATTTGTTCTTTATTGTCAGTGCTATCAAATTATTTTTTTTCAGTTTCTAAAATATTTGTAGAATAGATCATACTTTTCTCGTTAAGATAAATGAATTCGATAAATGATTCCCGAGGTACAGATTCATAAGAGCTGTTTGTTTCACTAAAAGTGGCGAAAAATGGAAAAATTCAAAGGTCTGTAATTTATGAACGAATTTGAAATCGGTAAAGCAATGACTTAAACTACTCCTAATTTTGCATGTATATACTACACCATGCAAACGTAACAAAAATTTCTGTTACATACATACCAAGGAAGTTACAGATATTGTACATATTTGAAATTATGAAAAATTGCGAAATTCAGAGACTTGTAATTTATAGAGAAATTGGAAAGCGTCAAAGTAATGACTTAAATTTATCCTAATTTTTCATAAACTATACCATGCAAATTCAAAAACAATTTTCTTTTACACAAATACTATGAAAGCCACACATGTTATCTATGTATTTCCTAAAATCTGCCAGTGGAGGTAAGATTTCGAAAAAAATGCGAAATTCAGAGGCTTGTCAAAATAATGACGTAAACTCTCTCGAAACAATTTTCCGTTACACAAATACCAAGGAAACTACGCATATTATTTATTTTCTTAAATAAAAAGCGTTGAGGTTTGAAGGAAATACTGGGAAGTCAGAAAGAAGATGCTTTATGATAGAATGCCTTAGGGAAAAAAGAAAAGGAAGATGGAGCACAAGAAATATGAGAGAGAGGATAGACTATCTAAAAAGAAATGACTGTTCAGTCTCTGAACAACATGTATTTTCCGACACTTCTTCATACTTTACACAATATTTAACTATTGCCAAACACATACACTGCGACCGAAGATGCAGCGACCGCGCGCGACCCCCAGCAAACTACCTACGACCAAACGAAGTCACACCTGATTGGTGCGCTACGTGAACACCGAAAAGGTATAAGTACCGGATATTTCTTACCGAACCATATTTGGAAAAGTCACCTCAAACAGTCGACTTGAATGGGTCACTTGAAACGAAACACTATACAACTCATTAAATACAGTTACTTATTATCAAAACCAGTCTAATACATTTTACTCGCGGACTTGACGCTACAATGGCTATAGTCAAATAAGTTTAGAACACGAAAAGCAGGGGGAGAAGAATATATTAGACGGTCTAAGAGGAACGGACATAGACACGCAGAGACAATGGCAATACAACAGAAAAGTATGAAAGATATTAAATGTAAATAAAATGATATTAAGTGTAAAACACTTGTCCAAGAATTTCGAGGGGGAAGTAGGGGGACAGTATCAGTTTTTTATTTGGCTGGGGTTTTCAAGGTCATTCGTAGGTCAACAAATGGAAACCTATATTTTTTATTATGGGATCTTATTGTACGTAAATAGACCAGCAATTTTTGTAGGATACTTTTTTTTTATCTGCGCACTAGGTTCGGTGATATTTAAAGAGAAGTAGAGCGAGTCATACTTATACTGCGAGAAAGTTTGTAATTTCTTTATAACTATAACAAATTTTCAAAATGTTTTCCGTTGTTTTCTACTACAATAATACAGACGATTCTCAAATTCTGAACGAAAATTTTTGAAGGTATCTGTTGGAATAGCTCTACATTCCTATACAAACGCTCTACTTCTCTTTAAATATCGCCGAAATTAGTGCGCGGATAAAAAAAAAGTATTCCACGAAAATTGCTGGTCTTTTTACGTACAATAAGATCCCATAATAAAAAATATAGGTTTCCATTTGAAAAAACAAAGTTGACCTTCAAATGACCTTGAAAACGCCACCCAAATAAAAAACTGATACTGCCCCCTCTCTTCCCCCCTCGAAGTCCTTGGACACGTGTTTTACACTTTTTTAATATCTTTCATACTTTTCGAGATATTCGGCTGGAAAGTTTTCAAATGAACACCCTGTAATGCTAATACTTTACCATACTATCGGAGTAGAAGAAGGATAAGAGACAGCCAGAATCTAATGGCGAGAGTATAGCGTGGAAACCTAGAGGAGGCGAATAGATATTGGAGGAGATGTAAAGAGAAGAAGTTCAAAATGTGCGGTAGGGATACAGGAACGCATTTAACAGAAGATTGTACGCGACGAGCAGAGAAAGTGGTTTAATGGATACGGAATGTGATTAAAGTAAGAAAAGAAAAGATAAGGTACCAAGTGTCTTAATAAGTGCCAATGATTAAGGGTGCAATGGATGAGTTCGAGAATTGCATCGAATGGGATAGGTTAGGAGTAGTATAAGAAATATTTATCTTACGGGGTGGGGGGGGGGGGGGGGTGCAATGCCTGTCGTAGGTTAAGGATCGGTATGGATAAATGAGTGTGCGTTACTACGCAGGTTAAGGTCTTTAGAGTGTAAAACAAGTCCCATTTCTTAACCGTGACGTCGTAATTAAATAAATACATACTTTATTTCCTTAAATATACCGGTGAAGGTTTGACTTCGAAAAATTACGAAATTCAGAGGCTCTTAATTAATAAAAAATTCGAAACCGTCGAAACGACGATTTAAACCCCCTAATTTTGCGTGTATTCCGTTATGGTTGGTTTTGAGCAAACTCACCGACACCAAAGTCTTTTTCCTGGACGCAGTCAGATTTCACCGAGACGGATCTGCTCGAAGCGGGCAGTTTGAAACACAATACCTAACGCACGACAGGGTGGCGACCGCATAAGAATATCCGGCAGATGTGGCCGACAAATATTAGTATTCCGTAACTTCCGGAGCGATGATTGGAAACGCGAAGAACCCGAGACGACGCATCGTGGTTACAGAAACGTGCGGGGATAGTGATCGCGGGGCCCTTGTCATTCGCGAAGTATTACACACGGTGCGTCGAACACTGTGAATTACGTGTAAGAGATGTTGAAACAATGCGTATCCAGTAAAATTAAATTCTACCTACTGTTTTTCGTCAAATAGTGGCGATTTCACTCTATTCATCTAAATTTTTCTTTATCTCAGTCTTTCAGTTTCTCGAAAAGGAAAATTACAATTTCCATTATTCATTTCTCACGAGTAGACTGCGGATCTTTCTGCAAAATAAAAATCTTTTTATCTCAATTGCAGAAAATTCGAATAAAATAGAAATTCAGTTTCTCTCTTAATAGGTTTAATGGGTTAAGAATAATATAACCATTTTTTAATTCGTTTAATATTTGACTGTTTCGTATTTCTCTCACTTATTGTCGTCGTAAGAGCCTAAAATTTAGTTTATTCATGATCAGTGAAATTGAGGAAATGAGAGACAGACGAGTCATTGTAGTAACAAAATAATTTTGCATGATTAGTACGGTGTAAATAGGTTTATATTCGCAAGATCTGAAATTTTAGATCTCGTTCTATTTTAAGATGGCCTTAAATCGACAATCTATTGAACAGTTACGCTCAAGAGAACATTGCATAGGTACCGAACAATGTAAACCACTGATCCAATAAAAATATTGACTTTTTTACGAACTTTTAGAACAAGTGTCAAAGTCTTGTCAAATCTTACGAAATCGATAATGTTCGTCAATTTTAGTCGAACATAGTAGTTGTCACTGTCTTCAAATTAATTATGATTAGCCTGCATTAATTACTAGACAGAGGAGTCACATGGACATGTATTTCTTTTCTTAATAATACAATATTACTGGATGGAAAACAATACAACACCGTTAATCTACCTATTTTCGGCATAAATGCATGAAATCCGCGGACTGCTTATAATATTGGAATGAAATTTTCCTTTTTGTCGATTGCAAGCTTTTTGCAAAAGTTGCTGGTAATATATTTTGGTTTTTCTGTGCAGGATCAAGAACACTTGAAGCCGCAGATCGTCCACGCACTTTCCAATGCAGAACTTTACTGTTTGGCGTTGGCGAACATCTATTCGGATCCAAATTATCACAATCAGAACCATTGCGGCATTCTGCAGGCTCTTGCCAGAAAAGGTGTTTACCTTACGGAGCCAAATAACACTCAACTCACCGAAACGATCCTCATTCAAAATTCACCACTCAAGATGGTAAGAACTTATCTGTAGTTATCCTAGTTCAGTGCTCCTCTTGTTATACATACAGTATTTCATCGTTAATTGTCGTGAACTTCTGAACGATAATTGTCGCAAAACAATTCCTCCTTCAGTAACATAATACGGGTCGAGTATATCGGTGAGACCACTACTAATCCAATGACAAAACACCTTCATTTTTTGTTATTTTTTTATGAAACCTACACCAACATATTCGTGGCATTTTTCTAATGAAAATGATACCAAATAAGATATAATTCTTTCTTTCAGTATTGGAAAAAAAGACACGCGAAGAGTCGCGGACGCCGGCGTAGTTCAAAGGCCCACGTGTCTTCACAGTGTAATGCCAATAAAAAAACTTTTTTTATTATTACTTATATTTTTGAGACTTTCTCCAATATATTTGTGGCATTTTTCTGATTAAAATAATACCAAACACAATATAATTCTGATCATATTTACAATAATTTTCCGAAACTTTCATCGTCCATTACTCAAGTAAATACCATCAGAATTATATCTTATTTGGTATCATTTTCATTAGAAAAATGCCACGAATATATTGGTGAAAGTTCCATTAAAAAATAATAAAGAAGTTTTGTCACTGGGTTAATTGTTGTTCTCACACCGACATACTCGACCCGTATTATGTTACACTCCTCGGCGACCGAGGTCTCTCGAGCTTCGCTGTCCTTTTCTACGTTCGGCACAAGTCAAAGAATAGTATCATCTGAACGTTAATTGTCGCCGGCTAGACCCGTGGTGTCTATACGTGGTACGTCTAGCCGTGGATACGTCCATACAAAGTGACTAGCCGGATAAGGTAGTCAAAAATACTCATCAGCCGATTTGTACCGCATGTGGCTCGTTCGATAGCCTTCTAAAAAAGGACCCTTTCTACCAAGTTTCAGCCCGATACCTTGTCTATAGTGGTAGTTACGGGGACCAAAGGAAATTCCCAGTTTTTGCCCCATTTCCCCCATTTAATCGCATCTAAAGTTTCTAGAAAAAATCTGACCCATTCAGCATATGGAACCACATATTCGAGGACTTTTTCCGATTTTTCAGTTACAAACTCTGGTTGTAAAAAATGAAAAACCCGTATAAATACAGATTTCATATTGAAGCTTAAGTGCGACCACCCTGGAAATTAATTTAATAATAAGTTATTGTTATCAACATTATATCCAATTTTTTCATATTTTTAGCTAGAGTGCGTCGTAGTTAAAAAAAAAAAACCAATTTTTTCGACGTTTTTTCAAAGCTTTTTCTTGCGATTAAATTATTAAATGGAGATAATGAAGCAAAAACTGGGCTGCCTTTGTTCCTCGTAACTACCCCCATAAACAAGGTATCGGGCTGAAACTTGGTAGAAAGGGTTCTTTCTTGATAAGAGATCAAACCAGCAATTTTCCGGTCGAAATCTGCTGAGGGGTGTTTTTGACTACCTTATCCGGCTAGACCCTTTCTAAGGATTACTGTAGTCCTAAAGGGAGAATTTAATGGCTTTAAATCGCATGACGGCCAATTAATGTTTCGACTTACAAGAAGAAGACGCGATTATGGGGTCTTAGATTTTCTCGAAACTTTGCATATTGGTAGATTTCGTTCTCCTGTTTATGAAAATGTAGCATTATAGCCGTCGACACTCAACAAGTTTTGAGATACGTTAAGATTGATGAAGTTAGTGTTTCTTTCATATTATGTTCCTTTTCAATAAAATTTTTATATTTTGTTTCATATAGATATTATGAGTGTATTTTTCATGTGCAAAATACAATTAATTAAAATAGATAAACTGAACAGAGAAAAAAGAAAAATATGAAAAAAAAGGATAAAGGGATTTGAACACTGACCTTTCCAGTAATGAATCTAGAACGTTACCATCACGCCGTTTGGCACTTGGCAAAAACTTCAACCAAAACTATACTTAACGGCTTAAAGGGTATAATGAAATTTAAATTGTAAATATCTCAAAAATTGTTGAGTATTGACGCCTGTAATGCTATATTTTCATAAACAGGAGAACGAAATTTACCAGTATGCAAAGTTTCGACAAAATCTAAGACCCCATGACCGCGTCTTCTCCTTGTTAGCGCCTTGTCTTATGCAGCCTCGTACAATGAAATTATTTGGTTGTTGCAAATGAAATGTCTGATTTTCGAATGCAAATGCTGAAAGCGTTTCGATCAAGAAATATTATTACAGTCTGCAGGTTTATTATAGATCACAAAGCTGATCCTTAAGATCTTATCATCAATTTTAATTCAGATGTCTAATTTTACATGTAAACTAATTTTTCTTCAACGTCTAGCAATGCGATTCTCGTGCATTTTTTTATATACGTAGGAAAACAACATATTAACTATAGCGGTATGTGAATTTTGGTCAAAATGTGGTGATTAATAAACGTACTAGTCGTTGATGGTAAAAGCAAGTACAAAATGGAATGAATGAATGATCAAAAAGTTCCATTTCCACGAGAAACGTGAAATTCATTGGCAGAGTAGATTGATTACAATGGTGCTTACTTTTATCAATAAATCCGATTAGATAATAGTTGCTTTCGTTCAATGTTACTGCTCAAAATCGGACATTTCATATGCAACAAACTAACAGCTGTCAAGACATAAAAAAGGATTTGTCACTTCATTAAACTTGTTTAGAATTTGCGGAGCACAAGAGCGCAGAAAGAGTCGTTAATATTATCAATTTTAACTTGTAAATGTAAGTCTTATTGAAGAAATTGCTCTGATTTGATCTAACATTTGTGGTCATTGAGTTGACGTTTGTGGAAAGAAATGCCTATTTTCTTGGTCAACAAGCTCGTATTTCATTCAAGAAAAATTGATCTTGAAATCTTGTGAAAAACAAAATTGAAAGACAATTCTCCGTCATCACCGAATGCAACCCTTGAAATAATGTAACCCCGTCTCGCATCTTTTCACAGTGGAGCCAGTAAGGAAAATAACTGGACGTGCTAAGTGTCTCCATTGTTTCCGATTTCATGGAAAAATTGTTTCGGACACGGTTACATTATCTCAGGGGACGTATCCGACGAATTTTCTATCAATATCCACAAGATTTCAAGATTATCTGTAGCTTTTTAAAATTAAATATACTTGTATTGCCCAAGAAGAGCAATGTGATGAATGTGACCAACGTGTTCAACGACTAGAGTTTGCTTCGCTACAGAATCCAAAGATTTGTATGGGTTCTGCGATCGCGTAACGTAATTGAGGATAGATCTACTATACTAGTTGATAGATAACAACTGTCGAATAGAAGATCGAAGAGCGTTTGTGATCATTGAAAACTGTCTAGTCAGAAATTCAATTGGTTTTGTTTGTTGTGTTCCAGTCTGCGCATATGGCTGTGATAGAGGGCCTGATGGTCTTGTACGCGAAAGAGGTGGTGACCGGGGACCGATTGGTGTCCGCGATCCGTCGGTTCGACCCCCAGGCGGACGTCGAGGCCCCGACAGACCACGAAAAGGGTCTTCTCCTTTGGATAAGCCACGCTTCGCACGCGTTGATCGCGAAAATCCAGACCGAGGAGGGCAGTGGTGATAAGACGCGATTGCCAGAGCTACCCGCTGCCAAGGACTTTCAATCACTGTGCGATGGCGTCGGTCTGGCAGCAGTCGTCGCGTTCTACTGTCCCGGAGAACTAAACTGGATGGACATCCGAGTGTCGAAAAGACCGTCGGTCGCGGACGCCCTGCACAATCTGTCGTTGGTCCACGCGTTTTGTAACAGATGTTTACCCTATTCCATTTTTCACATGCAACCCGAGGACGTCACGTACATGAGGGGGTAAGAGCGCTCTTAAATCATCCTTTCTGCTTGCAAACCTATAGCCCTATTTGATAGACATTGGTGTTGCGTGCAACAACCGAGTAAGTTCATTTTTCAATAAAATTTTGTTCATCGAAGTTTTACTTATTTTTATATCATTACTAGACTGCTGATCTTCATGCAAAATAAATATTGTCTACATAAATTGCAAGAAACTGGTACCAAGTAGCAGTGGCGCACTTAGAATTTAATTGGGGGAGGGGGGGGGGGGGTTGAACAGATAAAATTTTGTGGCCTGGTGCAAGAATTGCCAATGTACATATGTACTTCATAAATACTGACATTGAAACGTTTTGTATCAGGCCACGGAAAGACTTTTAATGCACATTAACTAAAATCCGTTAAGATGATTATAGAAATTTACTTACAGAACAAAATCTAGTTTTCTTTTCTTTTTACACAGCTCTTCAATTACTTCGGTTGTAGTTATATTAATGCCTCTGTGTATGTATAACAAAGCCAACTTAAGCGAATGCATGCCTTATATACATATGCAGGCAACAGTTGTTCAAAATGTTGCGTTTTACATATAACATAACCAAAAATCATCTAAATCGGAGATGAAGCAGCTGTTCTACAGTTTGACCAATTTTCTAGTGTTCTATTTCCTTTTCCTTGGGAAGGCCCCCCTTGGGTGCGCCACTGACAAGTAGACATTTCTTTCCTCCTATAGTAACTTCAAAATGCTGAAAAAGATACATTGATGGTCTTAAATTGTTTCAATCTTTGTACTCTTTCAAGCTGCCTAATTATTACAGTGCCATATTTAATGTAAAGTCGCCACAATGCAAAATTGCCCCGCGATGAACAACCCCTAAAGAAACTATAGAAGAGCAGAGTCGTGAAGAAACTGTTGTATAAACTGATTGTAAACGTGCAATAGAAAATGCCGCGATAGGAAATGCAACAGAAATTCACATCAATACATTGCTGATAGTTTGGAGTAAGAATTAAATGTTTTTAAAAATCTGGGCTTATCTGGTTTTTGCACCAAGGTCTTTGATGGCAGTCGGATTTCGTTCATGCGGACCTCCGCAACGTGTGTTCTTTATTGTCTGAATACTTTCTATGAAAATAAGAAAATATTAGTCTATTAGCTTCTTTCTTCTAGCTGTCAACTCGAATCGAAATCATTTAAGTAAATGATTGTTTTTCCTCGAATCGATTGATTTTCTGTGATCAGGTCCATGAAGCAAAATTTAGTCGTATTTTTGGCGGACATGTACAACGTGTTGGAGATCCACCCTGCGAAGTGTGTGCGTTATCCTGGAGAAGAGAGGGCGATGCAGTTCTTAGATGGTACGTAGTGCACTTCGACTACCAAATGACAATCACGGTTAATAGCATTCAAGAGATTTGTTCGACACTATGGACGGCTCCCTTCGATCGTGAAGGGTTCATGAATATTTTGGTATTGGATTAATATGATTGGTGACGGCTGCGTACATTCTGTATTGGACTTACCCGTTCTATAATTTATTTTGTTATACTTTTTTCCATGGAGTCCCGCTTCTGCTGCGAGCAATGTGTCTTCTTGTGAATGTGTACCTACTTCATGTGGACTCTTGTTAGACTGCGGATCTTTATGCGTTTATGGTTGAATAAATTTTCAAAATATCTTTAGAACTTAAAATTCTATATTGACGCTAGAACTACCGCTAGCACAATAATTCCACAAAAAGTTCCACAAAATTGTCTTTATAATCACAGCACTTGTGTAATTAATTGGAAACAAGCCACCGTGAGTGATCAGGTAAATCTAGCGTTAAGTAATGCTACATTGTTTTAAATCTACCGAGAGTAAGACACGAATTCGCATAATCATCAGCGGTCATGTAACCATAAAGCAGTGCAATATATTGATCATAAGAAGGATTCGAAGAATAAATAAATTTGTTTCTCTTATTGCAAATAATGAAGAATATCATTCGAAATTTTTCTGTTGACAGAATTTGCTTCTTTTAATAGATCATTTATCTTTTCACAATGTTTCTGCAGAGCGATCTAGAGGAATTGAAGCGAATTTATCATTCTGTCGTTTAGAATGACAGAACGATTGATCAAAACAGACATCCGAAATTTTCGCAAACTCGCGTGAGCACACAAAATCACCGGAAGATAGAATCGCAACGAATGAAGCGAAGATTGCCCGCAGCCGGAACGGTATCACGCTTTTTATCAGTGTCAGTACACACACTCGTTCCCAGTCTCGAGATCCAGGTCCTTAGCAGCGACTAATAAACGCATCTATTACTTCTTCATTCAGGATGCTTCCGATTGAGTCGTTCAAAACGCGCACGACTTTCATGACTTTCCCCAGGAGAAATACATACGTTGTACGATGAACAACATTTGCGAGCTCTATTGTACAGTAAGTTTAGAGCATAAACAAATTTTTCTATTCAATTTATATTAAGTTCCGCCATTGCATGGTTCACCGCACTGCTGCGATACTGAACACGCTCCGACGGCCAGCGTCGTAAAAAAATTCAATTGTCGACCGATTTCAAAATTTCTTGCACCATTCGATTAGCAATTAGGCTCGCTATCAGACAATGAAGTTCATTTTAGAACGTTCGCTGTTTTTAAATCGAAAATTCTGATTGGAAACCCCCTTCTGCGACGTTCTTTTGTTTAAATTTATTCCCTTTCTGTTGATTATTGCCAAATTATTTTCAACGATGATAATGGACAGGGCGATAGCCATTGACATCAGTATCAAGATTTTTCATATATTTTTAATTTTTGACAATCCTATTGTGAATTATAATAGCAACCCCCTAAGCGGTGTCGCTTTCGCAGTTTTGCAGTGAACGTTGCATATCGACGACAATAGTCAACGAGAATTGATTAGAAAAATTTGTTTGCATTCTATATTTCTAGCACAATAAACCCTCAGAGATTTGTCTCATCGAACAATGCATAGTTTTCTTTCGGAGAAAATCATGAATGTCCCTTGCGAACGATTTCGAGCGAGTACTCCCCCGTCGAACGTTTGTAACAGATTATTCATGAAGAACGATGCGAAAGAAAAAAGAACGGAATAACAGACAAAATAACAGCAACGATCCTCCACGTATATATCTACAAAATATATATGTACCACTTGTAATGTAAAACTATAATATTTCCATATATTTCTATGGCGTAACCCTCTTGATGCTTGACAACAACGCTATCCTCGCCTTCTTCTTTCGTCAACTTCCGGTTGCCAATGAACGAATACGGTGCGGTGACGGGTGCAGCCTGCCCGCGCAATAGTCATGGTGTAGCTCATAAAAGAAGTCTGCCACAGTCTATAGCTCCGATACCTGATCTGAGAAGCAACCTCTCCGTATCCGCGCCAGGCTTCACAGGTACCCACACGTTACCAACCAACAAAATCATGAAAAAAAAAGAAAAAGAAGGAGAGCTATAGGTGGTCCTCTCTTTTCGGTCGCGTGTCTTCGCAGACGATTTCGAACCAAGAAGAACAAAAGAGAGTAAAAGAAAAAGAAAGAAATAGAAAGTTCCGAGCGACCGAGAACCTCTCGAGTTTCGTCGTTCGTTTGTCGATGTTACTTTCGTCTCTGATTTCTTCTTTAGTTGTGTTTCTTTTTGTTCTTCCCTGTCGGACCACTGCATTTTAAATGCGACGCATTTTCACTTCGTTCGAGTTTAAATTGATCGTTTGCTGCCCTTTAAAACAGTCAAGAAAGAAAACGATTCAAATTTATTACGATCACTTTCTGAAAATCGGCAGAAACAGTTTCAAACGTTTCGAATACCAGAGAAATGTTTCGGATTCAAAACTTTCATCACCAGCCATACAACACACTTTTTTCATTATCGCCCGAATTTCGAAGAATAATCGCGAGAAAATTAGATTGTCGTGCTAATCGTCTCGTTTGAATTGGAAATCAGCGATTCCCGCGTCACTTTCGTGCCACCTGTAGATTTATAATGGCGCTTTCGAGATCGTTCGAGTAATTACGCGGCGTTGTCTAATTGTTACATTGATAGTTATTTAAAACCGTGGAATACTCGACGATTTTTCAAGGTACAAGTGAAAAGTCGACTTTCAGGTAATTAGCGGTTCGCGTCTGCAACACATTGCTCATGAATTATGAATTGTTATTGTATGATTTTTACGTTGTACCGACCTAGTTGAGCGTAGTCTTTTGCGCATGAAATTCTATACGAAGTCGTGTTCATATATATGTACGATAGAAATCAATATTTCCTTACTTTTCGAAATGGTCTTTTTTGTAGTTTTTTTTACATCCTCTCTAACGATTTCGGTTGCGCAGAAATCCATGCATTCCACGATATTTATTCGATGCAAATCTATTCGTCAGTCATTCTACGGATCGGCATTAAAGAGAATTCATTTTGTTAATGTGAACGTATCGCTCCTTCGGTTCTGATATTAATTCGCAAGAGCGAGTTAAAACAATTGAATCGAAATGCATTGAGAACGGAATACACCTCGGGGAAAACACCATTTGTTCCCAATGGCTGTATGAAATGCGTTTTGCATTTAAAACGTGGCCCGTATTTAGATTAACTGTGCAAGAAACCGGCGTAACTGTTAGGCACACCGCTTTTTATTATCGATTTAATTTGCATAGTACTCTGTGTGCCATGAAAGTATAGTTAGCGGTCCTGGGTAAATAGGTCTGCATGCACCTTGCGCGCATCTATGCGTCAGGCTCCTAAGTTTTGGCTGTTCAGTTGCTTGCGTTGTCGTTGGCTTCCGGTTTCCTACATTTTCGTTTTGCATGCTATCTATTGTCTTGTATCGTTCAGCGACACAGGGTGAAGTCTGGACGATTCATTAATACATAACTAAATAAATAAATCTACTCCATATTCAGTTAGTATACCTTGTTTGCAACGTACATTGTGTCTATGTTATATGCGTGTATTGTATTTTTTCTATCTGTTCACTAATACTTTCTGCGTTTCTCTTACGTTTACGAAATACATATTCTCGATTGTTTTACCGTTTGTTCAGGCGATTGTGTTTCACACGACAATTAGAGACGGTAGAATTTAGTTGTAGAATCGATTAACTCGTATCCATTCGATAAGTGTACATTCATTGACTGTATAATCAGAAGAGCTTCCATTCCTTAAAAACTTTAGTCCGAGGAATTTGCATACACCGAAATTTCTATCGCAGCGGAATGAAATCACAAAGTTACTTGAATTTTATTTCCATCAAATTAGGTCCAATTCACTCTAAAAGCGAATCACTTAAATTTAATTTTTATACAATTAGAAAATCGTGATTACAGTCGCTGATTGTTACCCATATTAACAGGTTGTAACTATCACAGTAAATTCATAGAGTATAGAAATTTCGATCGCAAATTTCGCGCGGTGTTTAATATACTGCGTGATCTCCTGTCACACCGCCCGTCTCCATCCTGTTGAAAACCTTCATTCTCTCATACGTCAGAAATTACTGCTGACTTAGATATTGGTGCTATTTCCTACATACGTGCGTAAACGATCGATTCAGCATTGAATTGTTTTCTAGTTGCGAAAGCCGCGTCGTCCTCCTCCGTCAAGAAGTCGCAATCGTTGCAACAGACTGCTGAAAATTACTCTCACGACGACAGGTACGTTTTTTTACGCTACAAATCGAACGTTCCGCCTTAACTAGGCACCAAGTGATTTATTATAAATATGTTTAGTATTATTTACTATCGTTTTATTTCTATAAATCTCAATGCTTTCTCTTTTACAGACGAACGGGGAGTGAGGAGAGTTTCGTAGTCCACCGTGGCAAAGGCATTCCTACATTGAGCTCCGTGGCAGATGAAAAGTCAGTAGCTAGAGCAGATGCCGCTGGTCGGCCGAGCAACTGGGAAGAACAGAGGAGAAGTTCTTACGCGGGCCGACGATCCAGGCGCAACAGCGTTTCGGACGATTCTCAGCTGACTATAGAAAACTTTGGCGGTTCTCAGGTGTGTTTTCACCATTTTCTTGTATAGTTATGACTAATAAAGCTGGAGAAGATGTAACCGGGCTGTAGGCTACCAAGATGGGCTGTCAGGATGCGAAGTTTGTCTTCAGGTAGCTAATTTCTGGGTAAAAAAGATCAGGTGATAAACTATGAGGCTTAGAATACCTAACCAGTTAGTTGGAGAAAGTGTAATCTATTGATAGGTTACTAGCATGGGCTGCCAAGATGTTTTATCAGGGTGGGCTACCAAGAGGAGCTGGTGGACTTGAGGTAACTAATTTATTAGAAGAGGGCAATCTAATCGCCTGATGGGTTATTAAGTTTAAAGTAGTTAACTAGTTAGAAGGGGATAATATAATCAACTGATAAATTATCAGGAAAATGGGCTACTAATCTCGAAGTATTTGACTTATTAGAGTAACTAACTAGTTCATAGGAGAAAGTGTAATCGATTGAAAAGCTATCAAAATCAGCCACCAGAATGGGCTGCCAGAGTGTGCTACCAGAGAATGGGCTGGCTGGGTGGGTTTGCGGTATGAGCTGCTATAGTTCTAGTAGTTAATTTGTTAGTAGAAAAAAATGTAATCGACTGATTGGCTATTTTAGAGTAAGTAACTAGTTCATAGGAAAAAGTGTAATCGATTGAAAAGCTATCAAAATCAGCCACCAGAATGGGATGCCAGAGTGTGCTACCAGAGAATGGGCTGGCTGGGTGGGTTTGCGGTATGAGCTGCTATAGTTCTAGTAGTTAATTTGTTAGTAGAAAAAAATGTAATCGACTGATTGGCTATTTTAGAGTAAGTAACTAGTTCATAGGAAAAAGTGTAATCGATTGATAAGCTATCGAAATGGGTTACCAGAATGACCTTGCAAAATGAGCTACCATACTTATGGTAGGTAATTTAGAGCAACTAACAGTTACCACGAAAAGTTGTACATCATTAGTAGACGGAAACGAGATAGCCCTGGAGCAACAAAGACAAAATTAGATCTAGAGGAAAGTCGTCGAATGATTATTTCTTTTCCATAGGACAACTTACACAACTTCGGCAGAAATCCGGACAAGGAGGTCGGCGTCCATGTTGGCAAGAGAAGCACAACCGAACCAACGTTGCCAGCACGGTCAAGTGTTCAGGACGTGTACGGCAGCGGTGTGCAGCACATATTATCGGACAACGGTTATGGGAATTACGAGCCTCCAAGATTGAGAAGACAAGCCTCGAACTCGAGCTTGGACAACGTTGCGCTGAAACAGATCTTACATTCCAGTGATAACGATAATTCGGAAGGGGACAACACGTCGAAATTGGCTAGCTTCGCGAATTTGAACAGGCAAAGCTCCGATAAAGGAATCAACTTAACTTACACTGAGTCAGAGGATGCCACCATCAAGTCGAATCTGTCGGTTAAGAAACACGGTCAGACGAACGGCAATGGAAACGGCGAGAAAAAGACAACGTTCGCCACGCTGCCGAACACGACCACGTGGCAGCAACAGAGCAACCAGCAGTCACAACAAGTGGAGCAACATTCTGTTGGTGCGTATACATTTGTTAGGAAGGTCGCTTCATGTTGCAATTCGAGAAACCAATCCTTTCTTACTTTTATTTCCATTATACCTTTTATTTTAATGCATATGTCAAATAAAGTGAGTCTGCTAAGTATTTCAGTGACAGCAGATTGATACCACGTTCGAATGTTGTAGAGCGTGTATGTTAAAATCTAGGTAGGTTAAAACGAAATTGGTCTTTTTTTTAAGTATATTGCAAATACAAAGGGTTTCTAGACATGAAACGACCTTCTTAACGTGCATTCAGCTGTTTAAGAGAACGATAAGAAACTGACGAACCGAATAAAATTCATACGAGCAGATGAAAACGGTGGTAACACGATTATGGCCTCACAACTGAATAATATTAGATTGAAACTGGAAGAGAAACGTCGTCACATAGAGAACGAGAAGAGGAGGATGGAGGTTGTCATGTCGAAAACGCGTCAGAAAGTGGGGAAAGCTGCGTTCTTGCAAGCTGTTTCGAAGGTAAAGCGAGCTGTTACATTAAAGTTTACGATCTTGACACTCGTTATTCCCATTTCGTGCGTCATACATCACTTCCAGCCAGATCACATTATTCATGGCCATTTTAATGATTTGTTTCTTTTTATTCTGAAACACGACATCGATCAAATATACAATAATAAATATGCAAAAATACATTCTTCAAATGAACATTCAGTCGTTTTAACAAAATAAGAGTATACAAGAATTGTCAATATGAAACAGAGCATTGAATACAGCCATGAGTTACTCGAAATGTAGCCACGGCTGTTTAGTACAGAGCAATGCGTAATTGTATTGTACGTCGGACACTAAAAAAGTTTCTTTTTCTTCTGTAACACACGATTCGTTTGAGTTTACAAGCTGCACTATATATCCGTTCTTTTTTATTTTGCGTACGATTTTTTTTACATTACGTATCTGGCTGTGTTACTATCTTGACCAATTATTTTGTCAAGTAGAATCCTCGAGCGAGCTTGCAGTTAATCATTTTTTTATTCCAGGTTAAAGCGGCACTATTTTTTCTAATATTCATACGTTCTTTTAACGTCTATGTACCACTAGTTTGACGAGTAAAAAATTTACTGTCTGTGTATATGTAGTTGAAAATGTAACGTAATATTGACGCCTGTCACGTGGTGAAAGCAGATAATCTTGATTGCCTGCTACATATTATTGTAATACATTTTTCCTTTCTCACCTTTCAGCTGTTCTTGGTGGTAAGCGCATGCCGAAGCAATAATGTTGCGTGACTACTAAACTAAAGTTATACGTAGATTTGACAGACTGTACAATAAAATAGATCATGTAGGAGATAGTCCTATCTGGAAGGCCGAAAAAAGTTATTTTTAAAATTTTCTAGCTTTAGCACTTTGTATATTTGTTCATGTATCTGTTGAAATAGATTTTATTGCGATCTTTAATTAAATACTCGTATAAGAAAACATAATTGCTTCGCAAGTTGTATATAGAAATATATACGAATTTTGTTTTCTATGCTACTTCCGTTTCTGTGCTTTACACGTTTTTATGCAAAGTTCTTTAGAAGGGAAGCACCTGAGGTATCCTACTTCGTGCAGATTATTTCTGGAAAATAGTAATATCACCATAAAATTTTGAGGGTGGTAGTAAAAATCCTCAGTGATGCTCTTCTACAGAAGGAGACGTATACAGGGTGTATCAAAATTTCAAAGTTTCACACAAAAATAATTAAAGAGAAATTCGTAAGAACCTTTCTTTTCTATTTCGTTCTGGCCATATCCGAATTCAAATCTGAATTTACACAGACATATTGCGATGTCTAACTAACTCATTTGATGCACCGTGTATACTAAAAACAAAAAGTCGCCTATAAATAATCCGGTGACGGTATGCATGTTCACTGTTAATAGCCACTTTCAGCAGAGAAAGTTACATTCAGCTGTACATATGTACATTAGCAAATTAATAAACAAAATTAATGAAGGGAATCGTAATAAATATAGTAATCCCTCGAGGTGAAGAATATAGAATGTAACGAAAGAGTATTTTAGTTCTTTTGCAAAAACGCTGTTCGAACAGCTTCATAGTTCGTTTCTGTTTTAGTCGAGAATATGCGATAGGCCCTCGCATAATCGCGAACAAAAAATTGTTTAGCCCTTCTACACTGTACAGAAAATTGTTACACTAATACTTCTTAATTGATTCAAAGTTGGCATCGAATTAATTGTACATTATTATACGTGCACTATTGTACATTGAATTAAGCAATGAAATTTACGATATACAGTATTTCATCGATAAAAGTCGTCAAATTCTAAACAAGAAACGTCGCCAAACAATCCCCACTTCCGCGGGGTGTTCTCCGTGAGGGGCCGTGAAGCTCGAGAGGCCTCGGTCGCCGAGAAGTGTAACATAATACGGGTCGAGTATATCGGTGAGACCACTACTAATCCAATGACAAAATTTCTTTATTTTTTATTATTTTTTTATGGAACTGTCACTGACATATTCGTAGCATTTTTCTAATGAAAATGATACCAAATAAGATACAATTGCGATGATATTTACTTGTGTCATGGACGATGAAAGCTTCGGCCGCAAGGAAGGACAGTGCATGGGAAAGAAAGAGACGCGGAGAGTCGCGGTCGCCGGCATAGTTTAAAGGCCCGCGTGTCTTCACAGTGTAATGCCAATAAATAATCTTTTTTATTATTACTTATTTTTTAATGAGACTTTCACCAATATATTTTTGGCATTTTCAGATTAAAATAATACCAAACACGTTATATAATTCGCATCAGAATTATATCTTATTTGGTATAATTTTCATTAGAAAAATGCCACGAATATGTCGATGACAGTTCCATCAAAAAATAATAAAAAATAAAGAAGTTTTGTCACTGAATTAGGTGTTGTTTTCACACCGACATACTCGACTCGTATTGTTACAATTTCCAGCGACCGAGGCCTCCCGAGCTTCGCTGTCCTATTTTACGTTCGGCGCAAGTCAAAGAATAGTAATATCTGAACACAAAACGTCGCTGGCAGGACCCGCGGTGGCGACGATTATCGATCAAATACTGTATAACGTAAATTAACGAATCTGTTTGTATAATGGACACTATTATTAAAAATAAAAATCTGTTACCGGGTTAAATCTACTCTCATAGTCTTTCATAAATTCAATAGTACGCTTAAGAATATCGTTAAGAACGTGTAAGGGTTGAACGATGTTTAAGTCATAATTAAAATCGTTCTTGTCTTTCCATGAATTAGAACTGTTTTTTTTTTTAAATTCAATGGTAATCGAGAGTCCTTAGAAATCTTTTTAAGCCTTGAGAAAAACAATATTCACGTTTGTATGCAAAGCATGTATAGTAATGATTGGACTATGGATTTTATGTATTTATCAGAAAAATGGGTAGGCGAAATTGAAAACAGTAGAAAGATTAAAAGAATTTAATTGAAATCATTAAAGAATGGAAGTAATTTATATTTGATATTTTCTGTTTTCCTTAGTTGATGGAGAAAATGTTTGTTTTGCACAGAAGTCAGAAAATTCAAACCCAGTACGACTTCGTGTTCATCTATAACACAATCAGGTCCACCCTAATAAGGCTTTACTGGTATGGTAGGGCTAGCAAATTGACAGCAAATGTGGAGCAAAGTTTTCGTCGCGCTATGCGGGAGCCTATCGCGTAACTTAAGAGAGAATAAGAATTGATGGCGATGAGATGTTTGCGAGATTGAATTGGCTTTGGTATTTAGTGCTTGAATGTAACGTTTAACTTGGCTGTGGAGACGCTCCGACCATGGTGTGGTGGTTGGAGGGACATATTGGACTTGGCATATGCGGACTCCAAGTACTTAACAAGGCACGGTGGTTGGGCTGGTTACAGGGTAAGGTTAAATCTCCCTCTTCATCAACGTCCGGGGGGGACAGTCCGGCCGAAATCGGTCCCCCCACTCCTGTAACCTCCGGATCTTCGGGGGAGACCCCGACAAGCGTTTCCGAGACGACTCCCGTACCCCAACAACCCTTTCAAGAAAAGCCACAGAGACCCTTCTCGCTCAAGGTACGATATCACATAAAACAGCGTTCCAGTAGATGAAAAACATTTTTCCACAGAGATACTTGCTGACTCGCCGATCTCTATATAGCGACTATTTCTACATACATGCTTATGTATGGCTTTCAGACGTTTGTTACTTTTTCCTATCCCCCTGCTGTTCATAGCGCGACTGAACAAACGCAGTCGTAAAGTATACGATATATCTTTCTTTAACATTTTAACATACGATACAGCTGAGAAGTAACTACGAAACGCTATACTACACAGCAAGTAAGATAGAATGCAAGGTGCACGACTGCGTACACGACGAAATCTGTCTCGAAAGTCAATTAGAAATTGCCATTTCGTCATGTTCGATTATTAACTTGTGTGTCCCAAAAGGAGGGACCAGGCGCAGTCGAACATCCTGTATGCGCTTCACATGATTTTGTTTCCTTAGTCGACAGATCTCCTGATTGAGTTTATAACAGGGAATGATTATTCCGCTTTTTTGTCGCTTATACTTAGACATAGAGGAAAACGAAACAGTCCCAGTGGTCTATGAATACTTTGCAAAACTTCACTCCCATGTTAACAAACACGGTTTAAACAGATGTCGTCCTCGGAATGCATGGTACAGTACCAAACACTCTTTGGACAGGAATCGTGTTCGAAACAATTCGATCTAGGCTTGCTCTCAATGGTGGTGGTTCTCTTCACACTTGTATTCTAATCTGGCACGAGATATTAACAATAGAGTCCAATTCGATGTTTGTATTCACGTGTTTTGCGAAGAACGAGGTGGATTGTTTTAATATCTGTCCGAGTTATTACTATCTGTGTTCACTGGAATTCTTTTCTGTAACTTTCACCGAGCATCATTGAAAAATGTAAAAATTTCAAACGATATCGATTGTACATATATCTAGACACGTTAGATCTGCAAAACTGTCTGTGAACGTTCGGTGACGGTGTCATTAATCACGGAGGCTACAGTCAGTCGATTGCCTGACTTGTAATTTGATTCCACTATCCTTTCACGGATGGATATTTCGTTCCTTCACTAACGTACGATTGTATATCTACAGGACATAGATTCGCCCACGTAGTCACACGACAAATATCGATTAATCTCATGATACAGTTAATTAATACGAAACATTAGATAACAGCTAGACGCCAGTAGATACCGAAACAATGAGACACACATTGTATATTTAATTGGCCCCTGTAGATATGCAATATTAAGAGTACCAACGACAGATGCTTTCCCGATCTTGTAAATAATTTGTCTATACTTGTCTCGATGACAACAGGAAATTAGCGAGGATGTTCGGGATGTAGAGCATAAGTGGTTGGAGCATGATGGCAATGCACCGTTTATCGAAACGAGACGTACACCGGACATTGAGAATATGGATCTTGAACAGTATCATCAGTCTATATCACAGTCAGTATTTGTTTACTCTTGATGAAACATATACCGGGTGACTCAACAGAAACGGCGACCAAATTTCGCGAATTTAATGTCGTTTGAATGTCATCAACTTATCTTTGAATGCTGTCACGTGTCTCTCTCCTCTCCTTATAAAAATTTGTGCCAAAACAAATTTCATGACCTAATTTACTAATGTACTAGTTTACTGATCTCTTAGTTTACTACCGCTTTACATTTAGAGATGCAGAAACAACGATGACATTCAAACCACCCTGAAATCAACTCCAATATTTACAAAGGACATTATGTTCCACCTTCAACTTCAATTATCATGTTTGAATGTACTGTTTCCTCCGACTCACCCTGTATATGAGCATTAAGTCTATCAAGCTTTCTTGAGAATATGTACCTGATATTTTTCCGCAGATTGAATAACAGTCTTAGCGAAATACAAGGTGACATACAACGTCTAGCCAATCAACAGAACCAGATACAACAGCAACACTTAATGTCCCATCACCAGCAACAAATGCAGCAACAGTTGCAGCAGTTGCAAAGTCTCAGTCAGCACCATGTGCAAGTATGTACAATCATCTTTCGTAGAAGAAATTTCATGTACATTTTATCATTGATTTTCTAATTGATTTTACACTGTTTTAGAGTTTTGGAATGCCGACCATGAACTCCTTGGGTTCGAAATTGCAAGAATCTCAACAATCGCAATTTTATTTACACGATCAACCACAATTGCAGAGACGAATGTGGGGCCAACCACCTCCCACGCAGAGTTTAGCGAATGAAATGGCTGCCGTAGGTTATCAACAGTCGATGGATCCTCGATACGGTTCTCCACAGACAGGTATTTACATATTTTTAAAGAATAAGTGTGAATAGAATGATAGAGTCTCTGTCTCAATGTTTTCAATTATTTATGTCTAATAATAATTCATAGGTTATCAGCAAGATATGCGATTATACCAAGACACGCGAAATTGGGGAACGCATCCATCTCAACAAAAAGGATTCGTTTTGCACGACACCCCTCCAGAACCGAGGTACCTCAATGGCGGGGATCATAGTCTTTGTAACAATCAAATGAGTCATCCTGGTTCTACATATCCGACGTCTTCATCTATCTTTAATCAAACACCACCGTCTTCTGCTAGTCCTCAACATCGAAATGCTGTATGTATCACAATTCTCTTCTGCATTCTACGTATGTTTACCTCGCAGTTAGGTCTAGAATAGTTAGTATAGGAAATCTATAGTTAGTCTAGAATATTAACTCTGACATAATACATGCAATTGTAACTAGCTAAAATGTTTCCTAAATTAATGATTTATCATTTTATACCAACAGAGTTGTACTTTTTAAAAGATAAAATTGTCTGACCTCTATCTGATACAGTTTTCATGTTTTCGATATCAAAGTAGTCGAAGTGGTTCCTGTTACTTGCTGTACTCCGTAGATTATTGTAAAAATCAGTACAAGCAAAATTTTGTTCTTAATATTTTGTTAAGCAAATATCATAAGCGTATGAACTGTAATTAATAACGCAGAGGGCTTGGATAACTTTTATAATTTTTGATAAATATTTTCCTGTGTTATGTTATAATTCTTTGCAAATAGAATAATATTGTGAAAAGGATGCAACTACGATTAAAAGATTCTTTTGTTATTGATCTCAGTTGATAAGAAAGTCTCGTTTCTATGTTCGGATTACTCTATGCTTAGTTTTTTGGTCACTCAGGTGCTAAATAAATTACTGCATACATATATATAAGTACCAGCAGCCATGGAACCAGTTAGTGATGTAATGGTCATTTATAGACGCTTTCAAGACTCAGTATGGCAGACAGTTTCACGTCGAAGCGACTTCGTTCGAACGTTTACACCCAATCAAACTCTATTTTAACTTTCTCTTGAAAACTTGCGCGAAAATATTGTCAGTATGCATTTATTTTATTCATCGACTAGTACGTCATCATACAATTACTCTCGCGAGGTTTGTTTATGAATAATTTACCAGTGAACATCTACAGAGTATACTACATTTAATAAGTGACAGTTTAGTGTTGTTAATGAAAATCTTCTGCTGTTCGAAGTGTGATCAATTATTTTTTAATTTTTAATATAGGTTCATCGAATAAGTCAGTTAATGAGCGAAAGTCCAGAACCAAAAAGGCCAACTGTACATCATATACCGATCAAATGCGAAAGCCCAACAGAGAAGAGACAGGTGACTGCGTTACACGCACCTGTTCCAGCTCCACCAGTCGATGATATGAAGCCTCAAAATATATCGTTTATCGGTAAATACCAATTAGCTAGGATTGTCACGTTTAAAAACATTCTGCAGTGTGTGCGGCAACAGGTGGCAGTAGGCGGCAACTAGTACACCGAAAATTAATTGTAAATATTTATTATAAACTAATCCAAGGAAAATTTAATCTTGTAATGATACACTCTTAGACTTCGGTTAAATTTTCTGTATACGGATTTTCACTACTGTATCGCAAAATCATTACAAATATGAGATGTCTGTAACTTTTTTGCATTTTGCAACCTTGAACTGTGTACCTGAAACTCTTTTAGAAAGTATTTACAGAATTTTTGAAAACGTTTCACCGTCATATTCTACATTTAGACATAACAATGTGTCTTTGCAATCTTCGTGCTTTTTATTTGTTAATTACGTTGTTGCGGAGAATCAGTCTACATAATTTGTCCCATCCTTTGCCGAACGCCAACATGTTTCTACGAGCATCGTTGTCTTTATGTTTTGGTTCTCATTTTCTGATATTCCATTCACTCATATATTTTCAAGGAAATGACGATGAGCTTTCACAAGGCATACGAGGTTTGCACATCACGTCCGGCAGCCGTACATATAGAATTCCATCACCAACTAGACCCTCGATATCGCGTAATTCATTTCAACCTCATCCATCGCTCAGAGAGGCTACGCCATCTCCATCAGGAACTCCGGAGGTCACTCCTCTCGATCCAACGGACGCTGGCGAAAAAGGCTTCTACATATGTTTCGACAACGACGCGCCGAAGAAACCAAAACCGACTCTTAGAGTAAAAAGAACGTCTCCCAAAAAGGTAAACACAAAATTATCTAAAGTACAGGATGTCACGAAATTATATGTCACGGCCACCATAGCATGATTATACACCTACGATTTAGTGGAAATTGACATAAAGAAACTCCCCGCAAAATTGACATTGACCTTGAAAATCAAGGTGAAAAGAAACAAAATTTTTTTCATTTAATCGTATTCTACTGGTTATAAGGACCAACTTTGTGAAAGAAACAATGGGTCGCATTTCAACTGTTCTCTTAAAAAATGATATTGCATTTCTTATAATTTTTGCAACTTCGTTATTTGCAAAGTTTTTACATTCAGCATCGACATATAAGTAAATAGCGTACTATTGATGAAGCAGTGGGGAATTATGCGTTATCTCTGGAAATATAGCGCAATGCAGTGCGAATTAGTGGAAGGCGACTACCTTCAGTAGAAATTTCAGATTCACACGTATTTTAACGACTAGATCAACAATTTGGCGATCAAGTAATAATTCAGGTAGTAACATCCTTAATCAAGAAAATGCCAGAATCTGGATTTACGGAAATCTACACGTAATAGTTAAAAAATTTAATCAAAGACGCAAATGTTGCGGATGACAGTTTGCACTTTCTCCGATCTCGTTCCTTAAGTGAACTGCAGGCTGCAGGCTAACATCTCAGATCAGCTGAACAATTGCTAGCGACTAAAATGGTCCATTTTCTTAAGAAATGCCGTGAAATTTGTGCGATAATTAAAATTTTGGAAAACAAACATAACTCATGAGACACTTACTCTACTCGATTTATGTTTCTTCTCCGAACTTCCATGTTTCTGCGAATTTTCCCAGCAAGATTGGGAATTGATCGAAGATTGTTAAAAGTTTCTTCAATCCGATGTTTTAATTGATCAACTGATCTGAACTGTTGATCTGAGCGATAAACAATATCTTTCACTGCGCCCAAAGGAAGAAATCCAGTGGTGTTAAATCTGGTAAACGTGGAGGATGTACGCGTGGTGCAGATCTACGTCCTATCTGCCGTGATCCAAATATGTTATTTAAACATTGGCGAACCGGTTGACTGTAATGAGAAGGAGCACCATCATGCATGAAATGGACGTAGTCGCCTTCCATTAATTCGCACTACATTTCTATATATTTCCCGAGCTAACGCGTAATTCCCTACTGCTTCTTTAAGGTATTGTTCTTAATCGCGTGCTTACGATAGACTAAATCATCAATATTAGCCGCGATAATGACTCGCATAAAAAACTATCAGCTATATGGTCGTAGGCGTCTCAATCAAAATATTTCGCATGACAACATTCGGCGGGTATCATCGGTAAGAGCCCCCGCAGACTGCAGACTTTCTATCGGCCGATAGTTTGGTCTGGGTTGGCCTATTATCGCGCACACTGGGCCAACTAAACAGTCGGGTTAGTGGTGAGTGCGCAGACCAGCCTAAAGTCGCTAGTCGGCTGTGGCTCTCAAAAAATTTGCTAGTTGGCGTCTCTTGAAGAGAGAAGTCGCATAATGAAAGTTAATAGAATATTGTCCAGAAATGTTATTATTGCTTTTATCCAACGGAGGAGAAGGATCAAGAAGAGAAACCGAGAGTATTGGGTGCATCCCATCCACAGTGATAGATTATCAGTATTATATTATACAACTACCCAGATAGCTCCGTACGTCCATAGGACGTCCGTTTTACGTCCGATATGTCCAATGTCCGTCGTGTACGTCCGTGGGACGTCCTATGGACATCCGTTTTTACGTCCGTGGGACATCCTTCGGACATAAATTTCGGACGTCCCATGGACATCCGTTTTTTACGTCCGTGGGACATCCCTCGGACATAAATTTCGGACGTACCACGAACGTGGGACTTAGATTATTTCGTACTTGCCAGGGACGTGGGACTTAGATTATTTCGTATGTTTTCGGATGCTATATTGTGTTTCTATTATTATACTCAAAATATAGTTTATGAATTTTTTCAGATTTTTAAGTTCGCGGCGCCGGTGTTTGAAAAAAACTAATTTTTCGACGTTTCTTCCGTGAAAAAATGAGCTAATCTTCAAATTGTTAGATTTTATTTATTCTGTAAGTCTATTGGACACTGATAAACTTGAACATCTCACGAAAATAGTTGAAAAATGAAATTAACTTGATTAGTATTACGATTACTTCGTACATCAGCGCGCATAGTATCTGAAAATATTAATCGTGTTACCAAGAACTCGGTTGGGTCAGCGCGTTAGGCGCTCGACTGTTAATATGCTTATACTTCGCGCCCGGCATAATCCACTCTTTTTTATTTGATCAATTCCTCTTTTTCTAGCTATATGATAATCAATGGTATTTTTGTAGAATTCTTTTAAACCAATATTTACATATTTAGAAAATTTTTTAAGGTACAAACACGCTTTTATATGTTCGACAAACGTCCAATTAACGTCCGCGCGGGACGTCCTATGTACGTACTGGGATGTAACTGGGACCTCTGTCGGACATACCTGGGACATAAATCGAACATATCTCGGACATATCGTACGTCCCTGGGACGTACATTGGACGTCCGAGTGCTATCTGGGATATTGGCCGAGTCGTGAAAAAAACAATCGGCAACTGTGTGCGCGCCGCTTATGCACCATACTGATTAGCGGTTGGCCGATAGCTCGCCGATAGTTTAGTTTGAATGCAATCGTGTAGGCCATCAAACTTATTTATCGGCCGATACCGAATCGTTGTAATATGCGCACTTACATCTTCATACTGATAAAGAACCCGACCAAACTATCGGCCGATAGAAAGTCTGCAGTCTGCGGGGGGCTAAGCTATCTCGTTGGGTATGAAATTATCAGAATCATGACACTCCTATTACCCTAACTATAAGATGACAGAACATTATGAACGAAGAAGCTGCAAAAATTATAGGAAATGCAATCATTTTTTAAGAGAACGGTTGAGATGCGACCCATGGTTTCTTTCACAAAGTTAGTCCTTATGATCAGTAGAACGCGATTAAATAAAAAGAATTCTGTTTTTCTTTCACCTGGATTTTCAAGGTCAAGATCAATTTTGCGGCGAGATTTTTATGTCAATTTCCACTAAATCGTAGATGTAGAATCACGCTATGGTGGCCGTGACACCCTGTACATACAGTTATCCTACATATGCTGGAGGGTCCACCTATCGACCGCATCTTAAATGCCTCACTTATTATTTATTTCATGATTTTGGCTTTTTTAACATTTACCGTGCCGTGTGGATCGCATACGCCATTCAGACATAAGGAATTTTCGCTATTGGGTGGTAGAGAACCTGTTAAACTAAGTTACGTATTAATTATGTTACCGTGTGATATGTTTTTTAATCGTCCGCATTAACTGAGGTACTTAGAACGCTTCAGCATCATCGTTCAGCACCTTTTAAAGTGTAAAACGCATGATCAAAATATGAGATTTTAATTTCGCGTCGTATACTTTATAAGGAAAGAACAGTATCGTCGTACGTTGAAAACGAGGACTTCACGGTCCGACCGGAATCTCCAGCCGCTTTCGCGGATAGGCAGAAGTTGTTAGAGTCAGACAGAGAGAAGCAGCGTCACATAGACGAAAGGGACTTCCAACGACATGAGATTCGAGATAAAGAGATGCAAAGGGAAGGGGAGAGAGAGAAACTACGAGAGAGACGCGACACCAGCGCGGAAAGTCGGCAATCGGGTGTCGGTTTAATAATCGGGAATCAGCTCGCGAATCCGGATCCAGTAAGTAGATACTAAAAGTGGCGTCTTAAGCGTGTCTCTGCCGTATACCGAACCCACCGTAATCTCATGTTATAGAATTCCCTGGATGAAATGGAGCGCAAGAAGGAACGTATAATGCTACTGTCGTTGCAAAGAAGACAACAGCAAGAAGAGATGAAGGAAAGGAAAGAGGCTGAAGCACAAGCACGTCGGGAACAAGAGAAAGCAAAGGCGGAGGAAAGAGCTCGTAAAAAGGAAGAAGAAAGGAAACGGAGAGCAGATATTTTGGAGCAACACAAAGTCAAGAAAGCGATAGAAGAAGCGGAAAGAGAAGTGCGTGCTTACTTCCAAAGCTTTTATCACTTCCATGACCCGAACTATCTGACAACGCGTAATTTTCAGGGGAAGGTGATCGACAAGGATCTTCTCAATGCAATAAAGCCAACAAAACTGCGTAACAAGACTGCAACAACTCGACCAAGACCCAAAACCATTCACGTAGACGCCGGCGCGGAACTCGACTCCGGGGCTTTGACGCCTAGCCGTGGCAAAAAGGGTTCTTCCTCCAATCTCAGTACAGGTATGTCACTAAACGCAACGAGATCTCGTAGTGTGACAACTATTCGTTGCAATGATTAGTGTTTCTTGGAGATTGATCCCATTAGAAAAGAAAATCGAGCAGGATATTCGAGTAACTTGATCGCATATTCATTAAGACATGAACGCGACATATTTTTGTGCACCAAAATAGTTGTCTCCAAGATAACAAACATCACATTGCTGTTTGTAATAACTGTACTCTCCTTCCGTTATAATATTCTAATAGCGACAGTTTATCAATGTTGTAATGTAATTGCATTTTTACTCTTTGCATGACAACGAATTCGATTCAGACGAGTTTTGATTTGTTAGCATTGCCGTTTCCTTTTCTAATTTTTTATATACATATTGAGTTTTATTGTAATTGCTTCTATTGAGAGATCTCACCCAGTCACAGAGTTCACAAGCTCAAAATTTTCTCGGCTATGCTAGTTTTGACATCTGAAATTGCGAAACAGACACGTTTGAAGGAATCGTCGTCTCTCGCTGTTTTTCATTTTCTGTACATTCCTAGACTCGATTCGATCGAACTAGAATAGCGATGAAAATTCGAGCTGATTTGTTTTGCACTAACACACTTACTGTAGCGTCGCTGACCTCCCCGACGATGAGACGAGACTACTACCGAGGCTCGCAGGACAGTCTCACTGCTGCTCATTTCGATGAACGACGTTCCGGCCCTTTTTATCGGGGCGGCAGTCTCAGGGGTATGCACAAACACACACTCTCTGACTCTCGCATTTCTGTCCGAAACATCACATATATCATCGTATATATATACGACTATGTTTGTCAGCTTTGTGCATAACAACTATGCAGACAAAGTGCTAAATGAACTATGTAATCTGGACCGTTCATTGGCATGCCAAGCGAAGTCTCACCTTCAACAGGCTGTTCCCTAATTGGCGGAAAAATAAAAATCAATTAATGACAAAGAAAAAGAGTCCTCTATCCGAAAAAATGATATTTGAATATTTATCGAATGCGTTTAACTATTTGTTTGAAAATTTTTCAAAAATAAGTCGACAGTATAAAAGAATCTTATGCAAAATGATTCTTTTAAATATGATCAGCTGCGCCTTCGATCAATTTTAAAAATTGATATGTCTCGAAAATAACGACTTATAGGACCTCCAGATACGGAGCACCCTGTATAACCAAATCGTTCGGTATCTGCTCACTGCTCTAAATACGTTCAAGAGCATAAAATAGATAAGCGTGGTGTTTTTATTTAAATTATCATTACCGAACGATTTGTACGAAAAAACTAGTTCGAGAGGAGTGTGAGTCTATATCGAAGGACTGCGCTTATCGCTTGGCATGTGAGAAGAAGCTTCTAAAACGTTTGAATTAATTGTATGCGATTGTTCAAGTAAAATTGGAAAGCATTTGACGCCGAAATTGATCATTTTCAACGTAGAAGTGATTACTTATAGCACTTTTCCCTCATATTGAGTCTGCATGCATCGGTGTGTTTTTTGAATAACTGTCGAATAGCTTTAGTGTCGTAGCGATCATTTCATAAATATAGAATCATCCCGAAGAGGAACTAACTGATTGTAATAGAGGTACCCTATTTTAGTATCTTCCGTAGATTCGCCCGACGACGGTAGAGGTTCCTCGCCTTGTCGAAGTATGAATCAGCTCGGCCGCCGGGGTTCCTACAAGACGTCTCGAGGTGGGTTGAACATCATTCATAGAAAGAATGCCATTTTTTTTGATCATGTTCCTTAAACGTTTGGCTTGATGAAAGTAGACTCGTTGCAGGATGTATCACTGGTATGGGCAACTACGTATCGATATCCTATACGATGTTAAATACATATTTATATACATACATATGTTATACATATTTCATTAGCGTTTGATCGTTCTCTCGATATAGCAGAGTATAAGGTCACTTTGAGGGTATGACTTTGTTTTAATTTTCAAGTAGCGCCTTTATAGTAGACATCTTTCAGTTTTGGAACGCAACGTTATTCTGCACCAACCTGCACCAGCTACCTTGAGTTTTTGATGTTCCTAGTGGACATGGCTCTCGTAGTTAGACTCTACCCCTGATGCAATGACGTACGATTGAAGCATCCCCTACTATTTAACAATCTTTGATCGTACATAGCGTTTAGAATGTAACACGGTAAACATTGCATTATTGCAGATGTGCAGGAGCCTCAGCAACAGGTTAGAGGCAGGCCTAAATACCCGAGTTACCAAAACTTTAAGGGGAGAAAGTCTAATTCCTTGATGAATTTGTGTGGTAAGAAGCACCAGTGACTTGGAAATACGTATTATCCCCCCCCTTCTGTCGTGCATCAATTATTATTACGTGTTCTGTACACCGTTTCAATTTTTTGTAGGCCATAGCATTACACGTAGTCGCATGGTGGCAGATCGGAGCGCACAGGTGGCAGTGATAATTTACATGCATACACGAACAGCACATTATTAGATACGTCTTCGAAACTCTGTCTGCTTCGCTATCATTCCCAAATCGAACATCACCTTCAATATTTCGCCTATTCTCAGCGATAACGAAAAATGTTAAAGGAGAACATTCTCTTATCCGGGCAGGTAAACATAGCAAACAGCAAGTTCTCCTCAAAGTCATTAATTTCTACTTCAAGGGTACTCAAGGTCATGCGAAGGTCATGATATGGTAGCTCAGTGGATTGGTTTTGATCTTAGCTGTCATGTCATAACAATAAAAATATGCACTCTTGTTTAAGAAAACATCGGTGATCTTAAAACGTCGAAAAATATAACCATGAGAAAAAATGTTCCTATCGCAAAATTTGCCTCTTTGAACTACATAATGTTTTCCTATAACAGTTTTCTCTGTCATTGAAAACGAGTGAGATACTCAAGGTGATTGTAAAAAAAAGTGTTGGACATAAAATATGAAATATACAAAAAAATGATTGATAATGCTTTGATAATATTAATGAAAACTGATATTGTTTTTTGGTATTGAGAATTGATTTACCATTCGCAGACACATTTTCGATTTTCATTCACAGGATAACTCATTTGCTGCAGTAGATACATGATTCAGTTGATGCTTGTTGGGCTTATCGTTGTACAGCACTGGTTCTGGGTACCGATATATATAGTGTTTTTCAGATTATTGTTGGTGGTTCCAGTTTCCATATAATAACCTTTTCACTCTGACTCACATTTAGGTCCTGTATCATACGGTTATCCTATTCACTTACGTTTAATATGTATTCGTTCTTTGCCATTCCTCTGTTTTTATTTCCAGGTTTTATGGTAAAACGACGCGGCACGTTCATCTCAAATTAACTTTTGAAATACATTCGTACGTATACGTTTATATAGTTAACTGTAGGATTAGCAGATGAACTTGCCGTGGCTCGTTTCTTTGTCCAAGATCGCGAGTTTATCACTAGTCTATGTTTTGTTCGCAAAAGAAATCTCTCCATTGCCACGTGTTACAAGATCATAGAACGCTTAGAAAAGTACCTAACTGCTCAGAGTTTCGTTACCGAGGTTCCCGACCGATAGTTCCTTAGATCGTTTTAGAAACGTCTAAAGTTCTTTCTTGTTGTTTTTTTACAATCGAATTATAGAACAGATATATACGCATAGTGGTCAGAGAGTCTTGGTCCCCAATGTTTTGTAACGGTGTACTTTACTATTACATATATTCTGTGGCGATCGTTTCATGTATTGGACGCAAGCTATGAAGATGGATATTGTTGAAGGTCTTTTGTAAGTCTAACAAAGTAACTAATAACTCGGATCTTATCAGGAAAACTAACCGTTAGTGATTAATATAAGTTACTGTCCTCGACGGATTCCTCTTGCTTGGCCGGGTAACAACCGTCACCGGAACGGAACACGTTGTTGAAGGTTTTGTTATCGTGAAGGGACACATCTGTTGTCGAGCGTTTCTTTCCCCTTTATTTCTATCTTCATATACTGAGCTTGCGTTCGCAGGTTCGAGTAGTGATCAAGACGGTATGATGTGTCGATACACAGATACGGACAGCGGCCTGGGCAGGGCGACACCTCCAAGAAGAGCACCGAGTCCTGGTATGGGCAGCATGAGGCATCTACCTTCGCCGTCGGGGCCTGGCTCTTTACCACCTGGTTTGCTGACTAAGAGGAGGGTCTTCGACGACGGTAGCAGCGACATCAGTAGCACGCCGAACTCGATGATGGACTACAATGGTCAGCACAGTCGTAAACATTAACTGGAATCAGGCATGGGCAAGGATTTCCCTATGGAGCATATCCCTAGCTGCGTTGGAGTCAAAGAAGCCACGCCTACTCTGTACAGAGAAGGCTACATAGATAGCTTTTTGTTCTTTTATTATCATTTGTTTTAAAGCTCACTTCGTCTAGACTTTCAGTAGCTAATCAGTAGCAGAGTTGGCCAAAATGTAATTTCAATTACAATTACAATTACTTACCAATTACTGTAATTTGAAACTGCAGAAATAAAATTACAATTACATGTAATTGTAATTGCTAATTGCAATTACTTGACGAATCACTGTAATTGTAATTGTGGTCCGCAATTACAATTACTGGTTGAGCCAAAGTAATTGCAACTACCAATTACAATTATTTGGAATTGCAGAAATAAAATTACAATTACATGTAATTGTAATTGGTGATTGCAATTACTTTGGCTCAAACAGTAATTGTAATTGCTGACCACAATTACAATTACAGTAATTGAAAGGCGTAATTGCAATTACTTAACACGATTATAGTAATTACAATTACTGTAATTGTTCTTTTAAATCTCTAATTTTTGTTTTGGATCATTTAACCGTTTTCTTATTGAAATTATAGTCCATTTTTGCTCATGTAATTGAAGATGTAATTAATTACTGCCCAACTCTGATCAGTAGGTTGTTGTAATAGTTAAAGTTGCAAATACACTAGCGAGTAACTTGCGACATTTTTTGCGAGAGCAACTTGCGGAAACGTGTACACTTGTATGCAAATATTATAAATACATTGTGTCTAGCTAGAGTCGCTCTCGCAAAAAATGTCACAAATTATTTGCTAAAGTATTTGCACCTGAATCAATAAATTTTCCACGTTGGAGGTTAGTATTGAGCTACTCTAACAAAATGAGAAAAGTTCAAAGTAGGGCATCGCTATAATCTTCAGGTCTGGATTGCTACGGGATAAGACATTATAGAAGCCATCTGAAAGCCACGCGTACCAAAAGCAGGACGTACCGTCTCTCTATACAAAGGGCGCCCGTCCTAGATAAAAATCTATCTCCTTACTAATATTATTTGCCCATGTTTGGTCTAGATTTATCAGACACAAGTAGCTTGTTTCCTAATTGTGATGTCTGATATTTTTTAGAATGTTCGTCACAATAATTATTTCTGTTCTGGCTACAGGTCCGAGATTGTATAAACAGCCTACGACCAAGTCAAATCGTGGTATTATGTTAAACGCCGTGGAATACTGCGTTTTTCCCGGCACTGTGAACAGAGAAGCGAAAAGAAGAGTCCTGGACGAAATCGCGAGATCGGAGAGCAAGCATTTCCTTATTTTATTTCGAGATGCTGGTTGCCAATTCCGGGCTCTCTATTCATACTGCCCTGATAGAGAAGAAGTGTCAAAGTTGTATGGTACTGGACCGAAACAAGTTATCGATAAAATGTTCGACAAGTTTTTCAAGTAAGCTTACCTATCCTCTTTCTTAACATTGTTATGTCGAATTAAACCGGCACAGGCACGCTGTTTTGTCAGACCATTGAAGATAAGAATGGGGTCTTTTTAAAAACTTCACAACAATGTACTAAAGCACTTTGAGACTTACACATAAAGGCTATAATATGTGAATTGTAAGAAAGAAATCATAGAAATGTTGTATTGAGGTCTGAGAGATGCAGTGCGTCATTGCAGTATTGAAATATTGATCACATTGTTTTAATGAATGTGTTGTATTTTCCAGATACAATTCGGGAGGAAAATGCTTTTCCCAGATTCATACGAAGCATCTGACTGTAACCATAGATGCCTTTACAATACACAATAGTCTTTGGCAGGGGAAAAAAGTGAATTTGCCGAACAAGAAAGACATGCCTCTCGTCATATAGTTTTACACAAGTGTCACACTTAACATTACGCTACTATGCCCTCTGTTGTTCATAGTTACTATTTTAATACAGGCCCATATTAAATTAATGCAAACGTTGCGTTCTTAGTCAATTTTATAAAGACAAATGATTGATGCTGACGCGAGCCACGCGAGAGGATGCAATCTCATTTGTGCACGTTTCTACGATTAACTGGGCGCACATTCGCAACGGAGTTGTCGTTTTATACGTCGTGCGCGTTCCCCGTTTTTTTTTATTTTTGTTTCTTCTTCTATTTCTACTTCCTTTTCTGTTTTTCGTTCGTTTTCGTTTCGTTGTTGTTCAGCATCAATCACTGTGTCGTAAGATTACCAATATTTACCATAAGAATGGTTTGTTGTCAGTATCTAATATCTTCGCGGACTAACTCTCGACGTGTAACCGCCTTGTAATCGTGTAAGCTACTGTGTTGTATATGAAAGTTGTGACTGATATAACGGTATTAACTTTTTCTTATGCCCTTTTTTTCCTCATTTCGCTGAGAGAGGCAGGGCTTTCGCGATCGTTCACGCGACAAATTTTGTCTTTACATTTGCATAAAAGTAATCCGCACAGATTTCTCCTCGTTGCGCGTAAACGAGGGAGGAGAAGGCTCTCGATCTACATTACCATTGTATCGTCGTCTTTTACCAAAACAGCATTAAACGCAATTAGAGGATCATTAATTTCACCGTACAGAGTCTACGAACGTCTTGATTTTCAAAGGACTTTCTACGTGCTTCATTATCGAAGAAGGAAACCAGATAGCTTGCATTAAGATCGCTTGTTCAATATTCTAACATTGATTTAACTTCATTAATTCTTTTCTGTCATTATGGAAGCGGAATTAATGATTCTTCGTCGTAGAGATGCCCAACTGTTGACAGTTGTGGCTACAGGGTGTGAATAAAGTATAAATGATAATTCTGTGGGGAATAGTTCCAAAAGTATTCTTAACTTAACGAATTATTGTTAACTTGTGTTTGTAATACGCCAAAGTCATTCGTATATTGGCGCATCGAATTTTTAACGTATGCGTGTGTATTTTAAACAATTTCGATTTTATCAAACCCATAAAATTCGCATCTAATGTTTCACACTCTGCGCGACGTAACGATTATTTTGTTGAGAAATTCTATGAACCGGCTCAAAAATGGATACCAAATCAGCCTTAAGATCGAATGTCACTGATATTATACGATATTAAGCAGGTGTTCTTTTCTTTACCGTGTAGGTACGTGATCATTTCTAACGCGCCACAGAGATTCGGTGTCTTTCGAAGCGTGTACCGGGATAAGAGTAGAGTTTCTCGAGAACTTAAGAGGCAAGAATAGAACCGTACCAAACCGTACCAAAAATTAAATTCGTTGTCCGAGAAGAAGCGACTTTTGGTATTCGAACGGTCGGAGGAAGAGAGAGCATGCGAATGGCTACGAACCGAACAAATTGCTCCGATTGCCTGCGCGCATCACACATTTGTTTCTTTACATTGTATGAAACCGAAATCTTACAGGAGGAAAGCAGGAAATGATTGGACATGTGAACGCTAAAGACAACAAATTTTCTTTGACATTTTTCGATAATTTCTTCGAAATCCCCTAGGCCTAACCATGCTTTACGGATTCAACATGATCTGCATTCCTCGCGTTCCCAAGCATTCTGAAAACGTGTCAGCCCGTTTGTATACGAACGTCTCGTTCTGTCCAAGATCAGAATGAAACGGTGACTGCAATCCGAAGTCTAATAAAGTTAAGCGATCCCGTTTTTACGTGTTTCGTTGGCTGTACACAGATCCTTATGTTCAGACAATCGTACGTATTTCAAGCATATAGTCCTCGGTTTCTTATTATCTCGCGAAAATGGTTGCGTCAGTCCAATTTCAGGCGAACGAGACAACGCGCGCTGTACATGATGAGATAATTAGCATAATAACCTAACGGAACAACTATTTATTGTGCCATAAATTGAACGTCCGCCCTTCGTGTGGGACTGGCACTGACCTTCCATCTTGTCGATTCGATCCTTTCCAACAATGTACACAATTCGTTTGTCGTAATATGCTGGTAGAGCGAATGCATAGCGATTAGATAGAAGTAAATACATTTTTTGTACAGAAATATGGAGGGTCTATTAGAGAGAATTTTTTAATTCCTGTTCGTTTGTTCATTTTACGTACAATTAGCATATTGTAAGATTTATTCGTTCGTGAGGCGTCCGGCATTTGTGCATGTATTTTTACTTAACGCGTGTACGTATTTGTATAGAGCGTCCGCGCAATTTCTCTAAAACGATAAGTGTACAGAAAAAATAAAATAAAAGGGTTATATTGACTTTTTTAACAGCATCGTTTCTCGAAAATACCGCAAGCCCTTTTTATTCGTTTATTCTTTCTGCACGTTGACCCGTGCAAGAAATGTTGCACAGTGAATGCGCGGACACTCTGTATATGCATGTTTACACATTGACGATTGTTGTGCTCCATGTGCATGGAATTTTAAGATTATGTTAAAGAGGAGGGGAAGAAATATACTACTCCATCTAATTAAAGAATCGCTAAATTATAAGCGAACAATTGTTGATATATGAGCTCATGTAACTTTAATGCAGAAAATCTTACAACATTCTGCTTGTATCCATTTTAAAGGGTGAAGCATTTGCTTTCACTCTTGAGCTTAGTTCTTTCAAGGATTAAATTCTATTTGTCGAAAAACGTTTTTCTTATAAAATCAAGTGAGAAAAAGAAGCTGTTTTCTTCCATTTAAAAATTTGTTATTGATATTTGTTTCAATGTAAAGGAAGTCTTCCTTTTTACAATGACGTGTAGAAAGTTGTGATTTTTTATCACGGTTTTATTGCATTTTAAAAGACAGAATGTAGTAGGATATTTTTGCATGAACTTACAGTCGTACAAAAAACGACAAATTATTTTATTATGATTTAATGATCTTCAAATTTCAGTGGAGTAGTGTGAAAGAAGGAATCTGAGATCGATTCAGTTTAATCCGAGTAGACCCCCTGTATTCTGCAATGGCGTAATACAACACATATTGATTATTATTAAACAATTTCGCAACATATCGAATTTCATGTTCTCCACGATCGACCGCGGAATATATATTTTTAATTCGCAACGACAAACTTGGTTCACTCGTACCGATTGTTTTAAGGCGAACGCCAAACACGTGGGACTCTAGAGAGAGAAAATGAGAGAATAAGCGAAACTGAGAGAAAGAGAGAGCATGAGAGAGATGAATAAAAAAATTAAAAATCCGTCGACTATAGTATCCAAAGAAAAAAAAGTTCATTATTCTATTCTCGTCTATTGTAAATCTATTGCGTATCGTCGTGAACACGAGGAAAAGGGGAAACAATTTTTGCGAGCTTCATTATTCTTGAAACATTGTCCGATTTGACAATATATGAAGGCGGAGTTGAACGTCACAAGATGAGTTTAAAAAGAAAAATGAAGAAAACGAGTTGTCGGTCTACGACGATGCAAACGAAGAAAACGAAGAAAAGCGAATGTGAATTTATGGTAAACGATGTAGTCATTAATCTTAAGAATCGACAAGAGATATCGGCTCACGGAGGATGGGATTTGAACTGTCGAGCGAAGGCTGCGAGACACGGTGTACGAGAAAACGTTGAAGCCAAGGATGCAAACTGTAGCTGGGAAGGTGATTGCTTGTGCTTAATATTTATATTTTTCGAAGCAGAGAATATTATTAGTGAGCTGGCACCGACGTGATAAATATTGAAACGAAAATACGAGAGGGAAAGAGAGAGATAGAAAGAGTGCGAAAGAGATAGATAGATAGAGAGGGGAGAGAGAGAGAGAGAGAGAGAGAGAGAGAGAGAGAGAGAGAGAGAGAGAGAGAGAGAGAGAGAGAGAGTGTGTGTGTGTGTGTGTGCGCGTGTGTGTGAGACCAATGGGATATAAATAATCGCGCTTACTAATAATAAATGATTACCTTTTATGTAATAATCTTTCATTTTTATTGTCCCACGGAAGAACAAGAGGAAGACGATGGAGAAAGAGAAAACACTGAAATTTCGTCGGATTATAGTAGTTCGATTTGTCCATGTCTCTGTAAATATTATGTTTTTATATATGCATCGATGAAATACCAGCACTCGACGATATAATATTTATTGAGTACGTCATCCAAATTTCGATCGTGTTTTACTGTTAGCATTTTGGAGCGAATGTCATCAATAAAATTGAATAATCTACTTTGCAATAGACTTTTATTCTTCTGCGAACGATATAAATAAATAAATTATATATATATGTATATATATATATATATATATATATATATATATATATATATATATATATGTATGTTCTCTGCGTATTCATTGGCTGTAATGTTAATGTATATATATATAACTTTTGGAGTACAGAAGAGGGTAAATTAGGTGACCATACTTTCTCATTGTTATATATTTTATACACAATAGCGGAGACATCATTGTTAATTTTTCTGCGTATGTATAATATAGTACAATTCAACGAATAAGAAAAATATTAGACATAAATATGAAAATATTCTTGTGAAGAACATTTTTCCCTACTCGTGTTACTTAATGCTCATTATTATAAAAGAAGAAGGAAAGTTTGCAGGGCGCTAGATGTGACTTCCTCGCGTGTACATCCTCGATAATCTTACATTATCATTATACTTTACTACCGCTACAAAAGTACAAAATAATTTCACTTTGTTCGCCCTTTCTTTTCTAAACACGCCCCCCCCCCCCCCGTATTTTTCGAATTGCGATTCCGATGGAGTATGAGAACGGCGCGATCAGAACCGCCGTGTTCCACTTACATTTAACAATAATAAATAACATTAAATACTGATGTACAATTGTTCTGTGACTTACAAGTGTATTACAATTAAACTATATGGCAGTGATCATGCTACTTACACGTATGTCGTAATATTTATTTTACATTCGGTTCACGATGCAAATCGACGTGAATTTGTGCCATAGCTCGTCGACAATTCAGAAATCGTTTCTCAAACTGTTCCTCGCTTTCGAAATTACCTTTCGAAGACACCTGCTGGAAAAATTATTTCAAAGAAGAACAACGGCTCCCGTTGTTTCTCGCTTTGTAAATGTATCTCTCTCGATTATGCGCTTTGTACTTTTTCATTAACTGTAAGATTCATCGGCATGTAAAATGTGGGCTTTTACAAATATCTGTTAACTATCGGCGTTAGATACCTATTGGAATGACAATGTAAAGAACAAAATCAGTTTTGAAGCTTCCCGAACGCTGATCCGAATTCGCTGTGTTAATTAAAAAACTTGATAATGAATTAGTGTTAGTTGAATTTCATAGTAGTAAATAGAATACACGAACAACGACTACATTTGTGATTATTTAAATAAACATTTAAGATTTACATTATTTAGGCGAATTCAATATACTCTCGTCGATCGAAAAATGTAAAAAACTTCAAGTTGCAAAATATTTGCGATTCCAATTCTAATTGATTGTATAATATTGTACCGGGCATACGATGTACAAACGTCGACATTTTGTAAAAATACGTTAAAGAAAACGAGTTTGAGACACACAGATGTAAACTTTCTACGTTCGCAAGTTAGCATCTTTTGGCTTGGTTTAGTCTTACGTCTTAATTAATTACGGATTCTCCATCATGGTATGGCACATGATTCCAGTGCGCGATCGCGACGAACAGAGTCCACAGAGAGAAAACGTTACGAGCTTAGTGTGTGACCCAAGCAGTCTTTGGAACGAAAGTGAATAACTTAGAAGACTTTGCACGTTGTACTGATCGTCGGCATAATTATGCATCATTGTACGGGGCAGGAGCTCAAGTGAATATTGTGCAACTCGTCCATGTCTGTCCAGTCGCGCCTCTCTCCTCCTATCATCACGTTCCTTATGCATCCGTTAAAGTGGTCCCGTGTTATCAGTGTTCCTTTCGGAGCCGAGGCTGCAATCATTAATATTTAATTAGAAACTTTTTATCGTATTTTATTTCAACCTCTCTTTGAAAACATTTTACCTAAAAGATTTTATTTATAAAATACTTCTCCAATATTTTTAAAAGTAAGCTGTATATATGATGTTATCCCTGGCTTTACTTAAAATCTTTTAACTTTTTTACTACATTTGACACGAATAGAATAACGTGACAAACTAATTTAATTTCATGAAAAATTCAAGAACAGAATAAACAAGATTCAGGTCGAAATAAAAATGAGATATGTCGGATCTCAAATTGGATAATTAAACAATTACAGTCATAATAAATTTTGCATCAGTGTAGTAAGCATTCTAAACCATTCTTAATGCAGAAAAAGTGGATTTAGTAATTTATTGTTGAATTTAATTGAGAAGAGTGCATATTTAGTTTGAATATCCTTTGCTTGGAAGGTCTTCAATTTGTTTTCAAGACGTGTAAAATGAGAATAACTAATGTATGAATTTTTTACCTGGCAGGCCACCAATGTACAGGGGCCCAAGGACGGTGGAGTCCATTATATGGTAGTTAACGTTGGCCGGAAGACCGTACTTCTGATCCATCTCATCGACTTTAAGTGCCAGCTCCTCGTCATTGTAGACCGCCTGTATTCTGTGCCATCGATTGTCGCAGATCGTGTACGGATTAGCAAAAGGTTGCTCAACGTACAACGGTTTATTGTCACCCAGGTCGCCCGACATGATCACTTTGCCATTATTCAGTTCCAATGACAGCGAGGGCGAGTTGCCAGATGCTGCAATGGAAAGTAAAACGCCGGACAACTCCGACGTTCTGAATTCCAACTGGAGTTCCAGCACGGCGCCCAACTCGAAATTTCTCTCTGAAAACATAATCCTAACGCTATACACGTTCATCCTGTTCTTGCTTCTTCATGAAACGTTCATCGAGTTTTTTTTTTTTATTATTGTATAAAATCTAGGAAATGTGTTCTCGAAGTATTTTAATGAAATTCATATCGGCAAACCTATAAAAAAATAAAGAAAGGCACGCTTGTGATTGAACAGCTATTTCGTGATATGACCAGCGTATTTATTTTATTAAAAATTGTGGCAGCTATTAATGGTTTTATAAAAATTTATGCTACTGGCCCGAACATGTTTAAACACATGTGCAAATTTTCAGCTTGCTAGGCTCGATCGTTTTCTTGAAAATAATTCCTGAGCATCTCACTGAACGCGCCTTTACTTTAGAACACGTTGCCGAGAGATTTTAATTCGGCCGAATGCAAAGGGTTGTTTCCAGTTCTTGGACACGAACGATTTCCAATAGAATAAAACAGTTGTCAAATACATTCTATAGAAAGACACTTACTGTATATCGCAAACGCTTCATCCTGGAAATAAGCTCCGCTCTCGACATTCGGGAAACACTGTCCAACGTGGAACGCTCTGCTCGTCGAACCGACCATGTCATATACGTTTCCGTTCACTCGCAAACCTCTGATACACCCTTTCAGCGTTTCAAGTTTCACCACAACTTGCTCCGGTATCAGTGTCCCACTTTCCGGAAGTCCTCCGATGTACATCATCGTGGCCAGGCCAATTTTTCGCGGCACTTTGATTGTGCGGGGTGTTTGAGAGTCCACGAGCAGCGTCAGCTTCCTCTCGTCGTGACTAATTACCACGTGGTGCCAATTACCGTCGTTGAACGGTGTTCTGAACGATATTTCTCTTTTCTGCTTGCTCTTCACCAGCAGCAGAAGCTGACCGTCTCTTATCACGATCATTAAGTAGTTCTTTGGTCGGTTTCCCTGAAAATACAGAACAACCTTGTTGGTTAGTCAGTTAAACAACAAAATTTTACTGATTCGCTTCTCTCGCAACATTCTACTATTAGACAGCGGATGTTTATGCAAAATAAACATTTTCTAAGATAGTTACAAGAAACAAAAGTTCGTGAAAGTGTATTCCCTCTCTTGATACTTTTAATAAATCGAAACCAATGCAATAATATTCTTAATTTCAATTAACCCTTCGACAGCAGTGTGTGGATCTATTTTGACCCAGAGTATTAAGATCGTTGTTTCATTACTAAATTTCTGGTAATTCGATCGAATGAATAGCTGTTACATTAAGAACAATAGAAAGACTAATGTATCTACAAGATAAGTACCTTTGAACATATGTTGTGAAAAATTCATCATTAAATTTGTGAATAGTCCTACACAACGTTAGTTGGGTTAACATTTTCACAGTTTTATATTTTTTAGGTGTGTGCGAGTACTCGATTTATTCGAGTATTCGAATTTCGAGTCGAGTAATGATCGGTCTGTCGAACTGAGTCAAGCGTTTGAATTTTCCGAACTACTTGAAATCGACGAACTGCTTGAAAAAAATGCGAGCTACTTGACAAAATCAACCGGCTCGAATATTTAAGCTCTCGTGAAACTTCGATTTACTCGAGAATGAATTTTCAGCTTGAAATTTTTCGAATTACTCGAATATATTCGAATAGATCTTTAACTTTCGAGTTACTCGTAAAAATTCGAATATGTTTCCTTCACGAAAACATGGAAATAAAACAGAAGCATTAAATTAGCGTCATATTTTTCTTCCTTATAGTTAGAATAGTATTTGATAGTAAATAAATGAATATTCGAGTAACTCGAGCAATTCGAATTTTTACGAGTAACTCGAAAGTTAAAGATCTGTTCGAATATATTCGAGTAATTCGAAAAATTTCGAGCTGAAAATTCATTTTCGAGTAAATCGACGTTTTACGAGGGCTCGAATATTCGAGCCGGTTGATTTTGTCAAGTAGCTCGCATTCTTTTCAAGCAGTTCGTCGATTTCAAGTAGCTCGGAAAATTCAAACGCTCGACTCGGCTCGAGCAATCGAATCGAGTTCAGCTCAGCTCGTAAATTACGGGTACTCGCACACCCCTAAATATTTTACATATTCATTTTTATAACGAATGAATAAAATCCGCAGTCTAATCAGTATACAGTGTATGTCATCTAACATTTTCACCTGGAATAGCTCTGTTTGTTAATGTTTTAAGTTTCTAAGCGAAGTTATTAGCGAAAACGATGCAAAGGTAGCGTCATCGACTAGGAATAATAATTCTATACACACCGGAGTGATAAATAGTAGACCGTTTGGATAGTAGGTTCTAAAATCGAATTCTATCTTGTACTTCTTCTCCCAGAATTTTTTGAAATTTAGATAAAGTTGAGTGTGGCTGTTTGGTTTGTCTCCGAACTTTAGAGCGCCTGGTTCTAACGAATAGTATGGTACTTTCTGACAGCCTTCTGGCTGAGTAGACATTCCTCTCGATAACGAAGCTGATGGTGTATATGTGGGAAGATCTTTTCCCATTGCTGGCCCCGAACGACCGATTAGTGCGTGATCGAAATCGACAGCTCTATCGAATCGAATGATTCTGAAATTGTGAAAAATAATTATAAAGACCATAAGAAATTATTAAAATTATTAACTATATTCGATTAATTCAGAGACTCTTTAACTTACTCGTCTGTAAATATCGCATCCTTAATCGCACCATGTAAGGGAGTATTCGTAGCGACCATTTTAGTGTTGTTAATGATCTCGGGAAGTCCTCCGAAAAATAATCCACCAGCTCCTTCGGGGGCTCGAATGGCAGCGCTAGTTGGCAGTCTCCCCGAGGTTTGATAAGCATCGTCTATTCTCAGTTCAATGTCCTTTCTTTTTTTAATCACTGTCACCGAATGATACCTTCCGTCGTTGAACGTGTCGTTTGATTGTAGAACGAGTTCTCCTCTGCCAGCGTTCAATCGTACTTGCACTTGTCCGCCGATTATGCATACTGAATAATAATTGTCTCTCTGGAATCGTAATGAGCTCCATCAATTTTGAAAATTTTCCTGTGTTCTATATAATTTTGGTCTATGAACTTGCTGTTTATGTCTCTAAGATGTTCAGTACTTCATTAATTTGAAAACGATATTTTCATATTGTAAATCGAATGTTTTATTATTCTAATATCTTTGTTCTACTATTTTGATACCCTAATATTTACATATCTTCACTTTTTAATATTTTCAATGCTTAAAACTGGAAATAATTTAACACCTTGCTATATAGACACCAATGTTAATAATTTCTTGTAAATCGAATTAAAATTGTGTTCTTCTGCTGTCGATAGTCAAACATTAAAGTAAATATGGACACACTGAAAATATAAATTTTCTTCTTTTACGAATTAATTGCGGAGAAAGAAGTAAGGGGTTAGTTACGATATGAATTTATAAAGATTCAGACATAACAACCTTTCTGACGGACATTAATCAACATTACGTACATTTGCCTCTTCGTTCGAGTGTCGTATGTTATGCTCCCTTTGTCCCTCGAACGTAGAAAGAAGAAGTATAGCTTCTTCCTGCAGTGTCCTAAACGAGAAGCTCACCACGGAATTTATTTTGCGTAGCGTATACGCCGAATGCTCCAAGTAGCCATCACCATAAAAGCCTACCACTCTCAACGGCTGTAACAAATTAATAAAAAATCAAACGCTTTTATTGCCGACAAAAGGAAGACACTCGGTTAAATAACATTATATTTCTCAAACACTTCGATATAACAATTTTTGTCACCGACAGTCTACCAAAGGTGTAGCATTAAATTAATGAAGGAACAAATGCGACTATAACTAATTAACTCTGGGATGGCGAGGTTTAGGTTCAATTTGATCCACAGAGCTATAATCGTTCCAGCTAAATTCTAATTTTCTAGAAGCAAGATTAAAGAAGAAGTTCAAGATCAAAGAAGCAAGTTCAAGAATATGCAAAAAAAGATTATCTACTAGCAAGTTCAAATCATTAGCTATTCATATTATGTCCAATAAGAAGACCAACATTAATGTCAAAGAAGTAGGTTCAAGAATATATAAAAAAAAGATTGCTTCGGGATAAAATCATCAAAAGTATCCGAGGGTACTAAATGAACATTTAGTACTTTTCTTTCTTCATAAAGAAAAATTGTATTTTTCAAAAGTAGCCATCCTTCATTCGCTTACTTTGTTTCCACAGGTGGGCTCAACGCCATAATACTGCTCTGCCATGGGGTCATAGCCTTCTTGGACCACGATGTTGGACATACAACCGAGGAAAGACACCTGGGAAGGTAGCATCAACTTGTCAGCTCGGAAACTAGGCGGCACACCACCGAAATAGTATTTCGCTTGCGCCAAATCAGGTATGTCCTCCGTTTTTGGTTGGGTGGTTGGAACCCCGATTCGTTTGTCGTCTTCACCACCCACGCTCAAACTACATTTCTCGATCTTTTTGTAAGGCTGGTACTGCCTGAACGCGTCCACCTTTGTCCAATTTCCGGTGTTGTACTTGTGTTTCGATGACATCTCCATGCTAACGTTGCCACCATAACCGACGTGCAGGATCACCTTTCCTTCTCGCAGGAAGATCATGATATGCTGATTCTGGGCCAAATAAATTCAAAAAATTAAAAACTCGTTGAAATCGTTGAGTAAATTGCAAATTTTCCATATCCTTTCTTTCCGAAAGTTCTTCTACGATTATTGAACACAAGTAGGTACGAAAGTATTAAATATTTTCAAAAGCATTGCAATAAATAATAATTTGTAGCTGCGTACGTTCTCTGGATTGATTGCCAGAAACAGTAAAGCATTTTCGTCGTAAGTCCGGAAGTTGATCGAGACTCCGAATGTATATTTGTTGTATGGCCCTGAAGAGACTCGACTTCTGACAGCGTAACCTTGACCACTGAAACTGTAGGCTGTGTCGTCCCTAGCATCTTCCACTCTAGATTAACAAAAACCATAAATTACATATAAAGTTGCAAGTTTCTTTAACGCATCGACTGCTATGTCAGTCACATATAGGTGTCACCATTCTTTGACCACGTTTAGGATTTAAACAGATTTTCAGCGAGGATGTTTAGGATGAAAAGAGTTAATTATTTAAATTTTGTAAGATTTTTTAGCGTTGATATTCGACATTTAAAGTGTTCATGAATATAATTATTATTAATCCTTTACGCTATACTTATTTTCCCAGTTCGCACCCTTTACACTATGATTAATTTTTCTACAGATTCTATAAAAAAATTATGTTGTCACGAGAGAAACTCGGCATTCAAAGTACAAAGGGTTAATTTTAAATTAAATTACATGAGTTAGTTAAATTGATCAGATTTATTGTTTTCGACAAGTACCCTTCGACGCAAGCTTGACAAGCCATGTCTGGCGCAGTGGTGATGAAATTCCACAGACCAATGATCTTTCCGTCCAAAATGACTTGGTGCACGCAACCCGGAAGTCCATTCGTCGCCTTAAGTTCTGCTCGCTTGCGTTGAGACCGAGGAATACCTCCTATCCAAACGCGATCCGACATGATGATATCGAATCGTCCATATTCCGAGTCTGTGGAATTGCTCACGGGTTTGTGTCCGCTAGACATAGTTGACTGTCTTCGTACTTGAAGTCTTCCCACGTGACGGACTCTGTAATTGTTGAAAATATCTCGTGAAATCCCATTTTTGTTAAACTTAATCTCAGTGAAGCCAACTGATCGATTATATTTCAGCAGAAATGCTACGAAGCAACTTGCTATTATAATATTTAAAAATCGAGGGATTATTTATTAATATTTAGTATTTATGCAGTACCTTTCAGCTTCAATGCGGTACCAGAAGCGATCATCTTGAAAATCACCACCCTCGATGATTTCCGGATGAGTTAGAACTCCCGTGCCTCCCCCAACGTTCCACACAAATCTCACCCTTCTGTTAATGATCTCCAATGCGAGGAAATCATCCTATACACAGAATTTTTAAAAATGACAGTATACGTTCTTTGCGCCTATTACTTTAAAATTACTTCGCCCTGGACTTACATTAATACTACTTGGTAAATAGAAAAAGGAACCTTCCTTCCGGCCTTTAGGCAACGCAAAGGTTATGACAATCGTGTTCGTTGATGTTGGTTGCAGCGTAGATGGTCTGTACGATCGAATACACTCTTTGCCATCAGCTGACTTCAATGATACACGAATCTGTAAAAATTCAAAATAAATAGTAAGTTTTACGCAGCTCCAGTGTGATAGAAGGCGTCAAAATGGTGCTCGAAGTTAGGGGATGCAAAATGCGTTTGATCGAGTATCTTTAAAAATACTCATCTTAGCGAAAAGTTTTAAATAAAAATACATAAAAATCATTTTCATTAAAAATAATACATTTTTTGCGAGCCCTTTTATATTCTCTACTCCGAGGACTAGTTTCAACCTTTCCAAGTAAACTGAATTCGATGAAAAATTGTATGAAAACATATTTGAAAACCTATTTCATTTAAATGTTGATAAAGATTGGATTAAGTACATTTGAAGAACGTATTATAGTTACCCCGTCAGCTGTGTTTCTAGCCTCGGCGATTTTGTCTTTGAGATTCTGTAACTTCGTAGCCAAGGTGTCGTTCCACTTGTCAAACTCGTTTTTCCTCTTGACAGCTGCATTTGATAAACTAATTAATTTTGCGTCAGCTTTCTTTATATTGCTCAATGCCTCTGTCACTGAAATACACGAATAAATTATGAGTACGAAAAATACAAACACATTATAGTAGAAGAGTCACAATACTGATCTTACATTTCTCGCTGGCTAGACTAATTTTTGAGTCACCTTCCCGCTTCAGCTCGTTCAATTTTGGCTTCAATCTTTCCGAAATTCCTGTACTGAAGTCGTCGATGAGCTTCTGTGTGTCCCTCGTCGATTTTATTATTTTATCGTTTTCGTCCATCAAATTCTTAATACTTTCGCGCACTGGAATCAATTTTTCAATTCGTTTAGTCTTAAACGTGAAACTTTAATCAAATTGTCGTAGGATCGGTACAACCATTTTGGTATACAGGATCGACTTACACTCTCTACTGCCGTCCTGCAAGCTTAGCAGCTTCACGTTTACCTGGTTGTCTCTGAGTGCAGTACTGTTCATAGTATTTTTCAAAATTATCACCGCTTGCTTCTGGAGGTCCAATTGTTCAGCCGCGTGTTCAACCATCGTCCCATGCTTTTTGGCATTTTCCCATTGTTCGGTTGCCTCTAACGATACTTCTTTCGCGCTGTCTAAGAGTGATTTTGAATTCGGACCGTCGGGAAACGTCTGATGAGCAATAAAACAAATTTATTAAGGAAACGTTCGTGACCTTGAAATAAAATATACAGGGTGTTCATTTGAAAACTTTCCAGCCGATTATCTCAAAAAGTATGAAAGATATTAACAAAGTGTAAAATACGTGTCCAAGGATTTCGAGGGGAAAGAGGGGGGCAGTATCAGTTTTTTATTTGGATGGCGTTTTCAAGGTCATTTGTAGGTCAACTTTGTTTATTCAAACGAGAACCTATACTTTTTTTATCCGCGCACTAGTTTCGGATGTAGGTCCTCTATTTTCCAAGAGAATTTGAATGGCAATCTGCATTTAAATTTACTGGACGACATCATTGATCCACTTATGACAGAAAGTCTTGAATACCAAAGAGATGAAAACGGCAATTTTTTGTTAAATGAAGAACTTTTGTACTTCCAACATGGTGGTGATCCCCCGCATTACACGTTACCAGTTCGCCAGTGGATAAACAATCGATTCCCACTAAAATGGATCCGTAGAAGAGGTGTTGTCGAGTGACCACCAAAATCGTCGGATCTAGCTGCGGTCGACTTGTTTTCGTGGGGACACTTAAAGTCTGTTGTTTATAAAACACAACCAGAAAGCGTCAACGATTTGCGTCGAAGAATTGTACAGGAATGTAGAGCTATTCCAACAGATACCTTCAAAAATGTTCGTTCAGAATTTCAGAATTGTCTGTATTATTGTTTAGAAAACAACAGAGAACATTTTGAAAATTTGTTATAGTTATAATGAAATTACAAACATTCTCGCAGTATAAGTATGACTCGCTCTACTTCTCTTTAAATATCTCCGAAACTAGTGCGCGGATAAAAAAAAGTATCCTACGAAAATTGCTGGTCTTTTTACGTACAATATGATCCCATAATAAAAAATATAGGTTTCCATTTGAAAAAACAAAGTTGACCTTCAAATGACCTTGAAAACCCTAACCAAATAAAAAACTGATACTGCCCCCCTCTTTCTCCCTCGAAATCCTTGGACACGTGTTTTACACTTTTTAATATCTTTCATACTTTTCGAGATATTCGACTGAAAAGTTTTCAAATTAGCACCCTGTAGAATGATCCAAAGATTGGAAATCAAACAGTTTCGCAGTATTTATAATTTTTCTTAGACACTGTATATCCCTAATGCCTGAAGTATGTAGGTATGAGCAGAAGTTGATTTTCATTCAGATAAATAAAAAAATATGCGATCCAGCTATTTTTATAAGGTTTCATAAATTGATTTAACCCTTGTGCTACGGCAGAATTTAATGCGTGCCGCTTGTACCATACGGTAAGAATTCAATCGCGACCTTCACTGAGAACGGCGGAATTTTTCGTAATGTGGACGCCTATAGGCGCCTGCCGTTTCAGCGGACCGAAGTAAGTTAAGCGCCTATAGGCGCCAACAGTACCAGGGAACCAAATTTTAAAAGCGCCTTTAGGCGCCAACGATAACCAAAGGGTTAATGGTACTTTTGCGTTGGAGCTGCTGTAAACGATTAGAACAACGAGGAGAGTGAAGTGTAGAAATAAATATTCTACTGTTTTATAATGAAAGTGTTCTGACAAGCATCAATTGTTGAATATAGAAAAATCGATAAGCGGAGTGTTTATTAGATCTCTTTTACGAAGAAATGCATTTTCATCATTTGCATTGCAACTATCATGTCTTACGGTCGACTTAGAAGATGTTTCTTTTGCATAAAATGCTGCAGTCTACTCATCGGTTTAACTTCTAATGTTTAGTTAGCTCCCTACCTTGTTGTGAGCGTCCTCAGCAAGTTCTTTGGCCGCCATGGCAGTGACATTCGCTGCCCTAATACCATCCAGGATATTCTTGTACGCCTGACTGGCCTTCAACGGACTCGCTGCGATGTTTCTCGTCTCGGAAAACAGACTGCTCGGCAGAAACGCCGAGTTGCACTTTATCAAGTTATCGATCGTCAATTACGCAAGATATTAGCATATATTTAACGAACGAAAGTAGCTTTCACGGTATGCAAAATGATTATTAAAAAACGCAGCTTTTCTTTATAATAAATCAATACGTTATACTACATGTTTTATCATATTATTTAATATTGAGTATGAGTATTCTTACTTGACGTATTCGTCGACATAGTACGATATATTCTTCGCGTGCTGAACAGCAGGTACCACGTACGTTCCATTGTACTCGTAGTTCAATCTGTACAACAATTCCTCTTTCATACTCAACTTGTTGTACCAGTATGTCAATTTGTTTTGCAATTCTGGGAGATCCTGCAATTCAATGTTTTCTTTTTAGCTGAATACTTTGTATAAATTTGATAAAGTGTTATAACGTTACAAATAAGGGAATATATATTTGTTTGATTTTACTTGAAAAAATTATAGCTATTTCTCGATAAATGTATTTTTATCTTGTCGGATTGCATCCTGCATCTTCTGCTCGATTAGTAATATGGAGATAAATAAATGATTGTTATTCAGAATTTGAAAAATTAAATTTTTCATTCCACACCTCTAGATTATTGTTAATGTCAATGATGAAACCACGCGTTTCATCAGTCAATTTTTCGCCCTCGCTAATCGATTCGTTAATCTCGTTCCTCGCATCGTCGATGCCAATGCAATGTGTCCTCGCCTTTCCCAGAGTGTCGTTGATACTGTTGTACAAACTGTCATAGGTGAACAACGTTTCCATCGTGCTTTCTATGACGCTTCTCATGTCAGTCACTTTTAATGAGTACTCTTCGGCGTCGTCCTGAGCAATTGCTAACGGCTCGGTTGCGTCGTATAAGGAATTTATCCGATCCGTGTATTCTGCAACGTCTCTGTATTTCGAAAAATATCATTTTATCATTCTCTTAATACTATTGATTAATGATCTAATTCTCTTGAATCGAAACACGTGACCCAAAACATATTTGCATACAGCTTCAGATTCTAATATTTCGATACTAACTCAAGAAAGTTTTCTATCTCCATAGTCTTCCTCTTCAGATTCACAGCTTTCAAACTGTTCAGTATCATTTTCGCCGTTTTCAGAGCCTTCTTGATCTCGATCCTCTTGTTATCGTTACTGTACTGCGTCAGTTGCAAAACCGTGTCTGAAATTATAAAACTGAATTTACTATTTACATCGAAACTTGGAAACTGTTAACGTTTACACTAATTAAAAATACCTTTGATGAAGTTTCTCAAATTTTCCACTTCAATTTTCGAGCTGAACATGTTGTTCTTCAAGTCATCGCTTTTCGATTTCAGGGTGTCTGCCTGTTTGGCTTGTTCGTTTCCCTAAAAATTGCAAATGCAAAGAATGTGTACCCATAAACGATTGATTGCCGATTAAAGAGATGAGATATATCCGTAAATTCGCATTTTCATCGACGAATTTTTTTGGACGAGATTTCTATGATTCACGTTAACGATCGAAAGAGATACGTACTGTTCTAAACAACGTTTCATACTGCTTCATAAGCTGCTTGAACTCGTGCCAAGGAATAGTCTTCATTCTTTGCTTCAAACGATTCTGCAGGTCTATTTCTTCGAGAAACGTGGTGGCATTCGATTCGATAGCCGATAGATCTTCCCATGGTGGGGGAATGTAACCGTTTGCTATGTGGGTGGTGTGATTCGCAAGTTCCTGGGAAAGCACGTCCACGGTGTCAAGCAGTACGCCAGTACAGTTGTCGTTGCAGGCTAATAAATTAAGGAACAATTGCTACAAATACTTTTTTACTATATTATTACAAGAATTCTAAATTATAAAAAGCGAGTATTTTAAATAAACATATACGTTTCGCGTACGATTCAACTGACTTTGCAATGCTTTCTTTTACGAAGTGGTAAATGCTACACGGTGATTTGTTTGTAAAATGTGCTAGTGGTACAGCTTACACGTGCAAACGTTGCTTATGAAAACATGACGATACGACGTGCATGCGGAGCAATCTCGTCCTGTCGATCCGGCTCTGCATCTGCACTGTCCTGTTTGTGCGTCGCATTCGTCGCTGAAACTCCCAGCGGGATTGCAATTGCACGGTATGCACTTGCCACCGGGAAGATCAGGAAATCCGTAATATCCATAAGAACATCTTTCGCATTTTCTGCCAGTGTAACCTGTAATAATTCAAAAATATTTAGTCAATATTTCCAATTGAACAGTTCATTCCAGTATCTCAGTCTGCACTAGCTTTCGGAATTTTTTCACAGAAAACTGCAAAACCTTTCGCGATTGAACTTTTGTGACCACTTTCTCACATAGTGTGACAATATTCACAAATTTTTAGACAGCGGGAAACTTAGAACTAAACTTGGTATATGCGCTTATCTTATTACATATTTTTCAAGCTTTCAAACAAGCTGTGTAAAGCATGAAAAGAATTCGTTCATAAATTTCAATGCTACAAATTTTTCAGATTAATATTAAAATATTACAGAAATAGACCATGTTTTTCTGATTTAAATAAAAAAAGAAATGTCTCGATAAATAATTGCCGAAATAAAAATTCATAAACGCACCTTGTTTCCATGAAAACGGGAACGATTTACATTCAAGAACGATAAAGTTGAATAATAATCTGTATTTCATAAAGGAATTCGAAGCCATTAACACGATGACTTAAACTACCCCCAATTTTGTGTTTTGTTCAAATTTTATATTGTACTTATACGAATGAAATTATTGTCTAGTTGTAGGAGCGGGATGATGAGGTAAGGCGAGAGAAGACGAAACTGTAAAGGATGTAACCCTTAGGGGAACCAATAAAGTTACTACTACCACTACTACTACGAATGAAATTATTGATAAATGAACTACGAACCGGGTTTGCAGACGCAAATGGGTTCTGTGTCAGTGCGGACCATACAGGTGGTTGAAAACCTCTTGTCTGTTTGTGGACAGGGACAGGGTTTGCATCCACCAAAATCCGGATGTCCATAAAAGCTGTCTGCACAGACGTCACATCTTGGCCCTGCGGCATTTCCACGGCAATCCTACAACAAAAGATTTACCATATCAAAATATATTTTACATATTTTATCTTTGCAGGAAAAATTCGAGTCGTCGAACTATGATACAGTTAAAGGGGATATTCTAGTGCAGCAGGACCAAAAATTCAATTTCCTTTTACATACATTAAAAGTACAGCATTTTAAACATATGCTTCTAAAATCTCATAATCGTTTTCGAAAAGAGAAAAAACGAAATTATAACTTTTTTAGCGTGACGTACCAAACGCTGGTAATAAGGAGAATTTAAACGAAATGGTTGCCACGATATTTCGAAAACTATTGTATTAATCGAATTGAAATTTTGCATATCTTTACCACGCCTGTGACTACTGTCGGTATAACAATCGTATACAGCCGCCATCGAAATACAAAAGCAGTCGGAAAAATTAAAACTAATATTTTGATTGAAAATTGGATGAAAACTCTGCGAACACAAGGATTGAAAATATTTAAAGAAAATTGATATGTTAAGATTTTAATATGAAATCATCAAGAGCAAGAGTAAATTGTGCTGGAATGAAAGCACTCACCAGACAGTGTCCTGATTCCTGATCACAGATATCGGTTCTTCCATTACACTGACAGCGTTTAGCCTGACCGATAAGATCGATAACGATAGTCGACGTGACAGTGGTGTTCGGGTACCACCTATAGTAACCGATGCTTGGATCCTGACAGGATGTGCTGTTGTACTCCGGAGGACATTGGCAGAGTTCGATGCTCGTTGCAAACGCTGGCGTGTATGTTGCTGTTCGTATCGCGATGTCTATAGAAGCCTCTAGTAAACTGTAATACAACAATTGCAACACAAATGTAAAACATAATGTTATAAAATTGGAACCGCGATGGACTAAATAATTACAGTTATTTAAAAACTTTGTAATATTTTTACAGGAGTCTTCTCCATTTTATATTTATATTGATAATAACATGTTCTTCCGCGTGCAAACCACTTCACTCTACATAGGGTAAAGCTGCTAATGTATAATCATAATATATTAATCATTATATTGGTATCTGCTACATAGGTCATCCAATATGCAATTTAAAAATTGCTTCCATAATATAATGTTCCATTATAATTAGACTTCAGATTTTTATACAAAATAAAATTTGCCTGTAATAATGGTAAAATACAGGAAGTAGATAGACATTAATTTCATTGCTTAGTCATTTTAATGACTAGGTTGCAGGTCTTTATGCAAATTCTAAATTACTTGGCTTATTCTATAAAAATTAGGAAGAGGAACAAGTTCAATTCATCAACTAAAATAATTCTTTACGATAAGCATGGAGCGTAGATATGTCATTAATGTTTTCTTGTATATTAAAAATGTGTACACACTATAAATGCATAAAGATCCGCAATCTATTAATGACTTATAATTAGACTGCGGATTTCATGCATGTGTGGCAAAAATGAATAGATCAAATGCGAAACAGTAAAAATATTTAAAAAACTGTTGTTGTTTTAGTTTCAACTGTATGAAATTAATAAGGAAACAAATAAATGTCTATGTGGCTCCGGTAGTCTGCAATTAATACAGATAGTTTTTATTTTACACAAAAATCAGCGGTGTAGTTATAATGTTTTTACTGTTTGCTATATGATCTACTCATGCGTGCCATAAACACATCAAATCCGCAGTTTATTTGTATTATATTGTCTATCACAATGTTTATGTCAAGATACTTTAAAAAATTTGCTTCTTCAAAAAGAGTCAAGGACATCGTCATTTTTGGCAATGTTGCAATGTTGGCGCTTTTGCCTCACGTTTGTCTCATCAAGCAACATAACTTCGGTAACGATGCGTTTTACCGAAGAGATGAATCATCGAATCTTATCGTTGGTATAGTTAAATAAATTGCAAAAATTCAACGTCACGCACGTCGTTTTCGAGAACTCCGCGTTGTCGCTGGCTTTGACCAGAATGTGCTGCACGTTTTGCAACGCGACCATCAGCACTTCTCTGGTGACCTTGTAATCCGGTCTATTCTGCAGTTGCCACAAGGATTCGTGAAACCTAAAACGAGAACCACGGAAAGATCACGTTCATTTTTGCGCTCGTGAAATTGTTCGAAGATCGTCGAACGTTCGTTAAAGTGTTCATTGGAGAGCTACCTGATTTCGTAACGATCGTTATTTACTGGCGAAGGCAGATAATACTCCAAGACAATTCTGTTGTTCCCTTGCAGTTGCACGACTGGATACTGCAGGGTGGTTCTCAGAGGTATTCCACCTTCTGTCAAAGTTGTAAATCTTAAAAACCCTCCGTAGGATACGACCTTGAATTATAAGTTACGCAGTGTCATTCTTTTTCCGCGAGAGAATTCTCGTGTGCTTTCTGTTTTGAGAAATTACATATTGTCGGTCGGATGTACGATTTGAGGGAATTACCTTGTCGCCAAGAAAAGAATCGGGCAGCATCCAGTATAGTGGATAATTATAATACAAGTTCGATGGTATCATGACGTCACCCTCCAAGTCTGGGATTGTTGAAAGCCCGTTGGTCACGTTCAATCCTCCGTTAATGGGAGTCAAAGGGACTTGGGACCTGTATCTTGACACCTACAGACGACAAACATCCCCTTTTCTTAATTCCCTTTTATTTTTTATTGCTTATTTTACCTGTGTAAACAATATCAAACTCGTATCTATATTGGGAAATACATGTTGCTTGTATAAAAATGAGATATTTGAGTTTCATCTAATAGTAACTACATCTCAAGTGTTTATTGATTCAAGTGTTGCTTGATAAAATGTATAAAAGGTTTATCTGATGTTTGTTGTTTAAAGAACAGTGTTTTTCAGTTTGCAATAATTGTGTATATTAGTGTACAAATTAATTCGTGATCTTGTCTTAATAAATTTGTTGTTCATTTACGAACAACCAAAACATTTTCTATACAGTTACACCATTTTACAGGCGACTGACGAACTCGGTAACAAATTTGGACATCAAAAATATTAAAAATGATTAATTGTGAGGGCCACGGATTAATTTGTACACTTAATAGAATTTAAATAATCTACATGCCCAATCTACACGAGGAAATATTTAGTGTTTCTGCAAAAATTGAATATTTCAGTTTGAGTTAGAGGCTATATTTAGGATGTTTAAAACCTTATCGACGGTGTACGGCAGGGATGGGCATTTTTGTCTCAATTGAGACAAAACGTCCCCACCATAGCGCCTACTGTTCCCCATCAGCATCCGCCGTTACCATAGGAGGAAGAAAGTGCTTCGCTCGTTGCGAACAGTGCGCAAAGAAAGAGAGGTTGGTGGGAGAAACAGGCGTTTGAGGGGCCCCTACCGTGCCCATCCCTGGTGTACGGTGATAGAATCTGCTTACTATTATGTCATTAATGGTGTCGTTCACATAAAGCGTTCTAGGTCGCATTAATCTGCGTTGTCCCCAGGCAAATTCAGCTTGCTGACAGGAAGTTGATCGTCCAAAACAGAAGCATTCTGTACAGCCTTTAGGGTTGTCCACCGATAAGCCAAATGTATTTTCTTTACACTGGTTGCACTGTCTCCCAAACACGTGTTCCTAAACAAAAGCCAAAGGATAATTTTGACGATCGTTTTCCACTGAAATTTATTACAGTCGACCCCATACTTCCGCAGAAATGGTTTCACAAAATGTTCATGAATCATATTCATTATGTTTAGATTCTAGAACATAAAATAGGTGTATTTTTGCAAAATAGTTGTTGTGTACCTTGCATGGACACTGTCCCGTGTTGTTGCAATCGCAAAGATCCCCGTTGCATTCCAGAGTACCGGCTAAATTGCAGCTGCATGGACGACACCTCGGATAACCGTAGTAGCCCTTCGCACATCTTTCGCATCTACGTCCGTCGTATCCTATTCTGCACGGGCATTGTCCTTGGAGATCGCATTGGGACCTCGTCGAGCCCAAAGTGCAGTCACAGGATCTGCAACCGACTCCTGGAACCAGGTCCCAGGAGCCTGGCCTGCATCTGTCGCAGTGCTCGCCGAATGTTAACGTTGGACAAATGCAACGACCTGTGTCGATGTCACATACGTGACCCGGTCGCACGCATGGATCGCATACTGCACAGAATTCATTCAATTTCTCTGTATCTCGTTTTCGGGAATACAATATAATTCAATTTCAATGTTATAATAAAAAATTCCTACTAGATCTGAAGAAAACATTTTCATCATCAGAAAGTCTATAAGGTGCAACGGTCATGTTCTCATTATTAAACAATCCTTGGTGAATGTAATAAAAATGTACTTTTTATCAGGTATTTCCCAATAAACGTAAGAAAAATGGGTAATTGTGCATAAAAGGTCCCACCTCACCGATTTTGATAAAATTTAAATACGTTATAAAACTCAACATTCTGAACAACTTTTTCCTATACATGTAACCGTCGCTCAGCCTTAGTTTTTGAGATATTTGCGAAAAACTGCAGCTACTACTACATTGAATTTTGCGTATACGTGCACGTCCGCGCCGTGCGTATGCGTCAGCATGATGCGACCGCTCGTCAACTTTTTCTATAAATGTATCGCGCGATTGTCGAATGATCTATATACCGCGTGAACTTTTCAAAACATATGATGATGAAGAACGAGTATGTTACGGTAAATGTGATTAATCCGATGATTATGTATAATTGATTATTATATACATGTATAATCACCATTAAGTTTGGTCTGGGTTAGGTCTGGGTTAGGTCCTAAATATTCATGCCGTCCTCGCGACTCAGGGAGGAGTCGCAGAGGACGACGTCAAGGTGGGGGACGTTAGGCGACCCGCAGCGGGCTATGGCTCCGGGATCATATGGGTCCAACTGCCGCTCGCGGCGGCCAGGAAGGTGGCGGGCCTAGGCCGCATCCTCATCGGATGGTCGTCCGCGAGGGTGGAAGTCCTGGAGCAGCGGCCGCTGCAGTGCTTCCGGTGTCTCCGGTGTGGGCATGTGGGCATGTTATGCCCACACACCGGAGAACCGGACTGCAGCGGCTGCTGCTACAGATGCGGGGATGAGGGGCACAGGGCTGCGACATGCACCCTGCCCCCATGCTGCGTGGTCTGCCGGAGGATGGGCAGGCCTTACAACCACAGAGGTGGTACTAAGGCCTGCCCCACCTTCGCCTTGGGCGGGGGAGGGTCGGGTAGAGGGAGAAGGAAAGAGGGCGGGGGTGTCGATGCACCCATCGACACCCCCGCCTCGGAGGGGCAAGAGGTCCTGGGCCAGGCTCAGGACCAAGTAAGAGGAGGGGGGCAACCTCTTCCCACGGATGCACCCTCGGGTGCAAATGTGGGAAGGGGTTAGTGGGTGGTGTTGCACTGCAACCCACCCACCGGGAAGGGTAGGGGGTCGGTCCTTCGGGTTTGAGCTCAAGCTCCCCTAAGCAGGACCGGCCTTATCGGAAGTCGGACGCGTCGTTCCCCACCGGCGAGGTGGGGGGAAAGACGTATCCGGGAGTCGTCGGACAGGAGGGTCTGTTTCCCAAATGTCCAACGGGCGGCTCCGGGGAGGGGGGGGGGGGGGGGGGGGCACGGTGTCTGTCGTCACCGAGTCCCAAATAGGTTGGCCGGAGGGGAGCTTCTCTTCCCTCCCATGTGTGCATGATAGGGCGGTCCATTCCGGTAGTAATGCCATGCAGATCCCGGAATGGACCTGAAAAGCCCAGGGCACGGCAGGATGTGGGGTTTAGTTGGTAGGCCTGACCTTTGGGTCGGGAGAGCCCAACATAACCCTCTCGCCTCTACAGGCGAGGGGAGAGGGTATCCATAAGGCGGATTCCCCACATTTCAAAAAAAAAAAAAAAAAAAAAAAAGGTCCTAAATATTCAAGAATTCACTAAGTGCAATTAGCCCATGAGCTTTCTCAGCTTTCAGGTGAGAAACACTGTGTGAGCGTGTGTAGTGTCATTATAATATGTACTTGTTACAGTAAATGTGATTAATCCGGTGATTATGTATAATTGCCGGTTATTTTATATAACCACCACGAAGTTTGGTCTGGGTTAGATTCTAAATATTCAAGAATTGGTAAATGTGATGAATTATTAAATATTTAGTACCTAACCCAGACCTAGTTAGTTAGTTAGTTAGTTTCCTAGATCTCTCGGACACCCGGGCGGTTCCCAGGTGCAAGGCTGCAATAGGTCTCTATTGTGTACCTTTTCTGCCTCATATAGAGCGGCGCTTTACCGAGAGTTTTAACCTCCGTGCGACTGGTAGATGGTTTGCCGGCCGCGTTGCCCATATTCACCGGTTGTCCAGTCGGGCAGAGGGTGCCACCATCTCATCCGAGCCATGCTACCTAAATATTGCCTAAAGTTCAGTGGTCGGAAGTTGGGCAAGTCGGTGAGACGGTCCAGCCGCTAGGCGGCACAACTCCTCCTCCTGATAAGAGATCGTAGATCTCCTGTCGGGTGCAAGGAGAGACCAGGCCCGGGGCGAGGGAGACGAGCATGAGCATTCGCCGGGTGATCCTGTGTCTCGCGTCCTCGATTCTCGGAGACGAGTTATCGAGTGCGCAGCGTCACAGGTCTCCAAGGGGTTGTGCTCGGTGCTGTCTATCCCGCCCATGGTCCTCCTCCTCCTCCTCCCCCCCCGGCAGTGATCCTTTCGGGGAACTGGTTAGGGCTAATACTACTGCGTTTATTCCCTATGCTTGGTTAGTCCAAGCTCTTCCCTTTTGCTATACAAGGCTATCGTGATAGTGTTAGAGTAGGTCGCGATGATTAGACCAGAGATCGAATCGATAGATTTTCGCTACTGAGTAGCTCAGACTGCCTGTTCGGGGCTAGTTTTCGCGTGAACGAGCTGCCGTTCGTCTTGTTCCCCAAGGGCTACGAATCCATCGCTTCCGGTAAGAAAAGTGAAAAGCAAGTCGACAGGGTCGGAAGGTTTCCACTTCACCGAAATTTATGTGCCCGGAGGCTTTAATATCGGATCCATCGGATATATCCACCCTGATTGTTCCCCTCGCGGCTCAAATCCCTAACGTCAGTGCCCCTCCCTCTTACCAAGGTACTTTTCCCAAGGGTTACCAGATCCTTGGGGATGACGCGCTGACCGGTAGTTTGGTCTTGCATCACCTTTTAAGGTATGTTGGTCGAGGCTTCACTGGTGTCGCCTCTGGTTTGGGAGTCAACTCTTTTTGACGTTGAATCTCCCGTGAGGTGTCATGGTGATAAAGTTTTGTGTCTTTATCCCTGATGGTGGCCCTTGGAGCTGTTTCTGCAGGGTTCCGCACGGTCAGTAGGAGAGGGCTGAGTATTCTCGATCTTTCGATCTACCTTCACTACTTTCCATGGGTCCTGCTCCGCAGTCCCGGGTAACCCAGACCTAACCCAGACCAAACTTGATGGTGATTATATATAATAACCGGCAATTATACATAATCACCGGATTAATCACATTTACCGTAACATACTCAGTCTTCAACATTATATGTTTTGAAAAGTTCACGCGGTATATAGATCGTTCGACGATCGCGTGCTGTATTTGTAGAAAAAGTTGACGAGCGGTCGCATCATTCTGACGCAGACGCACGGCGCGGACGTGCACATATAGGCAAAATTCAATGTACTAGTAGCTGCAGTTTTTCGCAAATATCTCAAAAACTAAGACTGAGCGACGGTTATAAGTTGTTCAGAATCTTCACCCTGACAACATATTAAAAAATCACCGAAGATAGGGAAGGACCTCAGATATACAATTTTAGCTTCGGCAATTTATGCGTTTAAAAGATACAGGTTCTCAATTATAAATTCGTCATAATAAGTTTTCGATACCTTGGGCGCTATATTCAGCAACAATGTAAGAATGCCTGAGGGATATGTATGCATGTGTTTATCATGATTAATGGTGTGGTGCGATCGGTTTATGTTTTTTCCGTTGGAAACGCGATGCTTAAGGAAATATGAGACAGTTCGAGTCGTATCGTGGTGCGTGCTGAAAGACAAATCGGAGTTGGTCTGGGTTAGTTTCCTTGGTGGGGATTGTGTTTGGGTGCGGCAGACGCTCCCCCAAAACAATAGACAACTTTCTATTTAAACAAATTCGTGAGACAATACGATGACATGTCCGATGCGAACGATCACAGTGATTGAGCGGCTTCCACTGAAGTATCTGTATCTTTTAAACGGGTGAATTCCCGAAGTTAAAATTTTATATTTGAGGTCCTTCCACATACTTCATAACATGCTCCAAATTTCATACCGATCGGCCACCGGTGCCTTTCGGAATAATACCCGAAGTTTCTACTGGATGAAATTAAAATAATTCGTTATCAAAGAGTTCCTGATTGTAAGACGTCGCGTATCCAGCTAGGGTAGAACGCGTGCAACGGGGACGCAGCCCGAGTCGACCACCCCCCCCCGTCAACCCCTGGCCCTGGGACTCTTGACTCCGAGGAACAAGGGATGACTCCGGGCAGGCATTCTGTTGAATACTCCCGCACCCGCCGGAACGTTTAGCCGATCGTATTGCACTTAGGATAATATCTCGGGCCGTATTTTATAAGTACGCGTCCGTACGAAAATTATATAGTCTTACATAATTGTACGTGTAAAATATGTTTTTATTACTACAGACTTTTTACTAGACGCAAGAGATATATGTTTCTTATGAAACGATCCCTAATAAATGTAATAGAATATTTTTCATAATAAAGAGTTACTACTAGATGCAAAAAAAATGCTTTCATCCTATACTACTTGCTGATAGACGTAAGAAAATATTTTTAATACCAAAGACTTTAAGAAATAATTCATATATATATGAAATGAATGTAAGTAAAACAAGAATTTATTTTCTTTATTGAGGAATTTAAAAAATAACAAAGATGGGTTGGTTAACCCTGCAAGGTTAGAATTATATTTTAGTAAGAAAAAATTAATTCTAGAAAAATAAATGATCTCAACAAAATGAATATCGAAAACTAATGAAACAGATTGTTTACCTTGACATCCATTCGAAGAGAACCCATAATGTCCAGGTAGACACGTGTCACACCTTGTACCACCAACTCCTGGTTTGCAGTAGCACTGTCCTGTAGCACCATGGCAAGAAGAATTGTGTCCACCGATGGGGTCGCATTCGCACGGAATGCACTCCGCATCCGTTGTCAATCCCCAGAAGCCAGCCTTTAGGAGACAAATTGAAAGGTTATTCAAAATGATTAGGTCATCCCGTCAAGTAATGCAAATTTCATGACATATTTTTTAACGCGAATCACCGAATACAACTATGATAACTAGTTTTCTGTATAAAATTGTATAGCTTGTAGAAAATAAAAATAAATATGCATAGAAGACTAATGATTGTAATTGTGTTTTAGTATTTTAAACAATTTCAAAAACATGAAAAAAAGTTTGTATTACTTATGGGATGACCCTATTTATGTAGGCATCATAATCTGATACATAGAGAACCAGTTAGATGTTCCTATTATGTATACAATATCATAGTTCTTTTGTTGTACATAAGATCAGCTTACCGCGCACTGGTCACATTGTCTGCCAGTCACGTGCTCTTTACACTGACACTGTCCTGTCACGATGTCACAGGCAGTCGTTGTCGAGCCAAGATTGCTACATCTGCAACCTGTAAATATTTAAGAATCATGTCGTTGTAACATTACTTGTCTCTTTGTTTATTTCAGTCGCGATTTGTAATGATTGATTCAGAACGAGCGTTGCAAAGTTTACAAGATGCTATTACCAACCCTCGTGTCAATAGCTAGGTACTCAGCTACTTATTTTCAAATCGTCTTTAACATTTGTCGTACACTTTTTGTAGGACAAATATATAAATTCCACTTTCTTAGATAATTATGAAGTAAATTTACGTCTAATTCATAATCATATACACTGAAAGTATGAGTCTAACGATTACAATTTTATTAAATGTCTTAGAATATTTTAGGTATTAATATATGGGTTAAATAGTTTAGTGAGAATATTGTTAGATTATCCGGGATTTATTAAAATTATCAAAGAGCAAAGCATTTCCGTACAGTTGGTGCAGAAAATATTCATTTCGAACAAAGATTCACAGCCTAATAATTATAAATTCTACCATCAACGCTTGTGCAGTTTAAACTACACACCAAGTATTAGAAATCGCAATGGAAACAATTTTCGAAAAGTTTATTATTTCACCGAAACTATTAAACCGCTGGAACAGTTTCGCGGAGCAATTCATCATTAAAATTCGTTGTTCCGTATGCATTGAACAGTTTTGATTTATAGTAACAGCTTTAAGACAATGGCAGAATGGTAGCGGGGTAGCGACGATGAATCACATAAAGAGCATTCTCGGGGAGTTAGGTAACAATACTTGTATCTACATAAATCGTGATTGATATCTGATCACTCTGGATCTTGATCACGTGCCGTAGCAAACGATCGTTGATGCGTGATCAATCGCATTTCGCAATTAGCAATGTCGCTGAGACGAATACAGAGCATTGTATTCAAACGATGTAGATTTCTGTTGACGCTTTCACGGCTGCTGACTAGCGGCGAAAAGAAACGAAATATTCAATAAGGAATTCTTATGCGGCAGCCATAACACGTGACTCAACTATTATGAATTTAAAGCCAGTAAAACCCTTGCGGTCGCAAACAATGAAAGTTGATACGAATCTGCAGCGTGTACCTACTTGCACTTTGAATGCGACAGAAATTTTTATAAAAGAAATTGGAAATTACTTTTCCTTTCATTTTTTTCAACATTAATTCTGCCATAAATAACGAGTATTCAACAATCTAATTTTTACAGTGTTTGATATTTTTATATTGGCTATTATATATACCCTGCGGATTTTTATGCAAAATTGTCTGTATTAATTTCAAGACATAATAAGAGCTGTGTATACATTTATTTCGTTTTTTAATCATTTTAGTGAGTTGGAAATATTACAACAGTATTTCTTAAATTCTTTAAATGTTTCACTGTTTTGCATTTGATCTACTATGTATTCACTTTTACCATACATGCATAAAATCCGTAATCTAGTCATCACGTCCCATTAATCATTTAAAAAATATAAATATCAGTTTATACGACTAAATTATTATAATTCTATTACTATGTATAATTTTCCTTCATTTTTTATAATCCCATTGTTGCATTTTACCGTCTTCAAAGAAACTATATACAACTCGCTTTAATACAAAATAAAATTTCACTCAGTGAAGAAGTAACATTTTTATTATATAAATATGTATATAATAGTTTGTTAATTGGAAACAGGAAGTAGACGGTTCCAAGAACCGTCGAGCACCATAATATACAAAATCACTTAAAGGAAAAATATAAACTACAAGGGTTATACGTTCATGCATTCGTACAAATGTGTCCCGCGGCGAAATTTATTTTCACCGTCCATTCAACGAAACCGTAAAAACTGGGTGATTAACAATAAAACCGGGAAGCAAGTGTGCATTCCATTTGCTTTATGGTTGCAATACCAATTCGCAGGTTCCACGCGCGATAATATAAAACGCAAGAAATTCTTGATCATCGCAGAAGAAAAGAAACTAATGGCTTCTTGACATAAATGGTTTAATACCTTTTTTGTAGAGCACAGCGGGTTGCGCAGATTAATGTATCAGTAGCAGTATGATCGTATGCATTTAAAGCGCATCCGAGGCTTTGGAATCTTGCAGAATAGTTCATTCGAAATATCTTTGTCGCAAAATGATATTTCAATTAATTTGATGATAAAACACACAAAACACTTTAAATATTATAATTTTATTATTTTATTTTTAAGTACAAATGTTGCGTTTAATAATGAAAAATGATATTCGGCAAGTGACCCCCTTTGCTTCTTTCGCAAAATTTTCGATAACATTTTCGCAGACAATTTGTCCAATTTCTTCAATTGCTCGAGTAATGTTAACTCGAAGCTGTTCCGTTGTTTAAGGATTGTTAGCGTAAACTCTTGACTTCAAATGGAAATAATCAAGGGTTCGAACAACGCTAAAAATCCTCGAACAACTAAACAGCTTCGAGTTAACATTACTCAAGCAATTGGAGAAATTGGACAAAATGTCTGCGAAAATGTTATCGAAAACTTTGGGAAAAGATTGTTATCCTGCTAAAGAAGTAGAGGGGATCACTTGCCGGATATCATTTTTCATTATTAATCGCAACATTTTTATTTCAAAATAAAATAATAAAATTATAATATTTAACGTGTTTTGTGTGTTTTATTATTAAATTAAATCGCAAGGTCTTTGGAAACCCTTTATATGTAACATTGTATCGATACTTTTCATATTCGAAGTCTTATCTTTCATGTATTGCATTTATTAAATAAATTATTTTGACTTCGTAATGTAAATTATTTTGATATGTGAAAATGTACGATAACATGTTAGCTGCTATAACTAGACTTCGGATTTTACGTGTTTCTGACAACAATTAATTCATGTAATATAAAACTATAAAGACTAAAACTATAAAAACTAAAAAACTATAAAGAATTCAAGAATGTTGTTATGTTATTGTCGACTTACTATAATTGTTAAAAGAAAATATAGGTTGTCATATAACTTGCGTTCCTGACAATCAAGTTTAGAAAATCTTTATTTTTCATAAAGATCCACAGTGTAATAAAAATACGATAACAATTGCTTAAACCAGTCGACAATGGTGTATTTCAAAAATAGTGTTCCATTCATAGCTTCTAGCTTCAAAATGAAACGAAAATTGACGATATTAATAATACATAGATCTATGGAGCACTAAAAGTGGCCATATAACAATGTTTTATAAGAATAACGAAATTAAATAAAGAAAGAAAAGCAAAACTACGTAGTTAGTTTTGAGAAATATGATTGGTTGTGAGATAGCACGCGTTGGAATTACGTTGAAATAAATTCATTATTAAAAAGGATAAGGTAAAGTTAAATCGCAGGGACTCGAGGCAGTTTCGATGACAGCGAGGATTGTCGTTGAGGTTCGATTAAGGATTCGATTTACTAGCCGATAAATTGCCGGTGGTTATGGCACCGATCCCAGTACGGTCATTAAATGGTTCGAAGTGTCGGTTCGCGAGCCTCCACGATATTTTCAATTTGAAATTCCTCGTTAGCGCCCAGCAGCCGGCTCGCTAATAGGACGGAAGCCGGCGGCGTTATACTTTGTAATGAAGATAAGCGTCAGCTCATAAATGGGAATTTACATCGATCGAGATATAACGTCGATCACGCGATTTTTCCGCTATTGGAAATCAACCGGTGCAATTGGCTACGCAGTCGATCGAGAAATCGAGAATTGGTCTCGGCGAACTGACCTTATGCTGGTTTCTGCGAAAATGGCGGTGCAACGAGACGTTTCCTACACTCCTCGCGCCCCTTTCAATTGAACCGGTCGTTTGGAAATTGATTGACAAATTAAAAACTAGAGAAAATGTATGAAATAGTATAGGTACGTTCGTTGTTATAAATTCTTTTAGCGTTCGTCATGTAGTGGTAATAAGACTGACTTTTAGGGAAACTTAACACTTAACATTAACAGAAATTCCTTTACAATAATACAGTATTTCACCGATAATCGTCGCCACCACGGGTCCGGCCGGCGACGATTAAAGTTCAGATAATACTATTCTTTGACTTGTGCCGAACGTAGAAAAGGACAGCGAAGCTCGAGAGGCCTCGGTTGCCGAGAATTGTAACATTATACTTTATATTCGAGTATGTCGGCGTGAAAACAACAATTAACCCAGTGACAAAACTTCTTTATTTTTCATTATTTTTTAATGGAACTTTCACCAACATATTCGTGGCATTTTTCGAATGAAAATGATACCAAGTAAGATATAATTCCGTAGGTATTTGCTAGAGTAGTGAACGATGAAAGTTTCGGAAAATTACTGTAAATATGATCCGAATTATATGGTGTTTGGTATTATTTTAATCTGAAAAATGCCATAGATATATTGAAGAACATCTTGTAAAAAAACAAGCAATAATAAAAAAGTTTTTTTTATTGGCATTACACTGTGAAGCCACGTGGGTCTTTGAACTACGCCGGAGACTGCGACTCTTCGCATCTCTTTCTTTCCCATGCGCTGTCCTTCCTTGCACCCGAAACTATCGTCCATTACTCAAGTAAATACCATCGGAATTATATCTTATTTGGTATCATTTTCATTAGAAAAATGCCACGAATATGTTGGTCAAAGTACCATATAAAATAATCAAAAATAAAGAAGTTTTGTCATTGGATTAGTAGTGGTCTCACCGATATACTCGACCCGTATTATGTTACACTTCTCCGCGAAAGAGGTCTCTCGAGCTTCACGGCCCCTCACGCGGTATACCCCGCGGAAGGAGGGATTGTTTTGCGACGATTATTGTTCAGAATTTCACGACAATGAACGATGAAATACTGTAGCAGGATTGAATTTATTCATATTTCATAGGATTTTTATGGCAACGTGTACTTGAATAAAGAAGTATGCTAGTAGATTTCTCAAGAAAATAGTTTTATAACTTCTCGAATTGCGAAAGAGAAAATTTGGTCGCAAAATTACTAAGGACCATTTTAAATGTAAAAAATGTTAAGCATCGGTCAAATGCTTGCAACTAAAATATCAAAAAGCTAGTAGGTGTCGTTTGAAGCAGTAAACACATTTGAAGAAAATAAAGATACTTCTACGTTATTTTCAGATCTATTAAGCATGTCAATGAGATAGAAAGTTTCTATTTTGCATAAAGTTCTGTAGACGATTCATAACTTATTTTAAAGTTAGAAACATCGGTTTTGGACAAGATTTTAATCATTTTCACCACCGTGTGAGGTTTATGTTTGCAGAAATTCGATTTTAGAAACAATAGAAATCGAGGTGGTATTTTATTTGCTATGAAATAAGAATGGTAGAGTGCGTATCGAGAATGGAACGAATTGCTGGCGAAGTTCCTGGTCGTTTCCACATTTTGAAACATAAGATGCACTGTGCAAGATTAGCTTTGCTGCATCCAGCAGCCGGTTTCGTCGCGATTTCATCAACATGGCATTTATTACGCGCGTCTCAAATGGTTTCGACGCGTTTACGCCCGCATTTACGCTCGCACCTGAAACGGAAACGTCCAGCTGCCTCGCAAATAACGTTTCTTCTCGTCTTATCTCTTAACAAGACCCACTAGACCGACAGAAACGAGCCACTCTCGATTCCACGTTTCACAATATTTCTAAACGCAAACGTACTTTCATGAGAAAAAACGAAACAATTTAGGTTTTATTTACAGCGACGCTCGACGCTCGTCAAACTCTTCCTCTGTTTTACTGGTTTATAATGGTCGGCTCGAATATAGCTCCACTATTTAGTCTTCTTATCGTAAATCTGATTATACGTGCCGCGTTTTTCGAGCTGGCTACGCTTTGAAGTGAAAACGGAATTGTGGGAGATAATGAATCACCCAGGGGTGACAGATGTTAAAATCTTGGCCAAAACCGATATTTCTAATTTGCGGTATACTTATTAAAATGTACGATTCATGTTTAACATTTTACATTTAGAACAAAAGCGTTGATTCAAAATCGGCCAAAATTACCCAAGACCAATTTTCCTGAAACTTTGCATATTGGTAGCCCTTTGGGTCTAACATTGATTCCGTGCAAAAACTATTTCCCAGAACTTCACAGTTACGGGGGGGGGGGGGTCAAAGTACGTATTTTGCGAAATCTATTACGTGCTGTAACTTTTAATAAAAATAAGATATCGACCCGGCACTGATACCAAAAAATCATAAAAAATTCAAGCTTTCCAACGGTGTATAAGTTTATGTAATTTATTCATTGCTAACATACTTTTTTCACGTTTTTCGTGTTATTCAAGGTGTAAAAAATTCAGAAAAATTGCAATTCCCAAAAAAGGTATCGCCTGATTTTAACCAAAAACGCTGCATTAATAGTACATTTCATGCCCTTTCGAATGGTGTTTGTCATACCTTGGGGAAATTATTCGTTTTTCAGTTATAAAGAAATATGTGAGTAGAAGTTGAGGCGCGCGGTCAACTACTCAACCTATATGTATATTCATTTCAAACATGGAAAAAACGCTTCCTGTGATTATATATACTCTTTGGAAGCGATAGTTCGTACTTTTATTTAAATTTATACATGTTTCGTCCCAAATGGTAAATATATTATCTTCATTTTCCTGAATTTTGTTTAAATGACGAGCTATATTTGATGTCTCTTGTTTTATTTTCTCTCTTGTTATGTTCCTCAAAAAAATGGGGAACAAACTTTGACATAATAATATCTCGCACTTCTGAAATTATTCTACATACCGTAGGTTGTGACTTATTTATCATAGCTGGAATGTCTTTTTGAGACGAACCACGATATAAATGCATTAAATAAATTGCCATCGTGTATATTGAGTTAATGCCCTCACTTCTATTGAAACAGTATTCAGTTAAGTTTTGTAGTTCGCTTTTTTTTAAGCCAGTCCAGGTTTTTAATTCGTTGTTGTGTAATTTATCAAAAAAATTACATTCATGTGGTTTATTTTCGTTGAAGTTCCGTAACTGATCAATAATATTTACAATTTAATTTATTGATAACGTTGTTTCGTTTTGTAAATTGTTCTGTAGTGCAAGTATCGAAGATTGCTCTATACCAGGGTTTGACTTTATTTGCTCGCGAGGACCGTTTTCCGAGGGCTACGCCTCCTCGACCCGGCCGCGCGTCTCGCTCCCCGTGGTCGCCTACGTGCTCGGACGGGCTCAGGCGCGATCATAACAGACAGATGAACGTGGCGCATAAGGGGCGACACTCGTTTCAATAGGTTTCCACATTACCATTGAGGTACTATTGTCAATGCGTTTTTTTATTAGTGGTATCCCCTGTAGGCCTATCCCACCTTGTCATACGATAATTTCGGACAATAGCTGTAGAAAATTAATTAAAAAAATAAATTCATAAGATAAATTTTAAAAGTAGTTTTTAATTCTATTGTTTAAATTTTAATACGGTCCGGAACAACTTGATCTTCGTGCACGTTCAGACGTGCTTGGCAAATTGTTAAGGTCTATGGAAAATTTGGACGTGGATATTCGCATCGCCGACGCAAGCGAAGAATCATTTAAACGTGTACGGTGATCCGATTTAATATAGCGCATTGTTGAAAATGAGCTTTCGCACAAATAAGTTGATCCAAACATTGAGAATATTCGGGTCGCAAAAAAGGCATTGACAATAGTACCTCGATGGTAATGTGGAAACCTATTGAAACGAGGGTCGCCCCTTATGCGCCACGTTCATCTGTCTGTTATGATCGCGCCTGAGCCCGTCCGAGCACGTAGGCGACCACGGGGAGCGAGACGCGCGGCCGGGTCGAGGAGGCGTAGCCCTCGGAAAACGGTCCTCGCGAGCAAATAAAGTCAAACTCTGCTCTATACTGTCGTTTGTGATATGCCTTTTGCAACATTCTGATCTTTCGTGGATTATAATATGATCATTTATCAATATTTTTGTCTTTAATCTTTTATTAATAAAAGAAAGATTTTTTTCTTCAACACCTCTACACCCAAAAATGCATTTCGAATGACACTTAGGAGCTGCTTTTATTGGTAAAGTGGCGGGAGATTCAGTGTCCCTCCGTCTCTCTACTGGTACTGAAGGTGATATTACACCTTGGAAGCTTGTTCCAGCTTCTTGGTCATCAGTATTTGAAAATGGAGATTCTAAAAAACATTTTTTACAAAACACTTGATTTGATTTAAGTTTCTTCTCCTTCTTCGTTTTTTTTTTAAAGAAAAATGCCACATTTTTCGCATTTGTTAGAACTCACATTTAATTATTTCAGTTATTATACTAATCACGTTTACTATTAGTCACATGTACTGTCAGAAATACTGTTATTTAGACTGTGTACTACACTATGTAATTTATACATGTAGGATCTTAGGAAAAATAAGGAATTCCGCGCCGGGAATCGAACCCGGGACCCTCGCGGTTGTAGCTGATCAACTCTTACACATACCCACGGAGCCCTCCTACTTTTCCTAATCTCCATACAGTATTTGGTCTGGGGGGTCTTGATCCCACATACACTACACCGCTATTAATAAAAGAAAATTAAAATAATCCAATATTCTAACGAAATGTTGCGCACATACAAAATTCTTTTACAGACGATGGATCTTCACGACACAACGAAAATGAAACTGATGATTTGTCTTTGGTCTAGTTAAAAGAAATGCATAGATGTCTACCACGACAGCAGTAATCTCAAAGCGCGAAACGCGAAAAAATGAACACATCTCGTAAATACTTGATTTCTCTCTCGAAATTCTAGATGGTTGCGTCCGAAGAAAATGATTGTTTCCTTTAGTCCTTTAATTCTGGGTATCGATGAAAGAGTGAATAGTTTCGTTACGGAAAATCTTAAAACACTGTATGTTTCGTTTCAGATTATTAAATACTGTCGTGAATATAAATAGAAACAAACTGAAGAAGATATGTTACCTGATAATTGTATAATAAGATATAATATAAAATAAGCGTATCTGCATTCTGGTACAATTATTGTAAAATATATCCAATGTGTTTCACTGTTTCAAAACAGTAGAATTGATAACAATAGCATAGCTGTGTTATGTACAGTGTATATATAATCATAGAAAGCGTTTTTTCCACGTTTGAAATGAATATATAGCTTGATTAGTTGACCGCGCGCCTCAACTTCTACTCACATTTTTCTTTATAATTCAAAAACGAATAATTTCCCCAAGGTATGACAAACACCATTCGAAAGGGCATGAAATGTACTATTAATGCAGCGTTTTTGGTTAAAATCAGGCGATACCTTTTTTGGGAATTGCAATTTTTCTGAATTTTTTACACCTTGAATAACACGAAAAACGTGAAAAAAGTATGTTAGCAATGAATAAATTACATAAACTTATACACCGTTGGAAAGCTTGAATTTTTTATGATTTTTTGGTATCAGTGCCGGGTCGATATCTTATTTTTATTAAAAGTTACAGCACATAATAGATTTCGCAAAATACGTACTTACTACAAAATACGACCCCTCCCCCCCCCCCCCCGTAACTGTGAAGTTCTGGGAAAAAGTTTTTGCACGGAATCAATGTTAGACCCAAAGGGCTTCCCATATGCAAAGTTTCAGGAAAATTGGTCTTGGGTAATTTTGGCCGATTTTGAATCAACGCCTTTCCGCAACCCCTTGCACTATAACAACAAATCAGACCTGTGATGAAGGTTTCAAACAAATATTACTAAATATGTATGTTATTAATTCCCAAGATGCCGAAATAAAATTCTATTTGGTGTTGCCGACATAATATAGTCATTGGAGAATACATAGACATATGATAAATATAAACTTCTTGTGGGGATATCTGTGGTGAGAATGAGAGAGAAACATTTATGAATGAAACAAAAGTGTATGAAGTGAATTTGGTTGTATGTTAAAATGAAATGATTGGACATGAAGAAGCGATTTTGTTATTAAAAGTATGGCTGTGATTTAGAATGGTTGTCATTAATATATTGTGTTAAATATATTGTTATTTGTTGATATACATCAGGGAGTTCCAACGTATTCGCCTCTGAGAACTTCAAGGTCCCCACCATCGAATCTCTTCCCACTACTGCATACAGTCGTAGAGTTGGTGAGTGCTGCGCGCGCCGCGCGGCTCTCGTGGTGATAGCTTCCCCCTACTATACATTATAACGATGAAGTCTAAGAGTGGGGGAAGAACCGAAGCGGGGAAGGTGCCTCGAATAGCTCTGGAGCTACTGGTTGGAACTGCCTGATATACATGATAATTTCATTCACTGCCTGAACACTTCTTTCTTCTTCTAAAAAATTATGAACGACAAAGAAGTTCTAATCACTTTAACCGTAAAATAATTTGTAGTACAAGGGGTTAATAATTAAGGTTTATATCAAATTAGATGCCGAATGGCGAAAGTTGGAAGAACTTTTTCTGTACATTTTAATAATGTTTTCTACTTTTCATCTTGTGGATTTTAATCGATTTGGAAAATCAATACCTCATATTATAAATAAGTAACTCCAAGAGGGTAATAGAATCATTTTGTTCCTTTATATGTAGATACAATTTTTATCTGTTGGTTAGCATTTTCGTGAACTGAAGGATAAGGAAATGAAGAATAAAGGGTGAAGTCGACAATAGTGGAAAATTTTCTTTTAATATATTTTTTACGAGATTTCAACGTCATCTGTACTTTAAAAAATAAAGAAATATCTTTTTTGCAGTGATGGTACTTCTAATGTTACTATAGATTTGTCGGCAACATAAGGCATGCTAAAAAATGCAGAGATTATGTTTCTAAGATTAAAAAATCACTGTTGATTTCGAGGAATAGGGTGGTAGCCAGCATATTATGTAAACGAAAGCTGTGGGCGTGCACAATACTATGGAACGCGTGAAGTTTGAACGATAAAGAGCGTCGGTCTGTTTCAGTGTGCAGCAGGCTCGTAAACCGAGGCCGTGGTTAACTGGAAGATAATTTGATGGTAATTTTAACGCGTACTCCTTCTCTTCTTTACTACCCACCCACTAATCAATCGCTTTTACCGGCGCGGACCGTAATTTCTCGTAGCTTTCACCGCGTTATCGAACAAATCATTGCAAGGAGAAACACGGCCCGCTGTTCATTCACGCGAACTCCAGTATGCAACACGCAGTACATTAATACGAGGCGAAACGAGGCAATTTATTTTAATGGCAGATCGAATTAAATGCTTGAACTGTTTAAATAGATTTAAAATTACACTCAAAAATATTGAAATAGTTTTAATCCATTTGTGATGATATTCAAATTTGTTTAAATTGCTTGAATTCATTTAAAAGTTTATTCAAATTGTTTAAAATGTTTGAATTCATTTAAAAGTTTATTCAAATCGTTTAAATTGTTTGAATCATTCAAAATTATATTCAAAATGTTTAAATTGTTTCAATTCATTCAAAATTACATTAAAAAATGTTTAAGTTGTTTGAATCCATCTAAACTTATATTCAAAAATGATTTCAAACTATTTAAAATTATATTAAAAAATGTTTAAATTGTCGGAGTTCACTTAGACCTATATTAAAAAATGTTTAAAATTTTTGAACTCATTTAAAAGTTTATTCAAATCGTTTAAATTGTTTGAATCATTCAAAATTATATTCAAAATGTTTAAATTGTTTCAATTCATTCAAAATTACATTAAAAATTGTTTAAATTGTTCGAATCCATCTAAACTTATATTCAAAAATGGTTTCAAACTATTTAAAATTATATTCAAAAATGTTCACTTGTCGGAGTTCACTTAGACCTATATTAAAAAATTTTTAAAATTTTTGAACTCATTTAAAAGTTTATTCAAATCGTTTAAATTGTTCGAATCACTCAAAATTATATTCGAAATGTTTAAATTGTTTCAATTCATTCAAAATTAAATTAAATAATGATTACATGGTCTGATTTCATTCAGAGTAACGTTAAACAATGTATAAATGCTTTGAATTAATGTAATATTATATTCAAACATGTTTAAATTGTTTTAATTCTTTGAGATTTATATTCAAAAATTTTTAAATGGATTGAAATTATTTAAAATTATATTAAAGAATATGTAAATTGATTCAAGTCACTTGGACGTCCATTAAAAACTGTTTAAATTGTTTGAATCAATTTAAAAATATATTTAAATTGTTTAAATTGTTTAAATCCATTAAAAATTATATATTTAAATTGTTTAAATTGTTTAAATCCATTAAAAATTATATATTTAAATTGTTTAAATTGTTTAAATCCATTAAAAATTATATATTTCAATTGTTTAAATTGTTTAAATCCATTAAAAATTATATATAAAATTTTTAAATTGTTTGAATTCTATGAAACTCATATTCAACAATGTTTAAATTGTTTGAGTTCGCTTAGACTTGTTTTAAAAAATATTTAAATTATTTGAACGAATTAAAAAATATATTCGAAGTCTTTATATTGTTTAAATCCATACAAAATTACATTAGAAAATGTTTACATGGGTTGAAATCATTCAAACATAGTCAAAGATGTTTAAATGGTATGAATTCATTTAAGATTATATTCAAAATTGTTTAGATCGTTTCTATCTTTGAGGAAACAGATAATGTTAAAATGTAAGAAACCGTAATTCAATTTTCGAACTCAATTTTCTCGACAGCGAGGCGTCAAAAGAAAATATAATATATTGAAAGAAAATTCTCACTATTTTGAGAATCCTCCTACTATTTTAAAATATTTTTCTAACAAATAAAATATTTTGTTTTTAAAAGTGCACGTATGGTTTATACAAAAATATAGTAATTTCTATTTACTATTTGAAATAGTATTTTACCCAGCTTTGTCTATATTTGAAAATCTGAGTCGAAAGTATTAGCAGTCAGTACGCTACCCGGTCAAGTATACTTTACAGCGAAACAGTGGAATCTTCTATTCAAAGTCAGACACCAGGCGCCAGGAGTTTACGAGAGCTCTCGAAATACTTGAAAAACGGGATAAACCTTTGAAAGCGAGCGTTTCAACGATACCATCGACGGCTTTACGATCGAGAAACCTAAATTGTATCGATGCTCTACCGGTTTAACTCGCAGTATCGCAAACAAACGTCCGTGTTACTTTGGCCGAGTGTGTTTAGTTAGACAGTAGAACCTTCTATTTCCAGTCAGACGCCAGACACCAGAGCCCTCCTCGAGAGCGAAAAATTTGTTTTTAGTATAATTATCTTGCGGACGATTCGTGTTCAAGGACTCGAGGCTCACTCAAAAGGAGGAGCACCCCGTGCGAAATGCAAACAGAACCGCTGATAGAATAAACTGCTGGAAAAATAAGCGTTAGTGCTCCGGTACAGTGATCTCTTTCAAACGATGCCGTCATTCATTCGAAACGGAAGAAATTCTGCTTATTTTCTCAAAGACTGCTACTGGTAAATCTCAAATGGATCACTGTCTGTTAGAAGGTTATTACTTGTTGAAGGAAATAACACTTGATCTTCGTTCTTTTTGGAATATTCGTTTCAAGTAGACTGCCGTAGATCTTAGAATAATGATAATTGCATCGTTTCCAATGATTTTTTTAATGGAATATTTACTTGTTTAATTCGTGATACAGTAGAACCTCCGAACTAATTAACAGCTACGGTGCTAGATTAACCCTTTGCACTCGGAGCTATTTCAACTCAAAAACCAAACATTTCTTCTGACCTAGAATATTTCCATTGTATATAATTTGTTTAATTTTATGCGTATGGAAATGAAATATAGTACCTCATACAATATTTAAATGTTTAATAATTTATTATATGTAGAAAAATTTAATAATGTAAACAATATTTTGAATAATGGTATAGTAATTTGTAGTGGCGCCTCAGAGTCGCCATTCGAGTGCTAAGGGTTAAATCTTTACTGACTTGAACAGTGAATCGTGTTGTATGTGAATTGATTTAGATTGAGCTGTTTGCACGTGAAACAGATATTCAAGTAATGTCGAATATCAGATAACATCGGTTCGAATAATCGAGATTATACGGGGTGGTTAATTCAGCAAGTAAGCATGTTTCCAATCATGTCGTCTTGGGTTTCATTTTAGTTAGAAAAATGCCAGAATTATGTGTGTAAAAGTTTCATAAAAAATTAATTTCCTAAATACTCGATTAATTAATATTTTATACCAGGCCTGACCAACACGCGGCCCGCCACGTTAAATTGTGCAGCCCGCCGGGCGATTTTATATTCCTATTGAAACTTTTGTTTCACCTTGTATGTATACAAAAATATTAAATAAATGAAAATTTGATATCCACGAACGCCAAATCTTACTGAAAGCGAGTAACATTGTTTGTAAGAAACGAGTTATAAGTGCTCTTGGATCCACATATGTTCGTGAAACATTTTTTTCGATTTTATAAAGAGTTCATCGCGTGCTTCGTTCACTGATGCCAATTTCGAAAACCAGCTAACATGTGCAACGTTGAACATAATTATAGATTTACAAAAATTAAGTGAAAGAAAGGATAAACAAATATCTCATTAATTAAGACTCGAGAGTTAATTATATTGAATCATAGTATAACAATAAAGTTTTATTAACTTTGTAGTTATATTACATTTTTTAAAAACATATTTTCCTAAAATGCGGCTCGCTGTAACGTTACGAGACATCAAAATGGCCCGCGAAACCATTTGGGTTGGCCGGGCCTGTTTTATGTCCTGTCTTTCAACTATTAGATCGTGTAATACAAAACGACGATATGATTTCAAACCATTTGAAATTTGACACGGAAAATTTGAAGGCAGTTACATGTCAATTTTGTATTATTTAAACGTTTGTACAATTCTTCATGGATTACTCATTTAAGGACATACAACTTTTTAACGTCGAATCAAATATCGTTTGAATTTTTTTTCTGCGTCAACCGATTTCGATGAAATTTTCAGCATATGTATGACTAACATAGATCTACAAAAGGCATATTTTAAATTTTCGTTATGGGCTCAAATAAAGAAGTTTCAAAAAGTGTCATTTTTATCTCTTCATGTAATTCCTATTAATTGCAATTTTTTCAAAATCTTTTTTGCACGTCATTTACTAAATCAATGTTTCTAATAGCTCAAAAAAAGTCAAGTGGTTTTGTTAAATTTTAAGAAAGTTATTCTGATTTAAAGGGCGAGCGAATAATTTTGTGCGTAAAATCAAATATGGTTTGAATAATCAAATTGAAAATGATAAGAAATCAGACGTTTCATATTACTCGAATTATGTTCAATAATACCTGTCCATTTGCCACAATTGTTTTTCGAACGAAGAGTGAAAAATCCATGTTTACATAGCGAAAAGTATGGAGGGAATCGATCGAAAAATTTCAATCGGGATCTGCGACATTTTGCATTCGAAATTTCTGTGACCGCAGAAGGTAACCGTGCCCCGAACGTCTACTAGCCGTGCACAGATTTCTTATCGACTCGATCGCCGCGTAGGAGGATCGACATGATCTACGAGCCACTGTAGCGACAGCATTAACGTGATCTATGGAACCCAAACGTTTGGCGACGCGACGGCATGAATGCATTATTGCACGTTGCCTGATCGATGTGTACGAAACGGAAGGTGTGTTCCGTCAAATCGGATTCATAGATCCTCGCGATTTTCTTCATTTACCAAAAAATAAGAGTGCATCAAAATGCACTTTCATTGAAATTATCTTTACAATTTTCTTCCTCATCTTTCTTCTCCATGTAATCTAGTTCTTGAATAATAATTAATTATAGCCAATAATTAGCTAATGTTTATAAAGCCACGTGCATAATTTGTCGTCTGTATAATTACAACTGCGGATTTTATGATCATTGATATTATTACGATTGCGATATTATGTTCTGTGTGTTCTCGTTTAATTTCGTAATGACGTCCGTCATTTTGTGCATTGATTTTATGTCATCGTTCTTAATCGTTGTTATATTAAAGTCATTTAATCCTCGTACGTTCTTCGGGGTGAAAATTCAGCAATTTACTACTTTTTCATTCTGTGAAATGATTGATCTCTATCTGCTTCTGATGTGAAACATATGTGACACGTGGCGCTATAAATACAACATAATTAGGTGATTTAAAGTGTGAAGCAAACGTGGGTGATATGTTATCCCAGGATTTTGTATGCAACTATTTCTGAGGAGCGTGTGAGGGTTAAAGGACTTTTATGCGAAATAAAAATTATCTGCGTTAATTACAGAATAGAGGAGCTACGTAGACGTTTCTCTTCTCTCAATAATAATATTAACACATTGTAATTATTTGAATGTTTTTACTGTTTTGCATGTAGTCTACTCATTTTTTCATAAATACATAAAATCTTCAGTCTACCTATCACTTATCAAAGAATAGTGTCACCCATACAGTGACTTGCATAAATATTCGGATACTCTTAAAAAGACGATAATTTTTTGAATATTGGTCCCTACGACTTGTCCCTTTTTAGTTAGAACTCATTCTTCTGAAGTTAGAACAACTAGTTTACATATTCTAAAAACTTCATCAAAATCGGTCAACGTTGCAACGTTGCAGTTTTTCGCGATTTTCGGCCGCTATCAGTAAAAGGATTCTTACGTCTTTCAATGCCTGTCATTTTTTCCGCATCATAATTGACACAGATCTACAAAACTTATATTTTAAATTTCCAATGTCGGCCCACATAAGAAAGTTGTAAAGTACAGCTTTTAGTATCTTCTCTGCAATTCCGACCAATTGCAATCTTTTCAAAAAATTGTATAACGTCACGTAGTAAACTAATTATTCTAACTTCTAAAATAAAATCCAAGTCCTAGGGTCCAATATTAAAAAAGTAATCGCCTTTTTAAGATTGTCCGAATATTTTTATGCGAGTCACTGTATGCGTCCGACGGTTTTGCAGTTTCACGAACAATTTTTCCTCGATGGTTTCGTTGGAGTTGTTGCAAAGGGGCGCGTTACACCATGAATCGGCAACGTTACACCATGAAGATCCGTGCAGAGGAAGACTTCCTTTTGCACGCCCATGCGACACCCACGTCCGCTGCGCAAACTATCGCCTGCAAGTCGTTAAAAGCTGCGCTAACCTTTCGTTTTGGCCGAAAAAATGTGAAAACTACTTTCGATCGCGGCACAACGAGTGGGATCCAGGGTCCCGATCGGAAAAAGTGCAATTCCTAGCGACGAGGGGTTTCTGTACCGCCCACGCGTGTCAGCCTCGGTGACGTACGCCACGGGATTCTAATCGGAATGCGATAACTATGTCGATAAACCGAGTAATTCGAGAATAAGAAGTCGAAACTGTTGACAGGGAGCCAAAGGAATATTAATTAGTTTATCTTAACACGTTCGCGTGGACGACTGATTTCGTGGAAACCGGTATAACGGTTTGCCACACTGCAATGGCGGACTCTGGCCATTCTTATTCGAACCCTCGAGTTTACTTTTTCGCTGTTTCATCTATAAAAAGGTGAAAAATAATTAATCTAATTGTTATTGGTATGATTAATTTTTAAGAATTCTTAAGTTTTTCTAGATGATCATTAATGAATATTTTTTCAGTTTGCTAAACAGTTTATTAAAAAATTTCTTTCAATTGGATTATTCTGAGATTTTACTATCGCTAAATATTTCATTTAGAAGTATATTTTCATGGAATATCAGCTACATTCTTATAAAAAAGATGTTTTAAGTGTAATATTGTTCAACTATAAGTTAATGCATGTGTAGGGTCAATTGCATCGAGGAAGACTATGAATTTATTTTAAAACTTTGTTTAATTGATTCTCTTATAATAGTATACTTCTGGGGACTATTTTATTTAGATGGACTATAGGATATTCATTCAATTTTTACAAAAGAATTATTTTCAAAAGAATTTTTTTCAGCACTTGTCATGTATAAAAATTGTATTTAATAGTGATTCTCTTATAACAATATATGTATCTTTAAGCACAGTTTTATTCAGAAATTTTGTGCTGCATATTAATTGAATTCTTTTAAAAGATTATTATTTTAAACAAAATACTGTTCGACTATGAATTTGTCGAAAGCGTTTTTTCAATTGAGTTTCTTATAAAAATGTACTCTTAATAAAAGCTTTATTTATAAGCAAAGTATAGAATATTCGTCGAATTCTTTTTAGTAGACATCTGAATATAAAGATTTAATTCGAAATTTTGTTCAGAAACGAATACATGTTGTATGAAACAGGTATAGTAAAAAAAAAGCATGATTCCAGTCACTTCAAAGGGTTCAGTGGTTCTACGGGGTAGAATTTGTATAAGGGGGTCGTTTTAAAGAACTGTTGATTTAAAGCACGGGGTGCAAGAGGAGGCCTGTTTCTGCGAAAGTCAGCAGATGCACAAGTGTTTTAATAACACGCGCCATATTCCAAGGTATCAAAGCGACTGTTTGTGTGTTCTGCGAATTTATCTTCGCCGACAGCTCGTTACTCGATAACGATAGACAGTCTGGCGAGAGAGGGAATTATGAAATCGAGGCAGATGCAGAGCAATTTCTCTGTACTCGTTTTACTCTGGTTGTCTACGCCGAGCGTCGCTGCAAATTAGCGCAATAATTATCTGCACCGTTGCGCCGCACGTTATTAGTCTCATTTCCATCGTAATCATAAGAATCCCTTTAATGACGGTCATTACAAAAATCGCGGGATATACTATCGAGACGCTATAAATGTAACTATATTTTCATGTAATAGCTCTCATACGACATAAGTGCACCTGGATTGTATAAAAATGCTTATCAAAGTAAACCTGTGTATTTATATATTCTAAAAATCTTGGTAAAAGTCTGGCTCGGAATAAGAGTATTTAATTGCTGTTTATAATAAGCCTGGGCATGTTTAAAGGTATTTAATTTTTTTTGTAAGTCAGAATCTGTATAAGAGAGTTTAGTTAACTTTATAGTAGGTCAGAATCTGTATAAAAGTGTTTAATTAAGTTTACAGTAGGACTGAGCCTTTATAAAATCATTCAATTTTAATTTTAGGTCTGAGTCTGTTTGAAACCAATGCATTTTTATTGTAGGTTAGAATCTGTATAAAAGTGTTTATTTAAGTTCACAGTAGGTTTGAGTCTGTGTAACAGTGTTTAACTACGTTATGGAAAAACTAATTTTTAAAAAGGGTCCGGTTCTGTATAAGAGCATTTAGTTAATCTTTGTAGGTTTAGGTTTGTGTAAAGATATTTAATTGGTCTTTACGAACGGTGTAAGTTCATATAAATAGAATTGGACATATTGTAAGTTTTGATAAAATTTGCATAAACAATGACTGTGGTCCAGTTACGAGAAATTTACGATCGTTTGGTAGCTACTATGTATGTCGGCCGTGAAACGAACGGATGAATGATTTCGCGTGAACCATGTTCGTGTTATCGCGGGCCTCCGGTGAAAGCGGTGGTGTCATTTTAATTAAATGCACACGGTAACAGCCGGTGTTGTGTTCCGTCCGGAAATGCTGTCCAACAATCATTGCGTTAACACAAAACAACAATAGCATCATTGAAGTCACTTTAAGAATAATCATCTCGGAATAAGGCATACATGAGCCGTCTATTTTGAAAGTGACCTAAGTCCATTTATACTTAAATTGAGATATTTAAGAGTTTGTGTTTCAATAAAATTAAAAATATACGTATAGGATACCAATGTGTTATACTGCTTAAGTGTATCTACACGAGTCAAATTTATAATTCCTATTAAAATAATAACAATTATTAAGTGAATAATATGTGTTTTCTTACCAAAAATGTAGTTAAGCCACTTTCAAAGTTAATAACCAGGTTCGTTATAAAATTTGAAAGAGCCCAAGTCCATTCGACATAATTTAAAATGCTTCAAATTGAAAAAAACAATACTCAATTTATTTTATATTTCTTTACAACACTTCAAAAACACAAATTATGCAATTCTGGAAATTTTCTAACTACATAAATTACATAAAAATTTACTGCTCATCTACATTTTGCGTATGCGGGAGGGCTGTCATGTTGCACCGGTGGTATATATTGTAGTAAGTCCATCATGTCCTTGTATTTCGTTGTTGTAATTCGTCTTATATTTTTATAAAATGGTGTCAATACAATATTTTCGAACTTTTTTTTGTTGAAATCATTAGTTACGAATTCGTGTTCACTATTTGAATTAAATGGTCTTATTGTTTTATTCTTCCCCACGAGTGTAATAATTTCTATAATTTAATATTTTCAGTTTTATATTCAATTGCAAGTGTGTATTTGCGTGATTTTTTTCACTGCATTAATTAAACGTACTGATTATTCAACTAAACAACTGTCAAACAACTGAGGTTAACTTGTTAAATACTAATTCATTAAAATTACCTTCATCAATGTCTTCGGACATTTGAAAATCCGCACTTTCGGACATTATCAATAATTGATTGAACTTAGGCCATTTTCAAAAGTAATGGTTTTAATTATTGAACTAACTGCGAAAACTTATGTGTCCAAAATTATCGTGTATACTCTGAATATACTTAACAGCAAATGTTGTTTATGACAGATAACTTCAAGTTGTACACGTTAATACGGTCAACAGAAAGTAATTGACAAATGGACTTGGGCCACTTTCAAAATAAACGGCTCAAGTCGGAATTAAGCATACATTGAATTAATAAGGTCTCTTCATCAAAGAGTTTCAAATCGCATAGGTTCATTGAGGAACTTAAAGAAAATTCTAAGAGAACTGAAACCAACATTTTAATATCTGTAAAAGTAAACTAAAAATAATAAACACGTCCCTGCGATCCTAGTTTCATTGAGCAATTAAGAATCACATTATTGATAGAGGAATTTAAAATCCTATCATTAATCAAAGATATAAAAGAAAATGATAACAATTGAAGACCTAACTATGACTCGTTAAAATAGTAAATTTTGTTTCAGTAAACGATTTAATTGCCGACTGGACGTAAATACGGTTTTATAAATTAAATAATTAATACCTTGATCGGCTAGCCATAAAAACTCATTAAAAAGTCGAATAAAATCCTGTAGGCACTAACATTCGCTTTAAGGAGAAGTTAATTTACAATTTCCCATGAAAGTCAAAGAAGCAGGAGTTTGTAATGGTAAGCTTTAATAATATAATGACCGAAAATTGTTATTACTTGAGTAAATAATCATTTCTCGGAGCTGCATCGTTCGCTTTTTCGCGGGGAAAATTTTTATTACTTTTTAATTAACGGAATACGCGTAATCTTCGATAATGATATTATAGGATTGGTCGAAAAATTGATTAAAATATAATTGCTTCCGGCGAAACGAGTTTGCAACTCCGGCACCGGAGCCGGAGCCTCAGAGTCAGAGACCGATCGATCGATCGATCGTGACTCGTGACTTAATCGAAACACGGCCAGGCCACCTATTTAGTCGCGCGGTTCCTCGCGATATGGATCGATCGATGATGACGACTCTGATCGTTCCATCTTAATCGATACAAATTTCGCTGTGCCTGGTGACCGATCGGTTGTTTCTTTTCTTCTGATTGCTCCTTGTTCCTTCATTTTCATATTTCCAATCGACAAGGGTTTAACGAGCGAAATTCTGTTCTGCTTGTCGAGCAAACCGGAGAAATCTTACGTTACTGGTTTTTCATTGAACAGGCGAACGGTTGTACGGCCGGCGATTGTACGCTGAAATTATCTAGTTAGTCGAACGAGCCAATTTATTGAAACTGACACTTATTTAATCATTTCCGTGGTTTCGGTTCAGTGAGCATTAGACGCGACCCGGTCGGTGGCGAAACGGGGATGGGCAAACGCTGTTTCAATCAGCGAACGTTCCATTTATCTTTAAACAGCGTGTACAGCTTTAACCTTTCGCACTCGGTGAAATTTTAATTCTAAAACCAAATTCTTTTTTCCGACTTTGAATATTTCCCCTAGTAGCATTTATGGTTGGCCAATGGTGGCCAACGCACAGTGATCGATTCCTCGATTCTAGGTGGACAAAATTCAAATTTTTGTGTTCTCTTGTAGTAATAACGCTTTATTTCTCAGAAATCATGACAAGTGTATAAAAACTACATAAACTTAAAAGAATTATATCATTTCTTTAAAATGGACAAATAAAACCATTAACTGTGATGTTTGTGAAAATAACATTAATTAAATATTTTATTTCCTTGTTTTCTTTCAAAAAGCGGTCGATAGAGCGGTTGCATTTATGCCATTTCTCTTGCACTCTTTTGCAAAAACTTGTAATTTTTGTATGCAAAATTTTTTTTGCTGAATCATTAATAGCTCTGATGTTCAAAAAGTTTAGAATTGCATCAACTTTTGATTTCGTCTCTTTACAATCTGTCGAATACCAGGTTTCAAACATCAATCTCCGTGTCATACTCCATGTCTTTTCTGAAAAATGATATAAATGACTAACGGGCAAAAACGGGCAAGCGATATTTAGTATCATTTCTTTGAAATAAATATGCTTCAAAACTATCAAAGAACGAAGTCCGGCCGAGTCCGGGAAAAGAAGTTATACAATTTGACCTCTTCTTAAATAGTATTATTAGTTAACCTGTTGTATATGATTTACACGGCAAAATAAAATTATACCGATGTGTAAAAATCAACTAATTGCCTTCGCTTACATGCTCCATTATTTAAATAATAATTTAAACAACAAACAAACAAGTTATACGATGAAGAAGAATTAGCTTATTTATAGTATTCCGCACAGGCAAAACTGTAACGCCGTATTACGTCGTAATAACCACGTGCAATCGAAATATTAGGTTATATATCGAACAAATGAATGTTCGTAAACAAAATAGAGCGGCAGCGAAGATATATGAAGTTGATCAAATTTACCATTTTGTCCGCCTGGAATCGAGGAATCGATCACTGTGCAACGGTTGGGAGTTAGTTGGGATATGGTTAGTGGTTTTGCCTACAGATCCCCAACATAGGGCCGACGACGAAAAATGATGTGAATATGCCAACGAATATCCAACGTTGGGCCTACAGATATTATGGTCGGTTAAATAACGTGAAATTTACGACGGTGATATTACATTGGCCCAACGAAAATCTGCCAACATTTAAATATATCGTCTAACAGACACCAGAAATGTAATGTTGCTGCAACCAAAAACATGTTATATTCCAAATTCAGTTTTTTTCATATTTCTAAATATACTCACAACTTGTTATTTTTGCGCGATAGTTGATGCACCAAAGTTTTATTGTGTGCAGCCTTGGAGTTTATTTATTTCTTTAAGTTTCTCCATTTGACAAGGGGAAGGTACGGGTGTTGCATTCGCTTTTAGAACGACAGTATGCGGAGGTCTTAGTGCTCGTATACCGTAACGAAACCCTTTATGTATTATGATTTACATTTGTCGACGTATCTAGTAACCCAAATCATAGCACATGCAACCACGAAATGTATATAGTTACGGCGGTAGCGTATCTACTTACTACGCAGAAGATCCAGGTTCAAGTCCGACGAAGGTATGAAATTTTTTTTCTTTGTTCCAATTTTTACCGTGGAGATACATTGTTTAAGTATTATTTATTATATTCTGTGAAAACAACCGTAAAAGAGAAGATCAGAACAAACGTATTATAGCGACGTAGGCTCCACGTTGGGTATGATCGTTGGCCCTACGTTGGCCGCGATCATTGGCCCAACGAAAAAAATAGCGATATTTCTAACGGTTGGCCAATGAATACTGCAACGTAGGCCCAACGAAATGCCAACCATAAATGCTAATAGGGTCCATTTTACACGATTTTTTCATTTTATGCATATAAAGCTGATCAAAGTACAATATTTAAATATCTGAACAATTTATTAAATACAAATTTTAATAATGTGAAAAAATATTTCGTATAACAGTGTAATAACTGTTAGTGTTGTCACAGAGTCACCACTCGAGTGAAAAGGGTTAACACTAACCGTACCGGGCATAAAATGTAACTGGTAGACTGGTCTATTAAAACTACAAGACTATTTAGATTTCTCGCTATCTTTATAACATTATGTGCTTAAATGAAGAAATTTATTTAATAACTCCTGATGGAAGCATCTTTGTAATTTCTATAATTATAAAATAAAAAATGTGAAACCAGTCATTTGACCGGTCGTAGTACGGTTAATATTGTACAAAGTATTAGGTTGTCTTCTAAAAGTTTCTTTCGCAATGTACATGTTTAACATTGTTAAATTGAGCACATTTATACAAAACATATGATCCTCTGTTCATTATTGTTTTATTTTTTCCGAAGCCTACACTTATTTACCCATTCCATTTGCTTTTCCAAAAAATTAGACTGAATTTGCATTTAATACATTCATCAAAATTTCGAGATAACCTAATACTTTGAAGAATACAATTTTGCTTGAACGATGAAAAAGTTTTTAAAACAGGATCTTATAAATGAAACATAACCTGGAAAGATCAAATTTGTCATAGTAGTTACACCATTAAGGTCGTATTCCGACTCAGAGGCGTCAATTTTAGAAAATTTATTAATTTAAAATAGATAAACCGTATTATAATTACGGCGACACAGCGTAATTTTTATGCAATTTTCTTCATTGGTATCCAAATTGTTGTATGATTCGTCCAGCATATCACTATTCATGACTGTTATAATGCATTGCATAATCTTCAAATTTTAAATACAAAAAATAGAGATCCCTTTATCATGTGAACCAGTGTCATAACAACAAATATTTTAACAAAATCGCAGTCGTATAAAGCACAAATTCGTCGAATTTGTTATTCAAACACTAAAGAAAACTATCGTTAATATTGACATAATTCTAGTTCACAAGCAGTCACAAACTTTTCATAGCAGCCATGAAAAGTGATATGTCCTGGAAATCATAGAATAATTTAAGTAATAACAAAAATAGTTGCATAAAAATTACGCTGTATTATCTTGAAATATAGTCAAACATGTACAGTGGCTCACAAAAGTATTCGCTGGCCCTTTACATCAGAATAACTTTCTTAAAATTTGACCAAACCACTTGACTTTTTTTGAGCAATTAAAAACATTGATTTAGTAAATCACTGCAAAAAAGATTGCAAATCAGTGAAAAATACATTTTGAAGAAATTGCAATTAAGTAGGAATTACATGAAAAAATAAAAGTGGCACTTTTTAAAACTTTATTATTTCAGCCTGTAATGAAAATTCAAAATATGCGTTTTATAGATCTATGTTATTTACACATATGCTGAAAATTTCATCGAAATCAGTTAATGAACATATCAGTTACAAGCGGTTGAAAGTGGTGATAATCGCAGTTTTTCACGACTTTTGGTCAGTTTCTGCTTAAAATCCATAGTTTCTTACATCTTTCGAAACGCGTTGTTTCGTTGCGCGTTGTTCTGCGTCAACCAATTTCGATGAAATTTACAGCATATGTATGTATAACTAAAATAGATCTACAGGTATATTTTCAATTTTCATTATGGGCTAAAATAAAGAAGTTTTAAAAAGTGCTATTTTTATCTGTTCGCGTAATTCCTACTAATAGCAATTTTTTCAAAATCTTTTTTGCACGTGATTTACTAAATCAATGCTTCTAATTGCTCAAAAAAAGTCAAGTGTTTTGGTCAAATTTTAAGAAAGTTATTCTGATTTAAAGGGCGAGCAAATACTAGAGCAAATAATAGATGTATATCAAATATTAAAAGACAAGCTATAATAACATAAAAAAATAATAAATCCTTCTGCATACTTCAGTCCTAACAATAATTTATTCTCGTCAACACATTACAGTGAAAATTAATTTCTAAGCCTGATGAAAAAAATAATGTCATCCATGTGTAACTTAGCAGTCAACGTGTTTGAACGAAGCTCGCATAAACATGCACGTTTCCAAGTGACCAATGACGACAACCATAGATCCTGCGCGTAATCTTAATTTTTGTTCGCTGGTCCTGCGGCTAACGCGGCGATTGGCTAAGCCGCGTCCCGACCGCCATATTGCGAACAGGATAATAACTTTGCAGCCGAGGAGTATACGCAAGAGTACACGAACAGAAACGGGTATCGAGGAATTACACGCTCGTAATTCGAGGTCGCGAGAACCGCGGAAGGATCCCCGTGAAACGCATTCCATCCTGCCAGAAGGATTATTTATACCGCATAGCCAAAAAGAGTTCTTTGCTGGATCATATAATAACGATGTTCACGGGTATTTCCTTATTTATCAATTAGCCATCGACTAGTCGAGCGGTCGGGTAATCCATCGGTGATTGTTCACCGTCTCCTATTATGGTTTACAGCTAATAGCCATAAAGTTTATGAATGTTTAACGACTCATTACGTTATGTAACGACGTACACGCTTCACTTTGCGATCGCGTATGCTAATCACGCGCCGGGCTTTCTTTTGGGCTAGAACGAAATAGCTTAATAATTTAACGAGCACACCATCTCAACGACCGCACGGTAAATAAAGTAAAGATGCGAACAAAGTTCCAACAACCGGCTAGAAGAATCGCTCTAATACTTTCAGCCATTTAACGGTCGCCAAAATGATCGAGGAACAAGTAAAATACAAAGTTTCATCGAACCTCTTGCTTCTTTTTTGTTTTGTGATCGGTTTGATAAGATTTACAATTAGTGTCATGATAAAGGGCTCGTTGGTCAGAATTATACTAGAACGATAAGAAAGAATTCAATTTTTCTAGTACCACGTTATGGAATCTTCCGAGACTACAGTTTAGTAAAATTCTAGAAAGTGTAGTCACTGCACTTTATAGAATTCCTCATTATAATGTACTATCTCTTTCATTTGTTTGTAACAATTAAGAAAGGCTACGATTACATTATATTCCTATGCGATTTATGTACGACATCACAAATTAATATAATTGTAAAACTTCAATTATACAGGTTGTTTCGCTTTAAACAAGCCACCTAAATATTTCCTGTAACTCTGAAAATACAGAAAATGTTTCTGATGTAATCTAAATGGTTTTAAAAGACGAATCAGATGGAAGAATCGTTTTTTATAAACTGCAATTTTTTAATGGTTTTTTCAAGGTCACTCGTGTTCTTTACGTACATACACACATTTTTGTTGTTGCTAAATATATATTGAATATTTATTCTATACATTCATATTTACATTTATTCGATCAAATTTATTTGCAAGGAAGTATATCAGTAACTGAAGGAACGATTCTTGTAATACTTACAATGAAAAAGGAATTACACAGATGTAAATATAAAAACATATAGAAAATATAAAAAAAATATTAAAAACTAATTGCTCAACGATTTTATCTTAAAACAATCAATTTTTCAATGAAAGGCTAGCTACATTGAATTGTTATCATTTTTGTACAAAGTGTCGATGTTTAAAAATTACAGATTCACATTTAGCAGGATTGTAAATAGTAAACATTATTTCTCATATGGTTAAAGAATATGTTTTTCGCATTGTGGCTTTAATAACTTGATCGTTGTCAATCCTTTTTAAACAAAAAATGGCTTTAACCTTTTTACGAAAGTTTATAAAAAAATGATTATGTGAATCAGTATGTGTAGATAATTCAGAAAAATGAAAATTATGACTAACAAAAAAAGTTCGATTTTTCTTTCGAACCTGTACACTTAAACGAAATGTCCCGAGCGATTATTTTTTCCTTCTCGTAGCTAAGTAATCGAAACTGATTACGAGGGGCTAATATTTCTCAAGCCTGTGCGGCACGGCGGTAAAACACATTAGCCACTTGTCAGACGACTTGACATATCAATTAAAATTGCTCACGGATAAGGGATTCTATTAATATTATTACACCTGCGAGACACCTTCCAGTAACGCGTTACGGATACATGATGCATTATCGAAAATCATTGCTAAACGGACGGCTGTGAGCGAGCCGAGAATCGTTTCATGACCGATCGTTGTTTGTGGTATTATTAAATCGTAAATATTTCTCTGACGTGATTGCCGAAGTGATTAAACTGTTATTACAATTTAGATTATATGATCGATAGATCGGAGATCGTTTTTTAATTAGAGAGCCATGTTTATAGGTTCGCTTTGAACGTTCAGGATTTATGATGCAAGAGACTGATGAAGACGATGAGACTGTTTTATGTATCTTATGGTAAGGAAACAATCTTGTTGTTCGATAAAACATTATTCAATACAATGTAGAAATTTGTTATTAGTTTTTTAATAATTCAGCGATGTTTTTCACGTTTACACTTCAATTCAGGAGTTTCAATATTTCATGTTGCTCAGTATTTGAAAACAAACATATAAACATGCAGTCAGTTAAAAGAGTCTCTCTGTACTCTTTAAAACAGAGTAATTTTTTTAGAAGTGCACCAAACGACGGCAGCCTCTTTTTGAGAAGTTATAAGAAGTGGTTATATGTAATGATGTGTGAAACAAATTTTGAGAAAACTGTTATCAGCAGAAATTGCGAGGAATATGGTAAGTATTGTATGTTTTTGGAAGGAAACGTACATTTTAAATTTTTGTTAGTAATACTCATTATTTTCTATACAATTTCTACAAATTGCAATCTTCTCGAAATTTGATTTACATAAGATTTAATTAACTAATTTGCATAACTCCTAAAAAAAATGAAATTCTTTGGTCTACTTTTGAAAAAGTTATTCTGTGTCAAAAAAGCAATACTCACTATTTTCTTTAGAATTTTTACAAATTGCAATCTTCTCAAAATTTGTTTTACATATGATTTAATGACCTAATTTGTATAACTCTTAAAAAAATGAAATCCTTTGGTTTACTTTTGAAAAAGTTATTCTGTATTAAAAAAGGAATACATATTTTTTTTACAATTTATACGAATTGTAATTTTCTCAAAATTTGCTTTACGTGTGATTTAATGAACTAATTTTTATAACTTTCCAAGAAAAGTTGAAATGGTACAATCCAGTTTTAAAAAAATGATTCCATGTTAAAGGGTGCACGGAGAGTTTTTTAATGGATTGTATGATAAAGACAGATTATCATGATCACTTCTCGCGTAAATGGTTAATATACAAATCGGCGTAAGCCTCTCGAAACTACCGTTCGTTAATCGGAGAGTAGCTTGTCCGTCGTCACCGTGAAATTGATACGCGATTAATCAAAGATCCTGTCTTGTTCGCTGGAAAGCAAATCGCTCCGGTACGCGATATTTTGACGCGTTAATGAGCTTTTGCTCTATGTAATATCTAATACAGTCCGACGACCAGGAGCATCTTTTGCTTTCCGCTCGATGGAACTTAACGATCTTACACGCGGCTATGAAATATCGCCTATTAAGTATCGCCGCCGATAATGAATGACCAGCGAAATCTGTTCGGAGCGTTATGGTTCGAAACATTTAGTCCATACCGCTCTTCCTGTATCGTAACATAATTAATAGTGTTTCACAGTTCTTAATAAATTTTCTCTTTGATGTACGGACTTACATATTGCTATTTATTGTCCCTTTGAACGGTGTGCGTTCAGATGAAACCATGTTTAATTGACATTGTGCTACTCTATCCCTTGCTTTATAGACTCAGCCATTTCATTTTACCGTAGATATTGACTTTAAATATCTTTTTCTTAAATTGTAGTGCGTTTTATCCTCTATTTCACGTTCTTCATAATTTCGTTCTCTCTTCTGCACAGTAAAGAGGATGACTTTTAACATAGTGTGTGCTAAATCTGTCTCCTTCCTGATCAAAAACCTGCATTCTTTTTTAAATTTTCTGTCTCTTCGAGTAACAAGTGTTCTGATAAAATCATTCTTTAATTGGAAATGAGTATTATGCTCCGTTTAACTGTTTCGTTTATTTCAGTCTACCTCCTACACAACAAATGGATTCATTTTAAATACGTCCCTGCTGGATTTTACTAATTTCTGGTGAGTGAGCCAACAAACTTTATAATTTCTCCAAGCAACGAGTGTTCTGATAAAATCATTCTTTAATTGGAAATGAGTCTTATGCTCCATTTAACTGTTTCGATCATTTCAGCCTACCTCATACACAACAATGGATTCATTTTACATAATTTCCTGCTGGATTTTACTAATATCTGTTGAGTGAACCAACAAACTTTATGATTTCTCCAAGCAACGAGTTAAATCATTCTTTAATCCTCAGTTTCCTTGTCTGTGTAATTTTATCCGGCCTTCTTCACAGTAAGAAAATATTTGTTCCTTCCAATTCCTTCTTTTCAAAGAGTGAGTGTTCCGATTAAATCATTCTCGTATTGGTAGTGCGTGTTACACTCCGTTTCACGGTCTCCGTCGTGTTCTTCTAGTTTGTACAGTGTAAAGGGGTTAACTTTTGTTTCATTAACGGTTAATAACGACTGGTCCGACATCCCTTCGTGTCGCAGGCTGCGGTCTCACGGGAACTTTCCTTCCAATTCCTGGTAATTCAATACATGGAAACGATTTCACGTGTCGTATTACGCATTTACACGGCCGGGCATTCCCTTGTCGCTTGTCAACCGGCAAGCAATGCGACGGGCACGTATAGGGGGCCCGGGGGTGTGCATGTACCAGGCCACGATATGGTGTAATAAACGCGACCACCTGTCGTGCGCACGATCGTACATTATACGAACACTTTTCTGCGGTCCGTCTTGTTTTACTATTGCGTATGGCTCCTTGTTGTTACAGTGGAAAGCTGTGACCGCCTCTCCCACTGACCATTAGAGAGACATCGATGATTCCAAACAGACAACGGACCCGAAACCTATTCCCTGAAAACTATTCAAGCTGTGTTCAAAATCTTTTCGTTCGCCTCGGCACGCGACTGCACGGCAATTGTAGTTGAATTTTCTTATAACGCTCCTTGTCTCGTACACTTCTGGATCGACTGATCACGCGACTTTTACACGTTTGTTCAAATTGCTGTGGGCATCACAGTAATTTCGCTGTCTTTTCGTACATTCACGGGCTTCGCGACTGTACATCATCCTTCTCTCACTTCATCTATTCTCACCTCTGTTCTTTACTTTCGCTTGTATTTACCTTTATATTTCTCACTGTTTCTGTATACTTCTATCAATATAGTATTTATTCTCGAACACCTCTCTACGCCTTTCTTCACATCACTAACCTACCTCAAGCTACCTATTGCTCTCTACCAATTCTCTGTCATTTCATTCTCGCTATCTTCTGTTTCCACGACGTGGAAACTCTCACGGCTAGATTCTCTCACAAGCTGCTTAACACAAAATCTACCACCACCGGTCAAAATGACCGGTTCCAGATATTGGATCCCACAATGATTGAAATTATAAAGATGCTATCGTATGAAATGATCGAATAAATATCTTTAGTAGGTCACAAAGTTTAAATAAATTCCATCTTGTAATTTGTATAAGGCAATATGTACCAGTTATTTTTAATGCTCGGTAGATGCAGCGTTAGGGGGGGCTTCTCATGCAACGGTGACAATGAGAACAAGTGATTTTTAAGAATTTAAAAATTCTGAAATTAGATTTAAATTTAACTTAATTCGAATTTAAAAATTCTTAAATTTTTTAAATCCTTAAATTTAAAAAATTCTAAATAAAGTAAAGAGATAGTTTGGAAGTACAAGTGTGTTTTTAGTTCAATTCTTTTTATTATAAAGGGTGTAGCCGGATAAGATTGTTACGAGCCTGGGCCGAGCGATAGCGCGCGTAGCCGGCGAGTGATTTATGGTTTAAAGAGGAATATGGTTTTTAATTGTTAGTAAGGTGCACGGACGAACCTGATGCCAAATCAGGGACCCGCTAGGATGTTTGAGAGACTTCGTGGACGAACCCGATGCGAAATCGGGGAGCTGTAGGATACGGACGAACCTGATGCGAAATCAGGAAGACGCATAGGTTGGATAAGAGTTTTTGGTTCCTGATAAAAGATCAGGTAGCTCCTAGGATATGTTAGTAACGGCCTCGTAATTTTAATATTATAAATTAATTGATACAACCCGAGCGGTAGGATTGTATCATGTGGGAACGGTCAACTAAGAATTACTGGATCCGAATGGTGGGTTAAAATTAATTGTTACTCAAAATTACCTTGAACTAAAATGTATATTACAGGAAACTGGCTCCGTTACAACTGTTACTGTCGCGGTAAGAATTTAGTGTGTATGAACAATGTTGTGTAGTTACCTAAGTACTACTGCCTGTTGGATGACGCACATATTCGCGGAATCTACAGTGGCCCACAAAAGTGTTTGTACGCACTTTAAATCAGAATAACTTTCTTAAAATTTGACCAAACCGCGTGACTTTTTTTGAGCAATTAGAAACATTGATTTAGTAAATCACGTGCAAAAGAGATTTTGAAAAAATTGCAATTAGTAGGAATTACACGAAGAAATAAAAATGGCACTTTTTAATACTTCTTTATTTTAGCTCATAATGAAAATTCAAAATATGACTTTTGTAGATCTATGTTAGTTATACATATGCTGAAAATTTCATCGAAATCGCTTGACGCAGAAAAAAACGACGCGCATCGAAAGATGTAAGAAATTATGGATTTTCAGCAGAAACTGACCAAAACTCGTGAAAAACTGCGATTATCAACACTTTCAACCGCTTGTAGTTCATGTGTTTGTTAACTGATTTTGATGAAATTTTCAGCATATGTGTAAATAACATAGATCTACAAAACGCATATTTTGAATTTTCATTACAGGCTGAAATAATAAAGTTTTAAAAAGTGCCACTTTTATTTTTTCATGTAATTCCCACTAATTGCAATTTCGTAAAAATCTTTTTTGCACATTTTAAAAATAAATCAATGCTTCTAATTGCTCAAAAAAAGTCAAGTGGTGTGGTCAAATTTTAAGAAAGTTATTCTGATTTAAAGGGTGCACGAACACTTTTCTAGGCCACTGTATAAGATTACTTGATTCGAAAGCGTGACTAGGCCCGATCTCGCTAAATACAACCAACACCAAAACGAGATTCAGCATAACGACGTGTATAGCCTGTTTGTACTTTAACCACTTCCCGTACTTTAGCGAGTCAGACTCGCGATGAAGATTTTGGCCCAAACACGAATATCGCGAGTCAGACTCGCGAACAGATACTTGGGCCAAACATAAATATCGCGAGTCATACTCGCGACCAAATACTTGGGCCAAACGTAAACATAACAGGCCGAGCTCGCGGACTGATTTTCTGACCGTTACGATCGTGACTGAATGTTAGTCCCTATCAGTACCTCATGACAGTTAGTCACAATTCTTATCGTTGCTGTTACGAAGCAGTTCAATTATTGAAATTTAAGAAACCCGTTCAAAATGCAAGATACAATAATGTTAAATGAAGGCAGTGATAACGAATCCTCTGATAGTGACGCGTTTGTGCCAGTCGTAAAGCGTATAAGGCGTGTGATTATAGATGAGAGTAGTGAAGAGGAAAGTACGACACAATAATCATGGATTTGGCAAAAAGTAAAAAACACACCAATAGTTTGTAGTTCGTATTGCGACTGTTTACAAGCATCAGTCTGGTCTGTTTAGCGCGCGTCGATGCCTACCGCTTGGGCCCAAGTTTCATCGAACTAAATGGCACGGGAAGGGGTTAAGCACTGCACCCGAGGGTTAAATTTCGAGGAAAATATACTATGAAATCTAAGTGGGGATGCTCTCAAGATTTCTATATTAGGGAATCTTATGGAACCGTCCCTGTACTGAATCATGTTTTGTGCCGACTGCATCCAGCTGGACCATAGTCATCGTTTCTATAAGTAAAGGGATAGGGCGTTTTTCGTTCTCAGGAAAGAGATTAGAAAACTCTAATTAAAATAAAGCAGGGAGAATTCTCTGTACGTAACAAGATGATCAAAGTAGCCTTAAACAAAATTGATTTTTGTTTACACCATTCGATAAGGCCCCCAAAGAAAACACTGTGTGGCAAGTCTCGGTACGGTACCCCTACCACGAGAGTAGTTATAGTTGGTTAGTTATACTTCATTTCTTCTTTTCTGCTGAATAAAAAATTATGAAAATATGCATGGACATTCTCTATCTAACAGTACACACGACTGTGAATTTTCCCGAATTTTCGACTTCAAATCGATTTATACAAATTTTCAGAAACTTAAAATTGCTAATTCTATAGAAGTTGTCAAATGACTACGTTTATGTTATTATGGAAAAAAAGTTTTCATAGCTTTAGAGATACCAGTTCTTTAAAAATTTAGTGAAGCATTGTCGAAAGCATTGTTCTCAATTTTTTCAGATTTTTTTATACAGTGTATTGTAGTTAATAAAATAAAAAATCAATTTTTCTTTACTTTTATACACTTTAACACGTTGACTGCTAATCCAGCAACCTAAAAAATTCCATAAAATCGAAGTAATTTATTTATTGAAATAAAAATTGAGAAGGTAAAATGTATAATACTGAGTAGTCCTTCAACCTTCATACATTCTATGGATACATAATAATCTAATTTGATTACTTTGAAATTTGAATAAATAAATCCGTTCCCCATATGTGGATGGCATGTCAGCCAACGTGTTAACCTTCAGAAATCAAAATTAATAAACAATATTTTTAATGGTACTTTATCTGTATCCATTGATCTAGTTATTGCAATGAATTGCACAACCACTAATTGAAATTGATCATTAGGAAGATATAGTTTCGCACTCTTTTATAAATAGAGTGCTTCAGCATTTTAAGAATGACGTATCGAGTGCTTGGTTTTAGATTCTCGATTCCAGTTGACCCATGAGCGGAGCGGTTCGAGTTAAAGTTGTTCGTACACTTTTTATCCGGCCTCTGATCTTAATTAATTTCAGTTGCCTATTACTCGACACAAGAGGTGACCTCGGTAAGCAGATCTTACGTCAGTGTTTCTCGTAATGGAGAACGATGAATCAACCATTTCATCGGCTTGTGGATCAAAGTATCAGGGGCTCCATTTTGTCAGCGCGAGAGAACACGAAGAACCGTCCCATTGAATCGTGTGTACATGAAAACATGTCGTGAAGCCTCAAGGTCGCTTCTTACAAAAAGCGAGTGGAAATGAAAAATCAGAGACATCATTTACAAAAAGAAATTAATTATATTTTACTACTCGAATTTCTAAATTCTCAGGAATTCTTTCTTAATAAATAAACAAAGCAGAATATAATTAATGAATGGGAATTACTAATACGGTTATGTTCGAGGGCACTTTGAACGTGACCTTGTTTATTTCAACCCTTAGCGGACGGGAATTATTTTTTGCATATTTTCCTTGTGAAACAAAATGGTGTACTGGGGAGTTAAATATATGAATAAAACGAAGGGAAAAGTGTTGTGTTTAGTTAAAAATTTTATATTTTTTTTAACCCTGCAAAGCGTTAAAAATGAATATGAAAGTAATATATAAATAGATTACGGATTTCATGCATTTATGGCAAAAATGGATAGGTAGAATACAAAACCACCCTCGACTTATTAAAATCACGAAACGACAAACTACACTTTTATTTAAATTCGGCTTTTTACAATTGACTCAAAAAATTTTTATTATGCTCGATTGAATTTTTATTTTGTTATTGATAAAGATCCCCAGCCTACACATAAGGAAATGCACAAACTTGTTAACCTACCTTTGTATTTGTTCTTCGCCCTCTCATTAAAAACGCAACGTACAATGCAGGATATTGACTTGATATTTAAATCGAAGTTGTAAAAACTGAACCATGTTCGTGAATATCAGATAATGTAGAATATTTTAAGACAAGAATAAAATAATCGCGACAAAAAAAAAATTGAAATATACGTTTAAAACCTGGACATAGTATGATCGAGAAAATATTTATCAACTTTTGTGATTCAACGGTGGTGCGCATTTTGAAGATCAGGCTGCGCAGCTAAGAGATGAATAAAGTTAGTAGCATTTACGATCAGAATGAAGCGCGAAAGTTTATTATAGTATATGCATCGCCGTCCTCGAGTTTCGAAGACATTTTATTAATGCTGACGTCGGTCGTAGCTTATCGTAAGAACTGACACGGCTTCCGGTACAATGTGGCGCCGCTTTGCTTAGCATTATTTAAACGACCATAAAAAATTCAGATGATAATCGAAAACGAGCGTCGAGTACAATTCGCGGGCGGATGAATCATGGGGTCAACGAGAGTGCTCTTTCTCGTTGAACCATGCGATTGGGTCAAGTAACAGTATATCGGTTGCGTTTAAGACGAAGCGGAAGTTTCAATGACAATCGACGGGAATGCGCGCGAACTTTTCGTTCGCGACCAATCAGCCGTCCATCGAGTTACAGTTTTATTCATCGGACTGCGCGTACGTTCCTTTATTACAGTGGCTCACAAAAGTATTAGCTCGCCTTTTAAATCAGAATAACTTTCTTAAAATTTCACCAAACCACTTGACTTTTTTTGAGCAATTTTTAGAAGCATTGATTTAGTAAATCATGTGCAAAAAAGATTTTGAAGAAATTGCAATTACAGTGGCGTGCAGAAGTATCCGGACACCCTCTAAAAACGAATAACTTTTTCAAAATTAGTTCAAACGGCTTGAGTTTTTTTGAGATATTAGAAGGATTAGTTTACTCGGTAGCGTGTAAATAATTATTTATACAAATTGCTAATGGTCAAAATTGTGAAGAGAAAAATAAGTCATGATTTTTAACTTTTTTATCAGTGCCTGTAATGAAAATATAAAATGTACCTTTTGTAGATCCCCATAGGTTATATGCAGTCGCAAAGTTTTATCGAAGTCGTGGGAGCAAGATGGGAGCTTAGGGATGAAAGTCGCAGATTTTCGGTCTTTCCAGGGAATTTTGTCCTTATGTAATCACCTTTAAATGTTTGTAACTCATAACGACGTTAACCGATTTCGATGAAACTTTGTACATGTACATAGCTTACTTAGACTTATGAAACGCGTCTTTTAAATTTTTGTTACAGGCACAGATTAAAAAGTTAAAAATCGTGATCTTTACTATTTTCGTCGCAATTCCAACCAATAGCAATTTTTAGAAAAAATTATTTACACGCTACCTAGTAAACTAATGCGTCTAACATCTCAAAAAAACTCAAGCCGTTTGAACTAATTTTGAAAAAGTTATTCGTTTTTAAAGGGTGTCCGGATACTTTTGCACGCCACTGTAGTAGGAATTACATGAAAAAATTAAAATGGCACTTTTTAAAACTTTATTATTTCAAAATATGCGTTTTGTAGATCTATGGTATTTACACATATGCTGACAATTTCATCAAAATCAATTAACGAGCATATGAGCTACAAGCGGTTGAAATTGGTGATAATCGCAGTTTTTCACGACTTTTGGTAAGTTTCTGCTTAAAATCCATTGTTTCTTACATCTTTCGATGCGCGTCGTTTTTTTCTGCGTCAACCGATTTCGATGAAATTTTCAACATATATATAACTAACATAGATCTATAAAAGGCATATTTAAAATTTTCGTTATGGACTAAAATAAAGAAGTTTTAAAAAGTGCCATTTTTATCTCTCCATGTAATTCTTACTAATTGCAATATTTTCCAAAATCTTTTTTGCACGTGATTTACTAAATCAATGCTGCTAATTGCTAAAAAAAGTCAAGTGGTTTGGTCAAATTTTAAGAAAGTTATTCTGATTTAAAGGGCGAGCAAGTATTTTTGTGAGACACCGTAATTACTTTCAAACGCGATACTGTCGTGAGACTACAGTGAACCGCGAAAGTATTCGAACGCCCATTAAAACAGAATAACTTTTTTATAATTGTACAAAACGACCTGAGTTTTGATAATCAATTAGAAGCATTGGTTCATGAAATGATATGCAAACATGATTTTCCAAAAATTGTAATTTACAAGGTTACATGCAAAAATAAAAAAAGGCATTTTTTAAAACTTTTTTATTCGGGCCCTTAATGAAAATTTAAAATTGTTTTGTAGAGCTATGTTAGTTATACACGTGCCGAAAATTTCATCGAAGTAGATTAATATACATCCGAGCTGAAACCGATTAAAAATGGTGAAAATCGTAGTTTTTCACGACTTTTGATCAGTTTCTGCTTAAAATCCACAGAATCGTACATCTTTCGATGCGTATTGTTTTTTCCTGCGTCAACCGCATTTCGATGAAGTTTTCAGCATGAGTATAACTAGCATAGATCTAAAAAACATATATTTTAAATTTTCATTAAGGGCACAAATAAAAAAGTTTTAAAACAGGCCTTTTTTATTTTTGCATGTAACCTTGTAAATTATAATTTTTGGAAAATCTTGTTTGCATATTTTCTTGAAACATTAGCTACGGTCAATTGGATAGGTTTATTAGAAGCGTAGCACGAAAAATTCATTTTTGAATTGGGCGATGAATAATGTTGTCTATAGTGCGTTAAATGCGTTAAATAATAAACATAATAATAATAATAAATATAAATGTGCGTTCGTAATTTTCAGACGTTAATGTTTCATACAAAAATGACAGGAATTCAGTATAGCTCTCATTCAAAATTGATTGTTTGTATAATGTTCTAACATTTTGATTATTCATTCTGGACATAATTTGGATTTTGCTGAAATTTATCTAAATTGAAATTGGTTGAATCATTTAAAGTATTGTAGACATTGTTTTTACGGAAGTTTAGTTATTCGGGATGAAATTTAGAGTTAACACTAGATTTACGGATCAGTAAAAGTGACTACTTTACATTGCTAATTATAAAAGTAACGAGAATGTGTCTATTTTAGCCACTTTTTTCGCAATATATACTCAAAGAAATGAATTTGTTGAATGATTCCTCATGGATGCATCTTTAGCAACTCAATAATCGTAAATTAAAAATATTAGAATCCGTCGTTTTGATGGGGCCCATAAACCCAGTGTTAAGCTAAACGAAAGTAAAATTGAAATTGAAATAGTTCGAATAATTTCAATTATTTCAGACATTACTAAGATTCATAGAGACGTTCTTCGAATATATTGTTATTATCGTTACTATGAATTTATTGTACCCATTAGACACATTGATTCGCATGAATAGCAAGGCATAGGCAAATAAAATATTACTTTTATAGGACGTTACATAGTCGATAACTCGATAATAACGAGTCGAAAGTTGTTAACATCGTAGAGCGGTCTCGAAGACCGATTGTTACAAACGTTCATTGAATCGATCGTCGATTGAACGGAGCAGCAACGTCATTTAGATAGAGCTAGCTCGCAACAACTTAAATTACAATGTCTAGTAGAAGGATAGCGTACATACGAAGAAATTAACTTATCTGTTAGCAGCGCCGTAAACTATTCGCGGCTATCTCAATTGGACCAGTCGTTATCAATCGAGTTAGCAATTTACCGCTAACGTTATTCGAGCGGTATGAATGACCATGCGAACGTCGCTTTTCACGGACCACGGTTGGCCTCAATAGAACAAAAGGTACAATACCGATCATAAGTTTGCCGATTTTAACTGAAAAATCAAAATGAAACCTGAAGAAATACCAACGCTGTCGTGAATTCGTCTTCAGAACACGTTCCACCGTTTTAAGAATAAAATGATTATGTTACTTGCCAACATAGTTGGGCAGTAATCGATTATTTTGTGGTTACTTTTGTATTTGATTACGAAAAGTAATCATGGTAATCATAATCATGAAACAATTAATCGTTACTAGAATAAATCAGTAATAATGATTACATTTGGCAATCTGTAATCACTAGACTGCAGATTTTATGCATTTATGATAAAAATGAATAGCTGCGATTTTAAAAAATAGAAAGATTAAAAGACTTTTAATATATCGATGCAGTGTTTCCAGCTTATTAAAGTCATTAAAGAATGAATACAATTTTTACTTGGTTCATACTTCTTGTAATTGCTGTAGCAAATTTTTATTTTGCATAAAGATCCACAGTCTAGTAATCACTAATCATTGCTTTGTAATCGCAAAATTAATGATTAATTTATTAGGTGTACAAATAAGTTCGGTGGCTTTTTATTATATATTCGATGTTTATTTCTCACAAGCTTCTTCAAACGAGAGGAAATTGCTTGTTGAGTTACACCAACTTCCTCAGTAAGTTCCTGTTGTGTTTGACAAGGATCATCGTCCAACAATTGCTCTAATTTCTCGTCCTCCACTTTTTTCGGCGTTACACTGCGTTCAGCATCATTAAGATTAAAATTTCCACTACGAAACTTTTGGAACCATTTTTTGCACGTCTTATGGGTTACAGCATTTTCACCCAATGCAGAACAAATCATTTTCGTAGCCTCAGCAGCATATTTCTCCAATTCGATGGCAAAAAGAATACATCGCCTAATATGATCTTTCCGAAACGCCATGGTGCAAAGTATTGTTTTTTCGGTTGTGTAATAATTAGTGTAAAGTTATATAGTGAATTTCGTAGGGTGAGGTAAGCGCCTTAAGATACCGAAGCGGCGGCAAAAAATTTTAATTTGAAACGTAATTGCAGTTGAATGTATGTAAATGCACCGAACTTATTTGTACACTTAATATCTTTCACTAAAATTAGCGTTACATGTAACTATATATACAATATTCAATTAACATTATAATTACCGCAGTATTAAATTTTTAGTTAATCATAATAAAAAAATGTAATCATTTCCCAATTAATGATTACTGAGGTAATCATGGCCGATGATTATATGTGCTTTGATTACTTACATTAGTCATTAATCACGATTACTGAAATATTTAGTAATCGTAATCATTTATCATGAACATTATTTCACGTTAGTTATAATCGTTGTTCAATTATGACTGAAAATCTAAGATTAAAGAAAATGAAACGAAACTGTGTTTCGATATTGAAATTCTGACATGATTGTTTTATTATTAATTTTATTATTATTGCATAGTAACTCAGAAAATTTAAAACAATTTTTATATTTCTTGATAAGAGAGGTTCGTAGTCAATGAACGTCAGTTTGTCTTCTAAAGAAAATCTTGATTACGATGTAGTTCTAATTGTAAGTATTTCTATACTGACTGTCTTTTTGCACTTCCTTCAAAGGGATGATTCTGGAGGTTGTTTCAACTAATTTTTTCCTTTACGAAAATGTTCTTCGCAGCGTTGTTAAGGAGTTATTAACGAAAAACAGGGACCAATGGGAGCGCGGCCACAGCAGAACGAGGTGTTAACGTTGGTCGGTTTAGCGTTTACCGGAATCGGTTCGTTGTAGCCGCGCTCCGATTGGTCCATGTTTTTCATTGATAACTCCTTAACAAAGCTGCAGAGAACATTTTCGTAAAGGAAAAATTTACTGCAAATAACACGAGGAATCACCCTTTTCCAGAGAATACAAAATTTTTAGGACACCCTGTATAATTGAATTATATTCCCATATGTAATTTTATTAAAATCCAAACAGTTCAGGAATAGCTAAATTGTTCTTACATACCATGCAATTCTTACTTTATCGATGAATTTAATGTAAATTAGTAAAATGAGTAACTATTGGTGTAAAAGTTAATGGCGAGTCTGGTTAAGTTAAACACACACCGGACAACTTTGTACTATTTACTTTGTCTCGTATTCGTTAAAAAAAATTATGTAAATCGCATATGCAATTAAAACCATACGCACTTAATAAATTAACAAGAAGTTTTTGCCACGAATCGCAAGCAATTCAAATAAAGAGTCCATCGAAAAACGTTTACAAAATTCATCGACAGACCACCATGACTAGCTTGAACACAAGGAGGATGTTACTGAAACGATGTTTAAGATTGTTTGTAACATAAAATATAGTTCTTATCTACTCCGTTCCCTGACATAAGCGCCCGTTGCTTGACGGGGGTGAATCGGCCAATTATTCGGTCCGACGTTTTAATTAGGAAAGAAGGAGGTTCGGTCACGGATAAACACACGGCCGACAAATTCTTTTCTTTTCGCGATTATGGCAGTCACGAACACGTAACGAGCGATGAAAACGGTCTCGCGTCGGGGTTAGCTTCGGATCTTCGACGTGCACATTATGCATGCACGTAATGCATGCGTGCATCGCAAAGAGGCTACTCGTAATTTCGGATTATGAGAACCGGTGCATACGCGGAAAGGTGAATCCCTTGGTAATCGAGGATGGGGAAAAAAGCTTCTCGGCATAAAGAAACACGATGCGGCTCTATGATTAAAAATCCCTAAGTCGCTAAAATTCACCGACGCCAGATTAACGTCGACTTGTTAGCAAACTCTGCGCCAGCCAGCGTATTTTCGCCATTTGAGCTGATTATTTTCGAATCATCAAATCACCTTATTATGCTAGTTTCAAACTCTAGTCTGAAACGCGTTTTATAATGCGCGTAAAAATATTTATATTTAACATGAAAACAATTTTCTTATACATTATTGAGCAATTTGAAGAATGGAAACGGTATTAAACGAACTATAGATGCATGTTTTCTTGTGTTTCTCACGTTCATAATGACTATAGGAAAACTAACTATAGCTTCATGTTCTGTTTTTAAGATCTGAACGATTGCGAAAGCACAATGTATGTTACTAGTCCATAATGAAATTTGTTATTTAGACACATCGATAGCAAACAAACATTTGTACAAAGAGACGGAGGATTATAACCATTATAATTATAAATCATTATTAGACTGTGGATCTCCATGCAACATAAAAATCTGGCGCATCGAATTCAAGTCACAGGAATGAAATAAAAATTTATCTCGACTCCCAATTATTTTAATACATTATTTACCGGTGATTAATTCATAATTTTTCAAAATTTATGATCCATGGCTAAGGACCTTCTAATTGATCCTTCAACAGCAATTTTAATAACATAGCAACAAATTACCCTTAGTAACGTAATCTAATAATTTCGTTTGCTATTATTATGTTGTAGAGGACTTTCTAGCTTTCTTTTGGTACAGCACAATATTTAAAAAGCCTGCCAATAGGCTTGCGGTGGATAAAGTGTCAGTAAGTTAACAACAATAAGATATTCTTACATTCTTCTAATGTTTCCACCGTTCTATGTTTCAATTTCAAGCAGTGGCGTATTACCCTATGGGCAACTTGGGCAAATGCCCGGGGCCCCAAAGAAAAGGTGGCCCCGAACACAAACCAAATATTTTGTATTTTTATGTAAAAGGTTTTAATGGATGAAGGAGAATTGATTTCACTTTTTATGCAATAATGAATATGTAGATGTTTTTACAATTGTTTTATTTTTTCCAACAATGAAAGTTATTTAATTGGGGTTAGGGGGCCCGAAATTCTACTTTGCCCAGAGGCCCCAAGTAGTCATAACGCGCCACTGATTTCAACTATCGATTTTTGTTATGAGTGCATAAAATACTTGTAGTTAGTCAATGATTCGTCACGTTTGAAACAACTTACGAAATTACGAAGTCGCATGCACGTTTGTAAGCTGAATAATGAATGTTGACCTCGCGATACTTCATTGTCTAGAAACTATAGTGTTTTAAGTCGCAGCGAAGGAAACGTTCGACAGGATTTTGAATAGAAAAGTAGTACGTGTGCCTTATTGTTGATTTAAAACAGCACACGATAATCTATCTGCGTTTCGCCAGTACGGGATTGTTCTTGTCAGAGTTAAGCAATTACATGTAGGAAGTTCTCGGCTTCGCTTTATCGTGTAACGCGTTCTCCGTTATCAGTTCTCTCGGCGACGAGAATGGCTCGTAGGTGTTAACACTCCCAGTCACGTAAAAAAAGGAGCCTTCTATATATCGATTCCGCGAGAGTTCGAGTGAAATACGTAGTCGATGCAAAAACTTTTCGCAATTCCCAGCGCCAGAATGAATAATATTATCAGATTGCGGATCGTTATGCAAAATAAATTTTTTTGTATGAATTGTATAAAACAATAGCTAAAATGATTCACAGTAATATTCGAACACTTTGGAAAAGATAAAAACTTTTTTTAAGATTGGATCATACGACTTCAATTTTATGCAGAAGTTAGAATAGTTATTTTACTACGTAACGTGGAAAAGAAATTTTGAAAATATTGACATTTGTCCGAATTACAGAGAAAATATTAAAAGTTGTTTTTTACATCTTTTTGATATGGGTGTACGTAGAAAATTTAAAAAATACGGTTTGCAGATCCATGTCAATTATATACATCTTGGAAATTTTATTAAACGGTTAAAGATGGTGAAAATCGTAGTTTTTCACGATTTTCGGCTCCTAACTGGTTTCGATGAAATGTTCAGAATATACAGGTTGTCTCACCCGATTTTGATTTCTTCGATATTGTTAGTCCTAATGAAAAATGTTTCATATAAGAATTAAATGGTGCTGAATGGGGCATGATTTGGTGTTATTAGTTTATTCGTAGATGATCGCGTTAAGGTTATATGAAGGTCAACTTCGTTTTTTTAAATGGAATTATATACTTCTTAATAAATGAGGCAGTTTGACATTCTTTACAAAAAAGTATTGACCTACTTATGTTGAAAAATTAGTTGTTTAGGAGATATTTCGACTTCAAAAATGTCGTGATATAAATGGTCGTTATGTTGAACCTTTTCTGTAAGGGATAAAAGCGAACGTTTTAAATGGTGTCTTGGAATTATTTAAATCGAAATATCTCCTAAACGTTGTAATTTTTTAACATAAATAGGCTACTACTTTTTTATAAAGAATGTCCAATTGCATTGATTGATGTATTAAAAAGTATATAATTACGTTTTAAAAAACGAAGGTGACCTTCATATGACCTTAACGCGATCATCTACGAATAAACTAATAACACCAAATTATGCCCCACTCAGCACCATTTAATTCTTATCTGAAACATTTTTCGGTACGTCTAACAATAGCGAAGAGATCAAGATGTCAAAATCGGGTAAGACACCCTGTATACATATATGTATAAATCTAAAATCTTTGAATTTCTGGCTTAAATCGCATTTTCTCACAATTTTTGCCGTTCTTAATCATTTATGGCTCGTAGCAGCGTTAGTCGATTTTGTTGAAACTTTGTGTATATGTATATATGTATACAAATTTTATAGTTTATTACTTACTTTTGAGATGTTAGAAAGAATAGTTTACTAGATAGCGTAAGTGTAGTAGTATATATATATATAAACTATAAAATTTTATATATAAAAGTTTATATTGTTACGAGCCTGGGCCGAGCGGTAGCGCGCGTGGCCGGCGAGCGGTTTATGGTTTAAAGAGGAATATGGTTTTAATTGTTAGTAAGGTGCACGGACGAACCTGATGCGAAATCGGCTAGCCACTAGGAGGTACACGCGCAGACGAACCCGATGCGAAATCGGGGAGCTGCTAGGATACGGACGAACCTGATGCGAAATCAGGGAGCACGCATAGGTTGGATAACAGTTTGGGTTCCTGATACAAGATCAGGTAGCTCCTAGGATATGTTAGTAACGGCCTCGTAACTTTAATATTATAAATTAATTGATACAACCCGAGCGGTAAGATTGTATCATGTGGGAGCGGTCAACTAAGAATTACTGGATCTGAATGGTGGGTTAAAATCAATTATTACTCAAAATTACCTGGAACTAAATTGTATATTACAGGAAACTGGCTCTATTACAATTGTTAGTGTCGCGATAAGAATTGAGTGTGTAAGAAAATGTTGTGTAGTTACTTAAGTACTACTGCCTGTTGGATGACACACTGGCGATGCGGGGAAGACAGAGAGGTTGAATAGTTATGCCAAGATAGATTAATACCGTACTCGCGGAATCTATAAGGTTACTTGATTCGAAAGGGTGACTAGGCCCGATCTCACCAAATACAACCAACTCCAAAACGAGATTCAGCGTAACGACGTGTATAGCCCGTTTGTACTTTAAGCACTGCCCCCGAGGGTTAAAATTCGAGGGTTTATATACTGTAAAATCTAAGTGGAGATGTTCTCAAGATTTCCATATTAGGGAATCTTGTGCAACTGTCCCTGTACTGAATCATGATTTGTGCCGGCTGCATCCAGCTGGAGCATAGTCCTCGTTTCTATAAGCAAAGGGTGGAATAGGGCGTTTTCGGAAGCGGTTAGAAAACTCTGGTTGAAATAAAGCAGAGATAATTCTCTGTACGTAACAATATATATATATATATATATATATATATATATATATATATATAATTTACTTTAAAAATCGTGACCTTTACTTGTTTCTTCACAATTTCTACCAACAGCAATTTTTAGAAAAAATTATTTACACGCTATCTAGTAAACTTTCTAACATCTCAAAAGAACCGAGGTCGTTTGGTCCAGTATTAAAATAGTTACCGTCTTTTCAAAGTATCCAAATATTACTCTGAATTACTGTAAATAGAAATTTCATTCTTTCTTTAATGATTTCAATCAGCTAAACCTAACACATTGATATTTTCAAATTCTCTTAACACTAAACCTACCGACTACTGAAATTGATTAGTACCTGTTGTCTTATAAAAATTACAAGATTGAGTTTATTTAATGTTTGTGTGGTTTTTATTTTAATCTATGGTTAATGTTGTTATGAATAAATATTTTTATTCAATCATTTCCCATAAATACGACTTCGTCGTTTCACTAATAGCAAAATAAGAAAATTGAAACCGGTCATTTGACCGGTACTGGTAGGATTAGAGTTAATGTACCCGCTGCTTAAAATTGTACTTACTCATTGTTGTTATAAATACATAAAATCCGCAGTCTAAATATTATTATTATTTACAATTACAGCTGTAGCGAGTGCGAACCCTTTCCTCCACCTTTCGAAATCGGATCGAACAAACAATTTTTTGCAATTTTTCAATTGATATTTCATTTTTATGAAAAATCGCAAGTTCTAAGCAACTCGTTTCCTTTTCTCAAAAATCAAAGTTCCCTGGGGTAAGTTTGATTTTTTATTTAAGATGAGGAACTGTATGAAAATTATCTGATGGATATTGTAAATTAAAATACGTGTTTGGTGGCAGTATCAATTTTTAACACTAACATACCACGACCGGTCAAATGATCGGTTTCATATACTTCTTACCTGATATTATTGAAACTACAAAGATACTTCCATTAGAAAGTATTCACTAAATTTCTTTATTCAAGCACATATTGTTATAAAAATGGCAAGAAATCTAAATTAATTCAGTCTTGTAATTTTTATGAAACAATGTGTACCAGTCATATATTGTGCTCGGTATGGTTAATGTTAAAGATACTTAGAAGTAGACTTTTGATTTTTATACAAAATAAGAATTATTTGCATCGATTGCCGGTAGTGCATAGTAAACATATGGAAGTTCATTTCTTCCTTTAATAATCTTAATAAGTTGAAGTAAATATATGGACGTTCTTAAATTCTTTTAATCTTTACACTGTTTTAAATTGAATCCTGATGCAACTCTTTTTTGTCATTGGTGCACAACATCTACAGTCTATTTATTATTATGCTGATTGGTTTCTCAGCTCGTTTGTAATATTTACAGTGGTTCTGGGACGCGTTTCGTTGCCGAACAATTACAGTGATCCGATTCCCGGATCGCGAATCGAGCAGTTACTTTCTTTCACTTTGCAACGAGACTTCCTTGTTGACTTGTGCAATGTCAAGGGTCAAGGTTCGTTTCTCTGCTCGGGAGATCTCGACGATTAAATACCGCAAGACAATCGCGAGTTCAGCTTATCCTGGCAGAGGATGTATACTGGGTGACTCTCAAATAACTAAAGTTCATTCCGATCAAATTCTATCTAAAAATGATGTCTTTTTAGAAACAGAAACGATTATGACACTGTGCCGGTGTGAAACACTAAAGCATGGTTACACTTTCATCGAAAAGCTGCTGATACGTAAACTTATAACTTCACAGATTTTTAACAATTTTCATTATAATATACTTATTAGGTATGGGTAGGGGTGTGATAGTACTCGAAATATCGGGTTCGGGTCGGGTCGAGAAGTTTATTCGGGATCGGGTCGGAATCCCGAAAATTTATAAACTTCGGGTACCCGCGATTTCGAGTACCCGAAAAGGTAATCTGGTCGGGTCGAGTCGGGGTCTCGAAAGTTTGCAATATTCGGGTATTCGCGATTTCGGGTACGCGAACAGGTAATCCGGTCGGGTCGAGTCGGGGTCCCGAAAGTTTGCAATATTCGGGTATTCGCGATTTCGGGTACGCGAACAGGTAATTGGGTCGAGTCGAGTCGGGGTCCCGAAAGTTTGCAATATTCGGGTATTCGCGATTTCGGGTACGCGAACAGGTAATCCGGTCGGGTCGAGTTGGGGTCCCGAAAGTTTGCAATATTCGGGTACTCGAAGTTACAGTTGGGGCAAGTCTGCGGTAAAATCAGCGATAAATAACTCTGTGTATATTAAGATGTCCAATCATCGGTTGTAATAATATTTCGATTTGTAGTAAACACTGTATAGTAATTACTAGTTATTACGAGTTACGTTTAGTAATTACTAGTTACAACGAGTTATTTATCGCTGATTTGACCGCAGACTTGGCCCAACTTTAACTTCGAATACCCGAATGTTGCAAATTTTCGGGACCCCGACTTGACCCGACCCAATTACCTTTTCGCGGGTACCCGAAGTTTATAAAATTTCGTGATTCCGACCCAACCCGACTCGACCGGAGGCTCGCGTACACGAAATTTCGGGTACCCGCACACCCCTGGGTATGAGCGATTCTCGCAAAAAACCCGATTCTTGAATCAATTCTGAAATGCAACGACAAAAATCGGTTTAAAAAAGATCTATCGAAATCGTTCTTCAACCATAATGTTCCCAGTTTTTGAGAATAATCTCTCTGCTGGAACAGACGTTCCTACAACGGGTGAATATTGGGCAGCCATGACACTAATTGATCGATAAATTAACTTATGCCTCCCTTTGAATCGAAGATCGATTCATAACTAAAAAAAATCGATTCGTTTCAAAATCGAATATCCAAGAATCTACTTAAAAAATTAAAATCCTTTCGAAAAAATCGATTCAGAATCGCCCAACCCCAGTACTCATGCCCATATAAATAAATTTATATAAATAAATTCCCCATGATTTCATCTTTCAATCTTAGTATTCGTAAATTGCATTTAAAAATCGTATGAAAGGGAAACATATGTTATAAATCGAATAATTAAGCAATCACGAATATTGTTATATCCACAAAGGAAGAAACGTCAGCTGTTATGTTTGAAAAATTAATTTAGGTAATTAATATTTTCTACTTACGCAGAGATAGGCAAACTTTTCTTCGATTGACTTACCTGGAAAATCAAAAAATAGAGAAATTAATTATACGTTTAGAAAATATTAAAGAAGTACAAGGATACACAAGTAGTTCATCGATTTTATATTGTCCTTCTAAACTAAAAATTAATTGCACATTTCACGGTACGATTGATTTGGTAAAATTTTCGAGAAAGAATATTTCAAATACTACGTATTTTAAATAATCGTTATTCTTCAATTCAAATAAAATGCTATTTTAAATAAACTGTGAACTGTCCGCAAATAAAATATTTTTATTTCTATAATCTAAAACATAAAATAAAATATCTTTATTCTGATAACTTAAACTATAAAATAAAGTATTTGAATCTTGCGTTAAATGATATTTAAAATATTTAAATTTGACGATGAACATAGATTGAGGAAACGGGTAATATTAGAATGAAAGACGCCATAACATTTTCGAACTCGATTTTCTCGAAAACGTCAAATGGCATTTATTCCATATTTTCGATTTATTTTCTTATGTAGAATCACCTCCTCAAATAAAATTCTCACCACTTTGAAAATCCTTCAAATAAAACACTATATTAAGTACTGTTTTAACAAATTTTTCCTGCAAATAAAATATTTTATTTTTGAAAGCGCACGTATAATTTACTTTTTATTATTTGAAATAGTATTTCACCCAGCTCGGGTGAATTGATTCCCATACCCCGAAGTCTATATAAACATCAAACGCACAGCTTTTCCATTCAAGCTTTCTGAATCAATTGAATTCCAACTCCAGTGCGATTAAGTTTCCGATAATATCTTTATCAAACGTCCAGGTAATCGGACAACAGAGCAAAACGACTAATTCTAATAAACGGCAGGTGCTTAAGCTCGATGGTATTCGAATGGCATGATCGAGGGAAGAAGGAAGCTTGTAAATTACTTGAATTTTCCATTCGGGGGAACGTTGATAATGTAATTAATCGCGCAGACTGGAATTTACCGGTTATCCACCTTCTTCAGCGAACAGGAAGAAAAGAAAGCTCGCGAAAGAATCGAGAGAAAAAAAATCCATTAACGCGTTGTGCTACACGAAGTACGTGTGTACGCGACGGGATTTAATTGCTCACACTTAATTACGTTTGCTCGACCCGGCGCGGCGCTTGGTGGCTCGATGGGAAATATTGCGATCTTTGGTGCAACGGGATGCACACACGGAATTACTTATGCGATTCGTATCCGGTTGAATCGTACTTTCGCGACACAAAACCGCACGACTCCCCAAGCACTAGAAAGCAATTAACCCTAAAGCACTTAATTCTTGAAAATAATTTTAAATTATGATGGACCATCGATGTCCTCGTTCATAATGAAACAATTTATCCATCTTAATATTACTGACTTTTTAATTATTGTAAAATTCTTACAAGGAGAAGACGCGGTCATGGGGTCTCAGATTTTCTCGAAACTTTCAATATTGGTAGATTTCGTTCTCCTATTTATGAAAATGTAGCATTATAGGCGTCGATACTCAATAACTTTTGAGATACGTTAAGATTGATGAAGTTAGTGTTTCTTTCATATTATGTTCCTTTTCAATAAAATTTTTATATTTTGTTTCCTATAGATATTATGAGTGTGTTTTTCATGTGCAAAATACAATTAATTAAAATAGATAAACTGAACAGAAAAAAAAGAAAAAAAATGGAAAAAAAGGTAGAAGGGATTCGAACACTGGCCTTCCCGGTATATAAATCTAGTACGTTACCATCACGCCGTTTGGCACTTGACAAAAACTTCAACCAAAACTGTACTTAACGGCTTAACGGGTATAATGAAATTTAAATTGTAAATATCTCAAAAATTATTGAGTATCGAGGCCTATAATGCTATGTTTTCATAAACAGGAGAACGAAATCTACCAGTATGCAAAGTTTCGACAAAATCTAAGACCCGATGCGTCTTCTCCTTGTTAGTAAATAAAATTCGATGATGGGAGATATACATTCATCGCGTGCAATTATTTTTTTTATTAATTTTATTAGAAGACCATCGTCGTCCGTGAAGAGTTAAATATGCAAATATTTCAAAGATGTCTATACATGTTTAAAACAATAACTGCAAATGTTTTGCGAATATAAATCCAATTATTAACTAGAGCTAGTTTTCCTTACATGTTACGTTTAACAGAGAGCACAGATAAACTGAGATTACTGGGACCATTGACACTTATGTCAATGTCTGGGTAGCCATTTTTTATTTCCTTTTAAAACTTCTTTAATGTTTTTGTTGGAATTATTGTAGATTTTTATGTTCTCGGATAATTACAGATTTATTTCGATTTGAAGCATAAAAACATATGTTGGAACTATAAAGTACAACATCGCTGAATATTGCAGAAAATTTTTATTTTTGATATAAGGATTAAATACTTAAATACAGTAGACAACAAAAATTTGTCTATAGAACATTCAGTCATGGTGTATTACATCTTTTTTTTTATTTAGCTCTATTAGAAACTTCTTAAAAACCGTTATTTGGTTTAACATTAGGTTTAATAGGTAGAACGGGAAAATTTTGAAATACATGTATACATAGCGAGTACTTAAATTATACACGAAGATTACACCTTTTTATGAAGCAAAATATCTGTTTGTTCTACATAAAAATGATTGTATGTCCAGTGGTTAATACAAAATGTGTCTTTTCAGTTTGCTTAATAGTGCTATTCTTTGAGAGTCTACTAGTTAGTAGGGGACACTCCCAGATTATATGGTTTAAATCTTGTTTATCATGATTGCAACCACATCTAGCACCGATTATGATGCCTACTTGTGTCAAAGAAGAAACGAGGTTGTAGTGAATGGCTCTGCGTCGATTTATGATGACAATAAATTTGTGTGTAAGACCTTTGTCGTTGCCTATTACATTGACATTAGTTCGTTAGATAATATACAATATTACTTACCGGCGATTATTTCATAATTTTTGAAAGCCTATGCTCCACGGCTAAGTAATTTTAATGGATTTTTCAACAGCAATAGTAATTTCACTCGTAAATCAACAAGTCTTCCTCGGCAATGTTCTCCAATTATTTATTATTATGTAAAAGAAGGAAAGAAAGAATTTATAAATTACTTGAAAGAGGTGTTTTCTGGGGTTATTCTGTGAAGCTTTTTCCTTTGAGAAAATGTCATACGCGGCTTGGTATTCGAGTTATCAACGAAAAACATAAGCCAACCCGAGCGCAGTTTCAACTGACAGATTCTGGATCAGCGCAGCGTAGCGGCTGATTCTACTGATTGACCGGTAGCTTTATTGGCGCAATCCAGTCAGTATGCGCGCAGTTATTGTTCGGTATTAGATAAAAATAGTATGGTATTGCCATATAAGAGAATTCGAAGAAGCAAGTGCATTTACGGCTGATTATCCGCGTTTTATCTAAATAAATTTTTATTCCTTTTCTTGCTCACGATTCGAGCACGACACGACAACAACACTACAGCTCAATAGAATCGGCCGCTTCACCGCACCGAGTCGGAATCCGTCAGCTATACCTGTGCTCTGGTTGGCCCGTGTTTTTCGTTAACACTAGATTGCCCAAGGAAGTCATTTTGACTGCTTTTTAATTTCAATTAGAAAAACAATTATCTATATAATGACACAATTTTTTAGAATTTTGTGACTTTTTATACAACATATAAATGCGTTTCTTAATAATTGTAGTTACCTCCCCCCTCCTTCATTTCCGGTATATATATATATATATGTTATACCTAGATTGCCCAAAAGCAGTCATTTTGACTGCTTGGGAAATTTTAAATAATCAAATGACTCTTATTGTTGAATTGAGTAAATTTCTTATATGACCAGTTCGGCTCTGTATTGAAATAACAGTTTACATTTTTTTTTCGATTATCGTCACATGATAACATACAAGTACATGATAAATTGTCGATTTGGGCGTATACTTGATAAGTTGCAGTTGCTCAATAAGCTGAAGTAGTACTTGTTATTCGAATCTTTATGCAGTGATACTTGTTCTAACAAGTTGTTTATTTTATTTCATTTGCGCCCTAAATTCATGAAAGAAATGTCGAATAAAAGTGAGTTATTGGAAAAGCAAATTCTGAACTATCATCTGAAGATGAAGCGGATTATATTCAAAGTGAAACATCTGACACTGTAGATAGCGATGAAGAGTCGATCACCAATGATGAAGATGAAAGTGTCATCAATGTGCCATTTCATCAATATAAAAAATATTAAAAATTTATTTTAAACAAATTTCTTTACACATTAGTTATTCTTTCACAATGCAGTCATTTTGACTGCTTTTGGGCAATATAGCTATATACTAAGTTTCAGTCTTTCTAGTGTTAATAACTCGAAAACGAAGCCGCATATGACATATTCGCAAAGGGAAAAGCTTCTTAGAATAACCACAGGAATCATCCATTTTAAGGAACTCGAACATTCTTGGGACATCCTGTATAAAGTGTTAACTCAGCGTCGCTTAATTTTCCTATAATAAACAATACACTTCTGAAGATGATCAAGTTTCTTCCTCACTACTTTCAGATTTCATTTTCACCAATGTGAAAGAAACAGAAAATTCCCGTTTGCTTAAATCGCGAGACCAGTGCATTTGCAATTTTTCCTCTGCAACTTCTTCATCTTCTCGATTCCCACTAACAGCAACAAGAAACCCCATAGCTCTCACTGCCCCACAGATTATTCTCCGCAAAGTCTCCGTCGCCACATAGACATCTCGGATGCACGCGATGTAACATAGTTACCTTCGGTAAACTCGCCTGTGCAGATAATAGTCGGCTCTGTATCCGACGGTGCATCTACGTTTCGTTTGCACCGCACGCACCTGGATTAGAGATCCACGGTGTTGCACCTGTTATTGAATAATAACGTACTCATGCTCCGATCCAGCGAGAACGAGGATCTAGCCATAGCGATCGGTAGTTACGTGCACAAGAAGACAGTGGGGAACACGAAATCTTCGATCTCGAGAAAAGAAGAAAATTGGGGAGAATTTACAGCAAGTACGCGTAGCTTATATCGCGGGAGAAGCGAAAATTTGTACGTCATTCTTTGATCAATCAAACAACTTCTATGGACAATTCTGTGCGCTGATTTAAGAGAAAATTTAAATTAAAGTTCTGTAACTTGAATTTTTATTATGGGTAAAATAAATTTACGTTACTTGAAGTTAGAAAATGCCAACCTTTTCATACGAATTAACAATTTCACTATTATTTGAAACTACACTGCGGAGAGTTAAATAGAATTTTATTTTCATGATTAGGTCGCATGTTAACTCTGTACATATTGAAGTAAAATAGTACTTACTATTGTAGAGTTTTACAAACGCAAAAAGACTTGCAGTCAAGTTATTACAGATGATTTAACGCTGCTATGTTTAATCTATGTTTTCTTACTTTTCCTCATTTCTTTATTAGTCAGGTTTTATTAAAATTCATTTCATAATGCTATGTTATTTATTTGTAGTTTATTTTAATGTAATCGCATTGACAGCAAGGTCATTAGCGATCACATGGTTTACAGATTACAATTTGTTAAAGTACACATAGCATGTATATTAATTTGCAACTGTTTAAAGTTAATATTGGAACTTGGATGGAAGAAAATAAAATATGTTTATAATAATTTATATGTGTCGATGGTTTGAAAGAAGAGGAGGAGTCTGAATAGGTTGAACGTATTATTAAAAGTACTTAACCGACTATGAATTTTTGGCGCAGTTCAGCTATTATGTATTGCATTTAACTGAGCAGTCTGGTGTAGAGTAATCAATTTGTTGTTTATTGTAGATTTTAAAAGTATAGAACCTTATACGGGGTGCTTGCGAAATCGTGGTACAACCGTCAAGGGTTCATCACATAAAATCTAGTCGAAAATAATGAATATAGTTTTTTCATACGGGGCTTCATTTTCGAGAAAATCGAGTTTGAAATTTCAGCGAATACGCGTACCATTAAATAGAAATCGGCTGTCATGTATGATCCTGACCAACCAATTCTACTCTGTGCATATATTAATGCACGCGAACACGACGAATCTTTAAACTCGATTTTCTCGAAAATGAAGCCCCGTATGAAAAAACTATATTCCTTATTTTCGATTAGATTGTATGTGAAGAATCATTCCCTTTCCGGTTGTACCACGATTATTCGCAAACACCCTGTATATTATGCTCAAATTTATTGAAATGAGAAAAGTTATGACGATTCCAAGAGAACGATGTTTCGGAGTAGTGGTATTAGTACAAAACTTTAAATGTGTTTCCCTCAAAATCATATTATTCAAACTCGTGTGCAAGGTTACTAAAAAACAAATTGGCTAATGCATGTCTCGAATATTATATCTAATTTTCCTTTTAGGCCTTGTAACTTTCGTAAATGTCACGCTTTTCTATTGAAATCAGGTTCAATCCCAGCGTAAACTATGTAAGTTTAAGAAAAATGATTATCTTTTACATTCTGGTAACAGGGAGAGTTGGGGTATACTGCGCACCAGTGATGGATGTATCTGGGGGATGAGAATTCTGCAGGGCTTTATAAAAATATAATTTATTAAGTTATGTGTTGTTCGGTTTACAATCTGCGAGGTACTAATATGTCCTTTGTTATAACATACTTTGGATGCCTAGGCAACAACCATAGACCATAAGCTATTACAATACTGAGTTTTACTCAATAAATAATAAGAATTAGTCCCATATAAAGTTCACTAGCATTTATCGTAAACACATGAGACTCCCCTCTTAAGAGAACAGACATGCCTGTCATTATTATATATTGGACTATATTGGACGGATTGTTATATTTTGAGATATTAATGAAAAACTGGTTGTACGATACATTCAATTCTGCCTATACAGACGTATACATAACATAATTAACATAATCTATATAATATATCTAATCTCTATATATATATATATATATATATATATATCTATATATCTATATATATATATATATATATATATATATTATATAGATTATGTTAATTATGTTATGTATACGTCTGTATAGGCAGAATTGAATGTATCGTACAACCAGTTTTTCATTAATATCTCAAAAACTAATAAACACCCGCCATTGAAACTTTATATTCAGGACTCTCTGCTCCTCCCATTCCCAATCCTTAAAATTTCAGCTAATAATTTTCTGTGAACCATACCGCACTACATCCAAAGACATAAAAGAATTTTTCACTTTTCAAGAACAGAAAGAAGAGCAACGTTCGCGGAGGTTGCAGGACAACGTAAAGACGCAGAGGAGGAAGAGAGGAGGTCCGAGATTCTCCGGAGACTTGCTTCGATTTCCTGCGACCGCGCCAGCGCATACAATGCATCGCGCGAGGCGTTGCAACGATGCAATGCGCCCGCGGCGGTGCAACGCAACTCCGTCGCGGCCGCTTTGAACCGCTGCGCTCTCGACGAGAACAGCGTGTAGGTATACTATATCTCGCGGTATCTCCGGCAGTCGTGTCCGGCCAAACACGAGAAGGCGAATTTCCTTCCGCCGTTTCGCTCCCCTCCTCGCCGGGTCCCCTCCTTCGCGATTTGGCACCGCGATTCGCAAGGTACATACACGGTCGCCGGTCCCGCGTCGAGATTCGAGTCCTGTTTGCCAAATGCCTCCGAGGCACGAGCGTTTCACACACGTTTTTCGCTTTTTCGAGTTTCACACGTTCTATGCTTCTTGCAATTACGCCCTCACAGCAGCGATGTGATTTGAGACGCTACGAATCTGATTCGAAATTTGAAAGTCTTGAAATTTCTGCAAATCTTTAAAGTCTTGATCGTCTTGATCGTCTTAATCGTCTTGATCGTCTTGATCGTCTTGAATCGTATGTCACAGACATCGACGGTGACACACGATGGTGACGCGCACCAACACCAATGGCCTCGTATCTATGAATTGTCAATGCCTTAGACCATATACAGTGGCGTGCAAAAGTATCCGGACACCCTTTGAAAACGAATAACTTTTTCAATATTAGTTCAAACGGCTTGAGTCTTTTTGAGATTTTAGAAGGATTAGTTTACTAGGTAGCGTGTAAATAATTTTTTTCAAAAATTGCTATTGGTCGGAATTGCGGCGAAGAAAGTAAAGATCACAATTTTTAACTTTTTGATCTGTACCTGTAATGAAAATTTGAAAGACGCCTTTTGTCAGTCTAGGTAAGTTATGCATATGTACAAAGTTTCATCGAACTCGGTTAACGTTGTTATGAGCTACAAACATTTAAAACTGATCACAATAGGGCGAAATTCCCTGAAAATGCAGAAAATCAGCAACTTTGCAACATCTGCTCATAGCAACATTAACCCTTTACACTCGGAGCTATTCCAACTAAAAAATCAAACATTTCTTCTAACCTAGAATATTTCCATTGTACATAAATTTGTTCATTATTTGCGTACGAAACTGATATAGTACCTCATACAATATTTAAATGTTTCGTAATTTATTTCATATAAACAAATTTAATCATGTAAACAATATTCTGAATAATTTTGTAACAATTTGTAGCGGCGCCACAGAGTCGCCATTCGAGTGCTAAGAGTTAACCGACTTCGATGAAACTTTGCGCATGTATATAGCCTATGAAGATCTACGAAAGATATATTTTCAATTTTCATTACAGGCACAGATAAAAAAGTTAAAAGTCGTGACCTTTACTTTTTTCTTCACAATTTCTGCCATTAGCAATTTTTATAAATAATTATGTACACTTTACCTAGTAAACTAATCCTTCTAACATCTCAAAAAGGCTCAAGCCGTTTGAACTAATATTGAAAAAGTTATTCGTTTTCAAAGGGTGTCCGGATACTTTTGCACGCCACTGTATATATACTTATAGACCCAGTTTCAGATAATTGCCTTAAAGTCAAGATTAAATCGTCTACGAGATGACAGTTGTGGGCAAAGTGCTATAGTCTGTTAAGAAGTTGCAGTGCCGTAAAGCTAAATCGTTAGAGGCAATAGACTAATATATATTTTATTGCTTGTTCATTTTTACTTTATTCTTATCAATTTAAATAGTGTTAACTCATTTTGTCAATTTTAATTTGAAAAAAGTTAAATTTTAATGCAGACGTTGATAATATAAAATCTGTATTTATTTCGCCATAACTTAATTTATGAAGAAAAGAATAGTAATTGTTCGGGATTCATGCAATCATAAATCTTGTATTAATTTATTATTCGAAATAGGAGCGTATTTATTAATAGTTGTTTGTGATTGAACTCGCGTTCGACCTTGGCCTCGCCGCTTCGCTTTAATTTTACGTCCGCGACAAAAACCGTGCGCATTGTCTCGCACCTGTTCGCCTGCGATCGCACAGTTTTTTCTACACACCACAATTTTTGTACAGTCGACCGCTCCCAAGGAGTGTCACACACTCCCTCTCCTCAAAATGTTAATTAGACTAGCCAATCATAGCATTGTCTAGAATTTCGGAGGAGCGCGACAATCCCTGGCAACGGCCACTTCGTTTCAAATCTTTCAAGGAAGCAGTCGATTTCGCACGCGATCTCATTTCTCTCACTCTCGGCGACTGCTTCCCTTTCAATTAGTTCTTCATTTAATTCGACTCATTTCTGTTTCTTGCGTTTATTAATTTTTGTTTTATTTTGTACATATAGTTTCAATAAGTTCTATATTAAATATCTAGTCCCCAACAGTAATAATAATATATATCGAATACAATATATAACACGTGCTTCGTCTCGTACAGTATATCCACCATTTTTAATTATTTCGAGACGTCAGTTGTGGGTACTGTTTCCGTTATCTTAGCTTTAGAGCTTCCTATGCATATCCTATACTTATACCGAGACTACATACAAGTATGATCCGTCTATTTTGAAAGTGACCTAAGTCCATTTATACTTAAATTGAGATATTTAAGAGTTTGAGATACTGCTTAAGTGTATCTAAAAGAGTTAAATTTACAATTCCTATTAAAATAATAACAATTATTAAGTGAATAATATGTGTTTTCTTACCAAAAATGGAGTTAAGCCACTTTCAAAGTTACAACCAGATTCGTTATAAAATTTGAAAGAGCCCAAATCCATTCGACATAATTTAAAATGCTTCAAATTGAAAAAACAATACTCAATTTATTTTATATTCCTTTACAACACTTCAAAAACACAATTTATGCAATTCGGAAAATTTTCTAACTACATAAATTACATAACAATTTACTGCTCATCTACATTTTGCGTATGCGGGAGGGATGTCATGTTGCACCGGTGGTATATATCGTAGTAAGTCCATCATGTCCTTGTATTTCGCTGTTGTAATTCGTCTTATATTTTTATAAAGTGGTGTCAATACAATATTTTCGAACTTTTTTTGTTGAAATCATTAGTTACGAATTCGTGTTCCCTATCTGAATTAAATGGTCTTGTTGTTTTATTCTTCCCCACGAGAGTAATAATTTCTATAATTTAATATTTTAAGTTTTATATTCAATTGTAAGTGTGTATTGCGTGAATCTTTTTGTCACTGCATTAATTAAACGTACTGATTATTCAACTAAAGCAACTGCCAAAAAACTGAGGTTAACTTGTTGAATACTAATTGATTAAAATTACTTCCATCATTGCCTTCGAACATTTGAAAATCCGCACTTGCGGGCATTATCAATAATTGATTGGACTTAGGCCACTTTCAAAGTAATGGTTTTAATTATTGAACTAACTGCGAAAACTTATGTGTCCAAAATTATCGTGTATACTCTGAATATACTTTACAGCAAATGTTGTTTATGACAGATGACTTCAAGTTGTACATGTTACTACGGTCAACAGAAAATAATTGACAAATGGACTTAGGCCACTTTCAAAATAAACGGCTCATATGGTCTAAGGTCGACACCATGAGGCCATTATGGCGTTAGTGCGTGTCTCCGTCGTGTATCGACGACTGTCGCGTCTCACGTGTCGATGTGTATAGCATACAATTCAAGACGATTAAGACTTTCAAGACTCCCAAGACAGTCAAGACGATCAAGACTTTCAACCCTCAAGAGTATACGATACAAATCTGAAGCGAAGTCGAAGCGTCTTGACTCTTTGCGGCACAGGATTTCAGATAATAAAATAGACTCGTGTTGCATAGAAATTTTATTGGGTTTTAAATGAAACAAAATTGATATATTTTTATTAATAAAGGTATGACATAATGTAAAAACATAAAAAAATAGTAATAGTTTAATTAAATTCGTTGTTATAGGGTGGGACTCAAATAGTCCCACCGTGCCACATAGGTTCATGAATGGTACCTATTAAAGCACATCCTTTTCCCTAAACACAGAGGCACTTTGCACACAGTACAAGACCATAGTGTTCGAACTTCCTTTTTTTTGTACTACAAAGCGCATATCGTTTACGAGACGAACGTTCTGCTAGATGTATTGAATCTTGTCTTCTTATTTCTAATGAAACGTTACGTTTGTGTTTGCTTATTTGGATTGATAATAACTTATTGTTAGATTCAGTTGGTACGTTATTATCTATTAATGTTTGACTAATAAATCCTTCGGGACATTGACCTTTAAGAATATTAAAACATAAACAATAAATAAAAATATGTTTTTTTGTATTACTCCCCAAGTTGCATGGTGGGACAAATAAAATCCCACCATACTTTCATCATTTACAAACAAATTTAAGCTTTAGTTTTTATTATAAAACTCTTCACTTGCTTATATAGAACTAATTTTTATAAAAATTAACTTACTTCTACGATTTTTCACATAAAACCAGGAAAAAAAGATTGTCGCAATAAACCTTCCGCTTGCAACAATTGATGAACGTGTATTGGCATGTTGAATGTTGCCAACACAATTGAATACATTTGTTGAAGATATTACCAACTGCTTTACGTAAATAAGACGAAATATGAAGCTATGCGCATGCAGCTATTGCAATATTTCGAGGTGGGACTAAAAATGTCCCACCATGCATTACGGTGCATCAAAAAGGTGGGACACTTTTAATCCCAGCGTGCCCCAAAGAGTTAAATCCCATCACTACCTGACAGGATCAATGGCAAATGAAATGTGCTTCCATTCTTGAATTGTGGTCGAGAAATCGACGTGTATAGACACTGTCGAAAATTATGTGACCGCCTGATGTATGAAGATTCTCATCTTTGACGACAGAAACACAGAATAAGAATGTTGTTCATCCTTATCAGTCCCTCGACGTCAAATTGATTCAATAGCAAAAAATCAGTGTGCAGCTGAATAATTCACTCTGTAAGTTCCTTCAGTAAACCTTCACACGTATATATTTGTTCCTTGCTTTTTCCCTCCACCTAATTTGTATCTTAGTAGTGTCGCATTGACCTAATTGTAAACAATCAATGTGATGGAAAGATAAACAATTAACTCTGCAAATTCATTCTTTGAAAATGAAACTCTAAAATAAAGTAAGGCAAGATTGAAATTATTATCATATATCATATATCATATACATATAACATATATGTATATGTAACTACATGTATATCTTTTACAAGTTATATTATTTTCTTATGAAAATATTCATTATGGTCACTGCACATGTACTTCATAAAGTAATCTGACGTTTAATGAATTAAATCTGGATGCTTCTCTGCAAAAAAATTTGCTAAGTTGCACTTATCTTTGAGACATAATTTTAACATACCTTAATGTCTTAATTTATTGAAATCGCAATATTTTTCGAACAGATAATTTACTTTTTCAAAAAGTGGGTCAGTCAGTTCCTAGACCATCTCATATAGTACCTGAAAATCGCAGAATTTTTGATCAATAATAGTGATTACCGCGAAACGCGGTTTTATAAATCACCTCTCTAGACATGCCTTAATCCTGACAAGTATATCTTCTATAAATTTTATTACTTTTGAACGAAAAAAGTCCGTTGAATGTGTACTTCATAAGATCCATTGATGCTCAATGAAAGAATTCTGCACGTTTGCCTGCAAAAAATTCGCAAAGTTGCACTTGTTTATGGGATCCAATTTTAACACAGGGTTTCTACTCGAAATACCGATTTCTCATGTTGCATTATACGATGGAAAAATTCGATATTTATAATAGAGGCAATGGTGTCCTCATAGAAAATTTCGTGCACGGTAGATTATCAGGTATGCCAGTACCGTTAGCATGTTCTAGCGTTTCCCCCCGGCCCTCGATCACGACCATTGTATTACGTGGACCAGGGCGCATTGCGCGGCGAGACGATAGGGGAATAAACAACACGATTAAGATATATTAAGACGTGTCCGGCTTCTACTGGGAATTTAAGTAACGCTATTAGTGGCGAAATTCACTGTCCGATGCCAAATCCAGATACGAAGTAACACACACGCGGTCCCCGTTCATTCTTTTCGGAACGAAACCGAACGCAACGACCGACGAACGAGATAACGCGAGAAAAGCGACATGGGGGAACACGGCTTACAACAGATCCTGATTTACATAATTAGAAATGTCTCTGCTTAATATATGCGGATGAAGGGGGCAGGAGAAAATACGCAAACCACTGAAAGCGTTTCTCAAGATGGAAACCATTCTGCAAATAAAGACATAATTTCATAAAGATTGACACTTCCTTATCCATTTCAATTGTTCACCTTCAGGTTATCTTGTCAATTTCAAACGTTCTATCGTGGAACTGTGCTCATTTTTTTGGTAAGCAGATATTCAAAGTGTACGATCGCATTTGTGTACAAATTTTTAGGTTTCTAATTTAATTTTTTGGGGCGGTAGATTTTTGCACACTTTGCCTAATAAAATAGGATACTTTATTATCCACTTAAATTGATTACTCTTAATTTTAAACGGTCCACTATATACGACAATTATTTTTTAACATTTGGGTCTCTAAATTGGTCTTTGCGGATGGAAAATCTTCCTACATCTTGCCTAACAAAACGGGACACTTTATTAGTAATTTAAATTGCTGCATTCTAGGACTGAGCTTGTATCGTATACAGAATTTTGACAAAAACAATAATTTTTTAAAAACGTTTAAAAATGTAAATTAATTTTCCAGACTAGACAATCATCCTACATCTTGGCGAAGAAAAGACAGGAGATCTCCTTATTCGTTTAAACCTTTGGGGACAACGTCAGAATATCGTTTAAACTGTGTCAAATATTTTAAGTTTGATTGCATAAAATTAGACTATCTGCGATACACTATCATAAATTATTCTTAACTTTATGGAATTTCACCACGGAAACGTAAAACTAATAGAAAAAATTACTATGGTAATATCTCTAACATCTTACAAAATCGATCATACATTAAGGGTAACTTCCAGTGTAACGGGAGTGAAAACAAGTGACGTTTAAGAATTTTTTTTGAGAATAACCATTGGATTTATGGGACTAGGTCTTTTTGGAATGTTAACAGGTAGTCTTGAACCATAAGTAGTATTTTTTTAGTTCAATTCTTCTTAGTATTTATGGTATATTATACATTCTGCGCATACTTCTCGAAACTATGTTTTTTAAACTCGCGTGTACGATAACTAAAAACACAGTAAAGTAATCAACTTCAGACGTAGCTAATTCATTTCTTTACATATTCTTTTAGGAATTGAACCTAAACTTTATATTTGATTTTTATTTATAATACTTTCTTAAGCAATATAAATCTAACTAAGCGCCAAAATAAGTAAATTTTTCTTCGCAACCCTAAAACATTTCCAACTTTTCATATGCTTCTTTCAAAATACGTTCAATCTCAAAATAAAATACCTAACTTTAAGGAAATTTCTCACTTTTTGTGGTTCGATCACTATGACAGACGCACCACTGCACGCCAACAATGCTTGCACTATCGAAGCTGTTACGAAGTCTTATATATTATATAATAAATAATAAGATAAATTCATCTAAAAACACACACATGTACTTCAAAACCTTCAAGATCTTTACATCCCAAAAATGGCCTAGTGCCATATATCCAATAGTTATTCTAATAAAAATTCTTATAAATAACTTATTTGCACTGCCGTCACAATTTTTTAAAAAAATTGATGCGTGCTTAGACCACATGGCTGAAGTGAAACTTCTTTCTTTAATTTTTTTCGAGTGTTCATTAACACTTTATGTCGTTTAATTCTCTATGATTCTATTATTGAAACAATTGGCTTGTGATAGCTAAAATATGATATAAATATTCTTGATTCAATTTTGTCTAAATGTCTTGCAAATACTGCATCGAGAATTGTTCCTGATCTTGTTGTCGCTTCATTAGGATTATTTACCATTTCCAATCTTAATTTACTTTTAAAAAATTCTATTAATAATTTTGATTATTCCGATGCAAAGTTCACGTTGAAATTTCCACTTGGTATCATCGGAATTGTATCATAATCTTTATTAACACGTTCAGCCCCATGTCACCCATATCTGGGTGACGGAATTATTTATACAGAATTTAAAATTAATTTTTACGTTGGTAGATTGAGTGTACAAAATTTCCTTACGATCTGAGGAATAGAAGAGGTTTGAAACAGTAATTAATATCACAAAACTAAACTTCTTAGTTTTTGTTTGATTAAATATATTGCTTTGATTTTGTGTAATTTTTATGATTGTGGAGTGGGCGCTGAACGTGTTAAGGAATGCCGAACCCTCAATCGTATATACTAATAGAATAGAATTTTGTTTCATCCTTTCATCGCCAGATCGGTTTTACTCCTACCGCGTCGAGGTTTTACGCCTACCGCGTTGAGGTTTTACGCCTACCGCGTCGAGGTTTTACTAAATCGTTTCATCGTTTCATCGCCAGATTGGTTTTACACCTATCGCGTCGAGGTTTTACTAAATCGTTTCATCGTATCATTGTTTCATCGTTTCATCGCCCGACCCTACCGCGTTGAGGTTTTACTAAATCGTTTCATGGTTTCATCGTTTCATCGCCAGATCGTTTCATCGCCCGACCCTACCGCGTTGAGGTTTTACTAAATCGTTTCATCGTTTCATCGCCAGATCGGTTTTACTCCTACCACGTCGAGGTTTTTACTCCTACCGCGATGAGGTTTTGCGCCCAACGCGTCGAGGTTTAACTAAATCGTTTCATCGCTAGATCGGTTTTACACCTATCGCGTCGAGGTTTTACTAAATCGTTTCATCGTTTCATCGCCCGACCCTACCGCGTTGAGGTTTTACTAAATCGTTTCATCGTATCATTGTTTCATCGTTTCATCGCCCGACCCTACCGCGTTGAGGTTTTACTAAATCGTTTCATGGTTTCATCGTTTCATCGCCAGATCGTTTCATCGCCCGACCCTACCGCGTTGAGGTTTTACTAAATCGTTTCATCGTTTCATCGCCAGATCGGTTTTACTCCTACCACGTCGAGGTTTTTACTCCTACCGCGATGAGGTTTTGCGCCCAACGCGTCGAGGTTTAACTAAATCGTTTCATCGCTAGATCGGTTTTACACCTATCGCGTCGAGGTTTTACTAAATCGTTTCATCGTTTCATCGCCCGACCCTACCGCGTTGAGGTTTTACTAAATCGTTTCATCGTATCATTGTTTCATCGTTTCATCGCGCGACCCTACCGCGTTGAGGTTTTACTAAATCGTTTCATCGTTTCATCGCTCGACCCTACCGCGTTGAGGTTTTACTAAATCGTTTCATGGTTTCATCGTTTCATCGCCAGATCGTTTCATCGCCCGACCCTACCGCGTTGAGGTTTTACTAAATCGTTTCATCGTTTCATTGTTTCATCGTTTCATCGCTAGATCGGTTTTACACCTATCGCGTCGAGGTTTTACTAAATCGTTTCATCGTTTCATCGCCCGACCCTACCGCGTTGAGGTTTTACTAAATCGTTTCATCGTATCATTGTTTCATCGTTTCATCGCGCGACCCTACCGCGTTGAGGTTTTACTAAATCGTTTCATCGCCAGATCGGTTTTATTCCTACCACGTCGAGCTTTTTACTCCTACCGCGATGAGGTCTTACGCCCAACGCGTCTAAAGAAGTTTCACTTCAAAATTGTAAGACACCCGAATTTGAAGAAGCGGTTTACAAAATAAAAGTTCGTGGACGTCGATCGCGCGAACACCCACGACAAAGGCAATTTACAAGAGTCCTGCAGGTACCCCGAGACTTATTTACACTTATTTCACGCCGTAACTCATCGCCGGTTTGCTGAAACGTGCACGCACACATCAAAGGTGCCTCTTATTTCCTTCCTAGCCGAGTTCCTCGCGTACGAGATCCTCGCTCTCGGTATTTCATCGCTTCCTCCCGTAACCTTTCCAGCGACGGCCCGCCCCGCGAGCAACAGGTACAACGGGACTCTTGTGAAAATGTGATTTACGGCTTGATTAACCAGTCCGCCGCGCTGCACCGTGCATGCTTTCTCTTCGGTGCAGCGCGGATTTGTCAGGGGCTCGGAAATATGCGTTCGGTTAAACCCACTTCCGGGACGCGATGCACCGAGAAAAATCATAAACGTCACGGAAACCCAACAGTACAATCGCTGAACTTCATTTGTTTTTATGTGCAAGTAACCACTTTTAAACTTCCACCCGTATTCCTCACGAAACCCTTAATTATTACTGTAGACTACTGGACTTTATGCATTTACGGGATGTGCAAATTTTTGAAACACGAGAAAGCATTTGTATTACTAAAAATGAATAGAATGTTCAGTTGAGCTTTGCTGCTGCGATTTTTCCAATCAGTCGAAGAAATCTCTCGATTCAACGTTTAAAGAATAATGCATGAAATTAGGAAATAGCATAAATATTCGCAGTCTAGTTGTTAGTAGACTTATGCAAAATAAAAATATTCTTCCTGAATTGCGAGAAACTGGAGTGAAATATAAAGTTATTTTCTGTTTTATTATATTTAACACGTTCAGTGCCAATCCAGCAACTTAAACAATTCTATAAAACCGTTGTGATTTATTTAATGAAATAAAAATTTAAATTATTAAATGTATGACATTGAGTAGTCCTTCAACCTTCTTGCATTTTCTGGATATTAATGAAATTAGGTACATACAATGAATATATTAACGTAAAAATTCATTTTGAAATCCGAATATACATATAAATAATTCCGTCACCCGTATATGGGTGACATGACAGCGTTTCAATAGGCTAAAATTAATACAGTAGCATTTTTATATTTTTCTACTGTTTTTATTGTTTTAAATTACGCCTATTTATGCATTTATAGCAAAAATAGATGGGCGCAATTTCAAACAGAGGAAAGATTAATAGAATTTAAGAGTATCCACAGATTTCTTACGATTTAATGAAACCACTGAAGAGAGAAATAAAGAAATGATAAATAAATTAAACAATTTTTATTTCGCACTAAGTTCCGTAGTAAATCTTTCTTACTTAACTGTCTTATGTTTCAAGATTGAAAACAGGGGTCGAAAGAGTTCTACAATTTTTTAATAGGTGCCGCTTGAAACCATAGCCGTAGAAATTTCTTTTAAAAATGGTCAAACAATTTTGTCGATGAGAACACAAAATCAAGATCTTGAAAGTAGAAGTTTTAGTTTGAAGTTCGAACAGGACCTACAAGATATCACAATAAACATTATTATGCATTAATATTAAAAGAGTGCCCAATCATTGCCACAATTCATACTGCTGCATAAGATTCTGAAATCCATTAAATAATAAATCTTTGCGATGCAAATATTTCTTATTCTTGAAAAATGATAGCTCTTCCTTCTGTTGTAACTCCGTGGAAAAAATTGTAAGATTGTCTAAATACGTGAGCTCGTTGTAGGGCTGAACTGTACTTTAGAGGACCAAAAATTTTCAAGTTTTCTATATGTGATGTTACACATTTTTACGAGAAAATGATAGATGTGTAAGTTTCAGTACACGAAATTCAAGTTTTGGTTACCGGAGTTCACTGGTTGAAAAGTTATACACGTGTAAACATAAGCAATTTTAATCATTTTTGACAGGTTAGAGCGTCGCCATATTGGATGTTCGTTTGGTGGTAGAGGTAGGATTGTTGAGCGCAGGCTAAGTAGTATTGTTCGCACAACGAGAGTTGGCACAAAATCTCGTCAGTGGGGTGCAGCGGGAACGGCGAGCCCCACTCTTGACGCAAGGCTGCGGATCCCACCACTGATCAGTGGATCCCACTCTTACGCTTACGTTTTAGCGGGAACGGTCGACATAGGCGCTCAGTGTCACCACCGTCTTACTTCATGGTCAGCACATCTCTCTGTTACAGTCACATTCAATACGCTCGTTTGCTGTCTTCGTCAAGCGATTTGGCCAATCGCGGAAGACGTGTAGCGCGTAGTGGGAGCATCACGTGGTACCCACAAGTTTCTCTGTGCCAACTCTCGTTGCACGGGCTATACTGGGCGGTATATGTATATGTATGTAGTCCAAGTTGGTTTTGGGTTAGTTAAAAGTGCTCAACTTTACACGCGTATAACTTCTGAACCAATGAACTCCTGGCAATAAGACTTTCATTTTCGGCGTTTTCTCGTCGAAATCAATACGACTGCATAAAAAGAAGTTTTAAATAATTGGTCCTCCAAAGTACAGTTTAACCCATTTTAGAGTGTAAAGGCTTCCTCTTTCAAATCTTTGAATTCAATTTGTTAATTAAACTGAGTGACATCTGCGACCTAATATGCTTCAGGAAATTCGTACGCAACAATTTCTTGACGTACGAGGGTTGAATTATGTATAGAAATAATCATATAATTGTTTCCTAACGGAATCATTATATTAGAAACCGCTGGTTTACAACGTTATCTAATGGACCGATTTGCCTATGCCCGTGACAACCTCCAACGTCGCCGTTATTAAAAGCATTTTTACGCGGTATCATTACTCGCGGAGTTTTTTCGCCGCGCGACGAACAACGCGCAGGATTCCCATTAATTACGTCACGCACGCGGTTAATGGCTAGTATCAATCACAAGAACGTGTAGCATAATCGGGTCGAACGCGATCGTCCGTGATCGTGCGTGAAAATACTCGTCCGTGGGGAGCGCCGACGTAAATCTTGTTCCTTCGTAGCAGAGACTTTTAATCGGTGTTTAAACCCTATCAGACTTTGTTCATTAAATTTCCCAGTCGGATCATATAAAAATAGCGATTGCCATCGAAAGCTTTAGCGTCGATCGTGCGCGGCGCGTGCAGGTATTTTCACGAAAAAGGGGAGGGCGTAGATCACTTTCGTCCGCTCTGAATTATTCAGTAGAATTTATATCGCACGTCTGATCGAACGCCCCGAGAAATTGAAACGTAATTATTATCTCTGTCCTGAATGGTTTAATTAGCTCCGTGGAGGTCGCGCTGTGATACTTGGCAAAAAATTTGTACGACAAGAAATCAAGAATTTTATGAAGGCTGCATTGAAAAGGTGCAAAGAAAGTGACAGCGGAACGAGGACTGTTATCATTTCTAATTATAATTTCAATCATTGTTGAAAAGAGAGAATCTGTCATAGAAAAAATCGGAAAGAGGTTATTTTACTTGTATAGTAATTGATAGTGGCTACGGATTTTATGCATTTATGACAAAAATGAATAAAAGAAATACGATACAGTGAAAATACAATTCTACAAGTACGACTATACCACTCATAACAACTACTACAGTTTAGTAATGACTTCAGAAATAGGTACAGAAAAGATCATAGGCTAGTATAGTGCCCATTTTTGCTTCACACTTTAAATCGACAAATTATGTTTCTTTTAAAACGTTACATTAAAAAAAACACATCTTGCAACCAGAAACGGATAAAGATCAATCATATTCCTCTATGTAAAAACAGTAAACGGAACAGTATTAGGAAAACATTTTTTTCGACAACTAAAAAATTCTCCATTGTAACAATAATCATGCCAAATGGGTGAATTTTTACCTCAGAACCGCGTGAATTATGAATAGACTGCGTATGCAAAATAAAACTTTTAAGATTTATGCAGGTTATAGAAGCTAAGTACAAATTTATTTCCTTCATTAATAATTCCAACAGGTTGAAAATAGTATATCGACATTCTTGAATTTTTTAAATATTTGTACTGTGTTAAATTACACGTACACATTTTTCTCATGAATGCATAAAATCCGCAGACTAATTATGAATATCATATCTAGATTGTGATTTTATGCACACGTGACAAAATTGAGTAGATAGAATTTAAATTAACAGTAGCGTAGTTACGTAGTATATTGTTATAAAAAAATATGTATGCAGTAGACTCCCATACAACGGGGTCAGAAGATTGTTTAAAAAAGACTGTGTATATAGTATGTACCTTTTGTGGTAGTAAGTGCACGATCTTTTTAAATAGGTCCTCATTCATTTGCTTGTATATTCACTGTGAAATAAAATACAAGTATACAGTATTTTTAAACAGTTTTTTGAATGCGTGGTACCGGAGTTTGGTGTATATACAGGGTGTCCCGAAAAATATTTCAAATAAAACCCACTCTGTTTCGAGGTAGACATTTTATGGTGGTCATAAATCTCCTCAAGGTGGACGTGCGTCCGTCTAACTAGACTAAATTCTAGACTTCTCTTCTAAACAGCGCTAAATGACCTTGCATGACCTTGAAAGACGAAACTGTTATAGGTCAGGGAATTCGTCTCGGGATAGGCTACCCGTTTACCTAATGAAAAACATACAGTTCCGTATAAAAATACAGAAGTCACCTTGAAACTTCGAAAGCACGTCCACCTAGAAAAGATTCGTAATCACTAGACTGCTGATCTTTATGCAAAATGAAAATTGTCGGCATTCATTACAAGACAAAGCAGCCAAGTTGGAATTCATTCCTCTCTTGTTGTAACAAATGTATTGATACTCTGAAATTCTTGCAATCTTTCTATTGTTTGAAATTACACCAACCCATTTTCATCATAAATTCATAAAATCCACGATCTAGTAATCACCAGAAGATGTCTCCCCTGAAACAGTTATATTTGAAATGTTTTCTTACAACGAGTTATATTTTGGGAAATAATTGCGTATGAAACTTTAAATGGTACAATCTGTATAGTAGTATAAATTACAATGTATTATTTCCAACACGTTATAATTAATTGCAGTAAACGTACGGTCAAATGACCGGTTTTCTATTGCACAATTATTGAATTCATAAAAACGCTTTCGTAGGGACTGATTGAATGGACTTCTTTATTTAAGCATATATTATGATGAAAACCGAACAAAGTTTAAGTAAATTCAATCTTCTCACTCCTATAGGGCGTTTCACATTTATATGTTTTGTGCTTGGTAGGTTAAGTGTTAATGAAAGACAGAAATAATTTATTTAACTCCTGTATCTTGAAATTGATGCGCAAAATGTTTATTTTGCATACAGGTTCGCAATATAGATATATCGTTGGGCTGGTTTATTTCGATTTGAAAAGAAACCTCGCTCGAAAATACGTAGCCAGTATTTCAACCTCGAACGGCTACCTTGTCACGTTAGGTCGTTCGAAGATTCGACCTCCGACCTCCGCGGAGAAGTTGAGGAGCCTCGGACGCGGCTCATTAACCGCGCGATGTTTCGTCGACGCGGTTTTTCTAGGAGCAAACCACTCGGCCATAAATTGCAATCAACGTTGGGGGATGCCTCGCCGGTGTTTTATACGCTCGGCGAATTTCGCGACCCGTCGAACGTAGGAAAAAGCGCGGCTGAATCCTGCCCACCGAGTGAGTCCTTCGAATAATGCACGCGATTCCTCCGATCGAATTCAAACATGAAGAAAACATTCAACAACAACCATTTACAAAGGTCAAACAAAATCAGTTATCGCCATTTATAACGAGCACGATTAAACAAAAATTTCTCTGTAATATTCAATGTCCTGTACGATATCCAGTCAAAAGAATCACGACAAATCAGCAACTTTCATTAACAAGGAGTCTTTAAATATCGAGTAAAACAACTCTTTAAATAAGGATATATTTGAATCATTCAATGCAAAAATGGTGCAAATCAAGAGAGTTAATCATTGGATAATGCAGAATTAAGTGTAAGATCTATGACACTATAGCACTTTATTTAATGACTAGGTTGTGAATCTTTATGCAAAATAAGAACTGTATGCAACGATTGTAAGAAATAGAAACCAAGTAGAATATTATGTCTTCCCTTAGTAATTTTAATAAATGAAAAATAATATATTCATATCTTTAAATTTCTTTCATTTTTCCTACAATTTTTAATTTCATCTACTAAGTAATTTTTGTTATAAAATCCGCAGTCTATTAATGGCGATTAAACCTTTGAGATATGATATTGAAACAAATGGACATTGAGTTACACTACTTTTGCATTAAACGGCTCATATATTAAGTCATTGAAACACTAGAGATGAAACATTGCTAACCATTCTCGAGATTGATGTGGCTGTAATGAATATCGTGTAAATAAGAGAGACATTAATTTTTTCCACGTGTTTGGACAAATTGACATTACGTGATGATAATTAAAAACATTTACTTTTTAAACGTTCATCCTAGTTTTTCGAAAGTTATCCACAAAAATCCACTTGTAAATGCAAGTTTGTGAAACAGCAAAATATATTTATGACAACGCATAATTTATTTTTTAGACATTCATCCCGGCTTTTCAAAGGTTTTATCTAATTGCAGGGTGATCTATTAGAGTTGTTCGGAATTCGTTTCTCTAAGGGAAAATGAAAGACGATTGTTCACTATTTATTTATTAATTCGGTGACATAGTGACCATTTGATTCTATAAATTATTTGATTCCTTTTATTTTATTAGCAAATAATAAATGGTAATCAGATGGTACATCCTTTTTGTAAACACCAGACAACTTTTTGTTTGCTTGCATTGCATTTTTACTAGAGTTCACGGTTTTGGACGTGTATTGGGGATACACGTGTTCACGTGTACTAATATATACAGGATGTTCACGCTATTACTAGCCAGCATTTTTCCTGCAAATAATAAATATTAGGAAAAAATGATACAGGAAAAAGTAATACTGTTTTTGGTAAGGAACATATAACGGCGTATGTAATTTTCTTTTGTTTGCACTATTTTGCTTAGAAATGAAGGTGACCTTCTATTTTTTAAATGGAATGCTATATATTGTTTTATATTATATGAAAGCGCGAGTCAAGACATATTTATTCGTATACAACACAATGACCTTCAAGGCCATACAATGTCAGAAATGGCAGGAAAATTTTGAATATTTCGTACGTAATATTTCGTAAAGATATCAGTCACGATACAAAACGCCCAGAAACGTAAACGAATTGCAAAGGAAACTAACGCAATCGTGTGCATTAAAATTTCGGACAGCGTTAGAAGACGCTAACAAGAATGTAATTAATAGAGCCGAATTATGTAGTCATGCACAAAGAAGTTATATTGAACATTTACTGTAGCCTCGTCAATAAAGTATACTTGTAAACGCATTAGCACGAAATGTTCGAAATGTTTCTTCCATTTCTGACCTTCCATTTCTGATCTTGAAGGTCATTGTGTCGTATACGAATGAATTTGTCTTTTACACACGCTTTCATATGGTATGAAAAAATATATAGCATTCCATTTACAAAAATTGGAGGTCACCGACATTTTCATGAATATAGTACAAATACAAAAAAATTATATTCGCCATTCCGTTGCTTGCAAAAAACAGTATTACTTTTTTCTCTTTCATTTTTTTTTAATATTTATTATTTGCAAGAAAAACACTGGCTAGTAATAGCGTGAACACTCTGTATATCCGTATTTTAGTCCGTGTACTTCTTTATACGCGGATACTGAAGCAAACGTGTACAGGTGTATCGAAATACACAGATAATACACGTGTACAGGTGTATCGAAATACACAGATAATACACGTGTACAGGTGTATCGAAATACACGGATAATACACGGGCATCCGTTATTTTGAATAAATGTGTATTGAAGTTCAAGGGTATATGTGTGTCGATATAAGGTTTGATGTCATAATTGCACGATCTTCAACTCGTGTTTACGCTGGTGTTTGTAATGTTTGTGTCATGAACTGCCGCCCTGTTTTTCTGTAGCAATTAAGACTTATTGGAAAAGCGTACTTGTGCGTGTATTCCAAGAATTGACCAGAAGCGTTCCTAAGGGATGTAAATAACTTAGGTGCCGAATTTGTAATGTACATCTCTGAGCCACGACTACGGTTCGATTTTAATCCATATGAATGATGGAAGGCACGGACACAAGTATACGAGAATATCCGAAATCGCTTAGAAATATTTAACTATACCAGCAGTATCAGTCATGTCTGAACGGTGCTTCTGGTCGGCTGGAAGTATTGTTACAACAAAAAGAAATTTTCAATACACGTGAAATGGGTATCTCTAATTTTTACCCTTGCGCTAATAAGAAAGCAAATTGTGATGGAAAAGCTCAATTTGATTTTCTATATTAAATGCGACGACAAAAAAAAGGTTATAGAGTACTATAAAATATGAAATGACGTCCGAAATGTCAACTATTAAGAGATACAATGATTTTGCGACTTGGGATAAGGTTAAGTACTCAAAAATGGAAGCAATGGCAAAAAAACGAAATTACTTTCCGAACAACCCAATACGTCATGATCGACTCACCATATTTGAGTCCATGCCACTTCATAGCAACGTCCTGATATCTATTATGAAGCGTGATCCTAGGTGGCGTCCTCGGATGTGGAGGACAAGGCTTGTACACGACCATGCACCGAACGCACTTCCGGTTTGTGGGTGGAGGAGCTGGTACCGGATACGCGGGTTGTATGTGAACGTACGCCATGGGGATGGCGGACTGCGGCGAATAATAATTCGTGTATCTCTTTCGACGAACGCCGATCCCCCCATCGGAGAACAACCACGATCTCCGATCGATCGATCTCGCTTCCATCGCACGTCCCGCGCCGCTCATTCCTCGAATGCTCGAAGAAGCATTCCGCGAATAAAATCGTCCTTTCGCTGACGTCACTGCGTTTTTACTGCCCGGTGTTGCCGACACTTGTGACCTAACTGCTCTGACCCATTCGTGGTCCCTTGACGTGATCGCTACATTTTCTGCACGATTCTCCAACGACTCGCTACCTTGATCATTATCATTCCTAGAAAATTGAGCTAGTTCCCGATCTGGGGGAAAAGGTAGTCTCCTTCTTTGAAATTGCAGGGGTTTGACAAACTTTTTTAGTAATTCATCATCTTCTGTATTCAAACTTTCTTTCGAGATAGTCCTTTTTTCAAAGTCATCGCTGAAAAGGGAGGATCCGTCGTCTTCTCTTTTCCCGGGGTTTAAATTGTTTTGGCGAATTGATTGACGAAGACGTTCGGGGAGTGGTCTGCCCTTGACCTCGCTATGTCTGTCATTATTTTGTTCGGTCAATTCACCGCGATCGTTCGAGTTAGTTAAATCCATCGATCGAAACCCCAGCTTGTCGTTTTCCGGCTCCGTCGCTTCTTGATCTTCAGGTGACCCTGCTGTTGCTGGATCCTTCTCATTGTCGTCGCGTGGCCCATCTTCCGGAACTTCATCTCTGTGGGAACGCAGATAACTCCCCTCCAGATGGTCGCCCCGGTCCTGTTCACTTTCACTGTCCGAAAACCGGGGATCCACGTGGGTGTAGTTTGGCGGCGGACTGGTCTTGGCTTCATTCATAGATGGCCCATTCACTGGCGGCGAGAAATTCTGTTTCGCGTCACTCCTTTCACCGTCCTTCGAGACATTCAACGTTCGGCGAGCCTCTGTGTTCTCATTGAAAAATTCGTCTTCGGCTTGTTCGCTCCGGAGATCGCTTTCGCCTCGCTTCGATCGGCGAGCTGTTCGAGGACCTGTCCCAGGACCTGCCCCGGCTCTCTGGTCCCCGGGCCATGTGACCTCGACGCTGCCCGTAATTGGTTCGTCATCCGGCGAGCGGCTTTCACGATCTACCGGCGCAGAGATCCCATCGATCACCAGCTCGCTGATGCCCGTCGACACGGAGCCAGACGACTCGTCGCCGTCCAGCTCGATCTTCCAGCCCAGCAGGAACAAGGACCCTACTCCGAGGGCCAGCACGCCCCGGGTCCAGATTGACCTTCCCAGGTTCATCGCTACCCCATGCTCACAGGAAGCGCTGCCACGCTCATCCAGCCGACTATCATCCCACTGTCATCCACTCGCGGATCCACTACTCGCCCGTCCAACCGTACGCTTCCGGGACTCTAGCGGGACTCGCGCGATACCTCCACCATTTGGAGACTTCGATCCTCAGGATCTTCCGATGGCTAGATCGAGTAGAGGCGATTTTTAATTTATATCGTTCGTGTGATGGTTCGATCGTTTATGGAGGGCCTATTAAGCACGTTTGGTAGCACTAGTCGTTTCCGCGACAATCTTCACGTTCCGGACACGTTTCTGGGGTCTAGCGGTAACCGCACAATAGCTCCACGGTTTGGAGATCTTGGGGATCGTTTGATGATTAGGTCGAATAGATTTTTGTAATTTATGTCGTTCGTGTGGTGTTATTTAACACATGTGATACCACGGATTGCTTCAGATACAGTCTTCATGCTCGCAGCACTGTTTCAGAATTTTGTAAAAGACCTTCAACCGTGGTTACAGCACTGCAAGAATTGAAACTTGAGGATCTCTCGTGGGTTTTCGAAGTTCGATCGAATGCAGTTGATTTTTTAATTGAAATTGTTCGAATAGGGACTATTTAGTATGTTTGATAGCACTAGCTGCTTCAGTTACAGTCTTTTTGATTGCAGCTCTGTTCTAGAATCTTACAGAAAGCATTCACTTGAATCCTGAGGATGTCTTGTTCGTTTAATGAAATATATTAAGTTTTTGATTTTAATCGTCCGTTTGGTAGTTTAATTATTCGAATAGCGGCTATTCTTAGACAGTTTATTGCTATCAGTTACATCAGCGATTGCCTTTCCGTTTGTAATATTGTTTCAGGCACTTGTAAAACACGTAGAATAAGTGTCAAATCATCTGGACACTCGGATCACAAGGATCTTTTGATTTCTGGATATAATACAACTAGTTTTCAAGTGAAATCGCTCGAAGAGGGATTATCTTGAGTTTTGCTAGAATTGGTTTCTGTAAATCTTATTAATTGCAAAATCGTTTCAAGATGTACGAAAACTTGATGAACGAAGGATTCACCATTCAAAGATTTTCATTTTGAAATTCTTCAGTTAATGCAATTCGACCTTTCGATTTTTATTTGAAATCGTCCCTCGGAAATTGAATTTTCTACTTCCGACTAATCTTCAATGGGCGATGTATTAATGGCATTCGACCTTTCGATTTTTAGTAAAAATTCTCAGTAGGGTCTATTTAGCACGTTTGCTATTAGTCTGACTAATTTCCCATGTACGTCGTTCGTTCAATGATTATTTACAGACCGTTTATCATTTAAAACCTTAGGAACTGCTGCCTATTTTAACGACAACCTTGCGGTTACACAATTACAGCGAGCGCACTGTGAACTCATGCTACTTCGCGGTGTCCTGGATGAACTCTCGACTAATCATCGCCTCCGTGATCGAAACAAACTCGCACGAAAAGTCCCACTATTCGCAAACCAGAATCTTGAGTCCTTCCCGATCATTTAACACGATTTGACTGCATCGTCATTGAAACCACCCGTTCAATAATTTCCAACGGTCGAAGAGAAGACTGTTCAGAACCCGAATCTTCTCTCAACGTACCAGAATTGTTCAATGTTCAATTCAATGTTCGAAATGGAGACTATTCGGAGCCTGGCCAACAGCAACAGTCACAGAATCTTGAGCCCTCTCGATCATTTACCAGGATCTAACTAGATTTTTATTGTAATCACTCGTTCAACAATCTTCAACGTTCTGAGCAGAAGTCTATTTCGGGGTCCGGCTAACAACGTTCACAAAAAGCGACTCGGTTCTCGCGAACTCCACTCGATCGCCGAAACATCGCAAAGATCGTTTCACTGGTTGTTCTGCACTTCACGGAACAGCTTCACTTTTCCATTTTCAGATCGCAACTACCACCGAAGCCCGTGCACTCTCTTCGGAACGGTGGTCTAGACTCGCCGAGCCGGAGTAGAACTTCACAGTCATCCGACGTCGGATTAATTCGACGCGCGCACGATAAGAGGCGGTCTCGCGTCGCGGCGAATCGTAAATTACTTTTTACGATCGCCGAGAAAGGAGGTTGCGGATCTACGAAATCTCCTTCCAGGCTTCTTGCGCGCATTCCCTCGAGGACTGTCGCGATTTTCGCGTGGACCGAGCATTAAGGAGAGCCGGAAATTCGTCGACACCTTAACGAGAGGACCGGGATGAAAGATTCATCGGATCCTCGAGACCGATCGATCGTGAAAAGAACCGACTCGCGACGCAGAGAGAGAGAGAAAGAGAGAAAGGGAGGGGATCGAGGACCGGAGGATCGACGAACCATCGATTCCTGGCCAGGTTTACGGTATCGAGTCGAGACGCGACTCGATTCGACGAAGATATCGCGGGAAGAAGTCGCAGAAAAACCCAGCGCACACGTGGTCCACGATCTCTGGCGAATATGTACGGGTTCGACGACGGCCCGACAGACACTGGCTTGCTACCATTACCATTAGCTGCCTTTGCCCTCTCCTCTCGTCCTCTTCTTCTTCGTACGGGGCTCGCTTCCTCCTCCTTCCCACAGGAAACCCGAATCTCCTCCGCGGCCGCCGCGCCGCGAACCGCGGTGCACGTGGGTGTTCAACGCTAGCCGCGGACCGACGACTATAACGCTGCAGTGCTCCCGTTTTCGAGATCCCTGATACACCGTGCGGCGGTGCCGATAGTCACCTGGTCGTTGCGTGTGGAATTTCGAAATTACCACCTTCTACACTATTTTTCATTATTGCTTCTAGGCGATGCACTTTGTTGAATGTGCACGTTCTTTTTGTGAAACGTTTGCTGCGTTAGTGACAATATTTTCATTGAATAGTAGTTTGGTCTTGGATGTGAAATGTGTGCAACGCTAGTTATGGTACAACGATCACAACGCTGCAGACCTCCCATTTTCCAGATACGTGTTGCTAGATTCGTGTGGAATTTCAGACATCTAATCGCGGCTTATACTTGCTAGACTGAATTGGATGATAACTTCGTGTTTGTGAAACGTTTGCAGCGAGATTATCAGATGCATTAGTAGTTGAATCTGCGTGGAATGTATGCAACGCTAGCCTTGGACCAACGACTATAACATTGCGTGCTTCTATTTTCACGATTTTCTCGACATCGGGCACCGCGCCGGTACTGATAGTCACCTGGTCGTTGCGCGTGCAATTTCGAAATTACGACGGTGGCTTCTAATCGATGCACTTTGTTGAATATTGACGTCCTTCTTCTGAGACGTTCGCAGTTTTAGTGACTATATTTTAATCGAACAGTAGTTTGATTGAGGATGAGGAATGTGTGCAACGGTAGTTGTGAACCAATGACTATAACGCTGCAGTGCTGCCGTTTTCAAGATCGTTGATGCCCCGCGCCGATACCGATAGTCACTTAGTTGGAAGATTTTGTTGAATGTTGTTTTCCGGTTTGCGAGCCGTTTGCTGTGAGACTATTAATGACTATATTTGAATTTAATAGTTGTTTGATGTGTGTGAAATTGCAGCATTTCGATCGAGCCTTCTAGTGGATAGTTTTTATTGAATGTCAATATCGTGATTTTGAGACGTTTGCAACAGGACTATTGGTGATTGCAATGCTTGTGCAATTTCGGACTTCCGATCGAATATACTAGTCGGCAGGCTTTGTTGAATGCGAGCATTGTTTTTGGGACGCGTTTACTGCGAGACTATTAGTGACTATATTCGAGTGGAATAGTTGATTTGTAATGTTTGCAACGAGACCATTAGCGATTGTGTATGGATTGTCGCATGACAATAATTGACAAAATGTTCAACGAAGTTTTCAATAAGAATCTTTGTGTTAAATATGTACTAGGTCAATGTACACAAATTATGTATTCGAACGAGGAATGAAAATTTCCAGTGTCCATACATTAGTCCCATGTATTAGGTTGACGCCATGATGTACATACAAAATATATTGATCAGAATGGAGATTGATGATGTCAGTGACCACATTTGTGTCAAATAGAAGGTTGATGCAAACGATACATCGGGATTAGGATTGAAGCTGTCAGTGATCATAGACTATTAAAATTAAGTTGTCGCACTAAAAATAACAGAATTTGGAATGAAGCTTTCAGTCATACTTATATTATATATTAGGTTGATGCAAATGATACATCGAAGTGAGGATTAAAACTGGCAGTGACGACCATGTGTGTATTACAATTTGCTTATCGTATGAGAACTGTCAAAATTTAGAACGAAGCTTCCAGTGGCTATATTTGTGTAATGATTGTCTGAATTTTTAATAGAACGTTCCCTAATTGTAGCTGTATAGAATTCTAATAACGCGTTTAGAAAATGTGAAAATTTACAACGGAGATTAATTTAAGAAGTTTTCAGACATTCCAACATTAAATTCTAAACGAAGTAATTGCGTTTCCACTTTCGGACTAATGATTTTCAAGATGCAATACTCTTCTCAAAGGAACTGTTGCAAATTCCTCCTGTCGCTAGGAATGCTGGTATTCTAAGCAAACATTTTGTTTAAAATATACAATGTTGATACCATGAAAGTAGGTTAAAAGCATTGCTGCTATGCATCGTTATCAATTGTTTAGTCATTAGATATGAGATAAGAGGACAACGTGTGCGCCAACTATTGCAAGGGCAAACGTGCAGGCTAGACGTCGAAACGTTACGAGCTGTGACACGACCCAGATTTTACTATATCCGAGTCGTTTCATGATTATGTGAAAAATTCATTTTTGATCGACAATATATAACCTTGCTATACTGAATTCTTACCGTTCTCATATGAAGTATTGATGTATGGGAATCGCAAATACAAATTTAGTAATACTGCAAATATAGTTTTCGTGCTATAGCTCTAATAATTCCTGTTGCTTATAATTTAACAGCATTCCGTTCAATTCAATCAAAAGAAATTGGAAAATTAAATGACGATTTTGATACCCTGGGTCAAAATAGACCTGGGCCCCACGGTCGAAGGATTAACTCCTTGACATACGAGTTAAATTAAATTCGATGTAATCAAAGATACCATTTATCATTATACTTATTATTTGTCTAAGATGGTTTATATACAGGGTGTCTCGAGTTTCTTTCCGGCCAAACTACGGGAGCGTATTCTACAAGAAGAAATAAGAAAAAAATTTTATTTGAAGTTCGGTTAGAAACGCTTCGTTACAAAGTTATAAACAAACGAAATTGAATTTGGTAACGGCGGATTTTCCTTCGCAGAGTGAATATCAGCGATTCTTCATTTGAAGACACTCTTGGCATTTTCACCATGATTTCTTGATCTAACAGGTGTGGTAAAAGTGACACTGATGTTGAATCACTCCAAGATAGTAAACATGATAACTATCGACGAATAAGATAAACATGTTCGACTTTTCATACTCTGCGAAGTAAAATCCGCCGTTACCAAACTCAATTTCATTTGTTTATAACTTTCTAACGATGCGTTTCTAACCGAACTTCAAATAACATTTTTTTCTTATTTCTTTTTGTAGAATACGTTCCCGTAGTTTGGCCGGAAAACCCCGGGACACTCCAAAACTAAATTCCGCAGAAAAAAATGTTTCAAATAAAAAGTTTGTCAAGGAGGGGCTGATGCAGAAGTCATATCCATTTTTAATTTTCATCATGTTTTCAAGGTCATTCCAAGGTCAACTTTATTTTTTCCAATAGAAACATATTTTTCATTACAGATTCTTAATCTACGACTTGAAACAAATAACTTTTATTTGAAACGTTTTTTTCTCCGCCGATTACTTTGTATAATATTGACTTTATTAGGGAAAAATAATCTCAATTAAACGGAAAGGCAATTATTTTATTAATAATAATACAGGAGAATTGCAACTTAATTTCAAGGATATCAATTTAACAAGTATTCAGTAACATTCTAACGTTATTTGCATTGCATGCGAGAGAACGTGTATTCTTATTCCAAAGAAAAGACAGTAAAAAGCTGGTGTATCCCCGCGCGTGATGACCAGGTTGTGTACGCTCAGTGTTCAATTTCTTTGCTACGTTTTATCTAATTGTTTGCCTGTTTCAATATTTAGCTATTATGTAATTATTCATTTAGATTATATGTTTATTTGATACTATTTTAATTGGGTATTAATTTCATTTATCATAAATAAAATGATTTTCTCCCTTAAAACGACATTGTGTATTTTTTCATTGAAAATTCAATATTATACAAAATAATCGGCGGAGAAAAAAACGTTTCAAATAAAAGTTATTTGTTTCAAGTCGTTCATTAAGAATCTGTAATGGAAAATATATGTTTCCATTTGAAAAAATAAAATTGACCTTGAAATGACCTTGAAAACACGATGAAAATTAAAAATGGATATGACTGCTGCATCAGCTCCTCCTTGACTTAAACGTTTTACTTGAAACATTTTTTTCTCCGGAATTTAGTTTTCGAGATATTCCAGGTTGCCAGGATAAATGCTTCACCCTGTATTCTTTAGATGATAAGAGACATGTTGCTAGCAATATTTGCTCTTAATATTAAACAATAATTTACTTCATGTATACAATATCATAAGAAATATATGCCGTATCCAAGACGTCTTTGTACGTCAAGGGGTTAAAGTATAGTCATCGAAAGATTCGTTCTAAATTCAAGGCTTTAGAAAACTCGTCTCATGGATCGGATTAGTATAGATGTTGCTTGCAAATATTATTTTTGTTTCTCGAAATAGTTTTAATGGACTCGAACACATGTCGTTAGCTTTCGATAGCCCACAGGATGTTCATGGATTCATTAGTAATTAGCCCTTGATAAACGTTTATCGTGGCACGGGGGACAAGGGAGTATCGTAAACGCTTGGCACGCGGTTTTTCCATCTGCCCTATGCAGCAGAATCTCTTTCCAGTCGCATCGCATTCCGGCCAGTATCCTCAGCTGAAATTCTTCCCCGTCTAGATGCCGGAAGCGAAATCCGAGCGGGATTCGTGCTCAGGCAATTAACGGCAGTTCCTCGGAGAGAATATCGGCTGACGGTCGATATCTTGCGACCTTTCGCCATGGAACAACTTGCAATCATCTCGACCAACAGTGAAAACTTATTAACCTTCTGTATATACAATACAGGTTCTGCACTCCAATACTCACCCTTTTGAAAATCAAATTCACCTTGTAGATGACTTGAAAGTGAAATAACGGTTCTGCGAAGCCAACTGACTTGAACTCAGAAGTTAATCAATTTGCAATTATCTTAAGTATTTGTTGCGAATTTCTTAGGAGGCTATAAGAATTAATTAAAGATATTCTGGAGAAAGTGTGGATGGTTTTGGACAATGTAAGTCTTCATAGAACACAATTTACTACAGGTTCTGTACATTCAAATTCACCTTTTTGCAATCCACATTCACCCTTTTTTAAAATTAAATTCACTATTTCGTAGATCAAATTCACCCGTCTGCAAATCAAATTTTCCTGCTGTTTCCTCAAATTGGTAAATATTACGTTTAGGGAAGACACCTCGGATGACCTTGACCTTCACATATGTTTTCAAAGACAACATTCTGAACAACTTTCCTCTATACATCTACCCGTCGCTCGGACTTAGTTTCCGAGATAATTGCAAAAAACCTTCGTTAAATTTTGGTTGTAAGTACACTTTATTCTCGTACAAGCTGTCAAAAGGAGACATAGTCCAATTTGATTTGTTAACTTTTTTATAGAAAACGAGCGACGGCTAAACACTCAAGATGGTGTTAAGCCTGGGTTAGGTCTGGGTTATGCTTGGTTAGATTACCAGACCTAACCCAGACCTAACATCATCTTGAGGTCGTCCAATTTCAGAGAATGTCTTCGATAACATATGAGCCCCTTAGTTGACAAGTGGCATAAGTCCAAAATTACGGAAAATGGAGTTTTTACAGAAATAGTAAGTATTAAGAATGCTTGTTTTATTTAACACAATAACTTGTGTACACGTTGTTTTATGCTAATAAAAAATAAGAGTCAATTTTACATCATAAGTGAAGTGACTGTAAAAATATCTCGAATAATGGCATAAGTCCAATCTCTTGGACTTACTCCATTATTCCACAGAACATATGGACTTACTCTATTGTTACATTCGATTAAAAGAAACTGGTATATGTGTACGCGATAATCGTTTCGTATTTATTAAAGCCAACGAGGGTAATTTATGTTTACATTAACTTCTAGAACTGTTTAGTATCTTATTAGCTTCCGTATCAGTAACATTGTGATATATTATATCCGCTCGAAATGAATAACCTTAACGCAAATCCTACACAAAGTCGGAAAAGAGTAAGAAATAGTGATGGTTGGACTAGGAATGTTGCAAAACGACTTCGTAACTCGGGTGCAGAATACGTAAACCTGAACAATAATATAATTCCTGCGAAAAAGTTTGAAAACAAAGATTGTGGATGCCAGAAAAAATGTACAGAGTTGATGAAGAAACACGGAAGGATCACTTCTATAAATTTTGGAAAATAGGATCCTTTGAAACACAAAATGCATATCTTTGTAAATGTAAACAAACTGTACCTATAAAAAGAAAACGACCACGAAAAGTAGCAGTAACGTACATTGTTTACCCAATATTGGTGACTCTACCATTGCTGTATGTAAGAAGTATTTTTTGAAAACTTTTGGTGTCAGTGAGGGACGCTTGAACAGAGCTATAATAAAACATGTAGAAGGTAAATCTGTTGGAAATGACGATAGAGGTAAAGCAGTAAATCTTACGCTTAAAGCGTAAACTTAGCGAAGATACTATTAAAAATGATTATGATCATATTCAAAGTTTTCCTGCCAATATATCTCATTACACACGTGAACGGAATCCAAACCGACAGTATCTAAATGAAAATCTCAATATTAGAAAAATGTATATGTTGTATAAAGAAAAATGCTCTGAATTAAACATACTACCAGTAAAAGAGCACATGTATCGACATCTATTTAATACACGTTTTAATCTACATTTTAATGCACCACGGAAAGATACATGCAAGAGATGTGATGAATATAAAATTAAACTAGATGCAGAAAGTAGTGATCAAGACGCTATTAAAAAACTTGAAGATGAACATGAGTTACATTTACGAAAAGTAGAAGTAGCACGTAATTCTATGAAAAAGAACATAGAAAATACAAAGTGTTCAAATAATATTTATGTATGTAGTATCGATTTATAGAAAGCATTACCATTTCCTATATTAACACTTTCTGATGCGTATTATAAGAGAAATATGTATTGTTATAATCTCGATGTTCACGACTTACGTTAAAATAAAGGATACTTTTATGTTTGGGATGAAACATTAGCATCCAGAGGATCGCAAGAAATAGCATCATGTTTAGTTAAACATATTAAATCTGTTGCTGGTAATAAAGATAAGATTTATAGTGATTCTTGTACTGGACAAAATCGTAATATAAAAATAGCTTTGTCTCTGCCAAAATTAGCGCAAAGTGATGATATTGCAGCGAAGGTTATAGAACAGAAGTTCTCAATATCAGGACATTCATTTTACCGAATGATTCAGATTTTGTATGTGTTGAATCTGCAACACGCCATATGGCGTAAATCATTTTCTCACAAAAAAGTATTGTCACAATTCAGTGCAATAATGGCACTACATTATTCGTTATGTTACTGTTTGTTTACTATTGAAAAAAATATGGATTTTATGTTAAGTTATAATGACATAATTACTATTCTTTCACTTTAACTGGTAACAATAAAGTGTAAATTTTGTATTTCATTTTTTGTACGATATTACACGGAAGTCCAATTTCTACCATATTAAGAAAAGGGACTGGATTCACTTGTCAACTAAGGGGCTCATATGTCCAATCCAAAATCACATTCATTTAAATACGAGCAAATTGCAATATGGTAGCATCGGTATATTTTTGTTCATAACTTTTTAATAAAACACGAGCGACGGCTAAAACCTCTTGGGGGTTACTTAGAAAGATGACCTTGATAGCATATGTCAATACAGCATATTGTTGTAGTCTTCAATATTTGAAATAACTGCTGTATTTTTAAAACTTCTTTTGTTTATAACTTTTTAATAAACAACGAGCGCCGTCAGAAACCTGTTGGGAGTTACTCAGAAAGGTGATCTTGACAACATACATATGTCAAGGTCAAGGACCTCCGAGGTGCCTCCCCTAAACGTAATATTTACCCTCAAATTATTGTGATCAAATAAAATTTGTTAATTCTAAATTCAAAATTTTATTGCGTATAACAGTGAACCTAAAATAATTATTTGACATATACGCAGATTCATTTATAATGGTTCTCTTACTGCTGTTCGTGGTAGTTTCATGTATATATTCTGTGCAAGGAATATTTTGGCCGATTATTCTAGCCATGGACACTTAGATGTCATTAATTATTCTGTTGTAAATATCACTCTTACAGATTGCCATAATTATTACATGAACATATAGATGATTTTATGTGTATATATGTATAAATATTTGTTATGTTGAGTAAGCAGTTTGTGTTAATTTTATGTTATTTTATGTCATTCTATATTTAAGTATTACTTCACACAACTCAAAATTTCCCCTACCGTATCTTGTACGAAAAAGGTCACTATGGCCACGTATTGGGCACTTTAATATTAAACGGCAAGGTTTATTCCGTCGCGGAACACCGGTTCTGAGCACCACTAATTTTAATTTCACGTCAATAAAGTCAAAGACTAAATTATTTTATTGCAGTGAACATCTGGTAGCGCCCTAACCTCCAGGTAGTGCGACAGGCCTTACATCGAACGCAGGTAGCGCGACTCATGCCCGATCATGCCGCCCTTTGTCGCCTACAACTTTTTTCGCACCGTACCGAGCGCCAAAAATTCTGAATCGCCGATTGGTGGGCTGCTGGCCCACTAAAAGTGTATATAAACCGACCGAAAAATTCCACGCACCAGTCTTGTCTTATCTTGTCCACAACCACGAAACGCTGATATGCGAGACTCCGGAATCTTTGTCTTTCGTCGACCGATCGATCGCGCAGTAACGTTAAACGAACGAACGCAAAACATCCAATTCATTTAACCTACATATTTTCAATCATTTGTTCACGTTTGTTATCAGTTTTCTGTTTGTTTTTGAAATATACATTAGTAAAATCAGTGTCAATGAGTTTAATATAGTCTTAACGATACGAGTACGATTTCCGTGACCCCTCGTTTCCATCCGCCCCCTCCACGACCTAACCACAACTCAGTCTATTCACATGATTTTTCCATTACTAGTTCAAATTCTGGATGACAGCTACAATGCAAAGATTATGCGAATAAAATTTCATTTTCTACTAAAAAGGTCTCTTGATATTTTGCCATATTTAGCATAGTTACCGAGACATTTTCAAATTTATAAAAAACAGGAAATCTACTTTACCGGTTAAACCAGGCCAATTTGACACCATGTTATATATACATTTTTTCCTTGAAATAACGCCAAGAACACAAATATAACCTCAAAACGTGGGGCCACGGAAATCGTACTCTCCCCGTCTTGACTAAATCGTCGGGACAACTGAAGCATCCCTACCTCCATAAAAAGACATAGTGTCAAGGATTTACAACCCTCGTTGACTAGAAGGCTAATCTAACCGTGGACCACAAGAAAACATTGTTAATAATCATTAATAACAAGCATTATTCGTATTCCCAATGGTCTACGAAACTTTCCTGAGTTTATACTTAGAGAAAAGCACAAATTCCTCAGGAAAAGGCAATTAACTGTGTCTTGTACGAAAAACATTATTAAGACCATGCCTTGTTCACTTTGACAACAGACGATGTTCTTAATAAGAATTCTTTTTGTGCCTACAATGATCTAGAAAAACATTCTAAAGTTATCATTCAAGAGAAAGACACATTTTTAGTAAAAAGCGATCGACTAGAGTCAACTTGAATTTTTTCCTACATCATGAACGATGATATTTATAAAAATTCATTACGTGTTATCAATCGCTTGGAAGATATTCCAGAGTTTTCGATGCAGAGAAAAATTGACACTATTCGGTAAAAGGAATGCAATCCGCGTCACATGTGATTACCCGTAGGTTTCTAACGAATGGATCAGTAACAAGTGGTTAATGCAAAGCCGCCGCAATTCCCAGTTAATTGAATGCAGTGCGAGGACCGTTCGATCGGGAGTGGGTGTATCGCAGGCAGAGCTTTATGAACTTACCGCAGGTGGTCCGTGCACCTTCGAGGAAATACAAGGTGCTCGGACAATATCGTCACGCTCCGCTGTCTGGTCAGCACGAGAACGGCAAGAGGATGATTGGGTAATTATTAATGAACTACATACTCTGGTCGAAGTGCGTTTATTAGTTCGTTACGAGTGCAACGCTGAAGGGTACGATGAGTACCTCCGCTGGAAGATAACTTGTCAACGTTGCACCCTGTTATTAAACAGATACAAAGTGCGCAGATTCTGTTGAAATTGCTGGAAGACTTCCGGTAATAACGCGATATAAGGTTGCTAATTAGACGTTGTACGCTGCTAACGAGAAAATATAAATTACTATTTACTTCGTTATGAAAAATTCACTCGACCTTCTCTCTCCCTTGTTTCTTTTTTCTTAATTACAAGTTATTAACGCAATGAAAATAATTGAATGTGCATCGACAATGTTCGGTATTCAATAATCGACCTGCCTTGTTTTAAGTTACTTCTAGACTGCGGATCTTTATGCAAAATAAAAAATGTTCGAATCAATTGCTAGAAACTAGGGCCGAATATTAATTTCTTCCTTGCTTTATTGATTTTAATAAGCTGAAACTATTACATTGGCATTTTTAAATTCATTTAAATTCAGTCTAATTATTACTATTGTTAGTCTTAGCTTACGCGATTCCTAGAGACATGGCATCTACAACTAATTGTACCGGAGTCACGAGGAATTTCTTACCGGAATTTTTCAGTGAATTATAAAATGGACGACGTTGGAATGGATTGTGTACTACAATTGAGAAACTACACCTGTTTTAGTATAAATTTAGTGCAGCGTGTTTCCATCTTGACAAACTGATAGTACCACATTCTTTTAAACGTGTTGACTTAGCCTCATTGTGAACTTTTTTATTGAAACAGTGAGAGACAATTAGAAACGTCATAATAGATAAGGGCATTAGTGTATCCTTCCAACGTCTGTAACTATTCATATATGTAGTTCATTAATTTTAGATTTCAGTTATTCACTTCAGATTTATCTGAATAGTAGAGATAGTGATCATATCCTCGCAAGAAATTATTAGATAAATATTCGAGAAATGCGAATCGAAATAAATACACCTCTGTGATTTTTATAGGAAACTTTTGAAGATTTGAGTGCTGACTCTAGGTAACTTTAGACAGTTAGTGAACACTAACATTATGAAACTCGAAGTCAATTTCATGCATTATAATGATCACTGGCTATTTTATGCATTCATGACAAAAATGAATTCTTCAAACATACAAACATTATAACTAGAAAAATTTAAAAATACTGTTACGTTTTTACCATCTTTTTAAAGTTTATAGACTCAGAGCGTTTCTATATAATACCCGTTTCTCGCGATTGATAAAAACAATTTTTATTTTGCATAAAGATCCACAGTAGAATGATTACTATATATAGCGAGTATGTACATGCACATATGTCTCTATCAGACTATCTTTTGTGTGTCGAGACACTTTATTTTCGATGTCATAGAGGTTGGCTTGCTCAGGGTAAACACCGTTTTCTCTTCGAGTTACCACTAACTAGCGTCATGTTACGACATCTGCAAATATTTACCCGTACACCTACATAGAAACCACGTGTTTTATTCGAGTAATCCTACTTTGTATCAACATTATTGATTAGAGCAGTTTTTGCCAAAACAAACAGGCCTGCTTCATTATTTCCATTAACAATCTACGATCACGTATCAATTTAATTTTTATCAGAAGGAAATTCACTATTTGCTTTCATTCCGACGATTCTAGAATAAAAGGCAGAGACCGAGAAAGTTATAGTACTTTTTAATAAGTTCCATTTAAAACACGAAGCATAAAATATCATTTATTGTATATAATGTACTCGCAGTATAAGTTCTTATGGGAATAGATAAAGAAAAGATCTTGAAACTAGAAAATTTAAAAATTAAAAAATAAAATAAAAATAGAAAAGAAGAAATAAAAAATTTTCTGCAACGTGGACAGACAGTTTGTTTATCGGTATTAAAAAAAGTTCTTCATCATTATAGCAAATAGTTAATGCTATTTAGTGAATAATACTTCAATGACTAGTAATCTTACATTATTAAATAATTCCTACTTTAACCTTGTTTTAGATACGAAAGATATACATATAAGCAAATTAGGATATAGGATGAAAATGTGTGTGTAAGCGATGAATGGGAGTGTAGTATGAATGGTTCAGATAGAATTGTAATGCATAGTTAGGAAAGTGTAAACCAAGTCCATTTCATAGCCATGAGGCTGAATGAAACAAATAGTTATCTTTCATCTACAAAAATGCACAAAAATTCACAGTGTATTTATAAGTAACATATTTTATCAGGGATCGAAACAAATAATAATAATAATAATATAAACGAAAGATAACTGTTTATTTCGATCTCTGATAAAATATGTTACTCATAAATACAGTTCGAATGTTTTTGTGCATTTTTGTGGTGTGCATTTTCATTACATTCCCACGTGAATCTTTATCCGAATCGCCCAGAAATAATCATTACTCGATACTCGGAGAGAATAAATTCATCTTAAGACACACAAAAGACGGAATTGCCGATCACGAATTTATGCAAACGCGGCTGTTAATAACTCCGTAGCATGGCGGGAGTAATTACTTGCATTATCGGCACGGTGCAACGGGAATGCAGATTCACGTGGGCGTCGGCAAAGAGCACAAGACGTATACATATATACGTTCGTCTGCCGTATTTATCAATAGGCTTATTAATGACACGACTGGACACGAAACCGCATAATTACCGGAACGAACTTTAATTACACGAATGGACACTAATTTGTTGTATGTAAAAGTATTACGATATTTGCTGTACTTAGAACCCTTTCAAACATCTGGGAAAGACAAGCTTGAAATCTATAATTAAAGTAAACTCGACCCGAAGACATTTCTAATGCATTTTGCATGTATTCTATGCATTCCATGCTTTAATAGCATGAAGTTCAAAAAGAGTATTTGCCTCATCGGGTATTTATTTGGCTGCTTAAATTAGTAAAATGAAAGAACAATATTTCAAAATATTAAACATTAACTGTACTTTCTAAATTATAATGTTTCAGTTGAATTCGGAATTCACGTTAATCTCGCAGCAATTATGTGGTTGCCAATGACTAAACCGAAGATTTTATGAAGTTGTAGCATTCTTTAGCTTTTCAAACTTACAATTGTCAGCATAGAAAGCACGTATTTCTCGAAAGACTGCTGGATCAATTTGGATACAATTTTTCAATAACATTCTTACGACTATTATCTACTTTTGTCTATATTAATAGAAAATTCAAAAAACATTTACCTATTAGATAAAATCTGATGGAGATATATCTGTAGATATAATTACATAGATATGCTAAGTATATATGTATAGTTAGTAGCACAAACGATTTTCTGTAGAGTAACATTGAGAAAATGGTTACCACGTCCTTCTAGTTTAAACTATTTAGCTGAATTTTTCAGCAAACACTACTTAAATACCATATAATAAAATACATATACTGAATTTTTATAGAAACGTAATTTCATACATTAAAAAATTGTCGCATTTTTAGGTCAATTTAATAGGTCAAACAAATTTGTTTCCGACCCCATTGTCTCAGAGTCACAAGACAATAAAATCTGTGTACATATATTCGCATACAACTGGAGATAATTAAATAAAAGGACCGGTAACGCGGCAACTTCAAAGGGAGTCTCGAAGGAATAACAGAAACTACGAATTACTTCCCAATTGACACCTGTCTTCGAACATTTAGCGGAAGTGTAAATCTCTCTGGGCGCGACCTTTAACGTCATCCAGGAACATTAATGGTTCCCTAGGATCTAGTCACGATCGTCGTCGATCGTAATTCACCGGCGGGTCTCCGTGAACGGATCGCCCCGAACGGGCGGCTGGGGAAAATGGAGGCAAGTGATCTCATCACGGAAGTACAACGCGACGAGGATTTTGTATTCCGGACGTGTGGGCTCTATAAAACTGGCCATGCCCACGCGACCTATCCATTATGTTGCCGTACCCGCCGTCTTGATACTCATCGTCACGTAGCCGGGTCACCTGTGTCACCATGAATATCCCATAAAATCGCGGCGCTTTCTTTCGAACGCTGGGAGTGTCGGCGTTCGCAGTTTTCGAATTCAAATCCTCGCCGATAACGTTAGCGAATACGTCTCTTTTTAGAATTTTAGATCATCGTAGTTGCGTGACACAGCTGTACAGTCTGTCCCAAAAGACCATGTCGGCGATATTTCTATAAATATTATATATTTGTAAAAAACTGTATTTCTGTCGAATCTACACTTACAACACGCCCCAATAACTTCAAACGGCTGTCATGTTTGAACTATTTATTATTTTCAGTCCCAAAAATTTCTAAATATTCTTTAGTCATTCTGAACGAAGAGTCAGAAGTGCTTTCTTCAAAATTATAACTTAAACGTAGTAAAAAATAAAGAACACGAAAAGAAGGGTGTCGTACACTCTGACTGTACAGTAAAGGCCAATAATGTACCCAATTTCCTCCATTATCGATGATACTTTGGCAACGTTTCGCCGTGCTTTCTAATAATGTTTTCGCACTAAACAAATAGTGATCTCTATATGTATTTTTCGAATACGGTCAATTCAAATTCTGAATTTTAACATGGATTTTTTTTATGCAAAACTATGTCCTATAAGTGAGCAGTTTCACACTAACCCACCACGGTCAGATGATCGGTGTAATATTTCACAATTATTGGAATTATAAAAATTCATTTATTATAAGAATAGTATTATAAGATTATTAGAATTATAAAATTTCATTTTGTTTCCATGACCAAGCATTTATTATATTGAAAATTACGTACAATCCTTTTAAGCAGTGTACACATCATTTCAAATGATGGCGTCAAAAGTAATAAAACTCAATCTTTTGCCAATAAAAAGCAGGAATTCTACGAACCTGGGATCTCCAAGTTGTTAGGAAGATGGCAAAAGATCATAGAACAAAATGGGCCCTACATCATCGAATAAATAAATAAATAGTGAGAAATCGTCTTTCACTTATTCTTGGAAATGAACAACCTAATAATTCAGAGCTGTGAACTCTGATCACTGGTTTTGTTATACCCTGTAGAATCACTGCGAGATTATCAAAATTTGGTAAAAATAGTGTTTTGCAAAATGGAGCCCGCGCCGCAGCCTCCGCTCGGGCGCAGCTCGTGGCGATGAAGCGATCAAGAATAGCGGTAGTGATTCTAAGGTCCGGTTTCTATAAGTGCGCCGATGTCCGTCTCAGTCCACGCGTTAACGAGCCGTCGAGACCATCTCTCCGACACGTGGATTCTTATTACGCGCGGCCCTGCTTTTTCATTATGCGCTTCTAAAAGCACAAATTTCCCACTATTACGGCTCGTCTGGTGCACCCGTGCCCTCCAGTGTCACCGTGGGGGATTATGGGCCTGTGCGCGTCCCGAGCACACCGGAATTTCCTAATCTCGCAACCCTCGACGACCGTAATGATCTATAATTGAAATATAATAATTCATTTTGTATTTTTACTCGCCTCCACTTCTCACTGAAACGCGATATCGTTATTTTCGTCTGGATCTCTGAAGCTTCGCTACGGGGAACCTTTCTCTCTCTCTTGTTTCGAACGATCATGCGGTTTGTCAGGGCATTATTTCACAGTCTATCAATCCACAGTCTAGTTTATTAGCACTTATGGCAACACCAAGTAGAATAAATGCGAAATAGAAAATATATTTAGAGAATTTGAAAATGCTGTTGTATTATCATCATCAGATTACTAGACTGCGGATTTTATACATGTATCATTAGGTATCGGTGCAATTTAAAATATTGGATAAATTAAAAGGATCTAAGAACGTCGACATATTATTTTCAATTTATAATGATTATTAAAGAAAAAAAGAAATTGTCTTTCGTTTCTTGCAATTAATGCAGATAATTTACTAGACAGCGGATTTTATACATTTATCATTACAATGAATTGGTGCAATTAAAAATATTGGATAAATTAAAAGAATCTAAAAACATCGATATATTATTTTCAATTTATTATGATCATTAAAGAAAAAAAGAAATTGTCTTTGGTTTCTTGCAATTAATGCAGACAATGTTTAGTTTGCATAAAGTTCTGCGATCTACTGATTACAAATTATTAAGCAAAGAAATAAATGTCTAAGCAGCTTCTTTGTCTTGCAATTGGTGCAGACAATTTTTATTTTGCATTCAAGTTCGCAGACTTTAAACCGACACTCGTGCTCTACTGGTTAGTTCGGATAATCGAGGTTCTACTGTATCGTTAATTAAACGAGTGATTAATTGTGGCGTGTTTGGAGTCATTTGAATAATAAAAAAATGTCACAAATATGATGATAACAGTTTCATGAAAAAATAATGAAAAACAAAAGAGTTGTCTCACTGGATAAGTATTGTCTCTCCGATACTCTGGTGTCTTTGGCTATTACTATGTCCAACGCGGGCAGCAAAAGATCGAAAAATACTGTTTGTGCACGATATAAGCAACAGTTTTGGTCCCGGAATTTTCATAAGTACCGAGGCATTACTGTAATTGTTGCTGATCTTTTAGTGTGAATTGGCCGTTTCAGCGTTGGTCAAACAAAATGGAGTATCGTCGAGGCACGGACCACTGAAAAATCGCGTTTACCTGGCATCTACCTCGCGGATAGATTGGGCAGGATAACAGTGACCTTCCGGGGACTGATTGACAAAGGGTGGCGGTGCGTCGAGCAGACGACCATGCGGGAAAATGACTTAATACGAGCACACGAGGGAGTTGGATGAGATGGCCCGTGGCGATCAACATCGGACCACCCAAGTGGTGATTGCCGTGGAGAGAATCTACGAGCCGCCATTGCCTTCTACGCGCTTAATAGTACTGGCTTCGCGTGCCGCATTCCTAGATCGTCCACCACGGTGGAGGCAGACGGAAAATTCTCGCCGGATATCGCCCCGGGGCCTCCGAACTTGTCCGTCGTACCTGCGACCGGCTGTCTTCCGACTTTTTTCGCATCCCGATCGATCAATGTTTGCTCAGCTGCTTCGTATTAAGTCTTTATGCATCGAACGTCCGATTTTTGCAAGAAACATTACAGGAATCATTTTCTAAATAACTGAAAACGTCCCGAGACACTTATTATAGTCTCTCGTTCAACGTACAAGTGGGACTTTAGTCAAATGCGTAAAGCTTTTTGCAATACAAGTAAAATTTTGGCGAAAGTGAAATTTATTTTTCATAAGGAAAATTTATTTATTTATGAGATGGAACTTAGCTTGCAAATTCTAGATCACTCATACCATCCTACATTACGCTTTACAGAACAATCATACCGTTATTCACGGCCACACTCACGCTATTCTCCCATACTACTTATAAGTAAAACTATTATTGGACTGCGAATTTTATGCTGTTGTTGCATTCACGATTGTGTATGTTTTAGCATAGAATAATATTTAACATATTTATTTCATTCTGTACTCAATAAGACATTTGGCACGTTGACTGGTATGTAATATGAAATATATGAGTGACTAAATTATTTGCATAGATTTAAACATGTATTCTTACGCTATTGTATTCAGTATACCACATTTGGTTAGGATTTGCGAAATCTAAGAAAGTTGAAAGAATTCTCACAGTACGATACATGTTCATTCTTCTATTTTCATTTCGTTAGTTAAATTACTTTAATCTTATTGGATTCTAGTCTTTAAAAATTAGATGACCAAAGTTAATGTTTGCATAAGACTGCAAGACATTAAAGTTAAATAGTTTGCTTCTACACTTATTCATCATTACATAGTGAAAATAATGTGACAATGTGCTTGTATTTGTCTGGTGTTTTTACCATTTTGTATATCATCTACTCGTTATTACATAACTTAAAAATGCTTACAACTCCGTCGAAGTAGGGGAGATTTGCCTAAATTGGACCACCATTGTAATTTGACCGATATAAGACATTCGTTTCGTAAAATAGGCAATATATGGTCGTTGCTCGAAATTATACTTGCCTGCTGCATCCATTTTTTCGAGAAAACACCTTGTGGTTATAGTTAATAAAGTGATTTTACTTTTTAAGAAGTCATTGATTAATGTTTTTACTGAAAGTGAAGAAGCACTTGTGCCATTTCAGAAATTAAACTTATTTAGATATGAATTGCTATGATAGTATTATTAACCTTAGTTAAAAGTAAGGTTAAGTAGAATTTTTTAAAATTTTTGTACAAGCCTCCCAGATTGAACCACATTGTAGTTTGCAAAATTGGACTGGTCCAATTTCAAGATTAATTAAACATTTTATTAATTTTTAAACTTTAGAAGAACTTTAGGGGAATTTCAAGTTTAATTAATATTTTGAATAATCTTTTAGAGGTATTTCAAGTTTAATTAAAAATTTTATTTATAACTGGGGATTTTATGCATTTATTACTACAATGGGTAGGTGTAATTTAAAACATCATTAAAGAAAGGATGCACTTTTTATCTGACTTTTTATTTTTCGCAATTAATGCAGACAATTTTTATTTTATAGAAAACTCCGCGGTTCAGTCATGACTGGATGCATTTATGACAAAATTGAACGGCTGCAATTTAAAACTACCGAAATGTATCTGCTAAATGTTGGCTTATTAGGGTAGCAATATAAATTTATTGAGATTGCTCGTAATTTTCAATATAAAAAATGCTTAGACAAGGAAATTTATTCCATTCTTTTCCATAAATGAATTTTTATGCTTTCAATAATTGTAAGATACAAGACCGGTCATTCGATCGTGGTAGGTTTAGTGTTAAAAGAATCTAGGAGTTTCGACTTACTAGAATTATTCAAGAAAGACAAACATTCCTAAGTGGCTTCTGTTTCTCGCAACAAATGTAAGAAATATTTATTTCGCATAGAGATCCGCAATGTAGTACATACGTACATAATGGCTAGTGTTGGACTTCGTATCTTATGCAGATTGTATGCATCGTTAAAGCACAGTGAATGACTCCGCTTCGGAAATTACTGAACAGCCCCCCCAACATTACGGTATACAAGCTTGGTACATATCATTGGACAGAGAAAAACAGGAGAGAAGATCGTTGATTTTTGCGCCGGTGACAGGAGAAATTAATCCAGTGAAAAGATTACGACGATATCCGGCGAAGCGTTACGAAAAAGCGACCGCAGTCTTGCGGTAGGTTGGCCGAGATCGGTGTCAGCTGATGGGAACGCGAAGAACGACCTTGGTATCCAATTTCTTATCTACATAACGAATCGAAATTTACATTTGATTCGAGAGCCTAGCCGTTCGTTTGACCCCCGACAGACAGATCTACCCAGACCAGAATTTGCATTCCGTTTGCGCATCCGATGCGGATCGGCAGGTTGCGCTTCGTTGTCCGTCTATCTGTTGCACCGATCTAATTACAATGTAATACCCTGGGAAACAAATATCGTAATTTTTTCTAGCCTAACCCCCCTAAATTGTGAGTCTTGGAAACGGGAACACGTGCAGCATTTGCTTGATGTTTTAAAATTTTAGTGAATTCATATAATTTTCAAAATGTTTAAAAATATTTGTGTTTCCTTATTTTTAAAATATCATTAAACATTCTTGATTAAAATACAATGCCTTAGACCAGGGATGGGCATTTTTATCTCAATTGAGACAAAACCGTCCCCACCATAGCGCCCACTGTCCCCCATCCGCCGTTACCATAGAGGAAGGACGTGTTTTGCCGTCGCGAGAAGTGCGCAGTCCTCGCGCATGAAAGAGAGGTTGGTAGGAGAAGCAGGCGTTTTCGGGGCCTCTACCGTGCCCATCACGGCCTTAGACGAAAAATGATGAGATTTATGTGTTACTTTAAAAAAAACATACGAAATTTTTAAATTTGATTTACCACTCAATTCAATGTATGACGTAGAATCTGGCGGAGGGGGATATATCAAATCTGGACACACAGATTTCGATGAAATTTTAGTGAGAGGTAGTTTCGGAAAAATATTTAACGTATTTAAACTTTTTTCGGTCATCGTCCATGTTGAAAGAGTGAAGTGAAAATCAACAACTTTAAGTGCTGTTTTCACCCTTTCAAAATTCACTCTTCCTATCGTCGCTTTCTTTGTAGCTTTTCAATGCAGTCTTTATAAAATTGCCGCATTTTAACGAGTCAGACTCGTGATGAAGATTTTCAACAAAGTCAAACAAATATGAATGTTACTTTCTTTTTAGACGAAATAAAATTGTATTTGTTGTACTCAACATGTAAGCATTAAAGCAAACGTAGCCATACGAAAAATATAAATTTTCTTTCATCATCTGGGAAATTTTTGAGGATAAAAATGTTCTAATCACTGTGGCTGTAGAGACAATATTACGGCAAGGAGTTAAAATGTATTTTTATAGGTTAGTTACTAGATTTTTAACTTTACAGAGTAGACAACAACATTTGATGTTAAACAGAACCAATTTAAATACACTTAACTAATTCCATTAAATTTTTAAAGAAATATTTAATTTTAAATCTGAATCATACAACATCTCCTACTAGGTAACTAGAAAAACTTATTTCAATAGCTTCTATGCTTTTACAAATATAAAAAAATTTACGATAATTTAAGACGAAACCAATTTCTATTTGGCTCCTGCATCTTGCAAGCGACCGATACAAGTTGCATCGTAAATAATTTTCACGCGTTCAGTCTGCACTAGAGATACCCATTACACGTGTACCTAAAATACACGTGTGCACGTGTAGTTCGTATATCCGTGTTGAAATCCGTGTATCAAAATGCCCGTAGGTATAGCCATGTATGGAAATATTTTTCAAATTACTTACATACATAGCAATTATATATTTGAATATTCGGGAATTTTATACTATACAAAATAATCACGCAAATGAATATGTGGGCATATTAATAGTACAATACTAAACTTATTAAAAATTGCGTGAATGTTCAATATGCATCTTTAAACTTGTGATCTCTAGTCTGCAACCGTTAAAGTTGGAGACGTTGCAAATAATCGTTTATTGTGGAATTATCCACCGTTGACCATAAAAGGGGAAATAATCCAATGGGTAATGATTATTTCACGGGAACGATGGAAGGGTACCTGATTGGGGAAAGACACCCCCTACCGCAGTCCCTAACTTTGAACCCGCAGTTCGAAAGGGGAGGGGGGGGGTGGTTGCAATACCTGTTACCATTGGCTAATTGACCTGTGAAACTGTTGTAGTCACCTAAAATTTCTTTAAGAGCGGCATACAGAATTTTGTTTCTATCATTCCGTCCGTGCCTGCCACAAGTGTCACTACTCTGATAGGGCACCTAAGTTTCGACCGAAGTGTCAGTTCTCGTACAATTATAAGAAGTTGTTATACTGATTTTCATAATGTTCCACTCCTCTGGGAATGTCAGCAAGAATGCTACTAGTTCAAGCGAGGTAATTATTTTTAACTTTTTAGTTTCAGAAGAGTGTTTAAACTTGTGAGAATTAATTCGGTGTTACATATTCGAATGTCAGTGTTCAAATTTTGAAAATTTGTTGATATTGTACATAGTTTTCTATACGTTCCTTTAATTGACGATTTTTATAGATCAACTTTAGTTTTATACTTTATAAAGCCGACGAGTGTTTTATTTACTAAACGAAATCGAATTTTCAAGTGTATACCTTTCACGTGCAAACATAAACCAATAAAAGAGAATGTATTAAGTTAACTTTTTCATATTGTTTTACTAGTTAGCTACTTTTATAAAGCTACATAAGAACTGTGTAAATGTTTATATACTATAGAGGTCATATATAAAATCCACAGTATACTAATATACAAATTTATGAAAGAATTTAAAAATCAACAAAATTAATACCGTAAACGATGTTGAATGTATTAATGTTTGAATAAGTGATGATGCATTCTCCTTCATTAGATTCACTTAGCAAAAACTTTAAATATTCCGTACCTAATCAAAATGTTTGCATTTTGTTACAGACGTCGGCCATTTTGACGGAGGGCACGAGGTCCAATTCGTCGGACGACTTGAGGGAACGCATCGCGGTGCGTTTCCTGATAAAGAAATCGAAGAGATTTAACCTTTGGAAGCAGCAGCTGGAACACAAGCTCCAACATAAACTGCAACAAACTCAAATCACTGTGAGGAACGAACCATCACAGGAATGTCTGCTCTATTTGGGCCTGGCACCGAAAAATGCGAAAATATTGGACCGGAAGGAGCCGAAACAAGTAAACGAAACGAATTCTCAGTTCCGGAAGCCGGAAATCTATGAGTGCACCTACTGCATGAAGTTCTTCTTTCACAAGACCCTCCATAGAAGACACATGATCCGTCATATGAAGAAAGTCCACAGATGCTCGTGGTGCAATCGAAAATTCACAACGAGGATATCGAAAAGGAGACACGAGATTTACTGTCGGCGCTAAATTGTAAAAAGAACATTGTCTTCAAGAAATGGAATATTTCATTTCTGTAATTATTTTATCCGTCGATCCAGTGAATCTATTAATTCTGTGAAAAATACAGTTTTCGAGTACCTGTATGGAGTGTTGCACGACGTAATCGAGCAGTGGACTCTATTTCCAATTGGCTGGCGTCTTGTGACGTCATTGAACCAAAGAAACGCTAAGGAGGGAAAATTGTGCTACCTGATTGCATGAGAAACTATATTTCAAGAGATTTACAGAAATTTTATAATTCAAGGGGCAATATTTTAAGATTGTATAATACGTGTAAGAATTATGTATATGTATTGTTTTACGTAAATTGCTTTTGTATTTCAAGCAGTATGTTATTTTAAGAGGCTTGACGCGAAAATAATGTATTTTATAGTTGTACGAAGGAATGTATCTCCTTTTTTACTTCACTGTGTTGTACACAACAACGGCATCTTGCCATCGTTTCTTCTATCTACTGTTTTCGAAAGAAAAGACACGGGCCTTGGGCTTTATCAGTTATTACTCGTTTGTTTTTCGTTTCGAATGACTCAACGTGATTCATGGGATTCTCGAGGCTCGTGGGATACTATGGAAAACCTCTCTCGGTTAATAACACCAAAACGTTTAAACTAAATTATTCTTAAGTACGCACATTAAATGAATAAGTATAATATTACTCCATAAAATAATGGCCATGTTTAAGAATATACTATTGTTCGTAAACTACTATTGCTTTGCGAGGTTATTTGTACTTCGATTGGACGCGATTATGTGAAAAATATAATTGAAAATTACACGCACGGAGAAACAGGAACTTGTTGCAATACAATCTTGTAATAAATTATATATGACTATAAATCGCTACATTACTACCTAATATAAAATTGTTAATAGTTAAACGATGTAATAATAAGCTTTTTTAAACACTCTAAGAATAAAAGATATTTATAACTGTCGCCCTACTATAAATCTTTGCAGTTACCCTAACAAATGTAAAGAAAATGGTATTTTTTAGTATATCACATTTAACAATTATTTTAATAAAAATCTATTACAAAATACGTCAAAGTAAAACGTATTCTAACTTCCATTTTCACAGCGGAAGAAGCCTCCCGATAGAATGTTATTTGGCCATTTTGTTCGAGCATCGCGTGACAGTAATTAATTTCTGTACTGAATACGTTCCAAGATGCAATCTTTAAAATTAAACCATTGAATGGTGCAAGGTGCCTTCCAATTATCGGAGCATCATTTTCTTTCATTGAAATACCGTGCGGCGCACGCGTACATTGAAACCACCGGCAATTTTTCATAAAAACCGTTTTATTCGTGCATGCTTTATCCAGTTTTTCAACTGACACGAAACTATGGAGGCGAAAGCATGAATAAAGTTGGTGTTTAGCAATTTCGTGGCAAAATCGATTACTTAATACTCTTCTATACAACTTCGATTTTATAGGAAACAATATCAAAGAAAAATAACCATATTCAAATTTCGGGTTTCATAATAGTATTTACTAACATTTTAATATCACAATTTCGTGTTTTATAATAGTATTTACGGTCGATTTGATACAATATCACTTTTTCTTCCTACATCTTCGATTTTACTTGAATCAGTCTCAAAGAATAATTATTATAATATTACACTGTAGTTCAATAACTGTATCAAATCTTATAGTACTATCTATCACAGTTTGATGCAACTTTTTTTTGTTCCTGTGCAACATCGACTTAAAAGTGCATGCCTTATAAAAGTATTTTTGATTTTCCTGCAATCAATACCAAAGATAAACTTTTATATGAAAATAAGATTAAAATTTTGGGTCTCGCAGCAGTATTAACTATCTTCCAAATCAGTTTTGAAGGAAGAACACGCATTATTAACAGTGATTTCGTTATAAAAACGCGTCATTGCGATCGGATTAGCACTTGTCGGTTCCGAGAGTATGAATGAAAATACTCGTAGTGTCTCCGAAGTATACTAATGTTGTACGATCTCGTTTTACAGCACGGACAACGTAATTGTTGTTTTACATGGTAGACCTGGTGTCTGCGACTGACAGATCGACTATAGAATCGTTTAAAGCAGTACATGCACGTGTAAACTTTCGGCACAGCGAACATGTCATCAACTTTCTTCCGATCGGTTTTCATTGGATCGGTTATCTGGACCAGTCCGTCCTCCATTTTTCTTTCGGGACGATCGTCGGGCGTCGATCGAGCTTCGTTGAGAAAACTCAAGTAAGCCTCGTCGATACTATTATCCTCCAAGTAGTTCAATGCCGAGACATCGTCGAATAACGCCAGTAACTGTAACATTTCGTGTTTGACGGTTCAAAGTCAAAACAATCCGATTCATAATCTTCCTAATCTCGATTTGACTCTAGTTCTCGCTGTCAGTGAAAATTGACTGCACTTTCTGCGTGTCATGAATTTTTACTAGGCCGTTCATAGTGTTAATTAACACACACCCTTCACGAATTAATTTATTTCTTAGATAAATTATCTTCACCGTGTCGGTATGTATACGAAAATCAACCAGAGAAATAATAATCTAATTACATTTTTATTTTGAATCATTTGTGATCCTACTTTAAGGGTGGGTTCATCCTTCAACTTTGAATTTCGTAAATTGCATTGACAAATGTTAAAAATCAAGTGCACAGCGAATGAGACGTAAAATTCGTATTACGAACTGCATTGTCTCTGCATTAACGAAATAATACTATAAAAAATTATTTTTCTTTGCGCTACTCTTGCTACTCACGTAACGCGAATTACAATATTCTTACTTCATAAAAATGGAGAAGAAATTATAAGCTGCTGTACTATGTCTTATTAACCCTTAGCACTCGAATGGCGACTGTGAGGCGCCGCTACAAATTGTTACACCATTATTCAGAATATTGTTTACATGATTAAATTTGTTTATATGTAATAAAATACAAAACATTCAGGTATTGTATGAGGTACTATATCAGTTTCGTACGCATCTAATGAAAAAAATTATGTACAATGGAAATATTCTAGGTTAGAAGAAATGTTTGGTCTTTCAATTGAAATAGCTCCGAGCGCAAAGGGTTAAAAATCGGTTCAGGGGTAGTTAAAACTAATACATTATCTTCGTGTGCACCAATTGTTAAAAATATTGATTTGTGTTGTCACATTATAATATCTAACGGAAAACGTGAAAAATCAAAAATTGTTGTTGCGTAAGCACGAAAATTAATAAATTGATTATACTTCCCTCGCGTGGGCAATTTCAAAAAAATGTCTACCTTGGTCTGTCAAACAACTGATATTAGCTTCCTGTTGATATCTAATGTTTTTTGCTAACACTATATAAAATTGATATAAAGTAGTAGTACATACCTCGTAATCAACCTTGCAGTTCGACATGATCACGTCGAAGAATAACCAATATTTAAATAATTACTTAATATTTGGAATGGAACAACTTCGAGTGTACTGTGGGCATCGATACGTTTCGGTACACGGGCAATCGGAAAATGACACATCTTTGCAAAGGTTTCATTTGCCGTTCACGTCGCTGGACTAAACCAACCCTTGGCCGTGGTGGGGGTATCTCATTAACCTGACCGAGTTGGGGGAAAATATTTTAGGACCGCTCAATCTGCTTTTCGCGTTAGAAACTGGGCCCTCCGACGTTTCACAAATTTGCATTAATTAATAGTATACCGACACTGTTCTGAACGTAACTATTTATTTTATTGGTAAATATCTAAAAAAAAAGGGACTCCTCACCGAATTTGATGGGCTTTGGTGATATATGAACGTATCTCAAAGGATTTTTTGAATCTTAAAAGTTGTTGGTTTTACAGACGTGTAAAATAAAGAGTCTATATTTTTTTCATTAAATTACAACGTCTGAACTATCTGTCTAGAATTGTCTAAACCTCGTGGGTGGGTCTGTGCTACAATCAAGGACATTGTCATTTTTGAGATACATATTTATTGGTGTGCTTGGCCCTAAGGATTCGTTACGGACTTGAGTAAGCCTGAAGGTTAAGTGTTTTGTTTTGAAACGAGAAAACAAACCAGCCGTACTCCGGTCAATGACAATTGACGCATCGCAGGCCCACGCGCAGCGGAAAGGCGACATCAAGTTCAAGAGAAAGATCCTTGGACAAGGGATCTCTTTGCAACGTCCTAGGAGGCTTACGTAGGAAAAATGAAATCACGGAGTTAGTAGGCACAATTCTGAACCGTGATTCCTGAGCCCTGAACTGGTGATTCATCCCCCTTTTATCTCTACCAAAGGAATGATCTCTTCCCGAGCTATGTTAGGGAATTGGAACTGTTGGAACATATCGAACCGTTAGAACGCAAAGAACATATCTAACCGTTGGAACGCAAAGAACCTTTAGAATTTTTAGAATTATTTTGAACTTAATAACTTGTTCACTGTCCTAAACGAGAGCGTTGATTGCCTTGAACCAGCTGCAATGTTAAACAGAACGCTCGAAACACTATCCAACTGATGAAAATGAGTTTTTACAAAAACTATCTTTACAGAACAATTTATATTACGGTTATCATTGAAGAAGACTGTTCTTTTAGGCAGAAATATTAAAACTATATATTTGTATTTATAAAAATAGTTTATTATAAAATAGTTCTGAATGTCCATTCTTTGTCAATGATAATCTCTCTGTAATCACTTTATTTGTGTTACAACCCGGACTGGAAGAAGCGAGAGGCTGGCGGGAAGATTATTACCCTGTGAATATAGTTTGTATTCGTTGTTTTTTTTGCGTGGTCTAATCTGATACAGAATCAAGGAGGCGCTATGTTTATGAAAAGCGAGGATGAATCTGACGCGAAGTCAGGGAGTCTCTAGAAATGGAATCGAACGATTTACAACACCAGCAGGTGAAATCCGCTATTTTTGAGTTAGTACACATGGCATTTGTAGCCTTCTTCTAATTAGCATTGGAGTCCAGTGATGTCAGATCCACCCAAAACTGGTCGATTTTCCTCTCCTCGTTTTCCCCTTCCACTATCCCAGCCGGTTTCGATATGGCTTCGATAGAAGGTGAATAGCTTTCAAGAAATAGAAGGTAATATTAATTATGTTATACTTCTGATAAACAGCATATATAAACAGCAACACTAACTACTTGCTTTATTAGAAATGTAAACAATTTTTAAGAAAATAAGTAGTACTAATAATGAAACTTTGCTATTATTTGTTATGGGAACTATTGAGTTCTGACACATGGTTCCTGTGACACTTCTTAACCCCATGATGCGTAGAGTACAAAGCAATAAAAAAAGTTTGACCGTGAAAATCAGGGTCAAGGACAATTTTGCGGCAACTTTTATTACAAATCTTCATCGATCCGAAGATGTAGAATGCGCCTATGGCAGCCAAGACCAAACATTTCTTTACACCCTGTACAATTATGGCTTAGGAGATTTTCAAACAACAAAAATCACAATATTCAATGTACTTCGATACAGATTTAATTTCATCCTCAAATATCGAGACGTATACTTTCGGAGTAATACAAGCAGTGTCGCCAGTCAACCCAAAACTGGGTTGATTTTTCTCTCCTCCTTTTCCCCTTCTACTATCCCATTCCACTACCTGAGCACACTCCAACGTCCCCCACTAAGACCGTAGACTGGTCACGTGATGTGCCGCGCAACGTGTTACATATTACTCTGATTATCAGAGAGGTGGTAAACTGTATTCCCCTCGATTTAACCTATCTGGCATCACTGTTTGAGTCAGGCCGTTGGAACTTATGAAAGCGTGCGCTTGTAGGGTCTAAACCCCAACACAACAGTGATTATTGACGTGTCATAAACCTCCAGATGCGACACAGGGCACAGGTAGGTTTGCTAGGCGCGCGACCTCCTTCGGTCACGGTACAACAGAGGCCACTTTCTTGGGGTCAGTTTGAATCTCCCCCATCGATCTCCTGACGTGAACATAATAGAGAACTATTAGGCAACACTGATTCGATGTGTTTATGAAAATGGGAGACAGTTTAACCTGTTAACTGGGGAGGAGTCCCTTTGTCTAGATATTTACTACTTTATTACTTAATCCTTTGATTTTTGGCAAGAAAACATTTTCTCCTACTTAACTACAGTAAACTTAACTACAGTACTTAACTACAGTGCCGGTCCAATTGGCCGGTCCGAGATTATGTATTTTTGATTTGTTGAAATTATAAAAACTATAGTAAGACATGATTGAATCAAATTTTTAAATCAAACATATACTAGAAAAAAAACGTGGTAATAAAAGTAGCAAAGAGTCTAGATAAATTCAATGTTGCAATTTGTATAAAGCAATATATGCCAGTCACTTCTTGTGCTCGGTGGATTTACAATTAGTGTGAAATGGATGTCGACGAATATCCAAGTATTCATATACATTCCCTCAGCAGTTGCATTCCAAACAAACTTGTAACTCTCATATATGCGCCTCAAGAAGCACTCATTAATTTTCTGTTTTAAAAACAGTGAAATCTTTGATTCATCTATAATTGTAATTTGATGTGTTCTAAAGACTGTAAAATTATTCATTCTTTTACGACTAAATTGTAATTTGATGTATTTGTTGAAATGTGAAATTACGGTTAAAACGTAATTGATTGAATTCGAATGAAAAACGAAAGTTGGAAACAATCAAGGAGGAATCTTTTGTGCAATCACTGTCGAAGAGAGTGAACGCTTCGGGGACGAGCGCACGCCCAATTTTTTAGTTTATTTTTCTTTCTATATGATCGACATTGTGGAATGTTAGAGATTTTACCATAATACGTTGATTGATTAAACTGTATATGTTCTACTGCTATTTTAAAATCCTAAAAAGTAAGCAATAATAGACGAATTTCATACTTTCGTACTTAACCGTTTGAGTGCCAAGCAGCGCGATCGCGCTGTTGAGATTTTATGTCGAGAAAACCCAGCACATTTCGAGCATTGTGGACAACTGACGGTGCGTTACCGATTGTTGAAGTCGAGCGCTCGGATCTACTGACGCAAGTACATCACACAGCTACTTTTAATGTAATAGTACATTTTACAATAGGTAGAATAATACTATAATAATGCAATAATACATTACAAAATAAAATAAAACAAGCGCTATCGCGCTGCTTGGGTCTTTTCGTAGTCATTTAAAGAAATCGCGGTTGCGCTGTTTGGGATTGTTCGACAGTGTTTTTTCAATATCCCCTGGGACTCAAACGGTTAATAGTGTCGCCTCGTGTAATAATCTTGGAAACATATGTTAGATCACTATGGTGCACAGACGTCATCTCTGAAGGGCTAAAAGGATTCCGAAAGATTGTTTTACCCTAAATTGAAACTGCACAACCATAAAGATGAACATACTTCTATTTTTCTCAAAAGTGTTGAATCTATCGAAGTTACCTATTTTTAATGATAAGCTAGCTTGCTAACGCTCCGTTATTTTATTAGCGCTTTATGAAAGTGAGCAATGCATGCCTTCTGCATTCATTAGAAAAAATTTCTTTTTTCAGAGTGACTTTATCGCGATACATTTTGAAAATTTCCCAGAGCAATCGTGCACAGCGATTCAAAAATGAGAAAATGTACATGCGCATGTATCAAGAGGGCTGGGCTCGATCGCAGGTTGCAAAATGAACAGATAACCGAACACGGGCGACGATCGTTTCTTCCCGACTCGGACATCTGCATGTTATGCTCGTATATTAGCCAATATTTTAAATTCTGCCGCGCATCCTATTACGGTGTTGACAGATTTGCGCCATGCAGCCGACACGGGCTTCCTGCGGCGGAAGGTGCATCGGTTGCAACTAAAAACGAAAAAATCGCTGAAAACACCGGCTATCAACTTTTCCTCGCACTCGTTCGTCTTTTATCAACATTCTGACACCGGAGTACCGCGCGCATGATTAACGAGGCTATTCTCGAAAAGGGACGCACCTGAATTCTGCGTCGTACACACAGGATCAACGCTGAAAGACTACCTTCTATGTCTCTCATTCGATTTCTCATAGAAAATATATTTTTTGGATTGTCTCAAAAATTAGTTTTGCTTCCGATCAATGTGCACAATGCTAATTTAGAATAATTCAGTACTTCAAATTCAGGAAATGTAAAAACAATCGCTATTGATACATATATACATTGTTTGTACATGCTCGTATTGTTTAACGACCTTAAATGCCCATATTAAGAAAAAACTCTTAGAGTAACCTAATAGATTCCTAATAACCTAATTTAGAGCTACGAAACTAATAAAACAATGGATTAAACTCTATTTTGGAGGACCAATTTTTTAATCTTTTTTATGCAGTCCTATAGATTTCGACGAAAGGCACCGAAAATGAAAATCTTATTGCCAGGAGTTCACTGGTTCAGAAGTTATACGCGCGTAAAGTTGAGCACTTATAAGCCTTTTTGACAAGTTAAAGCGCCACCATATTGGTACATTTGCTAGGTGATACACGTAAGATGAATCGTAATAATAAAGAACAAGTAAGAACAGAAGAAATTTGTAGCGAACATTATAGAATTATATAAAATAATCTTTCGGAAAATTGATTTATATATATATATATATATATATATATATATATATATATTCGCACCATTAAGAATGAAATAAAAATTGATTTTTTAAAATAAAAACGGCGAGAGTCGGGTGAAACCTTTTACCGAACATTACAAAATTACATCGAATAAACCATTGGTATAAATCAATTTCTTTGAATATTCATGATCTGCAGTATGTGAACATTTCCTGAATGTCATAAATTCATTAAAATCCGCAGGCTATTTTCAATGCATGTAACACTTTCATTCAAAACCAAATTTGAAATTCGTGCGTCTTTCGTTCGACAAGAACGCAAAAGGTTGCGCGGAATCAATTTACACGATTTGCACGTAATCGTTTTGTTCCCGACTAACCTGGACGCGAAATAGTTAATTAAGATTACCTGCTAATTAACTTGAGCAGCGAGCACCCGATTTTTCTGGCGCGGTTCTGATTTTTCCCGGTCGCTAGAAGTCTCAATAAATTTACTGCGTTATCTGGTATCTCTAATTCGAACCGAACGTAGCTGAATTAATTACACGGGCTGAGCAACGTGCCGAACAAAACGAAACGCACGCGCGCGCAACCAATAAATAAGATGACGCGCGATGCACAGCGTGTTGCACAGCGCACTAGATCGCATATACATACATGGTACATACATATACAATATAAGAGCGATTTGAGTGCCACGGGGACTATGATGCACCGCGATGAACGCTCCATTTGTAAGCGGAATGTTATTGCGATCGGAACGGTATACTGGTATTAAACGGTGATATACAATTATTACCGCGCATCGATAATTAGCGATTTGATGGAAGCCAGCTACCCACGTTGCGTCGAGACGTGATGGAAATACGAGTGAACCCCGTACACACCATGAGCTACGTGGGTGGGTTGCTGAAATGCATATTTTCATTCATATTTTCGTATCTGTAACGTCACTATGTTCGCAGAAAAATGTTTAATCTGTTAAGCGTCGAACATAATCAGCCTCTCTTTCCTCAAAGTCAAAATAATTTAAGCAATAATGACAAAACTGAAAGTTTCATCATAGTCAATAGTGGATGCTACTTTAACTCTTTTGCGTTTTGTAATACAAGTCCGGGTAAAATTCGATTTATTTAAATGTATTTTCCGAGTTATACAAATGTAATCAAGTCTTGACTTGAAATGATTATTTCAGGAGACATTTTAATCGAAATATTGCTAGGAAAACCTTGAATAAAGAATAAAGTTTACGTAGAAGACTACATTGCTCGATATAAAGAACATACTATAAACAAATGTCGTAAAATATCGTTTGGCATGTTACAAGATGTGAAACGATCACTATTATTCTATTGGTTCTAAAAATGTCGAGATGAAAGAGGACGTTCCATCGAACCCTTTTTGTAAATAATTATTAAGTAAATAAATGTAACATTAGTAAGAGAGTGAGGCTTTCATAGCAATATTTGAATTAAAATATCTCCTAAATTAATCATTTTTCGACATACACGGATTAATACTGTTTTATAAGGAATAGAGGGCTGCATCAATTAGTACATAAAAAGATATACACTGTTCCATTTAAAAAATCAAAGTTGACCTTCATAAGTCATTGACAGGTCAATCTACAAGAAAACAAGAGTAACCTAATCATTGTAATATGTCAAAAAAACTCGTCGTTTGGTCCAATATTGAAAAATTTCCACTTCATTTTGCTCCCGATAGTATATGTATACAGTCAGTATGTTCCACAAAATTCGCAAATTGTCCTCTTCATCTTATTCCTGTCATAAATGTATAAAATTCAGTCTAGTTATTAGTATTTTATTTGCCACAGCTGTCCTCATTTCAATCACTGTCTACCATTTTACATCGACCCCATAAAATTTACGACATCCTATAAATTCGGAAGTGTACAACGAGAGAAAAGTTTGAATGCACCGCGTGAGTTCGGACACTATGGGTGCGAGTAATCAGTTAATTAGGCGACGTTCACCATGGAACCACGAAGGAACAGCGTCACTAAAGTGAGAACAATCAGGAATCAATATTAAGGAGGAACGCCAGGTTGCCTTCCGGCAGGCCTGCCGGGTTGTCGACCTGCAATGATTTACTCCGATCGATGATCTGATATGCAAATTATATTCGCGTGGTAGGGGGATCGGTTACCTCCACCGCAACCGACTTAAGCGGACTCCACAAAGAATATTTAAACAAGCTTGTATCGGTTAACGTATACATTCTACGACCATTGTACATGCAGGTATATACGTGTTCCATTAAAGTCGCTGAACACGGAATATGATAATGAATCCTCTCGTGACAACTGTGCACCCCTCATGTTTCAAAAGTGTTCATCCCTGAAAAATCGAAGCCTGTTTGTTTGATGACACGACCAAAAATTTTAACACTCTGCGAACGAGGATTTTTTTAAATATTAGCTATATTTTCGTCAAATGACAAGATCGTATGTCAATTCCAACATTCTAGGAAAAAGGGAAACTGTCGTTTTAGTATTATTATTATTATTATTATTATTATTATAGAATATAGAATATAACTAATCGTCTATTATTTAAACGATTAGATTATTCGTATGCAACTTGAGGAATTAGATACGCGAACCTGATGTCGCCAATATGGCGACATTCGTCTTCAAAGAATTAAAGCGCTTGTTGATCCTTCTGGCAAAATTGCATTCTTTGATCGATTACTGGTCTGTATGCATAAAGCGAAGTAAATGCTGTACCTAGCAATTTTTGAAATAAATACTCGGTTCTGCATGCATAAAAGACAAGGAATTATGTACCTGTCGCAACCTGCTTTATTGTTCCACTATGTACCCGGTAACAATCATGCCATGGATGGCCCGCGCAAATGGCGCCATAAAAATGGATCGGATCGGTTGCTGGGAATTCCCAACGGTTCGCAAATCACCCTGTCCCTTCCGCACATAAACAGCGGATTTTCGTCGACATTTTACAATTTTAATTGTTATAGTCTAAATACAGTCCGCCCCACTAGAGCGTGCCGGCGATATTTCTGTGAATGTTTATACAGGGTGTTCATTTGAAAACTTTCCAGCCGAATATCTCGAAAAGTATGAAAGATATTAAAAAGTGTAAAACACCTGTCCATGGATTTCGCGGGGAAAGAGGGGGCAGTATCAATTTTTTATTTGGGTGTCGTTTTTAAAGTCATTTGAAGGTCAACTTTGTTTTTTCAAATGGAAACCTATGCCTTTTATTATGGGATCTTATTGTACGTAAAAAAACCAGTAATTTTCGTAGGATACTTTTTTAATCTGCGCACTAGTTTCGGAGATATTTAAAGAGAAGTAGAGCGAGTCGTACTTATACTGCGAGAAAGTTTGTAATTTCTTTATAACTATAACAAATTTGCAAAATGTTCTCCGTTTTTTTTTTCTAAACAATAATATAGAGGATTCTCAAATTCTGAACGAACATTTTTGAAGGTATCTGTTGGAATCTCTACATTCCGGTACAAACGCTCTACTTCTCTTTAAATATCACCGAATCTAGTGCGCGGATAAAAAAAAGTATCCTACGAAAATTGCTGGTCTTTTTACATACAATAAGATCCCATAATAAAAGACATAGGTTTCCATTTGAAAAAACAAAGTTGACCTTCAAATGACTTTAAAAACGCCACCCAAATAAAAAACTGATACTACTCCCCTCTTTCCCCCGCGAAATCCTTGGACAGGTGTTTTACACTTTTTTAATATCTTTCATACTTTTCGAGATATTAGGCTGGAAAGTTTTGAAATGAACACCCTGTACGTATTTGTAAAAACTGTATATCTGTCGAATCTGCACTTACAACACTAATCCGCTTTTACTTAACCTTTACTGCACACGCCGTATAAAAATTTCATACGGTACGCATCGGGTTTTACACACCTCAATAACTTCAAACGGCAGAAACGTTTAAATTATTTATTATTTTGAGTCCGAGCGTAAAGTAAAGGTTAATAATGGACACAGGTTCCCCCATTATTGATCATACTCTGGCAACGTTTTGGTGTGCTTTCTACTAATGTTTTCGCACGAAACAAGTAGAGACCTCTATATTTTTCAAATACAGCCAGTTCGAATTCTGAATTTGAACATACATTTTTCATTATGCTTCTACTTTATAAAAGACCGACATTTTTTATGGAATTTGTGTGTTGCGACCGGGATAGCTTGCCAATCACAATTACACATTCTCTATCGTGCAATGTGTGCATCCGCGGCTTTGATGATTGAAGTCATTACTCTTTTATAAAGTCCATTTGCTTCCAGTTTTAGTAATCCAGTGTCAGAGTGTATTAGTATTTGAAATGTACTTTCGATTGATATTACATTTTTTCAAAATATATTAATACTTACAGTGTTATCGCCAACGCGTTCTTGTGGAACAGACTGTACCGTGCAAAATACTTCAACAAATCTTGAACGTTACGACTCAATCGAGTGATTTATGGCAACGCGGTGAGTCGGTGTTTGGATTGCCTTATTCGAAAAACAAGTCGACCACCGAAATGGAACGAAAGTGCTGACGATTTACAGTATCAAGTAGACGTGTTTGAAAATTTTTTATTGAATTCTTGCATGTGGTTATTGAGGAATACAATTTCTAGTAAAAGGACACGAGTGTACAGCTTTGAAACTGTCCTCCGTGTTAATATAATAATACATAGATCCGCAGGCTAATTATTATCATCAATTTATCCAAATTATTAAAGGAAGAAACATATTTACTTGCTTCCGGTAGCATGCAAATGATACAAAATACAAATGTTCTGCATCGATTACATGCTACCGGAAGCAAGTAATTATTTGTTTCTTACTTTAATAATTTGGATAAGTTGATGATAATTAGATTGCGGATGCCTTCATGACAAAAATGAGTAAGCCAAATACAAAATTGAAAAGACATTTGAAGGATTTAAGGATATTGTTATAGTATTTTCGACTTTTTAATGATTCAAAGAGAAAATACATTTCCGTTTAACTTCGGCCTCGTACAATTGACTTGGATAATTTATATATGATGATTTTTGAGAGAGATTTTTGCAAATTTTTGCATGACGATATTTAATGAACTGTCCTGAACACGATGGCGTAGTTTAATACTATATTATGAGTAAGAAAATATGTTCAAACAGAGATCGATATGAAGGATATGAAGGAAAAAATTTAATCATACCGTGTGATAGTGTGAATTTTCAATCAACAATTATCTCCGGATAATTGTGAAGCTTGTATTAGTTTGACGAATAATGAATATTCTTTCATCTAAGTTAGCCTAACTTATTTAGCCCCTGCCTCGTAAGCAATTTGCTCTTGAATTGCTATGAATTTAGCGTCAAAGGCGTCAAATATCGAGTCATCTGTTTCCGCATTAGGATCGGTATTTGACTGCAAAGTTCATGCCAAGGGCCCGTGTCAAACCTTGCATTCGTTGATGAGAGCAGGTCGGTCACAGTAAGAGCGGACCTAATCTTGCTATAAGAGTAAATATCGGTCAAAATAGGAGAAAACCTTGCTGTAGGAGAGAAAATGAAGAAGGAAATAATTAAAAATAAATTATATAATTTTTAAGATTAAATGAAATTCCGTTTTCCTGTAAAAACGTCGTTTACTTCAAGCATGTTTCCGCATTAGGCTCCGTACTTGTCTGCAAGTTTTGGTAACAAAGTCATAGCAAATAGGGACCAAGTTTTGCTCCAAGTAGGGTTTGGCACCAAAATTACTGCCTTTTACTCGCAAATTATGATACAAACATTGCGCAGCACGAAACAGGTTTGACTGATTGGGTAGTTCCTTCTTTTCGTAGTGCATATCATTGAATTATCACTTAAACTTTATATTTTATTTATGTGAAAAAGAATTATATTATATTTAAGTTTAAGCGATAATTCAATGATACCAATACGAATTCAATTGTACCAATACAAATATTGTGACACGATCAAAAGCAAGGATTATTGGTTGAGTTGAAAAGAAATCAGATCATTTTAAAATGAAAAGGGACCATTTATTGACCGAAAATATAAATGTTCCACCTAGATTCTATTTTTGTAGCAGCCAGTTTAAATTATTGAATGTATGTATTAAGTTCAATAAGAGAATTAGCATTAATCTCGGAGAAGCTTGTTTAAAAATATGTCAAAGAAAATTGATATGGTTTGAATGGATCATCTACCATGAAATCGTCAAACCTTTCCACCATCCAATGGCGAATACTCATTAAAATACTGCCGATTATTATGCAAAATAAATGTTGTATGCATTAATTGCAAGATATAGGAATCAAATAGAAATTCATTTTCTGTTGTAGCGGTTTTATTAAGTTGTAAGAAATGTATGGATACTCTTAATTCGGCGCAGTCCATTAAATTAATTGATTAAATTTTTAAAAATTTTCGATGTCATGTAAAAGAATTATACTGACATACCAAACTTTGTTTTCAGCTGGACGGTCGGCAACGGGAAATCAGTTCTCAACTACCCATTACTTTTGCGCCAGGTCAATAATACGTGGAAGCTCCCGCGAATTATACGAACCATTCATCAATGATCGACCGACGAGGGCAACCAAAGTTAGCGAAGCAGCTTTAATTCGCTTCGAACGACTGGGATGATTAATAATCTACAGGAGTCGCGGCTATTTAGCAGTCATTAATGAAATTCGATAGTGATTAATCTCTATTAACTCGTCCCCGGTTGATCGGAAAGCAATTAACGGACGATCAGGAGAACATCCCCCAGCGCCCATCGGGTGGCGCGTGCACAGAAATAAGGGAACGAAAACGATTCCATAAACTTTAATCAATACTCCGAGAGATCGTGGCATACAGGGCCTCTCACTCTACTTTTCACCACCTTTCTCTTTCGCATTTGCATCGAAATGGTTTATCGTCCGCGCAAATAAAATTTCGAGGCTCGCTCTCCCGTGTAACATTAAATCATTTCACGGGGTGTTCAGGAGTGTATTTATCATGGATCTGATAGCAAGCCTCTCCTCTTTTCACCTCGCCACACGCACAGAACACCGGGGATAGGATCGAGTTCAACGTCTAGTTGCGAATCTGCGTTAATCCTAATCAAAAAGCTATATACATACATACAGGGTGTCTCAAAATATTTGACCATAACTGCAGGAACGGGTTCAATATGCTAAAATAATGAAAAAGTTCATATAAACATACACGGTGGTTCACACAATTGTTTCAGACTATAACTTCGTTACAAGTACAGTTACAGAAAAACATCAAAGGAAAAGAATCTCTTCAAACGCTTGCTTCTCCCACCAACCTCTCTTTGTACCAACCTGTCCTTGTTGCCCCATTGTACCGCGCTTGCTGGAAGGGAACAGAGAGCGCTACGGTGTGGACGGTTTTGCCTCAATTGAGGCAAAATTGCCCATCTCTGGTTTATAGAGTTCTACTTCGGTAGGACCTTATCTTTTTTTAAGTGCAATGGTGCATGTGCGATCAACAATTACATTATTTTTTTAAATGGAAATGCATACTTTTTTCTACATAGATAGATTCAGTTCGTCATTCGACGTAAAAAAGCATTCGAACAGCGTTGTCGCAAATGTATTCAACGTAATGAAAAGAAGCGTTTGGGCATCTTCTTCAATAAAGACATTTTTTAAAAATGTCTCGATAACTAATAATTTTTTGGCCAGTATTCATTTCTCTAGATGTAACGCTGTCACATAAATGGCAAATTGTTTGCTGGTCAAATTCAAACTGGACTTTGAAAATGCAACAAAAGAAATTCATCCAATCATTCTTTGGATTTTCCAAGCCTTATCTCTACAATTTTGGCACAATTTAATACAGGACCTCATGGTTTTATAACTCTTTCGTAACCAAGAAATTTTTTAGCTTTTCTAAAAATCCATAAAAATTTACAAAAATAGTTTCAAGTATGTAATTTAAGACTAAAACATCAAATGTTCCAAAGAAGCTAAGGAAACTTCGTATTTCGATCTAGGTTTTCGGATTTTGTTCAAATTCGAAAATGCTGCAATCTTTAGTGATATATGAACGTATGTCAAATCATTTTTCGATATCTACAGATTTGCAAAGTGAAGTGTCAACTTTTCTTCATTAAATTATAACAATTGAACTAAAAAACAAATGAAAATAATATTTTAGAAGCTTATAGTGATGATACAAGAGTATCTAATAAAAAATATTTCAGTTGAAAGAATGTTTTTCCGCCATTCATTTTGCAATTGCTTTAAACAAATTCGGTGTTTTTTTAGCGGGCAAATTTTAAAAAATTTGAAAACATGAGGTCATAGCCCATTGTCTTCCCTTTAGAGATCTGTTTTAGAAAATGTGACACTTTAAAAATGTTGAAATTAAAATTATTTCAAGTGAACGCTGCACCGCGATTTACCGTCTGGTACGGTCGACGAGTGGTAAGAGCAGCGGCCCACAGTGGTCTATAACGTGAAATTAAGTGCATTATGCCAAAAAATCAACTTTCTCATATACAGGGTGTTCGCGATAGTTTGTACCAGCGTTTGTTTCGTAAACAGTAAACATTAGAAAAAAATGGAAGAGGAGAAAGTTGTAGTATATTTTACTAGCAACATGATAGCTATCTCAAATTTTTTTGTTTTTAATAATTTTCTAGAATCAAAAGTGACCTTCCTTATTTCAAATGTAATGTTATATATTTTTTTACATCATATGAAAACGGACATTAAGACGAGTTCAACCATGCAGTATAATATGATGCTATTCAGGATTATAAGTGGGCAGAAATAAAATAAATAAATTTAACTTTTCAATGTGACTTCCATTAGCAAGAATGCATTTCTGAGTTCTGCTGACCACACAGCTTGTAGTTTGTGTTAACGGCGTACTAGAAATTTTACATTTATTTCTTCTATTACAGCCCAAACATTAAAAACAAAAAATTTGGGCTGAACTGTACTTTAGAGGACCAAAAATTTTCAAGTTTTCTGTATGTGATGTTACACTTTTTGACGAGAAAATGATAGACGTGTAGGTTTTAGTACACGAATTCATGTTTTGGTTACCGGAGTTCACTGGTTGAAAAGTTATGCACGTGTAAACATGAGCAATTTTAAGCATTTTTGACAGGTTAGAACGTCGCCATATTGAATATTCGTTGGGTGGTAGAGGTAGGACTGTTGAGAGCATGCGCTGGGTAGATGGTGGGTGTTCAGCGTATCGGCTAAGTAGTACTGAGCGGTATAGTCCAAGTTGGTTTGGGGTTAGTTAATAGTGATCAACTTTACGCGCGTACAACTTCTGAACCAGTGAACTCCTGGCAATAAGGCTTTAATTTTTGGTGTCTTCTTGTCGAAATCTATAGGACTGCATAAAAAAAGTTAAAAAAGATTGGTCCTCCAAAGCACAGTTTAACCAAAATTTGAGATAGCTATCATGTTGCTAGTAAAATATACTACAACTTTCTCCTCTTCCATTCTTTTTCTAGTGTTTACTGTTTGCGAAACAAACGCTGGTACAAAGTATCGTGAACATCCTGTATATGTATGTATAAGAAAGTTGATTTTTTGGTATAATGTCACTAAATTTCTCGTTATAGACGTAGAACACTCTGGACCGCTGTTCTTACCACTCGTCGACCATCCGACACGGTAAATCGCGGTGCAGCGTTCACTTGGAATAATTTTAATTTCGCCATTTTTAAAGTGTCACCATTTTTGAAAACAGGTCTGTAAAGGGAAGACATGGGGCTATGACCTCATGTTTTCAAATTTTTAAATATATTTCCCCGCAAGAAAAACACCGAATTTGTTTAAAGCAATTGCAAAATTAATGGCGGAAAAACATTCTTTCAACTGAAATATTTTTTATTAGATACTCTTGTATCATCACTATAAGCTCCTAGATTGTATCTGTTGAAAGTGTTTTACTTTCTCAATAACCATCAGTCTCGAAAATGAAAAAATTGAAGTAGTAGTCGGTGGAACAATGCAGAGAAGAAGCAATTGTTAGAGAAGAACAGCTATGTTACGCCGCTGCATCCAGGCAAAAGAAAAGGGGAAAGAGGGGAAATCACATTCTCCAGCTACCTGATACCTCTAACCCTAAGCCCGGGGTCTTATTACGCGGTTCACCTGTGACTATCATTGCTTAGCCCCCTTCGCTGTCACCTACTACCGCGGGGATTGATTTTCAATTTTAATAACTGCTATCGCAGACAACAATTTGCTGTTTTCTCTGACGAAGAAACACATTCTGGTTACGCAGACCAATTGTGATTGAGGTTGTGCTAAAGATTAAGACAATTGATCCATTATGAGATTCACGAATTTTGCACACCTAATAATTCGACTACGGGTCTTTATACAAAATGAAAATTGTCTGCCTCAAGAAAGTGGAGTTCCATGAAAAATGATTTCTTCTCTGAATAATTTGAATGGGTTATACGTCATGCACCAATCATATTAAATACTTCTTATGCTTCTCCTATTTTGTGTTTCAATACTGTTTATATACTAATTAAACAGTAAATTTTCCGCAAGTAAAATATTTTTATTTTAGTGGTCTAAAACATAAAATAAAATATTTGAATTTTGCGTTAAATAATATTTAAAATATTTCTTGACTAATATTAAAATGCAAGGAACCATAATATTTTCAAATTCGATTTTCTCGAAAAGGAGGCGTCAAATGAAAAAAATTGATTCCATATTTTCGATTTATTTTCTTTTGTAAGATCACCCCCTCAAATAAAATTTTCACTATTTTGAGAATCCTTCAAATAGAATTACTATTTTAAACACTTTTTCTAACAAATAAAATATTTTATTTTTACAACTGCACGTATGATTTCAAATAAAATAGACTATTTACTATTTGAAATAGTATTTTACCCAACTTTGTTCACTTAATAATTTTTTCCATAGATGCAAGAGATCCGCAATCTGTTAATAATATACTAGAAATCTTACATTCTTACGTAACCGATCTTGTTCTGTGTTTTACTTGATCGGTTCTATTATAAATGCATAAAATCCAGTCTAATTATTACGTTGGAACTTTCTATTGTATCGTCTTTTCGCGATTCATATAGATAGCACAAAATCAATCTGAACTACCAACAGAAACGAAATATAAAGCTGGCTACCTTACACACCGATTTTGCCGAAGCATTTTCGGAATTGTTTGTTTTTATAATCAAGATATTTGTAATTTACGGAGTGGGAAGGTGGTACTCGCGTTCCTGAAGAACAATTCCACCCACGCGGCGAGTGCCGCCGACCGCAACTTGGAACCGGAGGAGATCAAGAACGCGGGAGGGTGGCACGTAGTGGCATGGAATGCGGTTTTTAGCCGTCGACTTTTAATTTCTAACTCGATGCATTACCGGCGAAACGTGCACGCTCGCAACAGGTCACTTTTCAATCAGATCAAACTGTGTTCCAGCGATTTCAATCTTTGATTCCGTCCCGTCCAGAACTACCTTTTGTCCTAGAGATAATAATTACTGGACAGTATTATCACAAAATGTGAAGTTGCTGTCTTACAAAATCCAAATCAATATACAAATTTAATCAAAATGAACAGAAAGAGGGAATAAAGATGAAAAATGGATTTATTTATACGGGTTTGGTTTCATTAAATTCTTTGCTTCTCTGTAATAATCCATTTTGTTAATGTATTATGCAGTACGTATTGTAGTTAACAAACTGTTTTTATATATCCAACATCTATTGTATAGACTGTGGGTTTTCATGGAAAATTAAAATTGTCTGTATTAGTTGTAAGATTATTATTGTAAGAGCTAAATATACATTCATTTCTTTTCTTAATAATTTTTATCAGTTGAAAATAATATAAGTGTTACTCAATTCTTTAAAAGTTTTTACTGTTTTAAAATTTAGTTAATTTAAAATCTGTAGTCTCTTCATATATTGTATTGTTTTGAAAATGTTTTGTGAAAAAGATTCGATCAAAAGATTAAAGTATATAAAAATTGATGAAATTCATATCTGCTTTTAATTACTACAACTTGCCTGTCTGAAGGTAGCCAAGTTAATGAAACAAACATTGTATTTACTTAGTAAATGATTTATCTACTAATAATTTAGACTTACCCAAAAAATGGTAGACATTCACGATTTTGTGAAATTATGTGTGGATTTATGAAACGCATGCGGTGCTTACCTGAAACAATAGAATGACAATGGTCAATCAACTGTTTCTGTAAAATATTCTTATACATTTATACAACGCCATCCTTGCAAATGCTATTAATAAGAACAAAAATGATCCCGGACCACACGTGCTGATCAACAGAAAGTCTCTATAAATTGTTCAAGACGAAATTGTCAAATATTAAAAATAATGTCTAAAACTGTGGAATTTCGACTCATAAAACTGTTTAGAAAACGTTAACAAAAACAAAATTAGCCGAGTTTATTTCCTACAATCACGACATACTAATCAATATAGTAACTCTTAATAAATTGTTCAAAATAAAATTATCCAATGATACAAAGATTTAAAACCGCCACTAAAATTGCAAATATAAAAATGTTTAGAAAGCAACGAAATATGCTGAATACAATTACATTTAATCCAGTCTTTACAGAAAGTCCAAGCACAGAAAATCAATTTCTACTTCCTAGTACATATCTCCACTTTCTCGAGCCTCGTCCATAAAAACGCGAATTCGCATAAACGTCCGCAGTCCACTGGTCGCATACACTGTTCCAATGGATTGCAGAAATTCGAGAAAAAATAAAACTCACGCCGCGGCCTTCCATATCTCGGACTTTTAGTGGTTTCGCCTTTGAACCGTGCGATTTATACTCGAACTTTATGCGGCACGATTTATGTCTCGCGCGGTTTCGCCGTGCCCTTCGTCGTACTCGTTTAGACTGAGCTCGATGCTGGTGCAATTTGCTGCGAGACATATCGCGTGCATTGTTTCCGCACGGTCAATAGAGAAACCAAAGTAGAGAAACCAATTCTTTCCGTAATTCGTGCCTGACTCACGGCTATCTGATTACAGCGTGCCACAAATCTCAACCTTTTTCAGCAATCAAAGTCGACTAGACCACTTTTCCTTTGAAGTTGAGTAACTCAGCCACAAAAAATCATACAGCAACAATTCAACATCGATTTTGCACAGAAAAATAGCTGCTGTCGACTGGTGTAAACGAACATTATCCAATAAATTTCGTTCTATGCAAAATTCCAAATACAAAATTGGAATATATAAAGTTTAAAGAAATGTTTGATCAAGGTGCTCTTTATATTGCTACAATTTTGGCGAAAAGTGAGGTAGACAGAAATTAGAAAATGCATCTGAAAGCACAGATTTTACACTTTCAAACGAACTTTTGAACTTAGTAAATTAAAGTTATGATGATTTGTTCTGCACTGTGTACTTATATCCCTTTTAGTGCCGACCGAAAGTATCGTACCTATGCGAAGTATACCGGACCAATTTTACGAATTTTTCTAAAGTTTAGCAAAAAGCTTATAAATAACAAAATAAGAATGATATTTGCAAAATTCAAAAAGGAGCATATTACGTACTCCATAAGTGGAGAATAAAATATTGCCAATTGTATTTCAATATTTGTTGAAAATCATACGAATAACATAAATATAAAACATAAAAGTTAATTTCTGTTTTACAAACAATATTTGCACATAAGAGAAATCTTCGTTTGATCGTAGTATGAAGTATAGATATTGCATTTTCAATTATTCGTAATAAAATAACTGATATCGGACCACGAAACTAAAGGATAATTCCATGATGCACGGCAAGTGTGAGAAGGATTGTCTGCTACAAAATAGGTGATTGGTGTGGTTAGTATAGCGTTACTGAAATAAAATTTTAATATTATTATAAACATTTATATTTAGTTATCTGGCTATCGAAAATGTGAAATATTTACTTATTACTACTCACACAAATAATTAATTTAGCATTGATGCTTACTACAGTATTTAATCGATAAATGTCACAACCACGGGTTCGGTCAGTGTCACTTCGTGTTCAGGTATACTATTCTTTGACTTGTGCCGAACGTAGAAAAGGACAGCGGAGCTCGAGAGGCCTCGGTTGCCGAGAAATGTAACATAATACGGGTCGAGTATGTCGGTGTGAAAATATTTACTTGTATAATGGACGATGAAAGTTTCGGAAAATTATTGTAAATGTGATACGAATTATATCGTTTTTCATAAAAAAATAAGTAATAATAAAAGTTTTTTATTGGCATTACATTGTGAGGACACGCGGGCCTTTGAACTGTGCCGGCGACCGTGACTCTCCGCGTCTCTTTGTTTCCCATGCGCTGTCCTTCCTTGCGCCCGAAACTTTCATCGTCCATTACTCAAGTAAATACCATCGGAATTATATCTTATTTGGTATAATTTTCATTAGAAAAATGCCACGAATATGTTGGTGAAAGGTCCATAAAAAAATAATAAGAAATAAAGAAGTTTTGTCATTGGATTAGTAGTGGTCTCACCGATATACCAGACCCGTATGATGTCATACTTCTCGGCGAGCGAGGCCTCTCGAGCTTCACTGCCCCTCACGGGGTGTATCCCGCAGGAGTGGGGATTGTTTTGAGACACTTCTTGTTCAGAATTTTGTGACACTTATCGATTAAATACTCTAATGCATACACCGTATAATCCTTTATTTCGCAGATTACAAATTGTGCATGATCTTTGCACAGGCCCACCTTCCTTTCTACTGCAAACCACGCAAATTTTTTCCCTTTTTCCAGGAAGTTTTCGTATACCTGGGATTGCTGAATTTCTGGATGTCTCGCCCAATGATCTCTCCGGTTCTATTCTCTTTTCCGCCATCCATTTTGTGGTTATCGATGGAATTATGTCGCTTATAAATTCCAATCGAGTTATAATTATGCCTTTCGTATTCATTTGATACGAGATGTATCCATTCAGTACCACTCGTGTTTCGCAACGAAATTAGGCCATTTATAATGTTTTATAAAGAACCCCGCACTAATCATATGGAACATCTATACCGATAAAATCAGTTGGATTTTTCATGTGTTGTAGCTTATGATCTACTGAACAAAAGATGTAATGAGCACAAAGCTCAATAATGGACAGTTATCGAGTTATAATCAGTCAAACACGACAAATTCGAGCTTCCGAATACTCAAATCTCGGGAAGTATTTATTTTTTGGAAAAATGTTTGAAACAAAAATAGTAGGGTTTCACAAAATCTGTTTGGTGATGTCATTATTTTTGAATTTTGAATGCCATTGAAAATGTCTGTGAACAGAAATCATTCACAAAAGTCTTTGCGTGTCACAGCAAAGATAAAGACCCCACGGTTCGTCATTCCCGTAGTATTTTTTGACTCCAAACCCTCTCTGTTGTGTGTTTGTCTACGTGTGCGTGCGTGTGTGGATTAATAAAAAAATGATCTTATTATGTATTACCAAACAGTATGGAGACATGTATGGAATACACTGATATCAATAATATAAATATCGGACTTAGCAATGCCAGAAAGTAATAGCATTCAGCAGCAATAACGCTAGTATGTTGCCAACTTCATTTAGGTCGCGCAACTTGAAAATCGAAGGAGTAGTGTGGCGGGAGTGGGGGTGCGGCAAGCGTGTAAAGTAAATATACTTCCCGAGATTTGCGTATTCGGCAGCTCGAATTTGTCATGCTTGACTGATTATAACTCGATAACTGTCCATTATTGAGCTTTGTGCCCATTACATATTTTGTTCAGTAGATTGTTACGTACAGAGAATTATCTCTGCTTTATTTCAACCAGAGTTTTCTAACCGCTTTTCTGAGAACGGAAAATGCCCTATTCCACCCTTTGCTTATGAAACGATGACTATGCTCCAGCTGGATGCAGCCGGCACAAAGCATGATTCAGTACAGGGACAGTTGCACAGGATTCCCTAATATGGAAATCTTGAGAGCATCCCCACTTAGATTTTACAGTATATAAACCCTCGAATTTTAACCCTCGGGGGAAGTGCTTAAAGTACAAACGGGCTATACACGTCGTTACGCTGAATCTCGTTTTGGCGTTGGTTGTATTTAGTGAGATCGGGCCTAGTCACCCTTTCGAATCAAGTAACCTTATAGATTCCGCGAGTACGGTATTAATCTATCTTGGCATAATTATTCAACCTCTCTGTGTTCCCCGCATTGCCAGTGCGGCATCCAACAGGCAGTAATACTTAGGTAACTATACAACATTTTCTTACACACTCAATTCTTATCGCGACACTAACAATTGTGACAGAGCCAGTTTCCTGTAATATACAATTTAGTTCAAGGTAATTTTGAGTAATAATTGATTTTAACCCACCATTCAGATCCAGTAATTCTTAGTTGACCGCTCCCATATGATACAGTCTTACCGCTCGGGTTGTATCAATTAATTTATAATATTAAAGTTACGAGGCCGTTACTAACATATCCTAGGAGCTACCTGATCTTGTATCAGCAACCCAAACTGTTATCCAACCTATGCGGCTCCCTGATTTCGCATCAGGTTCGTCCGTATCCTAGCAGCTCCCCGATTTCGCATCGGGTTCGTCTGCGCGTGTACCTCCTAGTGGCCCCCCGATTTCCCATCGGGTTCGTCCACGAAGTCTCTCAAACATCCTAGCGGCTCCCTGATTTCGCATCAGGTTCGTCCGTGCACCTTACTAACAATCAAAACCATATTCCTCTTTAAACCATAAACCGCTCGCCGGCCACGCGCACTACCGCTCGGCCCAGGCTCGTAACAAGATCATAAGCTACAACATATGAAAAATCCAACTGATTTTACCGGGATATATTTTCCATATGATTAGTGCGGGGTTCTTTATTTTGAGATAGAGTTCTCTAGCAATGCGAATAGTAAGGCGCCATCGCATACGCAACGATATATCGTCGTTGGCAGTTTCTGCAAGTGTTGCGAACGACGATATATCGCCGTTCGACACTAAAAGGGGTATACTAGGTCGAAAGAAAGAAAAAAATATCTCCTGCACTACTGTACCTTAACATTAATTAAAAGGATTTTTCTAAGCTAGCCAGCTTAATGATAAATCATCTAGCAGCTAAGCATACTTCATCGTAACAAAATCAATTTCTCATAAGTGTGCTAATTATTTCCGATCCAGGATCATAATAAGCTTCCATGTCTCCGATTTCGAGCGCCCCGAGCCCGTTGCGAAAAAACTCGCGGACCGGCCAAAAGGAGGCGCAATTAATTGCAACTACAGTGATCATCCGACAACAATGACGCCGGGAGCCAGCTTTGATCGCGAACAAATCGCAGGCCAGCGGCTGGGAGTCCCGACTCCGATTAATACACGACAAATGAGCCAATCGCGAAACTGCCGGCTGTGCTTGTACCATCGACTGGAATGCCAGGTTCGAGATAAAACGGCGGGGATATTTACTACGACGAGGCGCGCCGTATAGGTGTCTTCTCTGTGTCCGTATCTACATTTACAAAGTGCCTAAACACGTTCCCGCTAGGCCGAAGTGGTCGGGTGCCTGTGCAAACCGAGCAAAACGAGCCCGGATCGCAGGTACGCCTTTAACCGAGATCAACGGCCAGTTTATGGAAATTGCCGGGATGTACGGATATTGATTGGGTACAAGTTCATGGTATGTCGGGGACCACCCGCAGGTGCCAGAATGCCTTTTAACCGCGGTTACATGTTCGAAAGCTCGCGCTTTAGCATAAGCACGCCTGCCGGGCGGTGATTCACGGTCGGCTACTTGAGGAAACGTGGCCAATCGATTGACGTAATAAAGCAAATATTTAACAGGAAGTCGCCGGAACCTCTGGCAGCTATTCAGACGACGGCCAACGTCCATCTATGCCTGCTAACTTAGGGGATGATCCTGAGATCGCGGCAAGCGCTGAAGAGAGGCTTGGAAGAGTTTCAGACTATGAGAGTTTGTTTAAGGAATGAATCATGAACCCTGGGTCTCTTAGTATTACTTGGTGTTGTGTGGGATAGTTATGGGTGTGATTTTATGGGGAATGAGTCATTCGAACCGTGTTTTGCGAAATAAAAGTTTGCTTGTCATTTTTAGAATCCGGATCTGTATGCAAAATAAAAATTTTATACCTTAATTCGATAGATACAGAAGCTAAATGGAAATGTATACCTTTGACGAATAATTTTTATATCTTTTCAATATTTTTAATTACACCTACTCACTTCTGTCATAAATGCATAAAATCCGGAGCTAGTTACTTTTTAACACGTTCTTTTCCAATACAATTTTGCTTGATTCTTCATTCTGCCTATTTCATGTTTCGATTAAAGCTTAAGCGGTTGTATGTTTAGACTACGAAGTATCATAATAGGAACTTTCTAACGTTATGTAAACTTTTTTAAGATCTTTTTAAGCGCATAATTTAAGACTAACTAATCAAAATGTTCTAAAGAAGTTAATGAAACTTGAGATTTGCAATTATCGTGCAACACAGTAGCGAAAATTAGTGTACAAAAATTTGGTGGGGGTTATGTGAGACTCCAGGATACTAGTGGTGTGCGAGTACTCGATTTATTCTAATATTCGAATTTCGAGCCGAGTCAAGCGTTTGAATTTTCCGAGCTACTTGAAAAGAATGCGAGCTATTTGAGCCCTCGTGAAACTTCGATTTACTCGAAAATGAATTCTCAGTTCGAAATTTTTCGAATTACTCCAACAGATCTTCAACTTTCGAGTTACTCGTAAAAATTCGAATATGTTTTCTTCATGAAAACATGAAAATAAAATAAGAAGCATTAAATTAGCGTCGTATTGTTCTTCCTTATAGTTAGAATAGTATTTGATAGTAAATAAATGAATGTTCGAGTAACCCGAGCAATTCGAATTTTTACGAGTAACTCGAAAGTTAAAGATCTGTTCGAATATATTCGAGTAATTCGAAAAATTTCGAGCTGATAAATTCATTTTCGAGTAAATCGAAGTTTTGCGGGGGCTCGAATATTCGTGTCGATTGATTTTTTCAAGTAGCTCGCATTCTTTTCAAGTAGTTCGTCGACTTCAAGTAGCTCGGAAAATTCAAACGCTCCACTCGACTCGAGCAATCGAATCGAGTTCAGCTCAGCTCGTAAATTACTGGTACTCGAAAACCCCTACAGGATACCATTGCCGGGTTTACAGGTCCTAGATCTACATAGCGCTAAAAGTGACTATTTCACATCACTTTATAAAAATGACAAGTATGCATTTATTTAGATTTTAAGCGATTTTTATCAGAAAACATATCGAAAGAAATCAATTTATTGGATAATTACAGTAAAAGTCCGTATAACGCGATATAAAAATTATTTGACATTCCAGAGTTCTACACGTACAGTTTCGTAGAAGTGACATAAATGCAGCAATCGAGTGAACGCGGTTAAGATAAAGATGCATTGTAACGCGACACGGACTCTAGAGAAGCTCAGGGGCTGCGCGACAAATTAAAACGAGTGTCGCTTAATGGTTCGAATCCGAGTGAAACAGCATGAAGCCCCATCGGGTATGGGCAACGATAAAACCGCTAATGGGATTTTAATCCACCGTTAACTAATTGCTAATAGGCCGGTTGGAACCGGGCAACATTTTCGCTAACAAATCAAGTTGAAGACGCGACGAGGACTGTTCGGTTAGACGCTGCGTTCAATGTTTCCGCGCAATCGGAAGGCTAATGGACGTGTACAATTATCGGGGAATATTATCGGTTTCTTTTCTCGTAAATCGATGGAGCGTGTGGCTTTTTTTTCATTGTTTGTTAATGCGGCTTAGAGACTTACACGGGAGGTTGCATATGCACACACCGGTATTGGGGAACGGTAATAAAGTCTTGCATTTCACACGATCGAGATGAACTGATAGTATGGTCGTAGGAACCAGGCAACAGGTATCTTGGAATTTCTAATTTATTTGGAAATATTTAGTTGCGATTTTCTTCGATAGTATTGAACAACGTTAGAAAATTTTCCTGCGAGATTGCAAAGTTTCAAAGCATGTAATTATCGCTTTTAGGCACGCCACGATGTGTAATTTATATTCTCTGATTCTGTAAAAATGTGGTATATGTAAATGTTAGTTTTATTTATTTTGTTCGTTTTATGTATTGCAGTTTATCGCTACGGTCATAGTATTTTATTGAATACATTGGGATGTTTCAGAACTACCCCACAAAGAGTAAGTACTATATCCAATTATATCAAATATAATATATCTACATATTATATCTATTTCATTTTATTACATTTATCATCTTATTTTTGTTTAATTTATTTTATCTTAACATTAATATTACGCTTACATCAATTTTATTAAATAAACTGGAAAGTTCTAGAGCTACTTCATTAAACAGAATAAAATTTTTTAGTATTATAATGAATTGTGGAGAAATTTAGTATAAAAATGCCACATACTAATGGTTTACGTTACATATTAAAACGAATGATGAAAAATATTTAGTTAGTATAAAACAGTATTAACCTAATATAAAGAAAATCATTAGCTTAAGCAGCATATAAAAAAGATTGTACAGAGGTTTGGTTTCGAGAAATCCGAAAGAAACTGTTGCCGTCACGTCGTTTTATGGCGGAGTGTATCCGATAAACAATGTATTAAAATAACCACTTTGAACTTGTTTATGAAACAGTATTATCTTGTCTTATTATAAAAAATATATATATTAATTTAAGAGACATAAAGAAAAATGGTCTCCAAAACTGCGAAAAGTCGATGTGGTCGTGTCAATTTGTGGTGGAGTGTATCCCATAAATAATATATTAAATTAACCAGTTTGTACTTCTATATGAAACAGTATCATCTTGTGTCGATATAAAAGTATCGTTAATTTAAGGGTCATATACAAAAATTGTACAGCCGATTGGTTTCGAGAAATGCGAAAAACCGATGTCGTGTTATTTTGTCGCGGAGTGTATGAGCTAAAAAATTGATTAAATTAACCAGTCCCCGCGTTTCCATGGGCTAGAACGTTTCTACACGGTCAGGTGAGTGTATCCGATGGAATAAAGAGTGGGAGGAGGAAGGTGCAGCCGGTCGACGTATCTGATGGGCCGATTGCATCATTAGCGAATGTACGTGCTAGAGAACTCGCGTCGGAGAAAGCCGGAGGTATCCTGTCGCGGGGGTAGGGGGCGGAGAAACGCTCGAGAAACACCAATTAAAATCGCAGACCGACGGCGACGCGACGGTTTTCCGATATTCAGCTTGGACCGAAGCAGCGGGCGTGAAACCAAGACGTTTCGCCTTTCGGTTGCGCTATATAATGATCCGGAATCGGTCGACGATGCTTTCAATCGTCGCGTCCCGATAATAATCGTAGCCATTTTCCGCTTCGCGGGACGATCATCCACGTTGATAAAGCGTTGGAGATTAAAAGACTCTTGTGGCTTCACGAGCAGAAAACCCGTGTGCCCAGATAACACACGATAAGGGTAATAAGACCCTGGTTCGATGGCGACAACGCACACGGAAACGATCCGACTTTTTCGGACGATGATGGAGAACCTTCCAAGTCTTTTACGAACAACTAAAATTTCAAACTGTTAGATGATGCCCTCTTCGTGTTGGAAACACGATAAATTTATTATATATTCTTTTTATAACCTATTCACCATTATATTAATTTATTTCGCAGTTGACGAACGACATCCCAAATATTCAAAGTAAGACTTTTATGCAAAGTAAAAATTTCTGCATTTGTTATAAGTAGACTACGAATGTTTATGCAATATTCAATTTTTATAGATATATTTTAAGAAAGAACCGGCGGAGGCAAGGTGTGACGTTTCCATCCGAAAAACCAGAGTTCAAATCCCGCCCCAGATATATTTTAAGAAGACATATTAAATGAAATAAAATCCTATTTTTTACGGGAACGAACTTTGTAGATCCAAAATCAATTGAAATCGTACTAAATTCTATCGAATTTTATATTCTAGCAATTTTTGAACATTTTCAAAAGTCATAAATGCATAAAGATCCGCAGTGTAGTTATAAGATATAGGATCCACAGAAAAACGTTTTCCATTCTTTAATCATTTTACTAGACCGAATGTAATATACTAATGCTATTCGATTCTTTCAGTCTTGACACTATGTCAAATTACAGCTACTCATGTTTGTCATAAATCCATCAAATCCGCAGTCTATGTCAGATCGTGAGGGTCAGCAATTTGTATTTTGAGGTGACTCAATGATCGTATCATAAGCTTGATAATGCTCGGAGAATCCATAACTTTCTTCTATTAAGTTGGTCTAGTATTTCATAAAAGAGGTACGTTGCATATAACGAAACATTATAACAAGGAAGGTAAACAGCGAGAAACTGCTGGTAGCGGAATTCTTATGGATTAAAATAAATACTTCCGTACGATACATGTCAATTTTCTTTATAGGAAAGTATTAAAGATAAAATAGTTTCAATCACTGTAGTGGAAAGATCATAGAGGGATTGTTTAATGTTGTCTTACACGGAAGTATAAGCTCGGTCGACTGATTAAATAACTTTATATTCCTCTGATGCGATCATTTTGTCACATTCAATTGTTAAAATATGACTCAATCCGATGAGACTCAACTCAATGAAACAATTTTAATGTCTCTGTAATTACTGGACTGCGGATTTTAGATATTCATGGCAAAAACGAGTTGGTGCAATTTAAAAGAGTTGAAAAATTAGCGGTACTTAACAATGTCAATATGTTATATTCAACTTAAAAAGATCAATAAAGGGGGAAAGAAGCTACGGCAATTATTGCGAAAGGGTCACTATACTCCGATTTTGATGAAATTTAAATATGTTATAGATTTCGATATTTTTAACAACTTTTTCCTTTTCTAATATAGGGAGTTCGCAAAAAACTATTGTTAATATTGTATTGAATTTTCCGTATTGTTGCACGCTCCGTAGCAACGTAAGTCTGCTCCGGTGCGGCGTCTGTTTACTTTTTTTCGTAAACAAGTTGTGGGGATGAGAAAAAAAAACAGGGTTTCACTCTATATAGGGTGAGTTTTCAATTTTGAAAGACTACTCCTGAATTTTCGTATGCGTGGTCGGGCCGGCCTAACGGCCGGACCTCTCCACCCCCTCTGCGACCTAACCACAGCTCATTCTATTCGCATAATCTTTGCATTGTAGCTTTCATCCAGAATTTGATCTAGTAATGGAAAAATCATGTGAATAGAATGAGTTGTGGTTAGGTCGTGGAGGGGGTGAAGAGGGCCGGCCGTCAGGAAAATCCAAGAGAGAAAATTCAATACAGTATTAGCAATAGTTTTTTGCGAATATCTAGAAAACTAAAAGCGACCCCCCTATATTGGAAAAGGAAACAGTTGTTCAAAATGTGTTGCTGCATAACATATTTAAATTTTATCAAAATCGGAGTATAGTAACCCTTTCGCAATAATTGCCGATGCTACAGTATATCTACTGTTTCGTGCAACTGACGCTGACAATTTTTATTTTGCATAAAGATCCGCTGTCTAGTAATTACCTAATTAAATACCCACGGACTTAACACTAGAACTATCGACGATTGACGTATACCTACTTCTACCGGAGGGGTCAAAATGACTTGTTTCTTAAATTACTAAGACATTTAAGAAAAGACAGCAATTTTTACATTTTTATATATTTTTTAATTTTAAGAACAAAAGAGATTTCAGACATTTCAACATCCTGATCACTTTCATTTTCAGAATTAGAAAAAACTTGGACATTTTTACTTTGTCTACGCAAACGTCGAAGTATTACATCTTCACTGTCAGTATCGGATGACTCGCTTGGACTTTCGTTGTTTGATGGAAGGTATTCATTTTTACTTTCAACTAGATCACTTTCATCATACTCTGTATCGGAACAATTTTGTTCCAAATTATTTATTTCTTTCAATAATTTACTGCTTCGTGAAATTTTTCCCATTATTTCGAAGTAATTTTATGGGTTCAAATATTTCTGCAGTTTGCGTAATGATTTGCACAAACATATACTTCTAAAACTTTACAGATATTTTCCGATATAGTTAGGACGATGTTACAGCGAATATAGTTGTACCGAGAGTTGTGTTTCAATTTTTCTGATAGACGACTGAGTTGTATATGGCAGTGTTTCTGATGATCGACTGAAAGTAGTCTGAGTGAACTTGGCTGAAGTAAATACTGCAAGTAATGACCAAGCGCAAACAGTGCAGGCCGTGGGAACAACATTTTTTTGGTTGTTGACAGATCATTGAGTTTGAAAATATTTTCTTTTACGACTAGATGATAAATTGCCACGCTAATGAGTGCCAGATTTATTCGGCGCGTAATGCAATAAAATTACCAACTTTCGATTTTCTAGAGGTATTATGACACAAAATAACGGTTTCTCTGTGTATCTTTCAGACCACGTGCCACAAAAATTTCCACGATACAACAGAACAGCACCGAAAACCTATGTTCCGTGGAGGGTCAAAATGACTCATCTCGGTATATGTAGGTATACTGCATACAATTTTACAACAAAATGATAACAAAAAAGAAAACTGTTTTACAGAATTAATTATTTGTATATCTTAGAAAAAGTCGTACAAAATTTTTAGAAACAAAATGTACCTGAAATGAGTTATAATTATAAGAAATGTCAAACAAGTCATTTTGACCCCCTTGGTAGTTCTAGTGTTAAATAGGCATCAATTGAAGAAGAAACACGTTGAAAAAAGATAACGTCCATGGTGTGTGTGACTATAAAACATTGTATAGAATTAAAATTAAATGTACACATATATACCACTACCCTCGAAGAGGTTAAATTTTTCCAAGGTTGGCAAATGATGTTATTGCAATCACTGTTATCGTAAGAGAGTTTGTAACCGCTATGGGGATGATTATCGAATGAGGCTGACAGTTTGTGGCCTGGAGCTGCGATGACGCGGCGCATCGAATCAAATTTATACACGAGACATACCTCGAGGCAGCATTCCGCGGTTTCGTCGAGTTTTTGCGGGTAACAGCGAGAGTGAAAGACCGCTCGGTCTAAACATCGGAGCACGAGGACGAAGAGGAAAGTGCGCGAAGAAGAAGAGGCGGCGGGCAAGAAGGCCCACGAAATGTCGCCTCCGTGTCACTGTCCGCGAAGGTGCCTTATACAGGGTCTTATCGGGTTTTAAGATCGCTGCCACTTCGCGTCCTGTATCGTATATCGGCGGCGATTTAAAAAGGGAACGGACGCTCTATCGCCCGCTACGATCGATAAGCCGTATGAGAACAGAAGCTGCTCTTTTCTTCTGCGCCCCACCGCAAGAAATGACTTACCGTCGATTTGAACCCTTTCATCGGTAGCCCAAACCATAGTTACTCAATGTACAAAGATAAAAATTAGTTATAAATTGACCGCGGATTTTATGCGTGCCTGACAAAAATCAGTATGTGAAACACGAAACAGTGAAAATATCAGACAATTGTAAAAATGTGATTATATTGTGTGTAATTTATTAAAATTATTAAAATGTAAATATTTATTCAGCTCCTCTTTCTTACAAAGGATACACAAAATTTTCATTTCGCATAAAAATCCGTAGTCTAATTATAAGAAGAAAAGAACCCACACGTATTAAGTTTTTAATTTTTTTTTGTGCACAGTCCCCATTCAACCGTTGTCTAGTAGCGAAGAAAAACAAGCATCATTTGATTTTCAGCGTGTTAGATGTAATATCTTTTGTACAGAATATAATAGATTAGTACTAACAAGTTTGAAGCTTTTTTACAGTTTAATTTGATTTACACATAAACGTACCTACTATACATACAAAAGACTATATATTCGTATCTCATATGAATATTTTTGATTTATACTTTTAATATTCAGTTTTATCAATTAATATATATATATATATATATATATATATATATATATATATATATATGCGGGCGATGGTGGTCGCTGAAGGAAAAAAAGAAATCAGAAAAATATAAAGGAAACTTATAAAAAGATTAAGGTGGAGGGGAGAAACTAAAAGATTACATCTTCCTAAGAACGATGATAGCGACATAGAGAAAACGGAAAATAAATGCAATATTTGTTACCAATTTGATGAAGGCAATGAAATTTTCCGGGTGGGATTCATCTGAAGAATATATGTATGTATATACGAAAATTGTAACAGTACCTGCACCATCATTGCCCTCACAATTGACCACTATTGCCCAGAAGTATAGGCAATGGTAATAAAAAATATCTTTTTGTTTTTTATAAATTTGACTAAGATGAGTATGAAATTAATTTCTTTTTATTGTAAGAATAAATGAACAATTTAAGTTTATGAAATGTGTCTTCAAATAAATATTTCACCCCATATTTTCATTTTATTACAATTTTTGCTCAAGTGACCGTCATTAAACCATTCTCCCCTTTCATAAATAAATTAATTTAACCCTCAAATGGTAAGCTGTTTCCTCAGAATGCAATTTGTCACATTCTTCGTTCTTAACAGTGCTGTAAAAATTTACCGAGGTTCTTCGAACTATGTATATATCTCTTAGAGCTGCAAAATCCAAATTAAAGAAATTTTCCACAAAAGAGTACAAGGGATTTGAAATATTTCAATCAGCACAGATGTTGAACGTTTTGCTGGCCGCCAATTTTTAGCCAAATCCAACTCGTGCAGTCAGAAACTGTTCTTCATTTGGATACAATACTAAATCCTTATATTTTAACAATTTTAGCCGAAACTATAATAAGTAAGAATATCTAGAAAGCTCTTGAAAATACCTATATCTGCAACTATTGCTTCCTTTGATCGTAATGTTAAAAATATAAAATGACGGACAGTCTAAAAATGCTTCACCTTCGGTATCAGCCCCTGCCTGACTATTAAACCATGAAATTTGAAAGATCATGTTTTAATATCTCCCTTTCTTTTCCCACAAAAAGTTCCAAAAAATGTCCTTAATGTTCCTCGTGATAAATACTTCGAACAGATTCCATTGAATATGTATGTCATTAACAGACAGGGGATCTTTATGCAAAATAAAAATGTTCTACCTGAATTGTAGAACAACAAACTGGAGTGAAATAGAAATTTATTTTCATTCTTAATGCGTTTAATAGGTTGAAAATAATATAACAGTAGTTTTAAATTCTTCGAATATTTTTACTGTTATAAACTACACCTACTCATTGTTGTCATAAATGCATCAAATCCGCTACCTAGTCATTAATAAGCTGCGGATTTTATGCATTTATGACAATAATGAGTAGATCAAATGCATCATAGTAAAAACATTCAAGACATTTAAAAATACTGTTGAATTACTTCGAAGTTCCTGAAATTACTAAGAAAATATATAAATTTGTAGCTTCCGTATATTGCAATAAACGCATACAATTTTTATTTTGCTTAAATGTCCACAGCCTAGTCGTTAATGTCCTCCAAACTGAAATAAAATTCTATTTTGTTGTCGTCGATACATAGCCATCGGAGAATAAATCCAAAGGCAAACGATAGATATAAAGTTTCTTCCTATTTTAGGATGACATGAACGACGAAGTTCTAATCGCCGTAACCGTAAAATAAATCATAGCACAAGAAGTTACAAATTGTTAGCACGTAATCAGCACGGATGCTTGCGAATTCGTTATTAGTAGACTGCGGAGTTTATACATTTATGTCAAAAATGGGTAAGTACAATTTAAAGCAGCAGACATATTAAAATGATTTAGGGACATCGGTGTATTAATTTCAGCTTAATAAAATAATTAAACGAAAGAAGAAATTTTTACTTCGCTTCTGCGTCTTGCAATCATTGCAAACGTTTTTTATTTTGCATAAGGATCCGCAATCTAGTTATTAGTATTAATACGTTAACTGCCGTGTCACCCGTGTATGAGTGACGGAATTATTTGTCAATATTTAAAAATTAATTACTACGCGAATATAAACAATGTACCAAATTTGGTAAATACCTGGCAGATGCAAGTAGGTTAAAGGACTAAGTCAGTGCTTTATATTTTAATTTTTCAATAGTTTATAGTAATATATTTTATTAAATATATTACTTTGATCGTATGAAATTTTTGAGGTTGTTGCTTTGGCAGTCAAACTGTTAATAAAATCGGTACGAATGGTCGTTGAACGAGTAAAATCGCCAGAGAAACACAGACGTCCGCAGTTATGGTTAAACTGTCCTCCGCGAGGCAATTAACGTATGGCCGCGGCGCTTAGGTCGCCGTGCGCGATACGATAATCGACCGGCTGAACGAGGCTGTATTTTTCATACGTGATCCCGTATGTAAATCTTCGAGAGCAGCCTCAGCCAATGTTCACCGGCGAGTCATGGAGGGACGCATTATATCGAGACGCTCGTAACAACGTATATCAAAATAGACGCTGTCACGCAGACCGCGGTCGAGATGCAATTAGCACATCGCCAGCTTAATCGGGATCCCCGGTTCCAAAACGAACGCGCTCGCATCCTTTCGCCTTTTTCTCCTCTCTTTCTCGCTCCTTGTGTTTTCGTTTTCTCTTAAATGGAGTCACGGGAGAAATGAGAAAAGCGAGAAACACGCGCGTGCTCCGCTAAGGAGTCATCGAGTCGCGGTAATGACTCCCGACGATGCTAATGGGCGTTCGAATCGCTTCCGAAGTTATTGTCATGCTCGATTGATATTTTCTCTTGTTTTTCGTACACAGTCAGGGACAAAAACATAGGACACCCTTTTAATTTGTTAATTTTTATTTAGTAGATAATATAAATGAAATTTTTTTGTGAGGATATGGTTTTACACGGTTTTCATCTAAATCAGGCCTGGCCAACCCAAATGGTTTCACGGGCCACTTTGATGACGCGTAACGTTACAGCGGGCCGCACTTTAGGTAAACATGCTTTTAAAAAATGTAATAAAAATACAAATGAATGAAACTTTATTGTTATACTAGGATTCAATATAATTAACTCTCGAGTCTTAATTAATGAGATATTTGTTTATCCTTTCATTCACTTAATTTTTGTAAATCTATATTTATGTTCGACGTTGCACATCTTAGCTGGTTTTCTAAATTGGCATCAGTTAATGAAGCTCGTGATGAACTCTTTGTAAATTTCATCTTCGAAAAAAATGTTTCACAAACATATGTGGGTCCAAAAGCACTTACAACTCGTTTCTTACAAACAATGTTACTCGCTTTCAGTAACATTTGGCGTTCGTGGATATCAAATATAGAACTGGAGTTCGTAGTCGCACTTGCGCATTATAACAATGACACATGCAAATTTTCATTTATTTAATACATTTTGTATACATACAACGAGAAACAAAAGTTTCAATAGAAATATCAAATCGTCCGGCGGGCAGCACAATTTATCGTGACGGGCCGCGTGTTGGCCGGGCCTGATCTAAATGGTTCGGTTAGTGAAACTAAAATATTGGTGCTCCGCATGAATATCCGCATAATCCACAAAAATGTAAATTTTCAAGATAAATTAATAGGGCAAAATGATAGAACATGTGTTTAAAAAACGGAATGTACAAAAAGAATTTACCAGTTTTGTTTAATATTCAATGCTTCGTAGGGACTCCTTTATGTTTTATCACGGAAATTCGTTCGGGGAGAGGTTTGTATAATTGTTTAATTGTTTGCTGCCTTAATTGGTTCCGTTCATATTTAATGCATTATTTTAATTCGTCGAAAGTTAAAAATTGTGTCTCGCAAGATTTTTCCAGATATTTTCAATAATGTTGAGATTCTATGAGATCTTGCTGGCCAGTCCAGAATTTTAATTTTTTCAGTTGTGAAAAACGTTTTAACTATTTTGGCTATGTAAACGGAATTAGTGGCACGATGTTCATATTTGACCGATACAATTTCTTCACCAAATTTGAAAATCGATTTTTATTGCAATCTACTAAACAAATAAAATTTGATTGGTAGATTGCGGATGTTTACGCAAGATAAAACTAGAAACCTCCATTCTTTCAATAACTTCTACCATCTGAAAATAATACATTGATATTTTCAAATTCTTATAATTACACTACGGATTTTATGCATTTATAACTAAAATGTGTCGATCAAATCGAAAACAGTAAAAACATTTAAAGAATTAAAAATGTGAGCTATTATATTGTTGTCAACTCTATAAAGTCATGAAGGAAGGTAATAAATGTTTAGATAGCTTCTATACCTTGCAATTTATACAGACAATTTTTATTTTGCATAAAAATCCACAGTGTTATCGTAATGGTTCTACCAAATAAGTAAAGCAAAAACAAGACAGTAGAAACACATAAAACATAAAAACTCCGTTGCATGATTCCCAACCGAACGAAATTATTAACAGAGGGAATAAGTTTCCATGTAGCTCCAGTTTCACAGTTGCAGCAAAATTTGTATTTCGCATAGGAATCGTCCCGACTAACCGCGCTCTTATCGGTATGATTTTGCTGCCGGCGCGGAAACGTTCTACATCCATTACCATAAAAGCAGCAAAGTCCTCAATATCATTCCCTGGAGTTCCGTTAATCCGTTCTATCCACGCTGAAAACCGCAGTAGAGTCGAGCAAAAGATTGTCGGACCACTCAGTTTGTCTCTGAGTGCAGCCATTAGAGGCATGCATGAGGAATCCGCGAAACCCACGATGCGAATACTCGGGGTTTTCTACCGGAATACTGAAGAGCCTCGATCAGGGGACATCTATAAGCTATATCGAGCGGTCCAGGTTAAACGAAGCGTATCGGTTCCGAGGCGAGAAAGAAGGAAGCTGCCGCAGGAAGTTAATTAACATCTCGGACAAGTCGTAGCTCGACTCGGGAATGAGCAAAAGCGAGCTAGAACCTCTACTCGCATGCTGCACCGTATCTCATGATATCTGTCCCCCTATCGCCGAGCGGCCGTGAGATACGATGTCTCGGTCCCTGTGTCGACCAGCCATAGCTTAGGATTCGATATGTCCTTTTACACCTACTATAGTGTCCGTACAACTATTGGCTTGAACTAAAAATTCGAGTTTCTTCCCACTCTGCACGCAATGCAAATTTGGAATAATCTTATGGAACACGTGCTGTTAGGTACTTTTTCTAAAGTACATTCATGATTAGACTGTGAACCTCTATGCAAAACAAAAATTTATTACAGTGAAGCCTCGATAAATGTCCAAAACACGGGTCCGGCCACAGACATTTATCGGGAAGGAAATACTATTTTTTTACCTCTGCCGAACGTAAGCACAGACAGCAAAGCTCGAGAGTCCTCGTTCGCCGAGGAGTGTAACATAATACGGCTAGGGTATATCGGTGTGAGACCACTGCTAATGCAATAACAAAACTTCTTTGTTTTTCATTATTTTTTTATGGGATTTTCACAAACATATTCGTGGAATATTTCTGATGAAAATGATACTAAATATGATATAAATCCAATGATATTTACTTGTATAATGAACGACGAAAGTTTCGGACGCAGAGAAGAATAGCGTATGGAAAAAAAGAAACTTGAGGAGTCGCGGCCGTCGGCACAGTTCAAAGGCCCCGTCCGAAACTTTCATCGTTCATTATACAAGTAAATAATGTCGGAATTATATCATATTTGGTACCATTTTCATCAGAAAAATTTCACTAATACATTGGTGAGTCTCGTACAAAATTAATAAAAAACAAAGAAATTTCGTTACTGAATTAGTAGTGGTCTTACACCGATATACACGAGCCGTATTATGTTACATTTTTCGGCGACTGAGACCTCTCGAGCTTTCCGCTCCCTCACAGGGTGTACCCCGCGATAGTGCGGATAGTTCTGGGACAATTAAAGGTAAGATCTTTTGGAAAGTTATCAAGACATCACAGTACATCATTTGCAAGGTATTAGAAACAAATAAATATTCGTTTCTACTTCTAAAAATTTTAATAGGTTAATCTATTGAAACCCTTCAATTCTATCACTGTTTTATATTTCACCTATCTACTTTTGTTGTAAATGCATAAAATTCACAGTCTAACTATAAGTTGCAACTAGACTACGGATTTTTATGGAAAATAAAAATTGTCTGCATTACTTATAAGATGCAGTAGCTATATAGACATTCATTAATTTTTTTTATAATTTTAACCAGTTGAAAATAATACAATAGTTTTTTTTTAATCCTTCAAATGGTCTTACTGTTTTGCATCTTATCGATTCATTTCAGTGATAAACTTATAAAATCAGAGTCTAGTCATTATGTATGAACGATCGAAGAAGACTCAACTTTTGCACACACCTGATAGCTTCGCAGAGGAGCTGAAGTCGTTTGGTCCACTTTTAAAAATAGTTTTTTAGTTCGAACAAACAATTACGTGTGTCAGTTTACGTGAAATAAGGAATAATTGCGAGGATAAATCAGCTAGAATCTCATTTTTCGAGCACCGCTAGAAAATCGCAGGCCGTAGAAAACAGTTTCGCTGCGGTGCACCGCAAGGATCGTCGGCTAGAGTAATACAAAACGCTTCGTCTTGTTCTAACTGAGCTACGGGTGTTTATCTCCCAGCTTTCTCGAGTGCGGGGCACTTATCCGACTGGACAGGAGTCGTGAGTTCAGGACGTTACTCGAGATTTACAAGGGCCAAGCTACCCTAGCCAGCGGAACGCTCCGGGCGTGTAATCTGTTTAGCTTAGTTTTAATTTACGATCGCGATTTCCGCGCGCGGTACCGCTCCGTTTCGCGATACTCGCATTTTATAGGAATCGTGGGGCTCAACGTAGTATCTTAGTTATACCGGTTGATGACGCTGATTAGAAATCCATCGCGCTTTTGGAAAAATCAGAGTCGAAAACTAATAATAATTATGGAGATGTTCTTCGATGGAAGACACACTTACAGTCTGCCCTATAAGAGCTTATCAGACAAATTGCTGTAAATATTTATCTTTGTAAAAAACTTAATATGGGTCGAATCTACGTTTAAAACATTAATACGCTTTTACAGTACGCTTTTACGAATATACGGTTCACATGGGCTGTGACAGTTCAATAACTTTAAACGGCTATCACGTTTAAACTATTTATTATTTTGGGTCCCAAAAATTACTGAATATTCTTTAGACAAAAATTATTTATTTATCATAAATTATAACTTAAACGTAGTAAAAAGAGAACTTGGAACCAAGTACAATAGTACAGATAAATACTAGACCTAACTTCCTCCATTATAGATCATTCTTTGGCAACGTTTTGGCATGGTTTCTACTAATAAAAAAAAACAAATAGTTACCTCTATATTATTCGAATACGGTCAATAGAAATTCTGAATTTTAATATACATTTTTCTTTATGCTTCTACTTCATAACATACCAACAATTTTGTATGGAATTTGTATCTTGTGACCGGGATGGCCGGTCAATCACAATAAAACATTCTCTATCGTGCAATTTGGAAATTCGTGGGTTTGATATTTCAAGTCATTACTTTTTTACAAAAGCCATTTGCTTTCAGTTTCATTAATATAGCGTTAGAGCGTATTGGTATTTGATATGTGTTTTCGATTCAAGAAGATTAAAATATAGATAGACTGAAATCTTGGATCAGACCGGGGCCATGTTTTTGACCTTATTTATCGTAGTCATTTTATGTCATAAATTTTTTTATACAAGTAGTTTATGAGAAAATTTAGGTGCTTCAGTTAACTGACTGACAGTGACAGTGACTTTGAGGTGATACAGAGATGAAAGAGACGTTTCAAATGATCCAGTTGTGTGTTCACATTGTATAATCTAGATTTCGATCCAGGTCTTGCCAACACAAAAGGAATGCGTAACTTTCGGAGAACGGAAACATCGTGATCGTTTCAAGGAACGATCAAGATCTTAGGATGAGTCTGAATCTAATAAACGACCTTTAAACTCGTACGATGAGGACACCGGTTCCATGGCAAAGGGGACGTTGTTGGTAAAACTGGTGGAACGGTACTTACCTTTGCAGCCTCCCACGGACAAGCCGTAATAGTCGACGTCGCAACGATCGCACCGGAAGCCAAGAACGCCATCCGCGCACCTGCACTCGCCGGTTACAGAATCGCAGACCTCGTCGAGGGCACCCACGTCGCAGTCGCATTCCCGGCAACCTGCGGTTACGTTCCCGTAACCTTCGATGCAGGAGGAGCAGTCACGACCCTCGAACAAAGGCTTGCAGGGACACTGACCGCTCCTCTCATCGCATTCGATGGAACTGCTTCCGAGAGGGTCACAGTAGCAGGCTGCAACAGTCAGAGGACCATGTTCACCTTCTCCACATCTCATTACCTTTTTCTTACTATTAGGTGTGCAAATTAATTTGTGACATTCTAATCATTGAAAATACTATTACGATTGACTAGATGCGAGGATTGCGAATTTTGTTCTCTGAAGCGTCACAAGTAAAAGTTGAACGGTTATAAGGCACATTTAACTTAATATAAGCAGTCTTTCCGAATTGAATCATTCTTAAAATTTAAGAATCATTATTTATGGATAAGAATCATTAATTCGAGAGAATTCTAATCATTAATTAGAAATATCCGATTTTAGGATGCAAATGTTATAAAGCGTTTTCGTCAAGATATACTATTACAGTTTACAGGTTTATTGTATATCATTTTCGAGTACGAAGCTGATCCTTAAGGTCCTACCTCCAATTTTAACTTAGATATGTAATTTTACTTGTAAATGTTTATTTCAACGTCAATCGATGCGATTACCGTGCACTCTTTTTATATGAGCAGAAAAACAACATATTGTCGATAGTATTATCTGATATTTGGTCAGAATGTGGTGGTTAATGAACGTAGAATTCGTTGATAGTAAAAAAATTACAAAATCGAGATACCAATCTTGTAAATGAAGCACGTGAATGACCAAAAAATTCAATTCCACCATAACACAATCAAGCAATTTTTAATTCATTAATAGTACACGCTGATTACAATGGTGCTTTCTTTCATCAATAATTTTATTAGTTTAATGTTGCTGTTAAGAATCAGACTTTTCGTATGCAACAACCTAATATTTTGATGAAATTGTGGAGTATGGTGGTATATTCGAGTGAGCATTTAATAAGATTGTGAAATCTGTATAATAATAATAAAGGTATATCTGTAGAATAGTAATACTCACGTAAGCAGTTCTGTTCCAATGGATCTCCGTAGTGAGCGTGCTTGCATTTGTCGCATTTCCAACCCTCTGTGTTGCCCCTGCACTCTAAGCAACGTCCTGTCTCCTGATCACAAGGACCACCGCCACAGGTGCACGGTTCACAGGTACCCCGAGGGATCATAGGATTTCCAAAAAAGCCTAAATCGCAGCTGGTAGAAAATAAAATACATGATCAGTGTAAGTGTGAGTCAGATGCGCATGTTACATTTATTTTTTAATGGCACTAGGATGTTTACCTTTCACAGTGATCGCCGGTGTACCCTTGGGGACATTGGGTGCAAACGTATCCGCTGTCGATGTTATTAGGGTCGTCCAGTTGACAATTCGGACTGAAGTTATTGGACTCGATTAGAAGTGGACAGGCGCATCTTTTGCAATCGTTAGGTGTACCGTGGAGAGCGATACCGTAAAATCCGGTGGCGCAACGATCACATTTTGGTCCTACTGTGTTGTGCTCGCAGGTCTGTCGAATAAATCAATTTTCGTTAAACAAGAATCACCGACTATTTATCACGGTAATCGAGATGACGTCGATCAGTTGCTTCGGAGATTCGAGGGAGACTAGAAGGCCTGCGAATCCAAGCAATAGATCAGGACAAGGGGACAGGGGCACTATAAAAAGAACTCCGCTACTTTGAGCTGCCTAAGGCTACCTATAAGCTACCCAGGATTACAAACAGCAATCTACAATTGCCCAAAGTTAAGAAGAGCTACCTACAGTTTCCGAAGGCTAGCAAGAGTTACCTACCTAGGGCTAATAAAAGCGACCAATGAGTACCTAGGGCTAACACTATCTTCAATTACCCACAGCTAGCAACAGCTGTTTAAAATTATTGGGGATTCCCACGGTTACCTATAGTTATCTAGGGCTTTCCACGATTGCTACCGTGGGCTTCCTTTAATTATTTTTAGAGCAACCTTGAGCTATCTGGAATTACCTAGAATTACCTGAAGGTACCTAAAAGAGGGTTTCTTAGTTCTACCTGCAGCATCCTAGAATTACCTAGGGCTACCTACAGCTACCGGCAGCCATCTTGGAGTATTTTGATTATCCAAGGAATTTAGGAATTACCAAAGGAAATGTAATCGAACTTAGTCATTTAAGGGCTAATAAACATACTTTAAAATTACAGTATTATTCAGAGGAACATTTTGTATCCATATCATGCTGAAACATTCAGTAAAAACGCAAAATAAATAAATATATTAAATATATTAACGTTTCCTGTCTGCAAAGGAACTCGAAATTAGAAAAACTTACAAGTCTTCCGAGACAAGCTAGTAGCTCAAAATGTTTATATCAATTCTCTAGATCTCATTCATTTGTTACAGCTCCATAATTATAATTATGACGCATTTCAATTTCAAATTTTCAAGGTAGACCCAGCACGGTCATAGACACGCTATAGCCACCTAGCGGTGAACTGATGGACAGATGTTACCAACAGCCGATTTTTCTTGAAAAGTACAGTATCGTCATGTGGTACTGACTCTGCCAGTATTAAGTTCGATCGTTGTTGCTATAGATGGCGCCACTATTGTTTTCTTAAAAACTCGACTATTGGTAATGTCTGTGTACTAGTTTCAGGGTTTTGCCACTACGTCGAGTGGCGCTATTTTGAGATTTTAGTTTAATTCTAGCGTTCCGTCGCTAGATGGCTATAGCGTATCTGTGTCCGAGCAGAGCCTATTTTGAAATAACAGTAATTAAACATTATTACAAAAATTTGAGAAGTGAAATAGATGCGCAGAATTTTTAGAAACATTTTGACACCAACAACATTCATTTTGAGCCAATAATTTCTGAGATATTTACATTGTGCTATTTTAGGTATTCCTTGGTATGCAAGAGCTGAAGTTCTATTAGACATTGATCTATTGTGCAATGTTTACCAAACTTTTTTGCAGGATATAGGCGTAGACAATTTCTATGAACATTTTTATACTCTTAGAATATATTTTGAACTCTTAAACTGCTAAATTTCATCCTATCTTATGAATAGACCGGAGTTTTATGCAAAATACGAATCTCATGCATTAATCGCAAGACTCAGCAACCAAATCAAAATTGTTTTCTGTTTTCAACAACTTTAATAAGTTCAATTGAAGATTCGCATTTTGAGGCAAACGATGTCTACTTCTAATTAAATAATAAATGAATAATTAATATGTATATCCATCTCATTTTGATAATTTGATGGTGGATATTATTGCAATGAATATACAAAATTTCAACCTTCATTTCTTGACATATACTCATTCAATAAATTGCAGTAAAGATTACAAATTCCAAGGTCGAATGCGTGAGAAAATTTTCAACAACACACATGCACTTACCGTGCATTCGCCCAGGACGAGATCGCAGGTACTCGCGTGTCCATTGCAATCGCACCTGACGCACACGTGATGCTCCTGATGGTCCGATCCGTTCTTTATCACCTTCGTGTAACCCCACGCGCAATCTTCGCACGAGAGTCCCGTGTATCCCTCGGGACATTCGCAGGTTTCCACCAAACTACTGCTGCCACTGTCAGCTGCTACTTTCCCGGCCCATATGGTCGCCGATTGTAAACTAGAACCGTGTAACTGCAGCTGTAAATTCGCTATCTCTGGATTCTTATTTAGTAGATAAATATATCAACAATTTCCCTCATTGAGAACCCACAATGCTAAATAATTTAAAATTTAATTCTGCAACGATACCTGCAAGGTCTACATAAACAGAAAACTTTTCTGTATAACGATTTTCGTTCCTACATTGCAAGATAACTGCAAATATGAAATCATTCAAAGACTAATAAAATGGCGATAGAAAATTGTACTTCACGAATAAAGACATCTCTGTAAAGGAGAGAGTTCCATCTTTAAATCAGTAATGGTTTTCATCTTCAAAAACAATTTTCAATTTTCACAGAGTTATTTGAATTAAAAATATTTTCGGGGAAGTACCCTTGAGCTTTCCTTTAATTTTACACGTCAGTGTATAATATGAAGCGTGTCAGGAAATTTTTGTGACATTTCTAGGAGGGTTGCAGTGTGAAATTTCGTAGTCTAAGGAAACGCGGTACAATTACAGAATACCGAAAAAATTGCGAGAATGATTGGACAAGTTCATTTATCAACCCTCCGTTACGTACCTTCCATCGATCTGCTCGGAGTGATACTTCGCCCTTATCATGAGATACTTCAAATCCGTAAGCACTCGCATCATTTGTATCCTGGTAACAGGATCCCCGCGAAATTCGGTTCTCCTCAATCTGCTAGGAATATCTTGGATCTCGCTGCGTACGTGATACCACCCGTTTTCACGTAGAGGAACGCTGATCTCCGCTTCCTGGCCATTATATTGTTCCTCGCCGTGAGCTATTCGCATGCCATTATTACTCTGCGAACGAATAACACGAGAAGATTAATTTTGCAAAAATGCTAATCATTGTAATCTGCCTTTCGGGGGGGCAGAAGGAACTCGGAACTAAAACGTGGAACAGGAAAAACAAATGTTCAAGGCACACTGGTAACGCTTGGCATGTATGGAACCTTCTCTTCGATAGATTTGCTTATGTAAGCCATGGATATTCATTGCAAGAAAAGATAAATTACTGCAAATTATTGTTCTGTACTATAAACATTTAAATTTGTTAACTAGCGATAATTGTGTCGTTTAATAGATTCTGTTGTTTAAATTGAATTTACGTAGTGATACGTACAGTAAATTGATTATATGATGAATTTTATACATTAATATACGAATAGTTTCCAGAGTTCAAGTAGGAAGAGTGTTTTCGTAACGATGTACGTAATTCACATGGTAAACTTGTATACTCAGTTTCTCTGTCCCATAGAACAACATAAAAAATCGTATATCAAGTTTTATAGGATCATTATAAAGAAGGAACTTCAAGATTAAATCCCATGGTAAATTCAGCCATGAAAAAGAAGGTTAAAAAATTTTTAGAAACGTCCAAATTTATAGCATTTTGAGAAAAAGAACAATGGAAAAGATAAGAAGTGGAGTAGAAAAATAATGTAGAAAAATATGTTCAGAATAATACACAAAAAAATAAACGATGGCTTGTGAAAATAGATTTGTTGTTGCACGATTTTTTTTACGAAAATAAAACGATTTGAATATGAACCATTTTTCGAAAATTGGTTTAGTACCGTGGAAAAACGAAGGCAAATAATAAGGAGGATGCTAAAGAGTTACACAGTGAAAGTGATCCACGAGACACTCTGTATTACAACTTCCGTACTTCATTGAGTTTGTCTTGTAGTAGGCCGTGACAGCGTTAACCGTGCCATTATTCACGCGACGCTGAATGAATACTTACAACTAAAATAACATTGGGTCCCGTGGTCGGGTTTCCGCTACTATCGCCGCGCATAACGACCCAGGTGACAGAGTAAGTGATATTACTGCCGTATGATGAGAGACGATTGCCACAATAAATCGCCGGTGCCAGCCAAAACGGACTATCGTACTCGACCTCGTAACGCGACACCGTCAGCCAGCCGTTATCTGTGTCCAGGACGGGAATAACAGCACGAGATGCATTCATATCGGTGACTCGCCAATTTTCCAGAGACGACACCTGAAAATCGCATAATCGAGAAAACAATCCACAGAACGTATCCTGCAGATAATGGACTGGGTCTCAAACTGCGCATTGTTATTCGATTTTACAGGTTCAGACAATTATCTACCAGCCACATACATTTAAACCACTGAATAGAGAAATTGGGTCCATTTTAGCTTAATCCCAAAGTTGTAAATCTGACATTTAAATTCTGACTTCTTAGTTTAAATTACTACTTATTGATGCATATCGAATTATTTTCACTTATTTGGAAACCGAATCGGTGAACTACAAAACTGAAGGCTTTACAAGAATTTAAGAGTATTATTACTAAACTGTGGATGTTTATGCAGAATAAAAATATTCCATCTGAATTGCAACATATTGGAGTGACCTAACAATTTATTTTCTTTCTTAATATGTTTAATAGGTTGGAAATAGTATAACGTTATTTTTAAATTCATCTAATGTTTTCAATGTTTTAAATTACAGAGAGAAGATTGCATTTTCGTTTAACTCCTATTCCTTAGGATTGACTTGGATGACCTTTATGTTGCATAAAATCTGCATTCTATCGTCATCAGTTATCTATGTAGTAAAGTGAATTCTTACCATGAAATAAGACAGCTTCGTGGCGCTGCAATGGTCGCTGACACCAAAACAATAGCAAGGATAGCAACCATCAAGGTTTTCCTTGGTTAGTGCAAAATATCCCGGTTTGCAACTGTCGCAAAATTCACCGTCCACGTTTGCTTTGCAAAGACAGTCACCTTCACAATCGTGGGATGGAAGAATCCCACGGGAATCGCATGGGCAAGGCATGCAATCCGGGAATTGACGATAACCGGCAGCACATTGGTCGCATTTGTAGCCGGAATAGCCCGGTTTGCAATTGCAAGCACCTGCTACCTAGAGCAGAATTGTCAGTGTTTCATTCGATGCATCAATTTCCGATGCTGACGTTGACCCTCGGATGGTGGATCATTTTTATAATTATATAATTGATGATGTTTAGGACCTTTGCTTCATTTATCAATTTTTAAAACATATTCTTGCAGGTCCTTTTTGTAGATAAATTATCACTAAGTTAACACCGTACCGAGCACAAAATGTAACTGGTATATGTACCTTGTTTTATAAAAATTTCAAAACTACAGTCATCTGGATTTCTTGCAATTTTTATCTGAATATATGTTTAACCCCTTGCCTTACAATAGCGTGTGAGAGACGTGATGAAGATTCTGAACAGAGTCTAATAAATTTGTATGTTATTAATTTCCATTAAACCGAAGTAAAATTCTATTCAGTTGTTGTTAATGTACAAACATTGGAGAACATATAGACATACAATAGATAAACATTTTCTCATTCGTCTAGGAAGTTTTGAACTACAAAGAAATCATAATCATTGAAATCGTAAAATAAATCATAAGGCAAGGGGTTAAATGAAGAAATTTATTTAATAATTTCTAATGGAAGCATCTTTAAGATTTCAATAATTATACAGTAAAATGTGAAACCGGTCGTGGTACGGTTAGTGTTAATCTATCTATTGTTCCTAACGCAGCAGCTGAACATTTAATTAATTCCCCAGGAATTGAGTAATTGAATAATGATTTTGATACTCTAGGCCCGAAGTAAACCCGCACTATGTCATCAGAGGATTAATCATTTTTAAATACCATTCATTGCCTAGTTATTATTTGCACACCTTACTGAGGTACAATGTACAAGAACCTTTAGTTGATTTATACTTGAATATTTTGATTGATTGTATCGGTAACAATTATTTAGTAATTTTATATTTAAAGGTAATGCTTGTTTTATAGGTATTAAAGAATATAGGGTGTGCCTGTGTTTCTACCTTTCCCAGGTGCGTGTAGGAGTCATCAGGAGTGCAGTAACCCGTGCTACCGTGCACATTGCAGTTGCACGGCAAACAGGGCTCAGGCGTGTCAGGGGCAACTCCGTTTGGCCTGTAATGTCCATCCTGACATTTTTCGCAATTTATGCCGGCCGTATGCTCCTGTAACAAACCGTTCCAATAATTAACAAATCTAAATCTACTTCTCAAATGAATTGCTCGTTTCTCTCCCATTTTCCCTAACCAATAGTAGAAACACCAAAGACTAATAAAAATGAAACATGTCTTATTCTTGATAATAAATGTATACGCTAGTAGCTAGTATATAATAATAATAGAATTATAATATACACAAATATAAAATGCTAATTACAATACAGATTAGTGATTAAGTACTTTTTAAACATGATAAACTTGTCTATAACAAACTAATTGATATGGAAATATGATATTTCTATATCGTTTTATATCCAGATTAGTTCATTATATCTGTTGCAATATGCATCGTATGAGAACGTACGAGAACAATGGATGAAACTGCCCAATGGATAGACAGAAATCCCTTTTTGAGGAGCTGAATTATTTTAACAAAAATTGTTCAACAATCTCGCGATTGTACAGTTCATGGAACTTAACAAGACTTATAATTACACTGCGGATCTTTATGCAAAATAAAAGTCGTTCGCATTAATTGCAAGATATAGGTACAAAGTAGGAAATTATTCCCCTTCTTAATGGTTTTATTAAGTTGTAAGAAATGTATTGATGGTCGTCAATTCTCGTAATCTGTTTAATGTTTCAAATTACACTCGCTCATTTTTGACATAAACGCATAAAATCCGCAGTCTACTTATAATATTACTGTGTTCCTTCTACTGTCTGAATTGAATTATTTTCACGATGCAGAATTGCGAGATAGTCTCTCATAGAAATTAATGTTTTCTCTTTTTTATGAAATTCGGGCTTACTGTGCAATTGATGCAGACGCCACCGCCACGAAATTTTCCGTGAATGTCCATGGACATTCTTCTGTCGGCCACTTCCTGATCGTATCTGCACGCGGTTGCATGTCCATTGCAGTTGCATTTCTCACAGTGAAAGCCCTTCGCAGCTGTGCCAGGTTTCCACGGAATCTGATTGTACATTGGACAGCATTTTTCGCATCTTTCGCCGCACGTCTGGCGCTCGCATTCGCATTCTTGGTGCTGAGAAACAATACCACCTCTTAATGGATGCTCATTAATCATTTTGGTAATGTAACTGATACATATTCAAACATTCAACAAATCCGCCTTCTCTATACTATACTAGCAGATCGTGTTGCATAAGAAGCCTGCGATTATCAACAAGTCTGCAATCTGCTATACTAATCTTTACTAGCGTGCGAATGATTTTGCTGTCTGAACGGACTGCAAGTTTTTATGCAAATTCCCAGAGACTTATTTTATGTAAACCAATGTGGTCGTTAATTACCCGTAATTACATTAATGCGAGGTTTATAAATAAACAAAGTAAAAGAAAATAGAGATACGTACAAATATAGTTTGTGTAGTATCATGTTATACAACATAAGATCAACGTCAAGTAATAATAGAAATGTGATGACTCTTTGTGTTTTATTACGGTTTGTAAATGTTCATGATTATACCATTGTTTATTTTAATAATGCAAGATAATGTTACTAATGAAAATTGTTGAATTTAATGCATAATATGGTAATATTGATTTCCTAACAGGTGGATGCTTATAAGAGAATACAGTGTTTAATCGATAAAAGTCGCAACCACGGGTCCGGCCAGCGACACTTCGTGTTCAAGTATACTATTCTTTGACTCATGGCGAATGTAGAAAAGGACAGCGAAGCTCGAGAGGCCTCGGTCGCCGAGAAGTGTAACATAATACAGGTCGAGTATGTCGGTGTGAAAACAACACCTAACCCAGTGACAAAACTTCTTTATATTTTATTATTTTTTTATGAAACTGTCGCCAATATATTCGTGGCATTTTTCTAATGAAAATGATACCAAATAAGATATAATTGCGATGATATTTACTTGTGTAATGGACAATGAAAATTTCGGAAAATTATTGTAAATATGATACGAATTATATCGTGTTTGGTATTATTTTAATAAAAAAAATGCCACAAATATATTGGTGAAAGTTTCATTAAAAAATAAGTAATAATAAAAAGGTTTTTTTATTGGCATTACACTGTGAAGATACGCGGGCCTACGAACTATGCCGGTGACCGCGACTCTCCGCGTCTCTTTCGTTTCCATACGGCGCCATACGCTGTCCTTCCTTGCGCCCGAAACTTTCATCGTCCATTACACGAGTAAGTATCATCACAATTATATCTTATTTGGTATCATTTTCATTAGAAAAATGCTACGAATATGTTGATGAAAGTTCCATAAAAAAATAATAAAGAATAAAGAAGTTTTGTCATTGGATTAGTAGTGGTCTCACCGATATACTCGACCCGTATTATGTTACACTCCTCGGCGACCGAGGTCTCTTGGCCCCTCACGGGGTATACCTCGCGGTTGTAGGGATTGTTTTGCGACAATTCTTGTTCAGAATATGGCGACAATTATCGATTAAATTCTGTATAAATTTTGTTTTCTTTTTAAATGGAATTATCAATTGTTTTTGATTAATTTTGATAGAATAGTGAATTCTGAATATAAAAGTACTGAGGTACATGGATCGTAAAACTTATTCTTTCTAAGACATTTGATTTTGTTCATTTTGTTAATATCGTTGAGGAACACGTGTGAATTACTGCAAATTTTACTGTGAATTACTGTGTGAAATAAATTCAATATTGTCGTTTTCATAAGTCAACGTTTACCAATTACTTTCAGTCTTCGATACATTTAGTGTTAATCAAGTAAAATAGAGTCTGTATCTTTACCAGGTATTCACTCGCCAGAAAAGCTCTTGGGTATTACTGCATTATCTGTTTCTTTAAATCCCACAATTTAGAGACACGCAGTTTTGATTGTTTATTCGCCCACAGTCGACGACGTTCGACAGAAAACGATTTTTCCCATAAATTTATGATGACTCACAGGTTTTGATGTTCTTAATAAATTATCGGAGATGGGCGCGGATACTCGATAAATTATTTTCTATTGTCCAGCAAGGTATCGGCCGAAGATAATTGAAACTAAGCGGAAATTGTTTCGGTGAACAGAGAGCGTGAAATAGTGCAGAGGGAAGATTATCAAAAACGGGATCCGGTTATTTGTTACAACTCGCACGCGGACGTGAGCATGCGCGGCTGCGTACGCGCAGGATAACCATTATTGCAGCAATAAATAATATTCGAGGTCTACAGAGCGAGATTCACTAGATGACGTTCAGATTCCCTTTTATAAAATACCGCATAAAACCACAACGCAGCCACACACGATGGAGCAACGACGCAGCCACCATCTTTCACATCACACGCACGTGCATCTATATTTTCCACGGTTACAATATTTCAATATCTGTTCAATATTTTCCATGTACGATTCAGAAATACTTTCTCGGCCCGGACTGCCAAAATTATTGTCCCCTGGGTGCATAATTTTTAGAAAGATCATAAAATTTTTCTTATTGTTCGATTTACATTTTTTGGATCATTAAAAGAATAATAGTCTATGCTAACTGTTCAAACGTTTCTACAACTTCTACAGTACTCATTTATAGCGTTCTATAAAATTTGTAAAACATTTTTAACCCGTATAATTGCTTTGTAAACATTATAAAACAATTTTAAGTAGCCAATTTATTTTTTTAGAAACAATATAAAAATAATAATATGGCGTCCATATTACTGTTCAAAACTTTTTGGAAACGTTTTGAAGATATATCACTTTTTTTGTCTTTTACAGATTTTTGTATATTTCTGGCACAAAATAAACAATATTGCATTGCATGTTGCTAAGTAGCAACACTATACATTTAAGGGTCAGAACTGCTAAAACTAATTAAGTTAATAGTATGTTGTCCTTGCGCTACATTTATTACTAGGATCTATAAATAAATTGTACTAGCATTCGTCTAATTACAAAATCAGCACGATATATTTTCAATGAAGCAACGACAACTTGCTTTATGCACTCAGTAGTCATACACAGTGATTAGAATTACAAACCCAGCGATAACCATTACAAGCTCGTTGGCATTGCGAGTCGGCGATATTGTCGAGTCACAGTCACAGATGCTGGCACCGAGTCATAACTTATACTTTTTGCGATATATCACTAGCTTCATTGTGCTTCCCGTGAATGGCCGCCTGTCATTCATAAGAATGAACGTATCGTGAGTGTAATTAATAATAACGTATTCGAAGCATTATCTGGTGATTTAGTGAGATCAATGTGTCGAGGACTTAATTAACGCCGGCGAGCTACTTCAATTATCGTGACCAATGTAATCGGCGATTGCCTCGATTAAAAAATGACGATTCGTTTGGAACAATAAGATTAAATATGGAGTATCGTATAGAGTGTTCGATTTATGCTGAAATTATTTCTGTGTTTTATGCAGATTTAGTTTTTACTATTAATTTGAATAGGTTAAAAACGCATGAAATCTGCATTCAAGATTGTAGTATAGTTTATTAAAATACAATCTATTTCTAGTAAGTTTCTAGCCATTTTTTTTCTTTTAAATGCTGTTATAGTTTCTTTAGCGCTATTTTCGTTCGGGTATTGCACGAGCGAATGCATGTTTTAAACACTGAATAATCTTGTCTTGGGCCCGCCGAATAAATTAGGCGTTTTCGAACGTTTTTACAATGACTCACTTGATTTCACAATGGATCGATTAGAATCAGCTTTTGGCGATGCTTGCTGGATTATATGATATTAGTTTTTGAGAGGGTCTGACGCACGGTGCATCCCACGACCGGCACGTAGACCGAATTGCAACTGCATTGCTGAATGCAGTCTGTTCTTTGGGCCATCGAAGATATTCCGTGGCATGTCTCAATCAAACTGTCAACATCGATCATACACTGCACGGCAGTGCTGTGAAATAAGAAAAACAATGCGAATCGGTATTGCCACAAGAACTAGCCTTCTCTGCGCATTTTTCTATAATACATTAAATATCATGTATAATAATAATAATAATAATAATAATAATGATAATGATACTGATAATGATAACGATAACGATAACGATAACGATAACGATGACGATGACGATGACGATGACGATGACGATGACGATGACGATGACGATGACGATGACGATGACGATAACGATGATAACGATAACGATGATAACGATAACGATGATAACGATAACGATGATAACGATAACGATAACGATAACGATAACGACGATAACGATAACGATGATAACGATAACGATAACGATAACGATGATAACGATAACGATAACGATAACGATAACGATGATAACGATGATAACGATGATAACGATGATAACGATAACGATAACGATAACGATAATGATGATAACGATAACGATAACGATAACGATAACGATAACGATAACGATAACGATAACGATAACGATAACGATAACGATAACGATAACGATAACGATAACGATAACGATAACGATAACGATAACGATAACGATAACGATAACGATAACGATAACGATAACGATAACGATAACGATAACGTTGATAACGATAACGATAACGATAACGATAACGATAACGATAACGATAACGATAACGATAACGATAACGATAACGATAACGATAACGATAACGATAACGATAACGATAACGTTGATAACGATAACGATAACGATAACGATAACGATAACGATAACGATGATAACGATAACGATAACGATAACGATGATAACGATAACGATAACGATAACGATGATTACGATAACGATAACGATAACGATAACGATAACGATAACGATAACGTTGATAACGATAACGATAACGATGATAACGATAACGATAACGATAACGATAACGATGATAACGATAACGATAACGATAACGATAAGGATGATAACGATAACGATAACGATAAGGATGATAACGATAACGATAAGGATGATAACGATAACGATAAGGATGATAACGATAACGATAAGGATGATAACGATAACGATAAGGATGATAACGATAACGATAAGGATGATAACGATAACGATAAGGATGATAACGATAACGATAAGGATGATAACGATAACGATAAGGATGATAACGATAACGATAAGGATGATAACGATAACGATAAGGATGATAACGATAACGATAAGGATGATAACGATAACGATAAGGATGATAACGATAACGATAAGGATGATAACGATAACGATAACGATAACGATAACGATAACGATAACGATAACGATAACGATAACGATAACGATAACGATAACGATAACGATAACGATAACGATAACGATAACGATAACGATAATGATAATAATATCAGTAGGGATACGATTTTCCTTCAATCAGTACACACCAGACTAATCTTAGAAAATTGAGACTTTTAATCAAGTAATTTATTTGTATATTCAAAATATAAAAATTTGTTCAAATGAATTGAAAAATGTATTTAAAATATATATAAAAAAAAACACGGAAATCATAGAATATAAAATTTATTCAAATCTATTTAAAAATGTATTCAAAGTACGTTCAGAAATACTAGAATGCAATAAAAAAAATAATTTGAACAACAAACACTCAATAAAATAATTTAGTTTTATTACCAAGATATAAAAATCTATTTAAATATTTTCTGAAATGTATATTCAGAATGTATAGTTTCATAAAAGTATATTCGGAAATACAGAAACATAATCTAGAAAGTCTAACATACAAATCCTCATGCGATCATTCTATATGTATAAATTCATACCTACGTGGAAATAGAAAAACAGATTTTCCCAATTTGATTACAAGTGAAGTAGCACAACGCGAAGGTGCGACTGATGTGCAACGAGGGAAAGTTTCGCAACAATCGAGAGTCGTGGTCACTGATTCGAAGACATTAAAATATCACGATTGTTCCTCTATGCTAGACCTCGGCTTCGAGAACGTCCATTTATGGATGTTAATGGCATTCAGGATTCCTTCTCTCGTCGTCGCTGCGTCGATATGACATCAACAAAAACGAATGAATCCTCTCCAGCATCGACTGACAAGTTTTATTTCAATAACAAAGCGGATTCTGTTGCAATCTTCACTTCAGAAGAACCCTTCAACGTATTAATATTAATTCTAATCATTCTACAGTGTCGGCCTATTCGACAAATGATTTCAAATTAACTATACGAATTCTCATAACCATTACTTATTTCCTCGGGGCTCATCAATTCTTTCGTCTTCATCTTGAATCTAAATTAACAATTAGTTGGCAAGTTTGGCTTATAACATAGCTCAGTTTTTGTCCTTTTGTTAGATGGCAATTTTTTAACATTTTCATGAAAACAGACCTTCATAATCAAATACTAAAGGCCAAATGAATTTACTCAAATTTTGCTTACAAAAAATATAGCCACGTAATAATATGCTTAAAAATTTTCATGAGGTCTGACGAACGCCACCTTAACAATTGAAATTTTGTTGATGATGGAAGACAGCACTGAACAAAAAGGGCTTTGAGATGGGTCGGTGGCTAGTCTATAAAAATATAAATTTCTATAAACATTCGGCCATTAATGACTTTGCCGTCTAAGGAAGGCGGTTGCGAAGGAAACAGCCAAACACAGAGCGGTCCTGCTATTAGCAGCGTTGGCAGACAAAGGTCTGACAAGTTTATAGCACTTTCGACAGATTTATTTCTTGCCTCCAAAGTCGGTCCCCCCGAATCCGAAGTATTCGCGAAATCTAACTTTAGTTAGGCCAATCCCAACAAGATTCGGCTCTGCTACCGTTTTCTTTTTAGACGCCGTTAATCATTATTTCGGCTCTACCTTGAACCATTAAATTACATTATTATAGGTACACGTTCAAATACAAAGTTGTAATTAGAGTTGATTAGTTCGAATTGCATGCGTATAATATAATATGCAATAACGTCGTACAGTGGGTGTAAAAGTATTCGTACACCTTGAAAAATCAAATAACATTTTTAAAATTAGACCAAACGACTACAGTTCTTTGAGATGTTAAACGGAATAGTTTACTAGGTATTGTATAAATACTTTTTTCTACAAATTGCTATTGGTTGAAATTGTGACGAAAAAAGTAAAGGTCTCAATTTTTAACTTCTTTATCTTTGCCTATAATGAAAATTTAAAATACGCCTTTTGTAGATCTGCGTAAGTTATACACATGCAACAAAGTTTCATCGAAGTCGGTTAATGTTGCTATGAGCTAAGAACATTACAAGACTAAAGTTTAAGGGTGAAAGTCGCAGATTTTCGGACCTTTCAGGGAATTTTCATGTAATTACATCTAAATGTATGTAACTCATAACAACGTTAACCGATTTCGATGAAACTTCGTACATGTACATAACTTGCTTAGACCTATAAAATGCTTCTTTTAAATTTTTATTACAGGCAAGTTAAAAAATTTTGAAATTGTTATCACTATCTATTTTCGTCGCAATTCCAACCAATAGCAATTTTTAGAAAAAAATTATTTACACGCTACCTCGTAAACTTATGCGTCTGACATCTCAAAATAATTGAAGACGTTTGATCTCTTTTTAAAAAAGTTATTCGATTTTTAAAGGTGTACGACAGGGATTGGCATTTTTGTCTCAATTGAGACAAAACCGTCCCCACCATAGCGCCCACTGCCCCCCACCAGCATCCGTCGTTACCATAGAGAAAGGAAGTGCTTCGCCCGTTGCGAACAGTGCACAGGTCTCGCGCATGAAAGAGAGGTTGGTGGGAGAAGCAGGCGTTTCAGAGGCCTCTACCGTGCCGATCCCTGGTGTACGATTACTTTGTACACCCACCCTATAAGTTACAGAACAAATGACTAACGGTGATCAAATAAAATACTGATTGTGAACTATTATTAGACTAAGAGTAGATCAGAAAGGAGAAATTATAATAGAAGAATGATTAGGAACTTTAACGATAACATGGTGAATATAAAAATATGAGGTGCAGGTTATATAGGTTAGATGACATCGTTAACACTAAACCTACCAAGCTCTAAAAACGATTAAAATGTTTTACCATATAAAAATGATAAGGCTATATTTATTTAGATTTTATGCAATATTTATCATAATATGCGCTTGAATATGGAAATCTGTCGAATCATCTCCCATTGAAGGAACTTTATAATTTCACAAATTGTGAAATAAAAATTACGAAACATGCAATAGTAGATTTAGTGTTAAACAGAAATATTGTTGTGGCACAGAAAAATGGTTATTAATTTAAGTTTAATTTAAGAATTTTTAAATATTTAATACGAGCTGAGAACTTGCTCGACGCCATCGCATTCTTTTGAGTGCAAGGATTGGAACTCGAAAGTTTCGATGACAGAGATAAATTATAGAACAATTTGCGAGCCAGGGAAGATTGGGGAAGTGAGTTTACATGAAAAAATTGCTCGACTCACCCCATGTTGCACACTATACCGACACCGTGCCGCATGTCCAGAGCATAAACACCTTCCGCCGATGTTAATCTCCTTGATCGAGTAGAAGGCCCGTCTCTTGTCCACGATCGCTTCTCCACTACGTCGGAGACCCTGAAGTCGTAACCGCACGTATTTAGCCTTCGTGAATTCCTGAAGGGTCGTGCTGTGATTCAGAGCACCAGGTCTACCGTTCACCAGATGCGTATGGATCTGCAACGTGACATCAGAAATCCAGTTTAAAAACATCATTGTTACACGCATACAGTTTATCAGTTGGTCGTTAACCCTTTCGACGGAAGAACCCAGGTGTATTTGACCCAGAGTATTAACACTTTATCTTCCGGAAGCCTAACAACGGGCTTTTCAATAATTATGCTGTACCAAATTGAAACTTAAAAATCTTCTTTTACCCAATAATACCGAACGAAGTTATTAAATTATGTTATTGGGTATGAGTTGTTTATGATTGTGGTTTATGATTGAAGTTTCAGCTGCTGTTGAAGGATCAATTAAAAAATTCTCAGATCCTTTCTATGTTTCCAAGCTGCTTCGGTCGTTTCGAAGATTTTTTTTCCAGTAATGCCGCAAAAATACGCGAATTGAATCACACATACATGATTACATACATACAGGGTGTTCACGCTATTACTAGCCAGCGATTTTCTTGCCAATAATAAATATTAGAAAAAAATGAAAGAGGAAAAGTAATACTGTTTTTTGCGAGCAATGTAAAGGCGTGTGTAATCTTTTGTATTTGCACTATTTTCATGAAAATGTCGGTGACCTCCAATTTTTGTAAATGAAATGCTATATATTTTTTCATACCATATGAAAGCGTGTGTCAAGATCAATTCATTCGTATACGACACAATGACCTTCAAGATCATTCAAGGTCAGAAATGGAAGAAATATTTTGAACATTTCGTAATAATGCGTCTACAAGTGTACTTTATTGACAAGGCTATAGTAAATGTTCAATATAACTTCCTTGTGCATGACTACATGCACAACGTTGTCTTCTGCCGTTGTCCGAAATATTAATCCACATGATTGCGTTAGTTTCCTTTGCATGTCGTTTACATTTCTGGGCGTTGTGTATCGCGAATGATATTTTTACGAAATATTACGTACGAAATATTCAAAACATTGCTGCCATTTCTGACTTTGTATGACCTTGAAGAAGTCATTGCGTTCTATACGAATAAATTTGTCTTGACACACGCTTTCATATGACATAAAAAAATATATAGCATTTCATTTAAAAAATTGAAGGTCACCTTCATTTCTAAGAAAATAGTGCAAACACAAGAAAATTACATACGCCATTATGTTACTTACCAAAAATAGTATTACTTTTTCCTCCATCATTTTTTTCTAATATTTATTATTTGCAAGAAAAACGCTGGCTAGTGATAGCACGAACACCCCGTATACAATATCGATGAAAACATATACATATTGGGCAAATAGCGTCGACGTAAACATTGTCGGTTAAGTAGAACGGTCCCGGTAATTATTGTATCAAAACAGGAAGCAATGGGTATTCCAAAGAGGCAAATAAGCTTTTCGATCTCGAAGCAGATCGGATAAAGCTGCGAGGACATTTCCTGCGGTGACGCATGCAGTCGGTCGATTCCTGATTTTTTCCCGCGCGAGTTCTACCCGCGCGCAGATGCGTAAACCCGACAAAACTCCCCATAGGAGGTGCGTACGTGAGAGCCCCATATAAGGTTAGCCTACTCCATACATGGCCGGAATGTAGGGATCGCCTTTTTTGTATCATCGATTCGTTCCTTCTCTCTCGGCAGCCTCCGACCAAGAATCGTCCCGTCCTGCTTCACGTCTCATCCACCTTCCAGTTTACACAAAGCCGATCCCGAGTGCGCTTCTGCGTCGCTATAAGCTCTAATTATCTGCCGCTCTTCCGAGAAATCCGCTAATTTTCCCCGCTGGGACGCTCGCCCATTTTTCTGGCCCCTTTAAAGACTCCGAACAATAACATCGTAGCCAAACAAGCGACCGAAATGAAAGGACAAGGTTCATTCGGGGATGACTACGGGACGCTAACGAGGGAACTGTAAAGGGGGTATTCTGGTTCCCGAAACAGTCTCTGCACGAATTTTTAAGAATTTTTTTCGGAAAAAATATTGAACAATTTGCATCAGGATTTTTCACACGTAGTCATTGTTAGTTGATGTAAATATATGTATGATTTTTTCAAAGACGAAATAATCAAAATTAATATACACATTAATGATACCGTAAGATTAAACATTAGCTACAGTAATGTAGGTACAGCAGAATATAACGCATAAAGCTTTAAATTTTTAAGTTACATTGCTTGAAAAAATTAAAAAGAGGATGACATGCCTGAATATTGGCTTTATAACTCCCTGTGAGAAGTTTCACTTAAACTGTCAATAAAAAAAATAATCACAATTACGTGAAATATATATATATTTTTTATAGACTATGTTTTGAAAAACATGTGTCGACGTTTGTCATGATTCCGCTCTTTCTACTGATCCGGAACAATAAAAGTAAATTGTTTGGCTAGTCAGTGTGAATATAGTTACGATCCGAACCAAAAGAATTTAAAAAACTTGATTTTTTACAAAATGACGGCATTTTGAACTCAAATTACCGACTTTTTAAATATTTTTCGGTCTTCAGCGTGATAAAAAAATAAGAAAAAATTGACGGATTTTAAAAATGATGGATCTTTCGATAACAGGGTATGTTCTGAAGATTCTCTCCAAATTTCAAGTCAATCGGTCAATTGGTCAACTACAACTTCAGATATCATGACAACCGTTTCTAAAAACACGCAGACAGAATATGGAAACTTTTCCAGGTTTTAGTTCAGAAGATCTTCGTAGGTCATAAGCTACCGTGATTCAATTATTTGATTAATTTTTCTTACAGTTTAACATCTGAATAACCTAATAGGCATGTCAAATATTTATTTCGACTGAATTTTTGAATGAAAATTAACTTACTTGTTATACACGTCTATCTAAATCTTCAAACATCCATACCCGTTAAGAAAGGATTAAGCAAACAATTATATACTTGTATTTGCTATATAAATGAAATTTGAGTAGCCTCGCATATTTTGCTAAAGATATAAACATTTTGATCATTTCGTTCTGTAAAAAAAATGTCTAAAAGAAAAGTCCAACCATATAATTAAAATTAGTCATTTCACCACCAGGTACCTATAGTATGACTAATCCTAGTTATTTATGTCCTTGCAGAAAATGAGTGACTCTATTTTCTTGAAATCAGAATGAGTTAAAATAATCTATGAACATTAACGAAAGATAAAGTCATCATTTATTAAAAAAATTTAAGAAAAAACAGAAAGATGAACAAAGGAAAAATATTGGTTCATATGCGTTAAGAAAATTTTCAGAATACGAAAAGTTCCTTTAAGCTACTTTACAAAGCTGCAGAAGTATTCCTGCGAACAGCGAATGAGATTATAAGGTTATGTTTTATTGAATATCGTATGATGCTTAGGTTTAAGGCTGCTTTCATCGCGTTCATTCACCAAGGCTAGTACCTAGCTGGCGCAATATCAGCAATTAATGGTGACGATTTCAAAGGTTTGCCTGTGGCAGTAAATTTGCGGGAACGTTAAACATGAGCCCGAAGGAATAAATCATTCGCGGATAGCGCTGCGCGTTAAGAAACCGAGTCCCATATACTTAAATGGCAATACGCGGTTCCTAATACGGAACAATTACATGGGTTTCGGAGTATACACACCTACACTCCCATACATTTCGTGACCGACGAAGTTTTTCACCTCGTTACTGCTCACCATCTTCCTCCAGGTGAAATGTTGCTTTGCGTATTCATACTATGCGTGATCAAATCATTAGAATACAAAACACGTAGGAAAAACGTATTTTTTAATTGGTAAATTTATAATTTGCAGGCACCAATCATTTATACAGTAATGACAAGAATTCAGTGTAGCCAGACTTTCATTTAAACATATTATTTAGTTTACGTAAAATGAATGTCTTCTTTAATTTTCATGCTTGGAAGTCAAAGAAATATACACTTACAGTAGTTAATCAAATGATTGGACCCACAGAACGAAAAATATATTTATTGCCCATGTGCCATGTAATGTAGCCTATAGTATTAAATACTTCATTTTTATAATATACTTTATAAAAACAATAAGAATTCAGTGTGCCTAGTCTTTTATTTAAAAATTGATTGTTTTAATTTCTAATCGTCAACTTATACGAGTAGGTACTTCTAATATTTCGATCACACTCTATACAATGCACTTTCATTGTATATATTGCGTAAAGGGCTGGACATTTTTATTGTGAGTGAACGTTTCATAATAATTTTAGGTCGAATAAATAACTTGATTTACACGTTCGCTACTAACACTTATTTCTGCAGCAATTCTCTTGGTTATTTCATTCTATTAAATGCAACGTATCTCCTCACAGAAAATGAAAAAGGATGTTGTCACAGGAAAGTTATACGTTCTCCGATAATCAAGCCATTCGAATTTTAAATAACGTATAAAATGTGTACAACGATATGTATCAGATTGATTAGATTTTCTTTACGTAAAATAAAAAATCATGGTGACCATCGTCCGAGATACATGACGTTGGTAGCAAACGCGTTAATACTGTGGTGTTTTCTTGGCAGATCTCGGGGAAAGGATGAAACATTTCATTGATTTTCTAGCCGACACGTTTGAATTATTTGAAACCTAGGAAACGATAGGTGAGATAACGAGCCTCCAGTTTACCGGAAATGCCTTGGAGGACTAGTTTCCATCGAGACACCTCTCAACGCGTTCTCCATCGGCTAGTTAATCATCCAATCATGTAATTACTATATATGAACCGTCCGCGTAGAGCGAACGACAATTAATGATCTCGTTTCGAACGACCACCAAGATAAATCGAAGAAACAGCCGTTTTCGCGCTTTGGATTTTCGCAAGAAATGCAAATAATAACCGTTACTCCTTAACGAGAATTGACGATGATCGATTATCATGAATGATTCTGGACAGCTGGCAAACGAATCATTAACTAATCATTATTATTCGGCAAATCTTATACATGCGAGTACAAGTACTAACAGGAATATTCAGAAATTCGAAAAATACAGATTTTACTGAAATTTAATATAATTCTCAATGTGAAAGTAATGAACATTCAATCTATGGGTAATTCAATCAATAGCTTTTAGTTTCTCATGGGTGTATGATATAAATTAATATACACTGTATATTAATTTTGGTTTTAACTCATTCAAACAGAGAGCTAAGAAAATTCAATTTTAATGAACTCTTGACTCGACAGATTTTTAAACAAATATATAAAATTTTAAACGGGAGTTTTATGAACAGTTCAATTGATAACCTTTTATTTTTCAAGTATCCAGATTTAATAAATTTTTATTTCGTTATTACTTTACTGAAACCTATTGATTTCACTTTATATTTAATATATTGAATCAGAGAGTGAAGAAAATGAAACGTTTTAAAACAGAGGGAGATGAAAATTAAATTTCAATGGATTTTTGATTCGTTCAATTTCTCTGATAACAGTGCAAGTTATTGTAGGAGAATTTGAAGGGTGGCTTGACAAATACCTCTCCGTTTTCCATAGGTGTCTGTTTTGAATAGAGACTGGTGCAAATGACTTCGTCGTCGCCGATGTAGATGGGTTTTCCTGAAACAGGCGGCGCAGAATATCGCGTCCAACATTCTTCGTCGCTGGGAGCATAATACTGCCATGGTTGAAAATTTTCACCGTCAAGAGACTTCTCCAAAATCCACGCGGCTGGTCTCGGTGAATTAGCTGCTTTCACTATTACGTACTCCACTTGGTACACCTGAAAACCAAATGCGCGAAATACGTTAATACAAAATACAATAGGCACGCTAATCTTGTTAAAATTTAGCACACACTCAATATACATTATATGAAATACATACTAAAATAACCTTAAAGCATATATGAGAAATATGTAAAATAATCTTTTAATAAAAAAATCACTCCTAGCAACACTCTATTAATATCTTTCAGAGCTTTCAGTTCTAGAAAAATATTTTTAAATTATTTGAATATTAGGTACGAACATATGTTGTGAAGCAAATACACTTAGTGTCTAAAACTGAAAAATTCAATTATTGCAACGAATTATAAATAATATTGTCTAATAAAGAAGTTGCTTCCAGTAACATAACCTATTAATTTCTGTCAGAACTTTCATTTATAGAAGAATATTTTACGAATAATTAAATATTAAAATATTGTGGAGAAAATATTCAGTGTATAAGAATACAGATTTCAATCAACACAGAACTGTCTTAAAATAACCTTAAAGCATTTAAAATGAATATGTATAATAATCTTTCAATACAAAAGTTATTGCTACAATCTATTCATTTTCTTCTGAACCTTCATTTTATAGCCGAATACTTTTGAAGTAATTGAATATTACGTTAAAACATTGTGAAACAAATACTCAATGTCTAAAGTTCAATTATTCAAGATTTCAATTGTTGCAATAAGTGTTGTTTTCTAGCATGCAAATCAAGAAACGTATTTGAAGAGTCACGAACAATTGTAAAATATATTTTGAATGAAGAAAATACTGAGAAGACATAAACCAGAATTTCGGATTTTTAAAGTCGCGGAAATGGGCCATTCTCTTCGCCATAAAGACTGTGACCGTCTTCTGGCGTTATACAGCGCCCCGAGATCCAGCAGCAAGGGTCCCTATCGCGTGTAATTGCGTACAATTTGTAGAGAAAATATCTGTACCATGAAATCTTCTTTGCACCGAGTGTTGTCTTCCGAACGAAGTTGCTCGTAACAGTTCAAAGGTTAAGGGACAATGATTTCGCGGTGCCTGCGCTGTTTATAGAGCCATGAAATACGACAGACATCATCATCATTCACCAAACGCGATTCTTCGCTCGCGGAACGATTCGTGTGTGCCGCTATACTGCAATATTTCTCCGTTGTCTAGGTATCACTGATGGTGCACACAGAGGAACGCCTACGGTGGTTCTACGTTTCAGTATGTAATGACGAAAAGGAAGATAGAGCGCCGAGATACCCCGCGGTTATAGCTCATAGATACTCCACAGTTTGTCGGATATCCCGCGGAGTCCCCGGGATTTCCGGTCTGATAATTAATTCGAGGCGTACAGGAAACGCATTGCGAAAGGATTCGCAAACCGTTCGACTCGCGATCTTCGCCAGTAAGATAATAACGTCTCAACTTGATCGAATCACTTCGAAATTGTTTCGCGATTTTTACAAAATAGGAAACATTTTATTTTTCAAATAATTCAAATAAAAAATTCATGGACTCATTAACCCTATCCTGATTTCGAGACTCGATATTAACTTTTACATCAACAGTTTACTGATTTACATTACAGTCTTCAATAATACCGCAATTATTGTATAGTATGTAATAACTAGACTGCGAATTTTATGTATTTATAATAAAAATTACTAGATAAAGTGCAAAACAGTACAAACATTTAAAGAATTTAAAAATACTGTTGTATTAGTTCCAATATATTAAAGTTAATGTCAATATGTATAGTTCATGTATGTTGCAATTAATAATATTCTGCATAAAAATTCGCAGTCTAGTAATAAGTTTTGTAGGAATTTTCTGCTGTTCTAAATAGGTTAGTAGTTACAATTAAAAAATAAAATAAATACGTTGAAGGAAGGGTTTTTTATTTATACAGATACATATATATGTTAACCGTAACATTTTTTGTAAAACTTATAATAAATGACAAATAATTAATCATAATGAATTGGAATTCTTACAATCTTTTGACATTGCAACTATTTTGTGTTTCGTCAACTCATTTTTGTCACAAACTCGTAAAGGTCCACTGTCTACTTATAAGTGTAACGTTTCGTCATGTTACGGTTCAGAGTTTTAATGTATTGATTTCTATGCTTATATTGTTATTAAATTAATTACTATGTTCGTCATTAGTATACATTCCTAAAGAAGAATTAATGGAAACTATATCTGTTTTTTTACTTAAATTTTTTCCACCTAGATTGGGCTATTGTCCCACTGTGTGTAGATCCACATTAGGCTACTCTCCCCTATGATGTAAGAAATTGTAAAATACATAGACAAACAAAAAAATGGACCGCAAATGGTTAAAAAGAAGTGGGTTCGATCGAAATGCAGAGTTCATCGAACCGATCCATTTGGTCCGCAGAAAAATTGATTTTAGTCAGTCCCGTCGTTCAAAATGGCGGGCATCGGAGGTCCACGGCATTAACAAGGGTGCTCTCAGCGATGTTTCGGCTAGTTACAGGAATCGGGTGGCGTATCTACATGGGCACACGGCTATCGACGTAGCAAAAGGATCGGATAATTGAAGCCCGCTTCCTCGGGACTCGGATCGAGCTTGTTCCGGGCGAAGTCCTTAGAAGGAAACGGACCCCGCTGGTATCGCGGACATGCGATCTGTCTTTATGGTCCGAAAGTGGGCGTCGGTCTGGCCACACAATGCCGGCGTAACGACGACACAACGAGGACAACGACAACGGCAAAGACGGGCCCTGACGACGAGAAGAACCAGGGACTCCCATCTTCTTCTTGTTTATCCGACGAAACACCGTGACGCCTGTCGACCCGGTTGACAGCGGTGACGTCCTCGGTAGTCGCTCCGTGCTACCACAGCTTCCGACAAATTATTTAAACAACCGGCCAGCCTTCATTCTCCTTGTTTATTCAGATTTTTCTCCATGTAAACCGACGACCGAAACCGTGACCTGTCCTCTTTAAATTATTTATTCTACGTCGCAAAAGACAACCACGTATTAGCTGAACAAATTAATTAGTGATCCACGGAATCAATTTATTTCATACTTAAAGTTCTTACAAGTTGTATTGTAGAGTCATTGATTCTATGATGAAATAAATGTATTAGATTGTCCTCTAAAAGTTCATTTCGTATTCGATTAATTCTGGAGTTGAGAATACTTAAACCAGAAAATGTCACGCATAATTCATAAAATGTTAGGAAAAGAATAATCCAGTTGGTTGTATTCTATACGCTCGTGTTGTTTAAGAATATAAAGGTGGCGGTGGAAATTATTTGGGAGAGTAGAATGTATTTTAACTGTTTACAAATAATTAGTAAATTCGCGAAGAGAAGAATAAAAATGAATTCGTGCACCTAATAATTCTAAAGCTTTTTAAGACTCGTTGCATAAATCTTTATCTTGCAACTATAGATTGAAGCAATAGTGTGTCTAATAGCGGCCATACTGAAGCGATCTATATTTTCCGAAGAACGTAAAATATGCCGGAGAATTTATAGTAAACGAGTGTCTAGGTACTACTATAAATGTTATGAACGTCTTGGCTTGACATTATTATTCCCGTTAATGTAGTTAGCTGCGACGCAGTGAGCAGCGATGAAATAAGGACCATCTCTTACACGTACCTATTTGAAGATTTCCGAAAAGTAAAGCAAGAAGATCTTTCTAAAGGAAAAAATTACTTCCAAAATTTTCACCGCGGTTACTCAGTTCCATGGGATGGCCATAAAGGGTTTTCTCGCGAATTTATTGTGACCATAAATCGCTGCAAGGCGGATCGCTACAGTCCAGTTGCATCATTCTCACTAGTCCATCTATGCGTCTCATGCTTTCGTGATTCGAAATGCGAATGTGGAAACACAAAACACGACGTCAATCATATCATATCGCAGTGCGACCTATACAACTCATAGCGATTGAAACTACTAAGACAATTAGAGAAAATTAAATTATATCTTCCATTAACTACAGACATGTTAATCGCCGAACCAAACATACCTGTTTGTACAGGGTGTAAAGAAATGTTTGGTCTTGGCTGCCATAGGCATATTCTACATCTTCGGATCGATGAAGATCTGTAAAAGAAAGTTGCCGCAAAATTGTCCTTGACCTTGAATTTCAAGGTCAATTTCTTTTTAATTGCATTTTATTCTACGCGTCATAGGAATAAGAAGTGTCAAAGGAAACACGTGTCAAAACTTAATAGTTCTCGTAAAAAATAGTAGCAAAGTCTCATTATTAGTACTACTGATTTTCTTAAAAATTGTTTACATTTCTAATAAAGCAAGTATTTAGTGGTGTTGTTTATATGCTGTTTATTAGAAGTCTAACATAATCAATTATAATTAATATTACCTTGTAAGTCTTAAAAGATGATCCTTTTCTAGTAAGAAATATTAGAAAAAATGAATCGGTTCTTTGGCATAGAAGAAGAAATTGAAGATGAACATTTTTCAAGACTGAGAAAAGAGTAAGACTTCTGATAAACAGCACATAAACAACAACACCAGCCACTTGCTTTATTAGAAATGTAAACAACTTTTATGATAATAAGTAGTTCTAATAATATAATGAGACTTTGCTATTATTTTTTATGAGAATTATTGAGTTTTGACACATGGTTCCTTTGACACTTTTTATTCCCATGACGCGTAGAATACAATGCAATGAAAAAAATTGACCTTGAAATTCTAGGTCGAGGATAATTTTGCGGCAACTTTCTTTGACAGATCTTCATCGACCCGAAGATGTAGAATACGCCAATGGCAGTCAAGACCAAATATTTCTTTACACCCTGTACATATGTATATTTATAGCTTTTTAAAAAAGTGTAAGCTTAAAATTTAGAACAACAACCAAAAATTAGGTATAAGTCTAAACGATGACAATCACGGTACCAAATATTTTTGTATAGCAGAAATAAGTATTGCACAAGATTTCAAATGCTTAATAAATAAAAAAGAAATGCTCTGATCTGTTTTTAGGTTTATGCGTTTTCGCATTTGATGGCCGGTTGTGTTTGATTTATTTATTTTGGAAATTGGCGTGGCTGTCACGGAAGGATCTAAACGTGTAATCTCTATCGACTGGATTGCACCAGAGTTCTGGTGTTATTACGATGAAGAAAGGTCGCGTCAAGTATGGCCCTCGACGTGTTTTCTTGCAGGGTCATCCCATGGAGCCTACTATTTGCACGAGACAACCCTATTCAAGATAAACGCGGCGCCCCTTGAACCGAGAAGACCGGTTCGAGCTATATTTTTCATACTTACTTTCGAGTTTGCCGAATCATTTTATTGCTCATCGGAGCTTGACGAATTTCGAGCGATTTAGTGGAATTACAAAATAATTGCTGTATTTGCAATATTGGTGGTTGTAACAAAACATTGACAAATAACAGAATGTTATTTAGCAATATTTTCTGAAAGCTTACACAACATATGAGATAAAACTTTCTAATCAAACCAACATTTACAATGTTTCTTAGACGATTAATAATGGTATAAAAATTGGATGGTAGCTAGGACGAAGTCACAAATAAGTATTTATAAAATTTGATAATAAAAAGTGTATTTATAGAAGTCATTAAATGACGAATTAATTAAACGATTTAACTATTTACATAAATTATATAGCATTTCCTAGGTACCATAGACATTAATAAACACAAACAACGTAGAATTTACGGTCGGTTGAAGCCTCGTTGTATTAGTAAAGTTGGATAAAAATTCAACGTTTAGATTCAATGATTCAGTGAGTAAATTAGACACAAAACAGTAAAATCGTTTAAAGAATCTCAAAATCGTATCGTATTACGTTCAGCTCATTAACACTAGGTTAACGGGACCCGCCAAAATTACGGTTTCTAATATCTTTAATTTACTATTATTGAGATTGTAAAGATGTATTCATGAGAAACTATTCAACAAAATTGGCTAAATATTTTGATAGATACATTCTTATTCTGTTTATAAAATAATATCTACAATAATCACTTTTAATAAATGAAATAAATATCTATGTAGCTCCTGTGTCTTGTAATTAATGGCATATTCTACGGCACACAATTTTTATTTTGCTTAAGTCTTCGGTTTAATTGTAAATATCGTATTTCAGTGACTCGCGAAGGTATAATTTAAAAATCTACTGCTCGAAGAAACTTGAACGTGTCACGAGACGTATTTTTAGACGCATCGTGTAAACAATCAAGCAAATATTTGTGATATTAAAATGGCTGGCAGCTGTAACAGGAAAGTCCAATACCCTTGTAACTTGAAAACGTCAACCTTGACTTTCGAGTATACTCTTTGCGTCTACACGACCTACCCCATGACGAGGCACGCATGCTGATAGTTGGTAGCTGGTAGCGCGTCGAAGCAGACGAACACGTGCAGCCAGTATAAATATTTAGCCTTTGGAACGTTTGCTCGTCCTGCTGCTTCTACTTTCCCTCTTTCCTCGGCTCCTTTTTGTAAATAAGTTCGCTGCGAGCTTTCTTCCGTCACGTCTACGAGACTGCGAACGATCAACTCTTTGCTTTCTAATATCTCATCCCTTCCGAAACCTTTTTGGAAAGATGGCGCCCCAAAGATTCCTTGTTTTTAACGGCTTCTTAGAGTACATCATTCCCACTATGAAACTGCCCACGTGTAATTCGCGATTCTTAAAAGATCGAACATTTTTGCAAGCAATTTTAATCAGGGGTTGAAAACAGTTATGATATCGATTCCGGTTCTTGAAACAGTTACGAGAACCGAAAAAATGTTATAACTGTTATGAGAATATCGGTTACGGTTACGGTTCTTGAGAACCGATATTATAACGGTTCTATAACTGTTATTTTTAGGTTCTGGATTTCGGTTTCGGTTTCGGTTCTTCAGACTTCAAAACCTATAATATGTCCCGTATCGGTCTCATATCGGTTTTGCAGTTATGTAACTGATATTTTTTGGTTCTGTATCGGCTATACAGGGTGTCTCAAAATTCCTTCAACATCCGGAAATGGAAGGTTCCTGATATCATTTGAAGCGATCATTTATTGTTTAAGAGTTATTAACGAAAAACACGGACCAATCAGAGCGCAGCTACAGCGAATTGATTCTGGCTCGGCCAACGGCGGCGACGGACTCCGTTCGCTGTAGCCGCGCTCTGATTGGTAGGTGTTTTTCGTTAATAACTACTTAACAAAGTCTCGAATGCCATTTTTGTAAAAGAAAATGTCGTATCACATGATCTCAGGAACCTCTTATTTCCGGATGATGAAGGAATTTTGAGACATCTTGTATAGCCGATACGGAACCAAAAAATATCAGTTACAGAACTGCAAAACCGATATGAGACCGATACGGGACATATTATAGGTTTTGAAGTCTGAAGAACCGAAACCAAAACCGAAATCCAGAACCTAAAAATAGCAGTTATAGAACCGTTATAATATCGGTTCTCAAGAACCGTAACCGTAACCGATATAAGCGAGAACCGATATTCTCATAACAGTTACAACATCATTTCGGTTCTTCATAACTGTTTCAGTCAGAACCGATATATAACTGTTTCAAACAGTTATTTTCAGAACTGTTTCAACCCCTGATTTTAGTGCTTCCTAGATATTTAAAACGATCGATCAATTCATAAGGTCTTTATACAATTATTTCATAATGCCTCCTAGATCTTCTCAATGATCTGCGCTGGGGATGTTTACACATTGATATATTTATTCGAAGGGATTAAATACAGAATTCAATAAAACCACATACAACTCTAGACGAATCCAAAATTGATAATTTCCCCATCGTTTTTTTTACCGTTACAGATCAAATTGCTTTTCTTGTAGGAGGAAGCAAAAAGGATTTGCTAGTGAAAGATTTTGGACCGACTTCTTCTAAATTCTACAATAAAAATCGATATTTTTTGGTTGATCAAAATCACAGTATGGTCTCCTAGTATTTCTCAACGATATAAACTGCAGATCTTCACGCATTTATGTATTTTCTCCGCATGGATTTCATAAAATTAGGGAATGTAAAATTCAAGATAATTTCATACAATTCTGGACTGTTTCCACTCGCTTTCCATTGCTACAGGCAACATTATTTCTCTTGCACGAGGAAGCAAAATCAATCTGCTAGGGGGTGGATTTTGACCAACTTGTTCAGAATTATGTAAAAAGAATTAAAGACTTTTTGGCTGGTTGTAATCCTAGCATGGTCCCCCAAGATCTTCTCAACGATCTTGACCACAAATCTTTGCACATTGATACATTCGATCAGAAAATTTTCCGGGTTGCTCCTAGAAAGTTGTGGCCTATGTTGCGTTTATATTCTGTGGCTGCTATCTTTTGTTTCTTACAAATTGAGGATTATGGAATAAAGAAGCACTGTGTATTGCTCAGGTTTCAGTGAAAGTGGATTTATAACTGTGATTATTGCTGGCCTTCGATTTGAATCACTTGGTTAAACAAGATTATGATAACAATACATTATATCTGCAGGTGCATATGTACATTGATATAACTCGTTTACAAAAGGCGATTTTGATGTATCTGATAAGAAACATAATGGAAGACTCTCACATTTGAAAACAGACGAATTGTTATTTTTCGTGAACAGGGACTTTGCTACATCTACAAATTAGCTTGTAAAACAGGTGAAGACAGACAAAGTTATTTGTAATCAATTAAAACAATTGGACAGGTGCACAAATGTTTTTAACGAAGAATCCGCAGTATTTTCCGAACAACCTAATACAAAATTCTAATTCATGCTTGATTCTACTTCGAAAAATTTCTCATCACTTTCCGCTCATAAACGAACTTGTTTCTCTCGCACGAGGAAACGAGGAGGCAAGTGGAGGATTTTGATCGACTTCTTCAGAATTCTATAAAAAGAATCGAGACCGTTTTGGCTGGTCGAGGTCTCAGCCACGGCTCGGCTCTCGACTCAAGAAAAAAAGAGTCGCGTTCTCGTCGGACGCGGGACGGCTTCGTGGAAAAATGAAAAGTGGTCTAAGCCGCAAAAGTCACGCTCGATCTCGCTGGGAGCATCCGAGAGGAGCGCCATTTTTTTGTCGGTGCAACAGGAACAGCGACGGAGTTCTGGTAACAGAGTCGATCACGTGAAGCGCGCGCGTTCGAGCGATCGCGATCCAGCAGAACGATCCAACGATCCCACGATCCACGATCGCCCGAGCGACGACGACTAGTCGCCTCCTTCTGAGCTCGGACGCTCTGCGCAGCCTTGTAAGGATGCGGTCGGTATTAGCATCGAATGACAGAAATCGCTTTATAGTAGAACCTCGCCGGACGAAGAAAGTCGGTAATGACCGGACCGGCGACATGCCATAGGTCGACGATGAGCCGTGCTTTGGCAATTCGCGTGCGAATCGGGGTCAATTCTGACGTTTTGCAACCTGATTCAGCTTCAGAGTTACGATCCCCGAGGCTGCCCAGCGATTTACTCGTCAATGTTGATGCTTGTTTACTGTCAACCGCAGGAAACTTGTTGGGCTCGACTGTGCTTTAATTGGTACACGTAGCTAGCTTGTGCGTGTACCTAATCGTTTGTCAACGCGCCTTTGTTCACCGTTAAGTTCTTTTCGAAAATAGTACAAGCTCGGTTTGTAAACTCTGTCAAATGTACGATTATGTTATGAAATGATGAGATTTTCATTGCTAAATTCTCTCAAATGCACCATTTCTTCAAGAAACGATGAGGTCTTCGTTGTTAAATTCTACTAAATGCACGATTTGACTAAAAACAAGATCTTACTGTTAGATCCTTCTAAATCACAATTTTTCAGAAATAATAAATTCTTCATTGCTACGTTCTCCTAAATACAGGTTACTTCAAAAAATAATAAAATCTTCATTGTTACATCATCTCATATGATTTTTAAAAAAATAATGACCCCTTCGTTGTCAGATCCTCTGAATTGTAGGACTACACTCCAAAACTTGTATAATATGATCTTAAATATCATGCTCTGCTAAATGAATCATTTTTCCAAACATATAGTAACATTTAAAAAAATGAATAACATTAGAAAAGTAATATATGTAGAATATTTTTTAAAAATGTATTAAGCCGTTGTTATTTTGTTTTAAATAAAAACATCAGGTCATCCTTTCAGCAATGAAAATATTCTTCCACATTTTTTGAAAGTGAAATATAAATAATGCACAATCATAGCGTATTTTAATCTTTTATATAATTTCTTTCATTTTCTACAATCTGTACAATAATATATAGAAATCCATTCAAGATTCTGATTTTGCTTCTTTTATTTTACTTTTTAAAACTATAAAAGAAACATAGCATTATTTCTGGGATAACTTAAAATATATTATCTATGTAGACATTGAGAATTAACGTGTCTAAGATTAACAAAAAATGCATACGTCGATAAATAAACATTCAATAATAACAATAATAACAGTGTTTGCGTTCGGTAGCCATTACGTCTAAGAATTTATTGAACAAGTATAACAGAGATACCGAATGCGTTAAGCGCGATTGCAAGACGGTGCGGTGGATTGAAATACATAAACGAACCAGGATTTCTGTTCCACTCGAATAATTAATATTGGACGAGGGATGCAGTTGCAGTTGCGAGGTCTGGCTGCACACTCTGCGATTCCGCCGGTCGAGAATTACCGGTGCATTATCACCGTATTTTTTGCTCATTCCGTCTGACGCTGGCCACGGACGTGCTCGTGCCGTCGGAAAATAGCGTTTCGTTGTGTTTGTAGGAGCAGTATGTGGCCTACACCGAGAATAGAGTGTGCAATTTACTTTAGCGTTATATCATCCGCGCGCGCATGAGCGAGCGAGCGAGCAAGCGAATAAGCACGAGCAGAAAACAAAAATATCAAAAGCATCTAAAACGAATGAATGGCCGGAATGATGCGGCAGTTTATCTTCCTTTGTACGCTACCGATGAAATTGCAAGCCTCCCGCAAAAACGAATGCTGGAAACCGATGAACCTGCACCCCCGTGTATTTATTCAATAGTGCAGGACTGTCGGAAACAGATTGAGTCGTCAGGATTTCCCTAACTGGCACCAGTATGCATGATTTCTCTAACTTTCTCTAAATTCGGTATGAGAAAGTATCTACTAACGTCGCTGATTAGAGATAAGAATTTTTCGAAAATATTCAATGCTAAAGCCAAATTTGATATTGTTAAGCCGCGATCGTGAAAATGCTACATATACGTAGATATTAACAATTTTTCTATGCTTTACATTAGTAGTTTAGTACTTTAATCTTTCAGTAATTTAGTAATTTATTTATTCAAAACATTCGTATTTTAATGATCTAATTATTCGAAAAATTCATATTTTAATAATTGTGTTAAAGTCAATTCATATTGATAATTCAGATATTCAAGAAATTCAATTTAAATTAATTGTTCGGGAACCCGGGACGAGAATTTTGTTGAGTGGATTGTATGGGAATGGGATCGGGTACGAACACAGGAGGGAGTTCGGAATTTCAAAGGAGTGAAAAGCGTGAGGGAAGGAACGGGAGATAACGGTCGGGAGAGCGAAGGAAAAGCAGAAAGATTCACTTCGCACGTGTGTAACGGAATATATAAAGTTTATTTTTACGCACTCGCGGAAACGACAATAATGTGGACAATCACGGTGGCTTGACGCGATCGAGATGAGCGTGAAGTCGGATGCCGAAAAGCAGAAACGAAATGATTCAATCTGAAGATGGGCGCGAGTGTGTGTGTGTCAACTAGTATCGAGCACGATACAGAGCACGAGACAGAGCTGGACAAAGACGGCTATGGTAATAACGCGATCACCGGTGATTCCCATCGATCACGTGATCGCATATCGGCTGCGCGCGATTCCGAGAAACGCCGAAAACAAAAGGTGTCGCGCACAGGTGATTCGCAGGATCGGGAAGACATGGTATACGGGGCACGGGGCGCTCCCCAGGGCCGTAGCGCGTGATCTCAAACAGACTTAAAATTACCTTATATCTACGCTTAATCCTAAACATTAATAATTCAGATATTCAAGAAATTCAATAATTTAGTAATCTAGTAATATTATTATTGTACTATAATAATTTGATAATTTAATACAGGTATATTTTTTAATAATACACCTAGTAATATCTTTGTATCGAAGTTAGTAAATGAGTTGCTATTAGTTTGCGGATTTATGAATCTATGGGAATTGTACATAGCTGTATGTTACAAAATCCGAAAAGAATGGGTGTAAATTGTTGAATTAATTCAGGAAATGTTCAAATTGTGCGAATCACTCTCTCATTGATACTAAAAGCAAAGATCACGGTTACTTCATCGGTGATAATTCTCGATCTCGCGGTACGGTTAACCTTTAGCACTGGAAAGTCGAACAGTACGCTTAAGAGTATTTTATTTTGAGAAACTCGCATGTCGAACTACTTATGGACGACATGAACATTTCCGTGCATGCAAAGCGCAATATCATTGTATCGGGTTGCTGCAATCATTCTACAGCAGCTCAAACTTCCAAGGAAAGTTTACATTTGTACATTTCTTGAATTCATCCTTAGCGTTTAATGAAAAATCAGTAAACCCAATTTACATTGTCAAAACGATGGTTTCCTTACATATTAAAAATGCTTTTTTCAGAGAACTAGATCATACTACGTTTTAAACACTGAAATAAATAAACACATGTAATGATTTTCTGTTGTACAAATAATTGATTTGTATGTCTACAGATTTAGGTATATTCGATGAGCTTAATATTGCCGATATGACGACATTGGTCCATAAACCTAACTACACTGGTGAATTAACAGGTTTTATAAATTTTATTAATGGCAAATGGTCGAATAATGGTTGAATTGTGTATTCAAACACGTACTATAGGCATTATAATAAAAATCTAAATAACTTTTAGTGCTCGGTAAATTTAGTGTTCAAGGTTTAATAAATCTAATCGAAAATTCTTAGCTATGAATGATAGACTTTAACAATCTGGCAGCAATGCCTGGGTCTATTTTGACCCCGAGTTCCCAAATTGTTTGACACTTTGCACCCGGCGCCAATTAAATCCCATGATGCTCCTGTGCCGGTCGGTTTTTTAAACTCTAAAATGCGTGCACTGGGTTTGTAGTAAGAAAATGATACTGAGCGCGATTTTGAAGATAGAAAGTTAAAAATTGCAAGAGGAACTCCTAATACATCATAAAATATGTGTTATAATAATTTCTGTTACTCACCTTCGTAGTACTACGTACGCCGGGCATGCGGCGATTCAAATCAGTGATGCCAGATTCGTTAAATCGAGGGGATTACAGTTTACCACCTCTCTGATGACCATGTCACGTGACCAGTCTACGGTCTTAGTGGGGGACGTCGGAGTGTGCTCAGGTAGTGGAAGGGGAAAAGGAGGAGAGGAAAATCCACCCAGTTTTGGGTGTTTCTGTCATCACTGATTTAAATGTCTTCGTAGTACTACGACCGGAGGGCGCAACGTGTTAACCCTTAGCACTCGAATGGCGACTCTGAGGCGCCGCTACAATTTGTTACACCATTATTCAGAATATGATTAAATTTACATGATTAAATTTGTTTAAATGTAATAAATTACTAATCATTTGAATATTGTATGAGGTACTATACCATTTTCGTACGCATATAATGAAAAAAAATTATGTACAATGGAAATATTCTAGGTTAGAAGAAATGTTTGGTTTTTTAGTTGAAATAGCTCCGAGTGCAAAGGGTTAATTACTCACTTTCTGGCGATTGCATTAAATGAATAGCCGTTACATTACAAACAACAGAAAGACTAATGAGTCTATAGGAAGTATTTTCAAGAATGTGTAGAAATAAATGGATAGATGAAGCTATGAAAAAAGATACGTCATCCGAGGACTAAAACAAAAATCAGGGTTCGTGGAGAAGAAAGAAAATCAGGGATTGAAAGGGTTCCGAAAATAACTGTTCCAAACTGTTATACATATATCGGTTCTGACTGAAACAGTTATCGAGAACCGCAAAAAGTCTGATACCTGTCATAAGGTATATCGGTTACGGTTTCGGTTCTTCAGAACCGATACAATATTAATTTTTGTCGTGGCTCCCTATTTTGAACCGAAATGATTGCGATCTGGGAAGGAATCCTTTGGCCGGCCGCCTCGTTACAAGCCGGTACAAATAGTAGCGGTGGTAAACGATTGTACGGCACTTATTGTTGGCAACACGCGTGAAGCAGCGAAACGTTCACGTGAGACCGGGTGGACACACACGCGTTCCGCGCCGTGCAGGTACATGCTTTACGAGCGAAGGTGTTGCTCCTTAAGATCCTGTCGCGGATAACAACGCGACGTGAGATCTGTTTACGATACATGCCTCTCTAGTTCCTCTGTCGCCCTTTGCTTCTTCTCTTCTTCATTGTACGGGTTCGGGGAACGAGCTTCGAGAAACAACGTTTCCTCCTGTGCGATGTCTTTTCAAACAACGCTGCACCACTGTGCAATTCACAACCCCTCCAAATATAGCTAAAATCGTTCCAGATGTTCTTTTTTAACTATAGCGTGGGTGGGATGTACATCTCTTTATTATTAAACTATTAATTCATTAAATTATTATATTATTAAATTGAGCCATGAGAAGCTTCAGTCATGAAGTTACAGCATTATTGAATTATTGATTTGTTAAACTATTCATTACATTATTAAATCTCTACTTTACACAACCATTAGATTATTTAATCATTGTATTACTAAATTATTCATTATTTATTTTATGAAATTAAAATACTCATTGAATGGCTGATAACTACTTCAATCGATTATATCATTAAATTATTAAATCTTTAAATTATTAATTTATTAAATTGTAAAATTGTTGAATCATTAAATTCTCCAACCCTTAATTTATAGAATTATTGAAATATTGATTCATTAAATTATTGAATAATTAATTTGTTAAATTATGAAATTATAGACTTATTAAACAGTTGAAGCATTAATAAATAAATAAATAAATAAAAATAAATAAATTGTGAATATGATATACATCAAGGAAGTGCATCAAATAAGTCATTAACACTATTCACTATTCCAATGAAAGTCGCGACAGTGTCAGTATCAATGTTTATCTGATAGAAATAAATTCATACGTACTATGTACAAGTAATGAATACTAAACCTACCGAGCCTAAAAAGTAGTTGGTATATGTTACTTTATAAAAATTACAAGAACGAATTTATTTAGATTTCGTGCGATTTTTGTGGTTGAATAAAGAAATGCGTGGAATCATTTCCAATGGAAGCATCTTTACAATTTTATAGTATATATTTTTCTACAATTTTTTAGGGAATTCTAGTATATTCTAGTATATTCTAGTGTATTCTAGTGTATTCTAGTATATTCCAGTATATTCTAGTATATTCTAGCATATTCTAGTATATTCTAGTATATTCCAGTATATTCTATTATATTCTAGTATATTCTGGTATATTCTAGTATATACATATATATATATATATATATATATATATATATATATATATATATATATACAGGGTGTCCCAAAAATGTCTGAGTTCCTTTAAAGGGGAGGTTCCTGAGGCCATTTGAAGCGACATTTTCCTTTGCAAAAATGACCGTTTCGGCTTTGTTAAGGAGTTATTAACGAAAAACACGGACCAATCAGAGCGCGACCTAGAGGCGTGTTGGCAGAGACGGCCGCGCGCGACAGAAGTCGAGCGATGGTGATACACCGCGGTCGAAAGCAAGGAACAAACAAGAGAAGAAAATTTTTCGAGTCCTATGTCGGATAGTTCAAATTTGAATATGTTGTAGTCTTTAGTAGCCTATGAAGGAATCTCGAAGGATTTTTCGAAATATTAAAAAATGTTGGTTTTACAGACGTGTAAAGAATTTGTTTTCATTAAATTATAACACTAGAACTAACGTACCGAGGAAAATGAGTTTTGAGGAGCTTGTAGTGAACACGTAAGAGTATCTATTGAAAATATTTCGATTTGGAATAAATGGTTTTTTCACCATTTATTTTGCAAATGTTTTAAACAAATCCAATTTTCCTATAGCCGGGACTGTTTTAAAAATTCGAAAAAAACGTGATGACAGCTTCAAGTCTCCTCTTTACGGACCTATTTTTTAAAAGGCAGGCGCTTTAAAATTGACTGAATTAGAATTATTTAAAGCGAACGCTGCACCGCGATATTACGGAGGCGCGCGGCACGAACAGCTGTTAGATACGCGACAAGCAAGAGAAGAAAATTTTTCGAGTCCTATGTCGGATAGTTCAAATTTGAATATGTTGTAGTCTTTAGTAACCTATGAACGAATCTCGAAGGATTTTTCGAAATCTTGAAAAATGTTGGATTTGCAGACGTGTAAAGAAAAGTGGCAACTTTTCTTCAATAAATTATAACACTAGAACTAACGTACCGAGGAAAATGAGATTTTAGGAGCTTATAGTGAACACAGAAGAATATCTATTGAAAATATTTCGATTTGGAAAAAATGATTTTTTCACCATTTACTTTGAAAAAGTTTTAAACAAATGCAATTTTCCTATAGCCGGGACTGTTTTAAAAATTCGAAAGAAAACGAGGTAACAGCTCCAAGTCTCCTCTTTACGGACCTATTTTTTAAAAGGCAGTCGCTTTAAAATTGACGGAATTAGAATTATTTTAAAACCTTGCTTACCTTGGTACTCCTGTAGAGCCCCAGCGAGGTGAAAATGATTCCTGTATTCACAAATTATTCTGCGTGAAACACTGAACCTGCCCACTCGTTAAATTCACAAGAGCATTTTAATTATTCGCTCTATGAAATTATCGAGCAGAAGGGGTCAATGTCCTTTCACTGCACGATCCGGCCCACATTGTTGATTTATTCACGATCACAATAAAACTATTCACATATATCCATTGGGTCCACAAACGTTGAAAGAAATCCACACAAATGATTCACAGAAATCCACATATCACGCACAACTAGTTCACATTTGATGCACGTAAATCGATCATTTCGACTAGCCGGTCCGCGAAAAACTGTCCATGAAATCTGTCTGTCTATGCTGACGATCGTAGGAAGACTAGTTCAGAACAGCTGACGAGGTTAACGGCCTTTCAACAGCACACTGCCGATTTTCATTTCAGCAACTGTTCGATGGAACCGTGTTTTCAAATGGAATGGGAAGAGTAAATGACCGCCCCTCTTCAAATCGGGGGTCATTCAGGTATGCTTCTACCACCGAGCGTGGCCATAAACCAGCGCCTTGTGTCGAAGCTCAACCTTGACGATGGCTCGACTTCTGGTTACCAAATGTGTACAATAGGTCAATAAAATGCTAAAAGTTTTAACGAAGAGTAACGGCTTTTTGGGAATATTGCTACTAGCCTCCCCGAGTGACGCACGCGGGGGATCCGCGTGTCCCAGAGAGGTGTTGTCGTAATGTAATAAACGAAGAAAGCGCCTTGACTTCTTCGTGAAAACGTTTAGCATTTTATTGACCTACTGCACACATTTGGTAAACATAAGTCGAGCCATCGCCGAGTTCTTTATTTCCGCATCCTTCGTTCAAGTCAAGGGGATACAAGCGTACCTGCCACCGTACCTGGGACGGTTCCATGAAAATTCCATCGATGGCCATAAACGATGGCATATTTTGGAAAACGTGCAGAGCACGTGGGGCATCGAATGAGCCCAATCGCCTTGCTTACGGTTCGCAAATACTGTCTAACCGCCCGGAAATTTTTTTATATGCAGCTAATTGTAATTTCTTCTCGAGAGACAATTCTTTTTCGATATTAACATCAACATCATCTTCAACGAATTCTTCTGGATAGGTTTGTGTTTGCTTTTTATAAATGTTTTTGCGGAAATTGACGACGAACTTAATTAAATTTGACCTTGTTATTTTCTTTTCTTCCTTTTCGTTTTCTTTATTAAAGTCGTTATATACAGAAAAATTAATTTGTAAATTTCAAATAATAGTAGATGCCCTAAAAAATATTTATTATTTATAGCTAATACCGAAAATACCAGTATTTTACCTTAGCAAATACCGGTTTCACGAAATTGCAAATTAGCACAAAATACCGGTATTCCGTATACCGGTGTAAGAAAGGCTAGTAGCAATATTCCCAAAAAGCCGTTACTCTTCGTTAAAACTTTTAGCATTTTATTGACCTATTGTACACATTTGGTAACCAGAAGTCGAGCCATCGTCAAGGTTGAGCTTCGACACAAGGCGCTGGTTTATGGCCACGCTCGGTGGTAGAAGCATACCTGAATGACCCCCGATTTGAAGAGGGGCGGTCATTTACTCTTCCCATTCCATTTGAAAACACGGTTCCATCGAACAGTTGCTGAAATGAAAATCGGCAGTGTGCTGTTGAAAGGCCGTTAACCTCGTCAGCTGTTCTGAACTAGTCTTCCTACGATCGTCAGCATAGACAGACAGATTTCATGGACAGTTTTTCGCGGACCGGCTAGTCGAAATGATCGATTTACGTGCATCAAATGTGAACTAGTTGTGCGTGATATGTGGATTTCTGTGAATCATTTGTGTGGATTTCTTTCAACGTTTGTGGACCCAATGGATATATGTGAATAGTTTTATTGTGATCGTGAATAAATCAACAATGTGGGCCGGATCGTGCAGTGAAAGGACATTGACCCCTTCTGCTCGATAATTTCATAGAGCGAATAATTAAAATGCTCTTGTGAATTTAACGAGTGGGCAGGTTCAGTGTTTCACGCAGAATAATTTGTGAATACAGGAATCATTTTCACCTCGCTGGGGCTCTACAGGAGTACCAAGGTAAGCAAGGTTTTAAAATAATTCTAATTCCGTCAATTTTAAAGCGACTGCCTTTTAAAAAATAGGTCCGTAAAGAGGAGACTTGGAGCTGTTACCTCGTTTTCTTTCGAATTTTTAAAACAGTCCCGGCTATAGGAAAATTGCATTTGTTTAAAACTTTTTCAAAGTAAATGGTGAAAAAATCATTTTTTCCAAATCGAAATATTTTCAATAGATATTCTTCTGTGTTCACTATAAGCTCCTAAAATCTCATTTTCCTCGGTACGTTAGTTCTAGTGTTATAATTTATTGAAGAAAAGTTGCCACTTTTCTTTACACGTCTGCAAATCCAACATTTTTCAAGATTTCGAAAAATCCTTCGAGATTCGTTCATAGGCTACTAAAGACTACAACATATTCAAATTTGAACTATCCGACATAGGACTCGAAAAATTTTCTTCTCTTGCTTGTCGCGTATCTAACAGCTGTTCGTGCCGCGCGCCTCCGTAATATCGCGGTGCAGCGTTCGCTTTAAATAATTCTAATTCAGTCAATTTTAAAGCGCCTGCCTTTTAAAAAATAGGTCCGTAAAGAGGAGACTTGAAGCTGTCATCACGTTTTTTTCGAATTTTTAAAACAGTCCCGGCTATAGGAAAATTGGATTTGTTTAAAACATTTGCAAAATAAATGGTGAAAAAACCATTTATTCCAAATCGAAATATTTTCAATAGATACTCTTACGTGTTCACTACAAGCTCCTCAAAACTCATTTTCCTCGGTACGTTAGTTCTAGTGTTATAATTTAATGAAAACAAATTCTTTACACGTCTGTAAAACCAACATTTTTTAATATTTCGAAAAATCCTTCGAGATTCCTTCATAGGCTACTAAAGACTACAACATATTCAAATTTGAACTATCCGATATAGGACTCGAAAAATTTCCTTCTCTTGTTTGTTCCTTGCTTTCGACCGCGGTGTATCACCATCGCTCGACTTCTGTCGCGCGCGGCCGTCTCTGCCAACACGCCTCTAGGTCGCGCTCTGATTGGTCCGTGTTTTTCGTTAATAACTCCTTAACAAAGCCGAAACGGCCATTTTTGCAAAGGAAAATGTCGCTTCAAATGGCCTCAGGAACCTCCCCTTTAAAGGAACTCAGACATTTTTGGGACACCCTGTATATATATGTATATTCTAGTATATACATATATATATATATATACTAGAATTATTATTATATATTATTATAGTAACCGAATCGATGGGGATTATAAACTGCGATATCGAATAAGAGGGAAACGACTGGTAACGATATAACACACCGCAAGATCTCGTAACCTTATATTCGAGCAGAAATCCTGGCCGTCGTCGAATCTGACGTCCAGCCGACATGAGCCTCATAATCGGATTATGTCGTCTCATGTTACCTTAAATCCATCTTACAATTAATACGTCCACCTTCTATTTGGTAACACGACACCGCCCTAAGTCCAGTTGTTTCACGGGTGTACACGCGTGTACACGTCCAGCGAATCGAAACATGGCTGCCGCCGATATCACGCCCCATCAAAATAAATCGTGTTGCCAGTAAACCGTACATAATCTGCGATCCAATAACAATTATCCATATTAACAACAATTGTTGCGCCGAAATTCTCTAAAGCTATAAGAACAGATTTCAGAAATCGATCGAAGCTGTGCGAATATGTATACTGCAATATACGGCGGAGAATATTTCCATAAAAAAAGTTACTTCAAATTATCTCAAAAATCACCCTTTTCAAAGAAGTACGACATTTTTGGGACATCCAATATTTCTGCCGTAATAACCTAGCGATGTTACTTCTAGTGAACTATGTATATAAAAAGCACTTTCCTTAGCATGTTTTATATTCCTATCGACAAAAACTATTTTTTAAAAATTAGTTACTTATTTTACTATTTTACATTACATTCGTCGACGATGCCACAGATACATGGTATGTAGGAAGACCTGTAGCATTTCGTAACTAAATAGTTGAATTCTAAATGAATTCTAAGTGACGTTACATACAAGAATATACAATAATTGTATTATGGTATGATATTGTAACAATTTCTAAAATTAAAAAAAGAGGTACAATTAGGAGAGGGATAATTTCTGACAGCAAAGAGCTAATTTCTTTCGAATGTCGACATTTTTCTGAAAATGTTTACAGGGCTATTGTTGGTTTCCAGGATGAAACAATCGAACACAGTGTAATATAATAATTGTCCTTTATTCGCGATCACTTTCTCCGTTTCGCAGATATTTTTGAAAAGTAACAACGACGGCGCGTATACTGATTGATAGGAAGTTCGGCGGAAGAATTAACCCTTTGCACTCGAATAATGACTCTGAGTCACCAGCAAACATTGCCACATCATTATTCAAAATCACCATAAATTGCTAAAAACTCAACTGTTGTGTGAGAAAACAAGTATAATTGCACGATGTAAAAAACATACGTAGAATAAAAATGTCTCAAGTTGGAAGAAATATCTTGATTTTGGAATTAAAATTTCTTCGACTGCAAATGGTTAAGAATGCTTAATGACTGATTTATGAATACTCTATTCCTAGAGTTCTAATAACTTTGTTATTTATACAGTACAAAAAAATTTTTGAGGAGAAAATTATCGTATTTGTCGCAAGGTCATATTTTCCGAGATCTTACGCACAGTAATATTTTTTCAAAATAGAATTATATGGTTTGTTATTTACACTTTGTTAGAGCGTCTCAAGACGAATACAATTACCTATCATGAAGGTCATTCAAGGTCACTGAAAAGCAACTGCAATGGAAAATAAATTGTTTAGGGACACTGTTCAGACAACTTCGTCGATTATGCAACTCACTGGTAATGCAACAATTGGAGGATACACGAACGGATTCGAAGTTTGCTTCGAGCCAATTTATTTTCTATTGTAGCTGCCCTTAAGCGACTTCGAATGACCTTCATAAAAAATAAATAAAAAGCCGTAGCATTCCCCTTAAAAAACGTTACTGGTCGTAAGATCCGGGAAATTCCCACAAACTTGTATCCCCCACCAAATACGATAACTTTCATCCAAAATATTTGTTTCTTTTTGTATAAATAACAAAGTGAGTAGGGGTAGTAAAGGTAAATGAGACACCTTGTATACATACAGTAGGAACGAAAGACGAAAAATGGGGAGGGGACACGGATGACTATCGTGAAAATGTCTCATCCAGGGTGAGTAAGACGGGTGCGTAAACCTTGGTGTCTCATTGTAAACACAGCTCATGGTGGTTGGTCATCCAACACTTTTGGCTAGCCCTAAACGTGCGAAAATTACGCAGGTGCATCCTAATGTAGCATTTAAGGTTCTACATTTGCAGTTTAGTTAGGCAAGGTAAATGGCACAGTGCAATTATGTACGTCGATGAAAAATCTTTGCTAGAAATGGGAAAAGCAGTAATTCATATTTCACGTTTTTCTTCGAAACAATAGAAACTGTAGGTTCTCGAAAGTTGGAAGTGAACAAAGTGACCGTTCCGTGGCATTTCTCACGGACAAAGGTGTTGTTCGACCCTTTACGGGTGCAATGGGAGACCATAAGTCCCCGTTTACCGAAGAGGCTAAGGGGCACCACTAATAAATTGGCATTGTGCGCTATCTGGCGAGGACCTTAAATGGGGTGCACCGTGCACGAAGATGCAGCGGCAAGAAAGTTTGCCAGGTCGACGATTCCTGGAGGCCGGTAAGACATCAACTGCCCCTACCCCCTGTCCCCGTTTTGCTTCCTCCAAAATTATTTCTTGGTCTAGGACAGTGTAGGAAGTATTTCGAGGACCATGATCATTTTATTGGGTTGTTCGGAAAGTAATTTTGTTTATCTGTTTTTCACTAATTATTTATTCGGCGATATAGTGACCATTTTGTTCTATAATCTCTTGCCATCTTTCTGGCAACTTAGAGAAAAAATTGTATTATATTACTTCTGACGCCTTCGTTCAAAATAATATTTACACCGCTTAAAAAGTGTTGGAGAGGAAATTCTCTGTAAACAGCACACAATGCTTACATTGCACTTTTACCCTAGCGGCAATAAAAAAGCAAACTGTGACGGAAATATTCACTTTGATTTTCCATACTTGATGCGATAACGAAGAAAATGCTTGAAAAGTTATTGTATAGCAGTGTAAGGCAGGAAATGAGTTTTGAAATGTTGGCTATTAATATATACAATGATTTTGCGATTTAGAATAAGGTTAAGCAGTAATAAATGGGATTAATGTGATCTCTATACGAAAAACGAAATTACTTTACACACAACCCAATCAAAATATCACAAAATGGGTCTTCTGCAAGCCTAGAGACTCGAAAGTCTATTAACCCCTTGTCATACAATTTTCTTCATAGCTCAATTAGAACTTGACAACTGCCTTTATCAACGTGCTATAAGAAGAAGGAGATTTATATTTATTCTATACTTGTGTTTATTGTAATATTATACTAGTTACGAAAGAATGGAATTTCACTTCGTCCTAGAAGAAAGACATTGCAATTTAGAAGAGTACAAATATTGAAAAAATTCAGGACGATCGCTGCATTATTTTCAGCTTTTCGAAGTAATTAAAGAAAGAAAGAAATTTTTACTTGATTCCAATGCCTTGCAATTGATGTAGACAATTTTTTTTTGCATAAAGATTCGCAGTCTAGACATAACGTTCTTATTTAGTAAATTCTGGTTACGACAACGGGTTAACAAGAATTGTTATATGTATAGTAGTAAACCAAAACCAATTATCATGAATGTTTTTTCACATCTGCCACGACCGTTTTCGATTCTCTGTTCCGCAGTAGTAGTAACAACCTTTCAGGAACTACGAGCCATAATAGAATTTTATTTCGATTCGCTGTAGGGGTGTGATTTCTTTGACGGGACGGAATTTCATTATGTGACTAATGAAATTTTTTCGAAGGGACTGAAAATTGAATTTTACACTAGCTGACACAATCATTGCCATTTTTACCATCCAATATCGATTGGATCGATTTTAATAGAATAGTATGGAAAAATAAAAGATAAATTTATAATTTCAGTGAAAAGAACCACAAGAAGCATAAGAAAGAGTCAACATTATTTTAGCGCAATGATGCTAAGGGTTAAAAATTGATAGCTCAGTGAAAACGACTACGCGCCAATGAGTCAACACCATGTACTACCAGTTCCTTCGTCGTTTGTAATTTTCTGAAAGAAAAAGAAAACTTATATCTATTATATGCCTACGCATAGGAATGTTAGTAACATACATATTTAGTGTACGAAACTTTCATCGCCAGTCCGAGAGGATGTTAGAATGCAAGGGGTGAAAGTCAGAAAATTATTCCGTGACGAAAGGGTCAAAGTCCAGTTCAAAGAAGCCGACATAATGAACGAAATGCGGAAGATTTATACTACTAAGTGGGAACCAGAATTCGGTGACCAGTTCGACGGAAGTGTATATCGGATCGTGCACTTCCTAGTCGTCTCAGTTCCAGACTAATTCCACCAGTACAGCCGTCAGGACCTCCAGTTAGGCGCACACCAAGTCCGACGGCCACGGTTGACGCACGGACGCGAATCAGTTTTAGCAATCGTGTTGGGCACGAAACGAGGTTCAAGCCAAGATCAGGTTGGCAGAAGACCAGGACGAGGAATCTCTGTGGCAGACCGCGCGGTGTCCGCTCGTTCATTTTCTGCAGACGAGTTTCAGACGCGGCACGATACCTGTGGGACCTCTCTTAGTCCCTGTGTCAGTACCCACTATTTTACGTTACCCACAATATGACGTTCGTGTACTTCGCAGATTCAATGCATATTTTTATGCCTCAAATGTGATCAAAGCTGGGTAAAATACTATTTCAAATAGTCAATATATTCTTTAAAAAAAGAATATTTTATTTGTTAGACAAAGCTTTTAAAATAGTATTTAGAACAGTATTTTATTTGAAGGATTCGCAAAATAATGTTCTCTTATTTGTAACAATCAAATATTATTTCTAGAAATATTACTTAACGTATGAAAATATGGGATCAAGTTTTTTCATTTGACGCTTCGTTTTCGGGAAAATCGACTTGGAAAATGTTATGGTTTCTTGCATTTCAATATTACCCGTTTTCTCAATACATTTTCATCGTCAAGAAATATTTTAAATATTACTTAACGCAAAATTCATATACATTATTTTAAGTTTTAGATTACCAAAATAAAAATAGTTTATTTTAATCAATTTATATGAATATAAAATATTTTTTCACCAAAATTTTACCCGGATCTGAATGTGATTCAATTTGCAAATATCCAAGAGAATAGAAATCAGTAGCAGTTTTGCATTTTACCAATTAGAGCATTCAGACAATTTTCAAAATAAACGGAAAGTATAAGACAGTTTTTGGAAGAACTTTTCGACAGGTTATTACAAGTTTCAATGAGAATGGATAAAGAATGATTCTGGAAGGTAGTAGCTTCAGTTTGAATGGAACTCGAAAAGTATAAAAGTATCTGTCCTATTGCAAAGAAAGATATTTTACTTATCGATATTAAAAGACTCGCCAATCATTGTAACAACATGAATATTGCTCCATCGGATTACCTTTAGGCCAGTTAACGATGTATCAACTGTTTTTTCAATGAATTTATTAGTTTATAGTGTAGAAAAGATGCTAAAGCATTAATGATCTTATGCCAACATTTTGTGTGATAATTTTTTAATGAAATTTTTACCATAGGTTGACGAAATTATTAGACTTTTGAATAGGTTCTGTTAAAAACAAAAACCGTAGAGCTTCTCAATGCATTTCAACGATGTCTACCTTAGCCAGGCATAAGATGATAACATTAAAATTAGTTTCATCAAAAATTATTTCTTTTCAAATGCGTTAGTATTTGTTCAGCTTTTATCGAGCTTTGTTTCAACATCTTGTAATTTTCTTTTAACCGTTGCTATATTCCGAGAATATCCAAATTTAATCCATCGCACTCGAGTCATTTGACTCAAGTACCCTCGGCAGCTGTCGCTTTCCTTAATTCAGATTTCCAAGAAATTCGCGAATTGTATATGTCTGGTGCGTTACATTCGCAAATGGTATACCCCTCACACATTATTCATGCAACTGACAGTGCACAATATGTATCTTTCGCTACAATCAAATCATAACTAAATATATCAGCAAAAAGAAGCAAAATGGCATCCAAATTTCAGCTATCAAGGTATACAATGATTCTGCGACTTAGAATAAGTTTAAGTAATAATTATACTGCGAAACTTTATGGGAAATAAAAATTGTCAGCATCAATTTCAGGAAAATCACAAAATTCCAGGAAACATCAAAGATGCCACCGAATCAAAGGAATCTTGCGAAAAACTAATAAAATTCTTGAAGCACACAAGGTTATTAAACCGAATCTAAATTATAAATGACCACCTAATTGTACGCTTGTAGTTGCTAATAACCCTTGTGATGTTTATGCAACTTAAAAAAAAACAACAGAAATCATTTAGAAGATCTTCTCTTTTTGTAATAATCCTAATAAGTTAGAAATAGTACATCCACATTATTAGATACTTTTAATCTGTCCATTGTTTTAAATTGCATCAAGCAGTTTCTGTCGCAAATGCATAAAATCCGCAGTCTAGCAATTATAGGTAAATGAAAGCAATGGCGTCTGTACACAAAAAACGAAATTACTTTCTGAATGATCCAATAGTAAAAAATGACCACGAAGACCATCACCGTCATTGTAACGAGCCAGTAACAGTTTCCAGCATGTTCTTAGATAAAAACCTTAAGGAGCCGTTCACGCTTCCGAACAATTATCGAACATGACGTCGCCTGATTTATTATATGTATTGTGCGCGCGGTGTAAGGGGGATGCGCTGCAGCGTTGCAGCGTTGCAGCGGTCGATGCACCTCGTGGGCTTTCGGATGCGTTTCAAAGCAATTCCGGGACGCGGAGGCCTCGTTACCAAGGGGAATCGCCTTCATCATCCAAGAAAGTCCGAAGAAACGTGGCATCGCGGGCTTTGGGTGGTCCCGGACCGTCGATTTTACGACTCGATTTGCTTTCTCGGGAATTCTCCCATGCATCCGCCCCGCCTGACAGTCATTAGCCCGCCACTATCGACCAAAATATCGATTTATTATTGCTGTTGCACTCTCCGTATCTGAATATGCAAATCGTCACGCTTCACGGAGATTAACATGTTTGCTGGCATCGTTGGGCTAACGGACCCAGCAATCACAATATTATATTAAATTATTAAGCGATCTCGTACATTCAAAGCATTCTTCCTTTGTTCCGCCATTTTGTTGACACATTTAATAGGCCCAATAAAATGTTATAATCTCTGTAACGATTAGTGAACTATTTGTTTCGAGAGTGGTATGAAATACTTTCTTTTATCTTTCTCCGGTAAACCGTTCTAATTCGTTCTTCACAAAAAAGTGGAGTTTATGCATTTATGACGAAAATGAGCAGATATAATTTAAAACTGTAGAAGGGTTAAAATAATTCAAGTATATCGATTATTCTCGGCTTGTTAAAATTATTAGGAGAACATTGAAGTGTCTAACTGAATTGCCGCATGTATTTTGCATGAAGATCCGCAGTCTACATGTATTCAGTGTCGCCAGATCGGTTAAATCGAGGGGAGTACAGTTTACCACCTCTCTGATGACCAGAGTAATATGTAACACGTTGCGCGGCACGTCACGTGACCAGTCTACGGTCTTAGTGGGGGACGTTGGAGTATACTCATGTAGTGGAATGGGATGGTGGAAGGGGGAAAGGAGGAGAGGAAAATCAACCCAGTTTTGGGTTGACTGGCGACACTGCTTGTATTACTCCGAAAGTAAACGTCTCGATTTTTGAAGATGAAATTAAACCTGTATCGAATTATATTGAATATTGTGATTTTTGTTGTTTGAAAATCTCCTAAGCCATAATTGTACAGGGTGTGAAGAAATGTTTGGTTTTGGCTGTCATAGGCGCATTCTACATCTTCGGATCAATGAAGATTTGTAATAAAAGTTGCCGCAAAATTGTCCTTGACCCAGATTTTCACGGTCAAACTTTTTTTATTGTATTGTACTCTACGCATCATGCGGTTAAGAAGAGTCACAGGAACCATGTTTCAAAACTCAATAGTTCCCATAACAAATAATAGCAAAGTTTCATTATTAGTACTACTTATTTTCTTAAAAATTGTTTACATTTCTAATAAAGCAAGTAGTTAGTGTTGCTGTTTATATATATGCTGTTTATTAGAAGTATAACATAATCAATCATAATCAATATTACCTTCTATTTCTTGAAAGCTATTCACCTTCTATCGAAGCCATATCGAAGCCGGCTGTCAAGCTCCACTATTCATAAATATTAGGCAAAATGGATCAGTGCTTCGGCATAGTAGAAGAAATAGAAGATCAACATCTTTCAAGACTTTGAAGGTAATATCGATTATGATTTATTATGTTAGACTTCTGATAAACAACATATAAACAACATTCACTAACTACTTGTGTTATTAGAAATGTAAACAATTATTAAGAAAATAATTAGTACTAATAACGAGACTTCGCTATTTTTGATGAGAACTATTGAGTTTCGACCTATGGTTCCTATGACATTTCTTATCCCCATGACGCATAGAATACTATGCAATAAAAAGAAATTTGACTCTCAAAATCAAAGTCAAGGACAATTTTGCGGCAGTTTTTTTTTACAGATTTTCATCGATCCGAAGATGCAGAATACGCCGGTTGCAGCTAAGACCAAACATTTCTTTACAACATGTAGAAACATAAACGATTTATTTCAACAGAGTTATTATGGTTTGCACTATTGTTTTTAAAATCATGTTCGAGAAACAGCTCGAATAGTAGGCTGAATATCGATCCACGTTTACTTCGGGATTGAATGGCCCCCGGTCGAGATCCACCACCGAATCGATCTTTGCACTCGAATCTCGGAAGGAACGAGGGGCCCCCTTTGGATCCATGGGGGCTCCCACCATGAATCGCGTTCATGGGGCGTTCACTTTTTTCTTATACTGTTTCTTTGCTTAAGGAACCACGCCGCGAATACTTGTACGCGCGATCGGCTCAATGCCGGAGGAGCCGAAAGTATGCAGGCACCGTGTACAACCTGCACAGGTAAATACCTGCTCCAGTATACCTGCAGCGCGACATAAGGCCGCCTCCATAAACGACCATAGTTCGTTCCTTCTCTTTGCCCTTCGCTGCCCTTTGCTCGCAAGTCCCCGTTATATCAAAAAATCTCGATGCTTAACAGCTCGTGAAAAGAAAATTTCCTTTGAACCGTCAACCGTGGAACATTTTTCAAAAACGTCCGCGTACCATAAATTTCAATGTGTACAAATAAATAGAGTTTCCGATTGTAAAGGATTCAGTTTGTATATATATGATCAAATACAGAAATATGGATTTTTCTGTAACAGGGACAAATTAATCGTTCATATCACATAGCAACAAGATTAATCGTTTATATCTCATAACAACATTAACCAATTTTCATTAAATGTAAAATTAGAAGTGGTGAAAACTAGAATTTTTCTCGACTTTGGCCTCTAATTGCGATCATTTTACCATAGTTTGTGGATTCGAGCAACGTTAATCAACTTCGATGAGATTTTCAGTACGTAGAGGCCTGACATGAATCTATGAAACATGGACTTCTTAAATTTTCGTTACAAGCTCAGATAAAAAAGTCGTAAACAGATGAACTGAAGTGGTTTCGACGTATTTTTAAAAAAGTAATTCTGGCTTATTGGATGTTTGAACAGTTTCGCTATTTCTGTAAATATTTATATTTGTAAAAAAACGTTATATAGGCCGAATCTACACTTAAAACATTAATAACGTTTTGTTGTGTGCTTTCTACTAACTTTTTCACACGGAAACGTATTGTCATCTATATTTTTCGAATACGGTCCATTAAAATTCTGAATTTTAACATAAATTTTTCTTTATGTTTCTACTTCATAATAGACCATAATATTTTTATGGAATTTGTATCTGATGACTGGGATAGCCAGTCGATCACAATGATACGTTCTCTATCGTGCAATTTGGGTATACGCGGCATCGATGTTTCAAGTAATTATTCATTTACAAAATTTATTTGCTTCCAGTTTCACTAATTGAGTCTCAGAGCGTATTGGTATTTGTAATGTATTTTCGATTCATATTACATTTTTTCCATATACATTAATTTTTGCGGAGATACTGCCGACATGTTCTTATGGGACAGGCTGTATTACTTTTGAGGACGATGCAGTATAATTTTATTTGTGAGGACGATTGGCAGTCAGTCTGGTAATAGGTAAAATAGTGAATGATGGCATTGAAAAGAAAAGACACCTGGGCCTGCAACCCACCCTCGAAGCTTCCACGAAGATTTGTCCAGATCTTCGGGTATTATCGGGGTTTCGAGCGGCTCGGAGAACTTACCGGTCTCCAGAGAACAACCGTCCAATTAGCGTGCTTGAAAGCGCTATAAATTCCTGTTTGACAACCACCGTCCCTCCCCGTAATAACCTGGAGAGTTTGAGGGCTCCCAGGAAGTGGCACACCACCCACTTCGAGCTTCCTCTCTCATGGATCGCGCGGCGGGTTTTTTAAAGGGTTCTGTCGAAGGGTAGCTTATGAAACCGCGTCGTGACCGGTTGCCACGACTCGAAATGTGAGAAAATGGAGCCCAGTTACAGGCCAACCATAAATCAACCAACCTGAAAACTTTGGGGAGACACGGTGGCGGATAGAACGAAACTTTTCGAGAGAAATGTCTATGTTCTTGCCGATTATTTCGAAAACTGAATTTTTCATAATAAACCGCCCTTTAAAAGTGTCTGATACCTGTTGTTGACTTTAGAAAATAACAAGATTGAATTTATTTAGGCGATCCGCAATCTTTAGTATAAGACAGTGGCGTGCAAAAGTATCCGGACACCCTCTAACACGAATAACTTTTTCAAAATTAGTTCAAACGGCTTGAGTTTTTTTGAGATGTTAGAACGATTAGTTTACTCGGTAGCGTGTAAATAATAATTTATACAATTTGCTCATGGTCGAAATTGTGAGGAAAAAAGTGAGTCATGATTTTTAACTTTTTTATCAGTGCCTGTAATGAAAATATAAAATATACTTTTTGTAGATCTCCATAGGTTATATACATGCGCAAAGTTTCATCGAAGTCGGTAAATGTTGTTATAAGCTACGAACATTGCAAGATGGGAGCTTGAGGGTGAAAGACGCAAATTTTCGGTCTTTCCAGAGAATTTTGTCCCAATGTAATCACCTTTAAATGTTTGTAACTCATAACGACATTAACCGATTTCGACGAAACTTTGTACATGTACATAACTTACTTAGACCTATAAAACGCGTCTTTTAAATTTTTGTTACAGGCACAGATTAAAAAGTTAAAAATCATGACCTTTATTATCTTCGTCGCAATTCCGACCAGTAGCAATTTTTAGAAAAAAATTAATTACACGTTACCTAGTAAACTAATGCGTCTAACATCTCAAAAAAATTCAAGCTGTTTGAACTAATATTGAAAAAGTTATTCCTTTTTAAAGAGTGTCCGGATACTTTTGCACGCCATTGTATGTGCTTCGATGAAGAAACTTATCCAATAATTTCCCATCAAGTACTTTTATAATTAGATTGCGGACTTTATGTATTTATAACAAAAATGGGTGGGTGAATTTGAAGCAGTGGACAGATTAAAAGAATTTAATAATACATATCAATGAATTCGTTCCATGCTCCAGGTGATCAAAATCAAGAAATAAATGGTAATTATTGCGAAAGGGTCACTATACTCCGATTTTGATGAAATTTAAATATGTTATGCAGCAACACATTTTGGACAACTCTTTGCTTTTCCAATATAGGGCGGTCGCTTTTAGTTTTCGAGATATTCGCAAACAACTATTGCTAATACTGTATTGAATTTTCTCTCTTGGATTTTCCTGATGGCCGGCCCTCTTCGCCCCCTCCACGACCTAACCACATCTCATTCTATTCACATGATTTTGATTATTACTAGTTCAAATTCTGGATGACAGCTACAATGCAAAGATTATGCGAATAGAATGAGTTGCGGTTAGGTCGCGGAGGGGGCGGAGAGGTCTGGCCGTTAACAAAAAAAAGTAAACAGACGCCGCACCAGAGCAGCCTTACGTTGCCACGGAGCGTGCAACAATACGGAAAATTCAATACAGTATCAGCAATAGTTTTTTGAAAATATCTCGAAAACCAAAAGCGACCTCCCTATATTGGAAAAAGAAAAAGTTGTTAAAAATATCGAAATCTATAACATATTTAAATTTCATCAAAATCGAAGTATAAATAAATTTCTATTTGGCTCTCGCTTCTTACAATTTATTTCTTGTATATGCTCATTGCTCATAAAATGATTTACAGTGAAAAGCAAAAGCGAGTCAACACCATTTGAATCAGCTTAATTTTTTGAAAATGAGACCAAATAACGAGTATTTTTGAGGAGTTAGAAGGATGAGTTTATTAGACGAGGTGTATAAAAAATTTTGAAAAATTTTTAATCGTTCAGGAATCGCGAAAAAGATGAAAAAGTTGATTTTTACAACATTTTTTTACCTGGGCCTCTACTGAAACTTTAAATAATGTGTTTCATAGACTGAAATAAATTATATACACATTGGCTTGAATCATGAAATCTAACGAACCTCAAAGAATGTAAAATAAAAAACGTCATCAGGATTGTTGGAGTTTATTCGTTTGTTCAACGTAAGCGTTGACGAGACAAATAAAATATATAATGTTGAGAATGTGACGATCATACGTTACGCATTAAAAGTTTACAGCTTCTGTCACACAGACTATTCTTTGCCGACTACTCGTTCGCGACTCACCGTTCAAAATTGGTTTTGCCCGTTACCATGATCGCTCGCGCGATGGGCGCTCGCCCTAACGTACTAAGGCGCATCTCTTTGCGTCACACGTGACCGCGAGTTTCAAATCACGCGGACTACACTCTCCCCCTACGGGTGACGCAACTCGAATTAGTTGAGTTAACATTACATCGAAATATCTATTAATCCGATTTCGTTTAAAGTCCACGATAGTTTTTATCGAGTGACTGCTTTCGTAAGGAAGTCCGCTATCATATACTTCGTGTCTACATGCTGACTTACAAGTTTTCCCTCTTCTATTTCATCGCGTACAAAATGAAACTTTAAGTTCACATGTCTGGTTTTACTTGACGATTTCGCATTCTTTAACCATTCGATGGTCGCCGTATTGTCGCAATATAATACATTGGTATAGCATAAAAATTCGTTTAATCCTATCTCTAATAATATATTAGTAACCCAATTTAAATCTTTAACGATCTCAGAGCAAGCGAATAACTCTACAACGCATGTAGAAAGGCCAACAGTTTTCTGTTTATTGCTACGCCACAGGATCATTGATCCTGCGATCGTGATCACTCCCCCTGAAAAGAATTTTCCTTGTTCAGCATTTCCCCAACTGGCATCCGCGTATGCTATTATATTTCCCTGATCACGATTGTAAATAAGCATTCTCTCTTTAGTGCCTTGTAGATACCTCAATACTCTCTTCGCCAATAGCCAATGTCTTTTTTCAGGACAATGATTGTATTGAGATAAGTACGCTGTTACAAACGACAGATCGGGTATAGTCCTATTAGCCAAATATAAAAGTTCGCCAATTAATTCCTGATAAGTATTTCTATCCATTTCCTCGCCAGTTTTTTCACAAGGTTTGTCCTCTCCGGGAGTTATCGCCGTAGATACCGCGTTACAATCAATCATTTGATGTTTAATTAATAGCCTTTCGATATACTCCCTTTGGGACAATGCTATTCCCGACTCAAAAATCTCAATTTTTATATTTAAGAACGTGCTAGTACCTATCTCGATCATCTCGAATGTATTGCTCAATTGTTTAATTACCCTCTCATATAACTCGTCGTCGTTGTAAACTACCGTCAGGTCGTCAACATACGCAGCTAATGTAATGACTTTTTTGTTTTCTCTAAGAGTAAAAATGCAATTTTCTGATGCTAACGCTAAGAAACCTATCAGAGACAGCTTCTGTCACACAGACTATTCTTTGTCGACTACTCGTTCGCGACTCACCGTTCAAAATTGGTTTTGCCCGTTACCATGATCGCTCGCGCGATGGGCGCTCGCCCTAACGTACTAAGGCGCATCTCTTTGCGTCACACTTGACCGCGAGTTTCAAATCACGCGGACTACACGGATTTCGAGGGAAATTAAATTACTGACAAGAACAGTGTAGTAGACTACACAGTCTAAAAATCCAAAAGTTGATTCGACTAAAAATTGGAGAAAAAAGAAAGAAATGTTATTGAACATTGAGGATTATTTTGGATATCGACATAAAGGTTGAAAAACGAGAAATGCTATTCGATATGCCTCTTGAACGCGAAGTGTGGCACTGTGACCGGGAACAGAAAGTTCCGGTGACCAAAGTGTGTCAGATGATTGATCGGAACGGTGGCACAGGAATCTTTTCAAGAGAGCACAGTTTTTTGACTTTTGCCGGTGCACATCCTGGCACGTTACGAATTTACCTCTCGTAATTCAATTCCCACGGCCACTGGCGATAATTACAGAGCACCGTGCAGGACTCTCACGTACTACCATGCTGCGCGGCCAACCTTTTGCTTTTTCACGACGTAGACGATTCCCCGTGCACACACCGCAAGGAACCTTTCTTTTCATTAGCCTTTTTTCTTCTTAGCCTTTCATCTTTCTTATACGCTCAATTCGATCGTCTTACTTTCTACCTTCCTTTTTCCTCCTCTCTCACTCCTCTTCACACCTGGTCGCCTCCGTTTCCGCTCTCGCATTTCACCCTTATTTCGTGGATGCCTATTTTTTCACACCTCCAATTAGTTTCTGCTTCTTTTTCGCATATTAAGTCTTCTCCGGTATTTTTGCCCTTTTTCCTTTGTTTTCTACGTGTTCGTTCATGCTTTTACACCCTTCCTCCTTGTCTTTTTCATTTATTTTCCATGTATTTGCTAGTATTTATTTATTCTTGCACGTGGAAGTTCATGTAATAGATTTAGTTCGATTCGTGTTTTAAGTCACTGCCTTCGTACTTGTTCATAGATGTTGTTTATAAGTAGACTGGGTTTCTGTATGCTAAATAAAAATTGTTCAAGTTAATAGTAAAAAACATAAATGAAATGATGTAATATATATTTTTGTTAATAATCATAACAAGTTGAAAATAATGCAATAGTATCCTTAAATTCTCCTAATTTCTTTACAGTTTTGTATTTGACATATTTATTTTTATTATAACTGCAGTCTGCATATGAGATTAGCATGATATATTAGTATTTTTAAATTCTTTTAATCTTTGTTGCATTTAAAATTGCGTTAGCTCATTTTCTATCTGTAAGTCATAAATAAGCTGTGTATTGTATGCATTCAGGATAAGAATGCGTAGTTCAAATCGAGAATAGTAAAAGTATGTAAAATATTTTTGAAATATTGTTCTATTTTTCTTAACTCAATAAAATGATTAAGAAAGGAAATATAAATGTCTATCTAGCTCCTGTGTCGTGCATTTAATACAGACAATTTTTATTCAGCATTAAAACCGGCAGTCTAGTCACAAAATGATGCAATACATCTTCTATTTTTCAAGATGCGTGGTGATATACTTAAACAGTTTGGAGAACATACGGTATATGTATAGTTATTGTAAAAGGCATTCTTGAAGATTGCCTTGTTTTCAATGAGTTACATGAGCTGCCCCCCTTAGCACATTTGCAGAGAATCATTTTAAATTTAACTTCTGTTTGCGCTACTGATTGGCATGACGAGACGCCTGGGACCGTGGCTGTGCCGCCCACGCAATCACGGACAACGAAATACATTAATTTGTTCCTACCGAAAATGGGCATGGTGATGGACTGCCCTCGTTCCGACGTGTATCGCCGGCAAGTAGAAACGCGTTGCACAATTACTAGACGGATACAAATGATTACCGAAAGCTCGGTAAGGCAACTGTTGTTTATTTTTTCATCCTGAAACGCGTCACTCATTTACTAATCGAACATCTTGACTCGTGCTGGCGATTTCTTTAACACTAGCCGTACCGAGCACAAAATGTCACTAGTATACGTTGTTTTGTAAAAATCACAACACTGAATATATATAGATTTTTCGAAATGTTTACAACAATATGTGCTTTAATGAAGAAATTTATTTAGTAATTTCTAATAAATGCATCCTCGTAAATTCATTAATTGTAAAACTAAATACTGTAAAATCGGTCGTTTGACCAGTGATGCCAGAAACACCCAAAACTGGGTGGATTTTCCTCTCGTTCTTTTCCCCTTCCACTATCCTATTCCACTACCACGAGCACACTCCAACGTTCCCCACTAAGACCGTAGACTGGTCACGTGACGTGCCGCGCAACGTGTCGCATATTACTCTGGTCATCAGAGAGGTGGTAAACTGTGTTTCCCTCGATTTAACCGATCTAGCATCACTGCGTTTGATCGGTCGTGGTGCGGATAGTGTTAAAATTAATGTGCTTTTAACATAAAGTTTAGTAAACCTCGTGCAGTTACATTAAATAAAAATTATTATTATATTATGTTATACTGTCTACAATAATTTATTGAATCGTGCTTCCTATAATTTATTTTATTCCTCTAACAATACATTTTATTATGATTTCGTTTTCGAAAACATTTTTATTTCAAAAAATCGTATAAAATTAATTATAAGTCAACTGAAGAATCACTTTAATCACGAATTCAAACGAGCAGACTTTTTAAAAATAACGTTTGGGTTTTGTTTGAACGCTTTTCAAAGTTAATCTGTTATTATCTATGTAGATATCTGTCAACACAAACGTTTTTATTTAGGAAAGTACTTAATCTTTGGTTAAAATAGTTGGTTACTCTTTTATTCTATTTCGACCTTGCTTCAAAGATTTGTAGCCACTGTGTATATTTGCCTCATTCATATCTCCCAATTAATACGGTAAGCGATAATTGCAACGTCAAAGTAATACAACAACAATACAAGGATTTTATGAGGGCTCGAGGGACGAGAGAAACAATTACGAACAACGTTGGCTGCTCGTAAAATTAATAAACGCAATGAATGCTAACGAGGATCATAAATATGTCCGCCGCGGTTTGCTTATCCGTCGATTAGCATAATCAGTCCCGATACTCGTAGACCTTTATTTAAGAGTAACTCGATGAATTGTGGCGTATGTTACACAGGGCCTGGCTACATGTAAAATTTCATAACGCAAATCTTCGTACTCAAATAAAATACGAGTCCCTTATTTATGTAGTAAATATTGCACAATATACTGCTTCAGCATCGGATACATTTCTACGAAATTACTTAAAAATATTGCTACTCTAGGAACATTTTCTAAATATAAAAAATCTATCAAAAACATAATTAGTTTCTGAAAGATAAGCGAGAATGCTTTTATAACATCATGCTGCTCTCGAATTATTTCACAATTTTCTTAAACTCTCAGTTATTTTCAAAGTAATATTTGACCAATTAGCTTGGCTACTATTGAATAGTAACGTAATTATTGTTCTGGGAAACCATTAATAACAACGCCTCCTTAAATGTCGTAATGAAAGCTATCTTTAACGAGGCATTTTAATTAATTATTATGAGGAAATCATCTTGTGCAGGCGATCTTGCGTACCGCGATGATTCGCCGGAGGTATCTCTTTGGGGGATTAGCAATCAGTATCCAGTTAAGGACCGAGTCTTCGACCCACACTCATCTTCCCTAATTGCACGCAAAGATTTCGTTTATCTTAACATATCCATTATACACCGACGGAGCTCACTCGTCGATTGATTCGCGTACTATCGCTATAATTATGTTCACACAATGTTGTGATCATTGATAACACTCATGAATTCAGCCGAATCAGTTCATTTAACTTTCCGTTAATAATTCCAATGCTTTATAGCGAGCATAATTTTACATTTAAATGAACAAGGACCAGGAACATTTATCGCTTTAATGTGTCTTATAAATGTGTATTCCTCATTCCCCGTATCTCATATTTATTAAAATTTTCAACATTCCTCATACCTCATATCTCATAACTATTAAAGTTTCTAATATTATGTTTGTAATATTTTAATTTGAATGCCTCTAATATTTTCTTCATCATTTTTCATCTTGGTAGACTTATAATTTCTACCAATTTTTGTTTCTTTTTTACCTGGTGAAGTGTACGGTATAACCACTGTTTCCGTTTTTACTGCAGCGCCCATATTAATAAAGTGTGTACAAGAAAAGGATAGTTAGATTTGTCTGAAATTTGTTTAGTACACTCTACAATAAGTGTATATTAATTAGATTATACAATACATTTATTTACTCGCAATGCTCGTTTGAATAAACTTCTCAAAACTGCACCTACTATCCACGTTGGAACAGTGAATATATTAGGTGTATGCAAAAGTTTGTCTCTATTAAATTTTCATTTATTTATACACGACATATGAGGTATGTTACCAATCAATAATGAATTTGATTGTCTAGACGACACATCTATAGCAAACAAATAATTTCACAGAAAGGAAGATGATTGTAATCATTACAATTACAAATCATTAGGGATGATCGATTGAAAAATACTACAACCTTTGCACACACGTAATACATGTACGGTGTTGTCCTCTCGTAATCCGTCGACAACAATACGACCCGTTGCACCGTCTAATTAAACGATAAAAAGAGAAGAACGAATCGCCCGACAACCGCTAACTAAGCCGATTAAAAAGTAGGAGGGCAGAATCAACGGAAAAGTCGGCCGGCCTCTTCAACTCCCGCGTCCTTATTACCGATCCTTCAGAAAAAGGGCCGCGCTCGACGCTCGTTAAAACGTTTTTCGCGAGCCGCCGCCCGCAATTTGCCATGTATCCGCGGCAGGTATACCCCGGCGGCTTGAAGTACGTGAAATTCTGAGAAAGGAGACCCGAAAGTACCCATTCTCGGTCTGCGAGCGCTCCCGCACCCGTCATCCGTCTCTGTTTCTCGTGTTTCGCGTAATCAATGCCATCGCCTCGCCCCCACCCTTTCCCTGACCCCCTTTCTCGGGCCCTATCCTTGGGTCCGTAAGACCCGCACCACATAAATTAGAAGCAAACCGAGCCCCGGCGCGTGAAACGAAACTAACGAGCGGGAAAAAGGTGATTTTTCGGAAAGGGATAACGGGTATGTCCCCTACCACCTTCCTATGGTCCGATAAATTTGCCCCGCTCCTTCTGGAATCTTTGGGATCTCAGTTATCTCAGACTTATCATTTTTATTTATATGTAGAGCACCGATGTTTATGCGAAAGGAAATTTTTCTTCGTAAATTACAACAAAAAGGAGCTTTCCGGTGCTAAACCGAGGTCAATTAATTTTTTAGTAAATCAAATTCTCAGTCTAACCTGTTTAAGGTCCAAAATGATGGTTATGAACTCGTACTGTTCCCCATTGGCCAAGGTTGGACTCTGCCACCATTTCGCAGGATTCGAGTCCAGGATGTTACTGATGTTGTGCCGTTTGCCAGGATCAGGACTCCTAGCGTCGCAAACCGCACATCTTGAAGATTCAGACGGTTTGCAAAATGTTTCTGGTCCTTCTTTGCCGCAAGTTGCATTCACGAAAACGTCTGCCTTTGCTGCAACGTTGAATGTCGATGGGAAGAGACCGCTGTTCCTCATACTTTTGCTGATCCCATACAACCCGGACGAACCTAAACATAAAAATGAAATAATCGTTACATGAGGTTTTATAATGATGTACGAATAATATCATAAAACATACACGTGGATGCAAGTCGAGGTTCTTCTTTACTTCAATAAGTAAAACTGATTTTGGAGACATTCATTCATTGCTCGAGCTGTTCAGCTAGCAGTTGACAATATTCTATTAATGATTACATTCGATAAATATATCTATTCATTTGTTTAATTCTCTTAGGCCAACGCCTGCTTAACAAACGTAAATATAGCTATTAAATGATTGAGATTATGTTCAATATATAAAATATAAAATATAAAATGTAAAATGTAAAATTTGAAATGTGAAATGTGAAATGTGAAATGTAAAATGTAAAATGTAAAATATGTATAACATATTCAAAATGTTTCCTCCATTTCTGACCTTGTATGACATTGAAGGTCACTGTGCAGTATACGGATGAATTCGTGTAGACACACGCTTTCATGTGGTATAAAAGAATACACAGCATTCCATTTAAAAAATTGAAGGTCACCTTCATATCTAACAAAATAGTATAAACACAAAAAATTGAATACGCCATTGTGTTGCCCATAAAAAACAGTACTAATTTTTCCTCTTTCATTTTCTTCCTAATATTTACAATTTACAAGAAAAGCGCTGGATAGTGATAGCGCGAACACCCTATATGTATATGTATAGTCCGATTTCAACCATCCGTGGGCACACTGAGTGGTTCATGTCTAGGCAAAAAATCACTTTTCAATCCATTCAAAAGGAAAGGATAGGAGATCCTTATTTTTCCGAATTAATCCGTAAAATGTTCATTTTTTATTGATAACAGTATTAAAGTAGAGACTTGAAGTATTCTAGTATTTTTTCAGATTTTTGAAGGCCAAAAACAATAAAACATTAATCCTGATCATAAAGGACCCAGTGTGGCTACGGAAGGTGCAAAAATAAGCTTGTCCATGGAGGGTTGAAAGCTACAAAAATTTTTTTTTTCAGTTTCCTAATTTTTAGCCTTTCCAGAACGACTCTCTTCGAAGTTCGTATTATACTGTACCATCTATCTCTGGTTATCGACGATATTAATTTCTAAAAGAAAAAGATAGAATCTTCAAAAAGAAAAATCTCGGGTCAAGCAATGACCCATTCGGCTTTGGTCCACAGGTTAGGCGACCGTGGCGCGTCGGTTCAACGTCCGTTCGGATCATGTATCCGAAGAAGAGGCGCACGAGATCGCTGAGCTTAATATCGAGAAACGAAAATATTCCTGTGATCTCGTCGGCGTGCCTCCATCCGAACGAAAATTCGCGCGGAGCATTGAAAGCGAGCCGAGATTTATCTCGTGATTTCCTCAAGGCGCATACATCGACAGGTTTTGACAGAGCTCTCAGCGTGAAACCGATCGTCCACGGCGAAACAGGTTGCCGTGGAGGATGCGGCGCATGCTGCCATTGTATGGTAGTATGCACGAACAGGTTCACCGGTAACCCGGCCACCCTCAACACTCGCGAACAGGTTAAACGCGCGTAATCGACACGCGAGTCTACACGCCATGCCGTCGAAGAGAAACGTGACGAGCCATCGAGCACCGTTTGCCACGGACTCGCACTTGCCGCGAGAAGTCAACGCGCCCGTTGACATCTACTCGGTGACAGTACGCTGACCGTGATAACGTGACTTCCGTTGATATTTAAGAGAAACGACGTAACAATATCAATTATATTGCGAATGTCAAAATAACGTAGTTGAATGGCGCGCTTTAGATAACTGTAGCAGATAACTGAGCTGGATACCTTAGAATAAAAAAGTCTTTTGAGCTATCTTAGAGGAGGAACAATGATCTTACACAAAAATGGTATAAACGGACAATTTGGCATCGAATTTATTAACTGTTCGGAGAAGACGTTTGTCCACTATATTGACTCTAATGAATATTTTAAAACTTTCTTTACCGGAAGCCTACAATAATTGTGTTATACCAAAAAGAAGTATAAAAATCTTTAACACAATAAGCTAAAACAAAATGATTAGATTATGTTATCGGGGATAGTTGTTGATTTATTATTGAAGCTTCTGTTGCTGTTGGAAGATCTATTAAACAATCAGCCGTGGGGTATAGACTTCCACAAATTATGGAATAATCGTCGGTAGATAATGTGTTAAGATTGATTACACAAAGTCACATTATTGAAGGCGACAGGCTTTCGTGCATCATTGTTTTCTACTTGTTAGGATCTGAAGATAGTTATGAATAGACTGCGGATCTTTATGGAAAATGAAAATCGTTTGCATTAATTGCAAGACATAGGAGCCGAGGAATATATTAACCACAGGAATTTATTTATTTCTTTACTGGTTTTATTAAGTTGTAAGAAATGCATTGATACTCTTAAATTCTTGTAATATTTTTCTTAATCGAAATTACACCCACCCATTTATCCCATAAGTGGGAATGTCCGCGGTTCAATTATGAACAATGCTGAATCATCAACAGATTACGGTAACATCCGTAACATTATTATACTACGTTGACCGTACGAGAAGATGTCGTTGTCAGATAAAAATTGTAGGACACCAATAGAGACATAGAATGCTATTATACATATGTATATTTGACCTTGGAACGACCCTGAAGCGTCTCACGAAGGCCACTTCCGAACTATATGTCATCCAGACGTTTTCAAGACGTCGCGCACTTGCGTCCGGTTTCTTTGGCACCTGGACAGCTCGACACGTGAAGAGAAGCACAAAGAAGTTTCGAAATTCGGAAAAATCCGAGATGAAGGGGCTAAGCCGATCCTCCTTGGTGACTAATTCGTCCTCTCTCGCTGGTTCCAGTTTCGAAAATAACGGTGTCTAACCGAAAAGCGAAACTGTTCGTTCGGCCGCGTGGAAACGGATTGCGTGTATGCACGCGCGTACGTAAATACAGTATGTACATATATACATAAAAGCTCCGGAAAAGGAGCATAGCAGAACCGGGGGGAGAGCAGAGCATTGTGTGTTGTGTCTCGGGCTGCTCCGTTCGCTCGGTCCTTATTCCACGGACTGTGTGCACCGAAGAGACTTAAGCCCACCACGAGTGACTGATGACGACAGAAATAACCCTGTTCCACCTTTCCGGCGACCGGCCGGTCGGCGCACGTGTCCACGTTCGTGAGGGAACCTACGCATCACCGAGAGAAGCGCGACGATACGGAGGGAGACCGCATGATTTCTATGCATTGCGCTGCAACGCACTGCGAGGAGCTGGGTGAAATACTATTAGTATATTTCAAATGGTAAATAGTAAATTAGTCTATTTAATGTGATAGAGCAAATTTTTAAAATAGTATCTGAGATTGGTGTTTTATTTGAAGAATTCTCAAAATAATAAGAACTCTGAAATATTTTATTTATTTTTTCTCTTATTCGTAATGATCAAATATTATTTCTGAAAATATTAATGTACAGGGTGTATAAAAATGAAATGAAAAGCCAATCGTAGCAAATGTTCTTGACCTTAGTTTTCAAGTCCAACATTTTTTTTCATTGCATCGTATAGTACTCGTAACGAGGAACATAGATCGCAAATGAACCGTTTTCGTGAAAAACGATTTTAAAGTTTCGTAAACTGTTTTATTCCATACGTCTACAGGGTGGTCTTATTGGGCACAACCGTGGAGGAGGGTGGGGTGATTCTATACGAGTAAATAAATCGAAAGTATGAAATAAATAAAAAAGTATGAAATAAACGCCTCGTTTTTGAAAAAATCGAATGCGAAAACAGTACCCGTTTTTTCAATTTATTTTCATCGTTAAGAAGTATTTTATTTCATGTTTCAGATTACTAAAGTAAGAATATTTTATCTTATGTTTTAGATTATCAGAATAAAAATATTTTATTTGCGGAAGTTTTACTGTACATACTTAAAGTAGTATTTGAAATATTTTTTCTCCAAAATTTAATCCAGCTATGACCAGTTTTTCGTAGCCAAAATTGAATTTTTGAAATTGCATATTGTGAAAAAATTGTTGTATGTACCAAGTGATTCAAAGCTTTAAAATCCAAGATATTAACCATTTTAGATAATTATGTGTGCAATGCCATTATTCTGAAGGCAAAATTTAGGAATTCAAAGTGGAACCAATGATTCTAAGAAATCATTGTAGAGCATAAAATAACAGTTTTGAGTTAATATTTCATATATGTATATAATAATAAGCGTATTTTCATTATTTAATTTGTTCCTTAGCATTATTCGATCCATGTACAAATCTCGCAATATTTATAACGATTTTAACTATGAGAAGGGTTTAAAAAAAATGTTTATAAGTATTATAATTGTTTCATATAAAAGCCTAGACCGTTCCGAAGAACAACACGCAAATTGCAAGTGCAATTACCTGACACTTTTAAAGTTATAGGAATTTTAAGAAACAGATGACTGAAGTACTATAGCTGTATTCTTTTAATGTTTAGTCATTTTTTGTTTTACTTATGTTAGTTACATTAATGGCATTTTCGTCGAAAATAAAAGTTGAAAATAAAATTAAAAAATTAAGTGTTATATTTCATACATTTATGAAAAAAATGAGCAAGTGGAATCCGTAACAGAAGAAACATCAGAAAAATAAAAGGTCACTAGTATATTATTTAGAACCTACTAAAATTATTAAGAGAAGTGATCAATTTCTACGCAACTCTCTTTATTTACAAATGATGCAACAATTTTTATTTTTCACGAAAATTTTCTGTCTGACATATCAGAGGAAGATGCGATGCTTTGAATATCATCGAGAACTGACGAGGATACCTTGTTTGAGCCAAATATGAAAGCGTTTAAAGAAGAATGGAGTACCTTATCGGAAGCAGAAAGAAGCACGATGCCATTAGTAGTATCTCTATTTTCGATTCTGAACGGCTGTTCATACTCTTCGAGGCACTTTTTCGTGTTCAGGATTGCTTGTTTACAAAATACTCTGCGGAGGGTTGGCCCACATGCCGTTGGTCACGAGTGGACTCCCATGGTGGTCCTTATGACTGATAATGCCGCTACCCATGGGCTGTTTAGGTCGTGCTCCACTGTTCACGATCTCGAAAAACGTGGGGGAGATGAGAAACGAGAGAAAACAAGAGATCCCCGGACGCTAATCGACTCGTTCTAGGATCCTGTGTTGACCTAATCTTATACTTAAAGCTTGGGAAACAGAGTGGAGTGCTGGTAGGTCTCGCTGTTTGTCCATTAAGTTATCGCACCTGAAGCGAGGGACACGCTGTTATCGCTTTTGTAACATTATGTTCTATCGCAACGCTACCAGAAACGGTCAACACATTCATGGGACAATACTACTGTCGCATCTTCAGTCATTTGTTATGTGTACCGCTGCTTCCATCATTTTTTATTCGTTTGTGTATGCAGCAGCTCGTACTAGAGGTTGTCCCTTATTTTGATCTATTTCATCTTTTTGTCTGTTATGCGAGTCATTTGCCAGCTGAAGTATTTTTAAGAGCTTGAATGAACATCTTTTCAGAAGTTTGAGATGATTTATCCTCCTGACTGTATGGTTGTTATTGTGAAGAAATCATGTGTTAGATAGGCAACTGCGAATCTGTGGCATATCGAGCGACCGTATCGACCGAATCGAACGTATGAATGTGTGTGTGTGTGTGTGTGTGTGTGTGTGTGTGTGTGTGGATGCGTGAAGCGACACGAGTGACGAGCGGTCTAGTCTCTAAGAACCATTCTGTGTGTAAACACGTGTGAACTTGACTAAAATAAATATATGTAAGAGTAAAATCAGTAAAGTAAAATCCTAAAATTACTCTTCAAACTAAAATCTTATCAGTTATGATTAATTACTGTTTTTGAATAATTAAAAACAAAGAAGCGATAAGATAACCCTTTGCATTCGAAGCTATTTTAATTCCAGAACTCGGACAATTCAGGTAGAATAGTTTCATTGCACACGTTTTTTTGTATGGAATTGATATAAAATTGTGTGTATTTATCTATACTAGACTTTTTCAGCAATTTATTAAATGCAAAGGGGTTTGGTTAACCTTTGTGACTGCGGTGTCCCCTAGTTCAACCCCTCGCCGTACTTTAACGAGTCAGACTCGTGATGAAGATTTTAAACAAAATCTAACAAATATGAAGTGTACATCTTTTTTTTAGACGAAATGAAATTTTATTCTTTTGTGATCAATATTTAAGCATTGGAGGAAATGTAGCCGTACAAAATATATAAATTTTCTGTTCTCTTCTGCGACATTTTTGGGGTTAAAGCCGTTTTAATCACTGTAACCGCAAGGAAAATGGTACGGCAAAGAGTTAAAGTCACAACCTTTTATGCCATTAGACATTCGCACGCCAATCGTTGCGGCTAGCGAAAATATTGGGTTGGCAACTAAGTGATAGCGGATTTTAAATAAGAAGGAAAATTCATAATTTTTACTTGAAAATATAACTTTATTAAATTAGGTATTGTCCGTTTTTGTCGATGACCTTTTGCCATCTTTCACACAGTGTCATAATTCCATGTTCATAAAACTAAAAAGAGAAAAAAATTTGGCAAACCAATTTTGACACTGCTTTTCTTTAAAGGCTTCGTCCCCATATACGACACATCACTTCTGGTATGCTTGCGATGCGGTCCTGCCTTTTCGGAAATAATAATAAATATGTCTGAAATTCGCGTTTGTTCTTCCATTTTTAAATCGGGATAAAAGCGAAACGAAATAACTAATCTATACAATTTTCTTACTAATTGAAGGTGGAAGAATATAGGTTAAGTGCTTTCAACACGTTGACAAAACAAAAGAATGTGCTGAACCATCTATCGACAAAATCCGCAATCATTTAGTTGCTAACCCAATAGTTCACAATTCAATTATTACTGTTTTGAAAGTAAGAATCACATTGTTAAGAATAAGGAAACATTGAAACGTTCCTAGATATTTAATACTCAGTCTTTCTAGATCAACGCTAGAACTACACGGAAGCCAACAAAAAAGGGCGTGTTCTAAAGATTTTAATTTTCCGCTTATTGAGGTTGCAATGATGCATTTATTGGGATACGTTCAATAAATCTATTTCGTTGGACATGTATCACAGTAAAGAAATTTTTTAAAATTTCAGTAAATACATGTTTGTTATTTTTATGAAGCAAGGTAGAATAGTAACTTTTAATTCTCAGTTAACGTGGTCACTGATCAAAATTTCTTTAACTTGTACACATATGCATTTTGTAGAAAGATCGTGCAATGTCTTGATGAATACGGCTTTGTTATTTCTAATCTTTAAAAACTGTAGACGGTGAGACTGCTATAGGCGGTTTCTCAGACCGCTGGCATAAAGTAAATTAACCCTTAAACTGTAAAGGGAGGCCATTCGTGTCGGGCTATTTCGAATAGATTGTAAAATTCACGTATTTTCCTTCATACTATTTACAATATAGTGTATTTCAACGAATTATTTGTGGAAATCATTGTGATAATCTCGATTTAGGATGTTCAAAGGTGCTATATGAATTTTTTCATATTTTTTCAAGAACTATTACCCACCAAGAACTGCATCAGGCAAGAAAAAGCCACCTTTACAGTTTGAAGGTGCCATAAAACCGTTTACTGTGTAAAAGTTAGCCCCGCAATTTACCATGACCCCAGGATACGCGGTTTTTCTGTACACTGATTTTGGTATCTCTGTATCGCAAGATAGTTGCAAATATGAAGTTTCTTCAACGTTTTTAGCACATTTGTACTATTTAGCATTAAATTGTATACGTTTTTCGCAATCGAAGTGTTGCAATTGAAGACGGGTGCCAAAACCGGGTAAGTCCGAATTTTGAAAATTGTGTTATCATTGCGCTTAACAATCAGGAATATGTAAAAATATATAAAATTTCAACAAATATGGTTTCGCTAAAAAACAGACTTGCCAGGTTTTTGCACCACGGATTTTCTGCAAGTTTTTTGGATGTTTGGTGTGTAGCGGTACGATCGCCTTAAGAACGTGTAAAATACCCGGGTCTTTTTTAAGCGTTCAGAACCGAACCGGTGTGAATCGGTCCCAGCCAATGAAAGTTTAGAAAGTACCGTCATAAAGGAGCCAGTTACGAGAGTTCTGGTGATTTTCAGGATATTAGGCTCGCTGAAACATGGGAAAGCGGAACGCAGAGCCTAATTTCATCATCCTCGAACGCCAGCGAGTACCTGCGAGAGAGAAAAAAAAACCCTAAAAGAACCGAGAACTCGGCACAGTGTTGCAATCATAATTTCCCATAAATAACGCGATAAATCACGGGTAAATGGCAGTGTCCGTTCAACGGAATAATACGTTGCCGCGAATGGCTATGCGCCGTGTGGCGTGGCGATACTTTATTGTTTCGTTCTACTACACACGTCATCCCGGGCTACCGTAAAACCCACTCGCTTTTGACTACATATCGGCGCTCCCATGCATTCACATATGAATGAACGCCATGAAAGTTCTACGAGGGATGTGCGTAAGCCGACACGCGTGTCTGCGTCGCCGACCCGCAATAACCGCTATGTGTATCATTAACCGAGACGATCGTAAAGACTCGCCGAAGGAAGAGGCGAAGAATAGAACAATAAACCTATTTCGGATACCCACTGAGGCGTGTTACAATTGTTTTAGTATTTCTATGGGGTCCGACGGAATGCTCGCCGCGTTTTTACATGGAGTTTCGGGACAGATAGAATCACCATCGAGTTTGCTTTAACGCGTTGACTGTCGTGTCACCCATATGTGAGTGTGACTCAATGATTTGGACTTTAAAAATTAATTTTTTCAGTAATGTATTCACTGTAGCGTGTGCAAAACGTAAAGAGGTTGGAAAGATACTCACAAGAGGAAGACGCGGTCTTGGGGTCTCAGATTTTCTCGAAACTTTCTATATTGGTAGATTTCGTTCTCCTGTTTATGAGAATGTAGCATTATAGCCGTCGATACTCAACAACGTTTGAGATACGTTAAGATTGATGAAGTTAGTTTCATATTATGTCCCTTTTCAATAAAACTTTTATATTTTGTTTCCTATAGATATTATGAGTGTATTTTTCATGTGCAAAATACAATTAATTAAAATACATAAACTGAACAGAAAAAAAGGAAAAAGGGATTTGAACCCTGCTCTTCCCGGTAATAAATCTAGTACGTTACCATCACGCTGTTTGGCACTTGACAAAAAGTTCAACCAAAACAGTACTTAACGGCTAATGAAATAACGGTATAATGAAATTTAAATTGTAAATATCTCAAGAATTATTGAGTATCGACGCCTATAATGCTATATTTTCATAAACAGGAGAACGAAATCTACCTGTATGCAAAGATTCGACAAAATCTAAGACCCGATGACCGCGTCTTCTCGTTATCAGTATTATACATCTTAACTATTCAGTTTGCATTTCATTAAATAAATGACTTTGATTTTAGTGAATTTTTGAGGTTGCTGGGTTGTCAGTCAGTGTGTTAATTTAACAGCACGTGCACCAATCGATCGATGCGATTGGATTTTATTTTTTTATACAGTCGGTGTAAAAGGCATTCGTGTGCTCTTTAAAACGAATAACTTTTTTAAAATACGAGCAAACGGCTTGAGTTTTTTTTTGAGATGCTACAAGGATTAATGTACTAGCTATTGCGTAAAGAATATTTTTACAAAACTGTTATGGGTCGTAATTGTGAAGAAAAAAATAAACGTCACGATTTTTAAGTTTTTTGTCTGTAACGAAAATTTAGAAGGTGCCTTTTGTAGATCTCAGTGAGTTATACTTATACATGCACGAAGCTTCTTCGAAATCGATCTAGATTGCTATGGAATATAATTCAATGAAAATTGCAAAAATTTGAAAGAAACTGCGATTTAAATGAATCGCTAACACTAAATTCAAAAATGTTTACATCTTACAATGCCTATAACTTTTTCATGCGTCGAGGAATCTTTGCACATGTATGTAACTTGCTAATATTTACAAATGGTATGTTTCAAATTTTTATTGTAAGCGCAGGTTAAAAAATTTGAAGATTGTAACCTTCACTTTTTTCTTCGCATTCACAACCGCAATTTAAAAAAATAAATTATTTATACATTAGCTAGTAAACTCAGGACGTTTGGTCCAATTTTGAAAAAGTTATCCGTTTTTAAATCCGATCTAAGTATTAATACCGGTATTCCGGTACAACGTTTAAACAAATGCCGAATACCGGTATTGTATTTTTGGTCCGGTATTACAAACCCAATTTGTGCAGCATTGCTGCCAAGTTTATATTCATATAAGAAAGTTACGCAAATATCAGTGGAAACACAGTTTCACACAATCTATTTAAAAATGGCAAAAGTGTACAGTTCTGTACAATTTGTTTTCAACGAAATGTCAAACTCCATATAAACAATCAAACTGTTTAAGAGGTTGCGAGAAAAATAAAAGATATAACGGAACCGCATGGAAACAAACTTTAGCGAATACACAAAATGCGACATTTCATGTGCACCAACCTACTACATGTACAATAAGTACCCACAAAAGCATCTTTACAACAATTGTAAAATAAAAAATTTTAAATCCGTTAGCTCGACGCGTAGCTCCACTGTTAAACATCCTCAATTGTATAGTTGAAGAGGTTGATCGCCTCGGACGTTGCCTAACACCGATATTTCGCATTGACAACGAGTCTGCAACATAACGTCCCCGATAGCGGTTCTTCCCGGCGCCATTGTCTGGCAATTAACATAGCAGACGGCGGTGGGCAAGGCATACGGGATTCCACGTCGGCCAATCTCCTCGCGAGCGTAGATCAAGGTGCGAAGTATACTTCGCGATTTTACGACCCGGTCGCGCGACACCTGCGCGTTTAGCCAGATTCGATTTTCATTGACGGTCGTGGTTAGAAACGTGCGCGGAATCGACCGTCTCTCGCTGTTGGATGGAATGTCTGCTAACGGGGATCGCATGGAGTTTGACGGTCCACGACATAAAAACGACAGTTTATGCAGTTTTTTCGCGACAGCCGAGCCCAGACTCTCTCTGGCGAAGCAGTCGGACAATGGGCCGTTCGGTCGCTCGATTTCATAAGCTTGCGATCGAAACTGCCTCGATTCTCGCTTTCGCGAGATTATGCGCGTAAACCATTTGGTTTGGCATGCCATGGGCAAGTGCGCAACACTTGGAGAATTGTTTATGGGGAATTTGGTGGAAGGTAATTCGAGAAATGCGAGAAATTGGGCCAATGAAGCAAGTTTCGCATTTGCAATCGCGATTAATATCTGAAGTGAAGTTTTAACTCTAAACATACCGAGCCGTAAAAGTAACTGGTACATATTGCCTTATAAATATTACAAGATTGAATTTAGTTAGACTTTGTACAGTTCTTATTCTAATATGTGATTTACTACAGATATTTATTCAATCATTTCTTATGACAGCATCTTTATCATTTCAATAATTATGAAATAAAAAGTTTGATATCGGTCATTTTGACCGGTGGTGGTATGTTTAGTGTTAGAGATAGTCTTTTTCACTGATTACTAGAATGTTGATTTTAATGCAAAATAACGATTGTCTGTCTTAATGGGGGAGTCTCGTGTATTTGGGACGAAAAATTTATTTTCTTTATTTCATAAATGAAAAGCATACTTGACAAACATGTTCACCAAATTTCAAAGACGAATTTTTAGAAATTAAAAATGCAACACCTAAAGCAATTTTCCGTTTTTCTCGAAATCAGATTTTTCAAACCCGTATGCGAGATAACTAAAAACTAATTGACTACAGTGAATGCTCGATAATTGTCCCAAATATGTTGTCTATAATTGTCCCTGAACTATCCCTACTACCGCGGTGTATACCCCGTGAGGGTCCAAGAGACCTCGGTCGCCGAGGAGTGTACCATAATACGGGTCGAGTATGTCGGTGTGAGATCACTACTAATCCAACAACAAAATTTCTTTATTTTTCATTATTTTTTTATGGAATTTTCAACAACATATTTTCCCCACTTTTCGAATGAAAATGATACCAGATATAATATTTACTTGTGTAATGACTTTATTAATGCTGGAATTAACTTAATAACAGCGTAATCCGAGAACTTCATTGTCAGGTAACCAACATTGTGTGAAATGTATAAAACAAGACAAATACATATAACAATAACTTTAAATTATTTAAATGTCGGTATTATTTTTCACTTGATCTACTAATTTTATGCACTTATAATCAAAATGAGACGATCAAATTCAAAACAGTGGAAATCTTCAAAGAATTTAATACAGTTGTATTATTTTCAACTTAAAAAACCTGGAATCATAGATATTAATGCATTTTTATATTTTTAAACGGCGATCAAAAACGACGACAAATTAATTCAATCACCTACAGGAAGCGTTAAAAATTCAGAAATGTAAAACAAGAATGGATAAGAGGTGATTATAGTGTTTAATTTAGATGATCGCCAACTTCCCAGAAACTCATCATTAAGTTTATCCGCATAGAGACAACATTCTATTACACTCGCTGAAATCACAGGTTCGTGATCGCGACAATTTTCACGTTCGTCTGCATCTCGATCGTGAAAGATTTTCCTTCTCGTTCGAAGGGGATCGAGAGACTGTGGGATCGAGTGTCTCGTTTTTACAGACATCCTATTGACAGTAAAAAGAAGTGGACGCGACCACTCGAGACTGACAAAGTCAATTTCCTTCGTTCAAAGTGCCACGCCGGGAGCAGTAGACTGTCATCGAGCTACTTGAACCGCTTTTGTACCCGGTCTGGCCTTTACTCTGCTCTGTTGTTAGCTAATGGTAATCTGCCGATGCATAGAAACAACAGACTTTCATATTGATCCACTAAAATCTTGCAGTCGATCTACTGACCGATCGCGATGAAATTAGTCGATAATCACTGATCAATCATTTTAAATTAACATTCTTATTTCACCAAAATCTTATTTAAAACACGTACCTAGCAGATAGTAAAATCCATTGCAATCGAAAAACATTTCATGTTCCGTATAAAAATGAACCATTGAAATTTTTATAAGAAACTTAGTTACGTTAGTTTATCTCATCTGCCATGTGAGTTATTGGTTGTTTTAGAATTTTTCCGTGATATATTTTTCCCAATTCTAGTTATTTCGGTACAAAATGTGATGTACAGTCTGTCCCACCAGAGCGCGTCGTCGATATTTCTTTAAATATTTATAGATTTGTAAAAATATAGCTGCCGACCCTTCTCAAATTCCTTTTTATTCGGTGCTGCCTTGTTCCATCATCAAAATTTCTAACTACAGTTGCAAATTTTTTAATCTTTACCCACAATTGTTATGGTGGGGTCCATCAGACCCCGTAACAATTTTTAAGCACACTATAACTTGGCTATATTTAACTTGGTTATATGTAAGGGTCATTTGGCCCTTAATACTTACATACTATATTAAAACAGTAGCTCTGTTTCCATGAAAATGTTAAAAATTCTGTAAATATTCACATATTTGTAATAAACTTTATAGGGGTTGAATCTACATTTAAAACACTAATGCGCTTTTACTTAACCCTTAGCACTCGAATGGCGACTCTGAGGCGCCACTACAAATTGCTACACCATTATTCAGAATATTGTTTGCATGATTAAATTTGTTTAAATGTAATAAATTTCTAATCATTTGAATATTGTATGAGGTACTATATCATTTTCATACGCATATAATGAAACAAAATTATGTGCAATAGAAATATTCTAGGTTAGAAGAAATGTTTGGTTTTTTAGTTGAAATAGCTCCGAGTGCAAAGTGTTAACAATTGACTAAATTTTCTTCATTATCGATCGTAGTATGGCACCGTTTTGTTGTGTGCTGTCTACTAACTTCTTCACACGAAAAAGGTAGTGACCTCTATATCTTTTAAATACATTCTGAATTTTAACATACATGTATTTTTCTTTATGTTTCCACTTCATAATCGACCAAAACTTTTTTGAATTTGTATCTGATAACTGGGATAGCCAGTCGATTACAATGATACGTTCTCTATCGTGGAATTTGGGCATACGCGGCTTCGATGTATCAAGTCATTATTCTTTTACTATTTTTTGTAAAAGTAGTATAATTTTTAAAAGTATAATTTTTGTAGAGATATAGCCATCACGTTCTTGTAGAGCAGGCTGTAAAAATGAATGAATGAATGAAGAAATGTGAATCTGTTCTAATATAAAATATGAGAATGCAATTTTAATCGCTTACAACAGTGAATCGTTAAACTACTGAACGATTAAATAATAGACTTCGAAAAAGGAACTCCTCAAGTTGAAAGAATGTTAGGTGACAAATGTAACTGAAGGTTCTAAAAATACAGCACTTATTTTATCCATAAATGTCTCAATTATCTGGCCGATAATTGTCCCAGAACTATTCCCACTACCGCGGGGTATACCCCATGAGGTACCGCAAAGCTCGAGAGGCCTCGATCGCCGAGAAGTCGAGTATATCGGTGAGACTACTGCTAATCCAATGACAAAACTTCTTTATTCTTTATTCTTTTTTATGGAACTTTCACCAAGATATTTGTGGCCTTTTTCTAATGAAGATGATACCAAACATGATATAATTCTGATAATATTTACCTGTGTAATGACCGATAAAAGTTTCGGACGCAAAGAGTCGCAGGCCTTTGAACTGTGCCGGCAGCCGCAATTCTCCGCGCTCTTTCTTTCCCATACGCTGTCCTTTCTTGCGCCCGAAACTTTCATCGTCCATTACACAAATAAATATCATCGCAATTGCATCTTATTTGGTATCATTTTCATTAGAAAAATGCCACGAATATGTTGGTGAACGTTCTATAAAAAATAATAAAAATATTATTATGTTACACTTCTCGGCGACCGAGAGCACTCGTGTTTCGCTTTCCTTATCTACGTTTGGAAAATATCAAAGAATAGTATACCTGGCCCATGATTGTCGCTGGACGGACCCGTGGTTGCGACATTTATCGATAAAATATTGTATAGATAGGTCCAAACATAATTGGAGTATGACATGCGAACCTCATCCTTTGGATTTTTTTCGTTTTATCGTGGTATTGTAATTTCACGTTTATTCGCTCTTAAAAATATATTTTTTAATTATAAATATGGATTAAATTTCCGCTGTACTGATGTTTTTAAAAGTGTGGGTCCTTGGCTCACCCTGCAATAAATGATTTTACTTTTTCCTCTAGGAAATTGTTGCAACCGTAAAACGAATCGTAGTGCAAGGGATTAATTTCCAGAGTGACGCAGCTGTCCACCAAAAAGTGTATTCTTTGCGATCGTGTTACGCGTGCTTCCTGCTAATTAAATCATTAAAAGCCGGCCGGGAATTTCCGCGTGGCTTTCTCGGCTGTCGGATGGCCTTTGCCATTAATACCGTCGTCAAACGTTTCAAGCCGCAGCGTTCCGATTATTTATGTGGCATCAGATTTACGTGCGCCAGGCCAGGAGAGATACAGACACAGGTGCGTTTCCGCCGTGAGAGAAATCGATTATGGTCTCGAGGAGTCGTGTAAGCGGTGTCCCGCGGCGAATATCGGGCCGAAAATGAAAACCTGTCCGTAGAGGAATAAATAATGCGGCCTGGACGCCGAACTGTTCGTTCGATTAATCAGTTGAGGTCCCCGGCGAGATTAACGAGTTGCGATATTAATGGCCACGTTGCTCTCTCGAAAGTCCGAGTGCAACTGCAACCGCAGAAAAGAATCTGCGATTCCGCCCCGGGCCAACAACAGCAAACAAGATCGAATCCTCTTTCGATTGTTTAGGTAGCCTGCCAACTGGTATTTAATTATCGCAAACCTTGCCAAATAGAAATTCGATAATGAATCGCTAACTCAGCCTTCGAGCCGAGGTCGATGATTAATGATGGCTTCGAGACGCTGGAATTGGGACACACAATTTATGAGCTAGCGAACTTCCGGTTTTTCAAATTCAGGTTCTTTAAATAGCTTTCAATTGAATCCGAAACTCATTTAATAGGTTAATATCATTGATCTTTTGGCATAAATCAAGAGTTACAGTAGACACTCGTATAACGCAATCAAAAAACTGTTTAAATAGACTGCACTATATGGATTTGATGTGGCAATGAATATACAGTAAATGTATAAAGAATTGTTTCGACAAAACTGTACGCTTACTACTGAAATAAAATACATGTAAACAAACTTTTATAAAGAATATTTTGATCGCTTTACACGGTACGCTATTGACCAGTGTACATACATGCACGGTGCATCACAGTTCAAAAGACAAATTGATAAACTTTAAACGATTCGTTATTTGTCCGGGAACTATAGTAACAATACTGTTACAACAAGTTATTTACAGCATTCTTTTTTAATAATGTACAATTTAGTTTTCTGATGTTGTTCAGAACAATTGATAAATTCTTAACACTGGAACTATCTAGCTCTAGTCGCAACTGATATATGAATATTATTTAATAATAAGGAGAAGATTGAATTTATGGAGACTTCCTACAATTCTAATTATAATATATGATCGAATACGGAAGTTTATTAAAATATTCTTCGTGTAAACGTATTTATGATCTGCGGAACTTTATGCAATCATTTTCTGTATCAATTATTAGAAATAGAGGACACATAAAGATGTATTTCTTCTCTTAATAATGTTATTGTGTCAAAAATAATGTAGAGATTTAAATACGTTTTTACCATCATTTTTGTCATAAACGGATAAAATTCGTAGTCTAATTATAAATTAGTTGTTCCAGTAGTCAGCCATTTTCAACCAATAGCGTCGTTATTATTAATACATACTCTTTTTTCTGAATGTCTTATAATATGAGGACAGGAGTCTACACATTGGGAGTGATGTTCTGATGCTTCTGTTCATTCAAATGTATAATAATTTGTTAGTAGACATTTATTTTTAAGTAACATCTTTTTAGGAAGGCGGATTATTAGGTAGGCGTTGAAATAAAGTACATTTACCCTAAAATACAAAATCAGAAAGAAGTAATTGTTACGCATCCGGTAGTTCTGGCGATAAAAGAAGAGAGTACATATACAGTCACTCCCATTAATATTCGTACACTCTAAAAAGACGATAACTTGTTCAATATTAGACCATACGACTTGGACTTTTTTGAGATGTTAGAATAATTAGTTTACTACATGACGTGAAAAAGAAATTATAAAACAATTGCAATTGGTCGGTATTGCAGAGAAAATACTAAAAGTTGTGTTTTACAATTTTTTTATGTGGCTTATGTTGAAAATTTAAAACATCCATTTTGTAGATCTGTATCGATAGTATACATTTTCAAATTTTCATCCAATTTGGATTACGTGGAAAACAGCGACAGGCATCGAATGGCGTAAGAATCCTTCGACTTATCACAGTGTAAGACCGAAAATTGTGAAAAGCTGCAACTTTTACAATCTTCAAACATTTGTAGCTCATTGCAACGTTTGCCGATTTTGGTGAAATATTCAGAGTGTATACAGTTGACACAGATCTACAAAACGTATTTGTTGAATTTTCAATATGGACACACATAAAACAGTTATAAATAACAACTTTTAGTATTTTCTTTGTAATTCCGACCAATTACAATTTTTTTCAAAATTTCTTTTTTTCAACGTGTAGTAAATTAATTGTTCTAACTTCTAAAAAAAAATCCAAGTCACATGATCCAATATTAAAAACGTGATCGTCTTTTAGAGTGTACGAATATTAATGGGGGTGACTGTAATTCAGGTTTCAATAGTATAACACGTTGAAAAATGTATAAAACTAGACCGGGCGATTGCTTATTGAAATATTACGGTGTGATATTTAGAATACCGCATGATAGTTATTCTGCATCACCGTTTTCCTTCCTATTACACGCGTAACTGAGCTTATCAGGCATAATATTGGGACAGGGGTTCTGCTTTCTGCTGCGAGTGTTTCCCAGGATGATAAATCCAAGCACCCTTACAATTTTCCTCTAACAAACTCAACCAGAAACGATAAGCGCGATAGAATCTCGAGAGATCATTAACGTTTGACGCGAGCATCGGGCTCACACGTCTAATTACACTTGTGGCACTCCGATATAGTATCTAGGCGATTATTTATGGGTTTGACACACTCCACCCTGCAGGATGTTTTTTATTGTAAAGAGTAATGCAACGTACTCTTCTCTAAGAATTACAATGTGCTTCGTTGTAAAAGGAATTTTAAAAGGTTTAACCCCTTCAGTGCCGAAAGAACTTATAAAGAGAAAAAGATATGAGAAAAATTTGTTCAGCTAACATTCTAACGTTATTTTATTTAATTTATTTACAAAATTAATGTGTAATATAATAGCTTTGTATCGTGATGAGAAATTAAAAAAGAACAAATGTACAGTAAATCCTCTAGAAACGCATAAAAGCTGTAGCAGATAAACGCAGAAAATATATCCCCTCCACTTTAGTAATGCGATCTCGGCTCGGGTACATCGGTGTAAACCACTACTAATGCGACGCGGAGAGTCGCAGTCGTCGGCACAATCCAAAGGCCCGTACGTCATGACAATGTAACACCGATATTTAATTTTTTTTATTATTACTTATTTTTTATGAAACTTTCATCGATATATTCGTGGCATTTTTATGATTAAAAAAGGGGCAAACACGATATGATTTTAACTGTGTAAATACTGTTGTAGTATTTAGTGGTTTAAATGACGATGAACGTTTCGGGCGCAAGGAAGGATAGCGTATGGGAAAGAAAGAGACGCGGAGAGTCGCAGTCGCCGGCCCAGTTCAAAGGCCCGCGCGTGGTCTCGCTTTACACGCGCTGTCCTTCTCTACGTTCGGCTCGGCCTTAAAAGCCCAAAAAATAGCTACCCGTCACAGATAAAAGCAAAACTATCCCCCCGAGGCTTATGCGTTTATAGAGGATTTACTGTACTGGTGATTAATTTTTTAAATGGTTCTGCTGAAATTGTCAAAAGTGTAATATATAATATAGTCGGGGGAAAAATTAAATGGACACCTTTTAAAAACTACTATTTTTTAAAAATTCGACCTAGCAATTTGAGTTGTTTTGAGATGTTGGAAGGATTAGTTCACTAGATAATTCCTAAAAACACTTTCTTTTAAATTTCTACTTTGCGGAGTTGTGAAGAAAAAAGTGATGGTCACGATTTTTAACATTTCTATCTGTGCCTATAACGAAAATGGGGGACAATGGGGGACAATGGGCGCTATGGCGGGGACGGTTTGTCTAAATTGAGACAAAAATGCTCACCCCTGTGTTACATATTCCTCTGGTCATCAGAGAGGTGGTAAACTGTATTCCTCTCGACTTAACCGATCTGGCGACACTGTTTCCGAATAGTCTGGTTCAAATATGACACCCTGTATATATAATTCTGCTTGTGTCACAGTGAATCGACACCATAAGTTTACGGCACAGTCGGTTCTTTATTTCGGTACGATATTAATATCTACCATCCGTCAAACTTGTTGATTGTTGGCAGCAGGTCGCGCGATCTTTAATCGTACGGGGCATACGTTGTGTCGTTCCTCGTTCCCCATCCGTTGCACCATCGTGTAACAAATGCAAGAGCTACATGGTCATCCGTACCGATTATTAATCATTTCATCACTTTGTTCGACAACCGCTTGAATTCAACGCGTATTTACTTTGGGTAACACGTTTAATGGCAGTCTCCGCTGCCGAAAGATTGATCGCCAGATACGAATCGCGATTCGGTGTATCATTTCACTCCGATTGCGTAATGTGCCTTAGCATAACTGGATCTCGTCGTACATTAACGCGCGGAACGATCTCTTCAGACATAAGCTGTGATTATATCAGCCGGCCAGAAAAGTCTCACCCCTTTTTTAATGTGAAAATTAAACGGACATATGCCGGTTACACTTTCCTTTTTTCGTCGTAAAAATTCCGAGACAAGTGCCTTTTCCCGATGTAATTATTTGCGTCCACAATTACTTAGCGTCTACGTTCATTAACAAGTCATGAACTCTCCAAATATTTAAAATTATCAATTGGACGTAGCATTTTAACATTCTGTAGATAAATAAGATTACTTCCATTGATAGTTAATCAAATTATATTTGAATAAAATTGTACTGAATTTTTACTGTCGGCCAATTCGACTGAATTAGCACAGGTCAACTCATCGATATTTAATGACCACTTCCAGGATGAATCAACTGCAATCGATACTTCCGTGTACGATGTTGCAGAAACGACGACGTATCGTGTTTCGATATCGAATCTATTCCAGGCATGACAATTTAAATTGAGCATGCAAAAAGAGGATCCATGTGAATCCATTGTCACGGTGTGTCTCAGAAATCATTGGACTGATGAATCGACAATTGTTCATGAATTACAACAATTGTAACAGTATACGTGTCATTATATTATACTAGTATGCACATGTGGATTTATCTTTGATTCTTTTTACTGCTTCATCGTGCACTTCTCTTTACCATCATTATTTTATGCAAATAGAGATACCCTTCCATATATCAATCGACAATACACGAAAAACATGCTACGTTCTATGTAAATTCTAATTATCTAGTAGCCAATATAGTATCATTAGTGGACTGCGAATTTTAGGCATTTATGACAAAAATGAATAAGTGAAATACAAAACTTCCGTCTCCTACAATTGACTCGAACAATTTTTATTTACATAAATATCCGCAGTCCAATCAGTAGCTATTTATACAAAATTCGAGAAGAATGTTGACGTTGAATAGATTTAACCACATCTGATATGAAATCATCAAACGCCTGCGCCATGCGAGGGTTAACCCCTGACACTATAACATCGAGTCAGACTCGTGATGAAGATTTCGAGCAAAATCTACTAAATATGAATGTCATTAATTTCCTTTAAACCGAAATGAAATATGATGCAGTTTGTTGTCAATATACACAGTGTATCAAAAATGTCAAAAAACCTTGAAAGGGATGGCTCCTGAGGTTATGTGAAGCAACTTGTTTCTTAGTGAAAATTTCCGTCTCGGTTTTGCTAAGGAACTATTAACTAGAAACAATCAAAGTGCTGCTGCAGCAGACATATTCTGGATCGCCAACGGCAACGCCACGCTCAGCGGGACCTGTTGCCGAGCCGGAATCCGTTCGCTATAGCTGCGCTGTCATTGGTCCGTGATTTCCGTTAATTTTCCTTAAGAAAACCAAGGCGGAAATTTTCGCTAAGGAAAACGTTACTCACTACGACCAGCATCCAAACCATTCAAGATTTTCCGACATTGTTGGGACACCCTGTATAGTCATTGTAGAAGATGTAAGTATACAAATTCTTTTTCAAGGAAATTAAAAACGACAAGAAAGATTGAATAACTGTAACCGTAAAAGAAATCGTAGTGCAGGGGGTTAAGGATCGTTTGAATGATCAATGTAAAAAGTTTTATATATTTCTCAAAAAGACAGCAATGCAATCGAGATTGAGATGTCGCTGCAAGGGCGCAGACTGACCACTTAATGCCCCGGTTCAGTTCAAGATCAGTTAGTCGACTTTTTCTCGATCAAGAACGCATTGTTCGCTCGATGACAGGGAGCAGTTTCCGATAATCCTTCTTTTCTTTTTAAAATCCCGATGTGACAAGGATCGAGGCTGGTGGGACATCCTCCTCGCCTGGCTAGGACCTTAATTGCGGGCGCAACAAAGGGCTTGATCCTTCGCCGTGAGTCGCGGAACCTTTTCAGGCGTCAGAAACCTATCAAGCCGCTGACGCCTTCGAAGTGTATTCCACGCTTCGCATCGACAGCTCAAATCTCGTTTCTGTGTCGAGGTGCAGCGTCGCGGTGCAGTTTCCGGGTCGGATGCAGCCGCGCGTTCACAATGCAACGTAATTGCCTTTTAGAGCGCATAGTTTTCCAATCAGAGCACGATATCCAGTGAAACACGCGCGTGCTATTTACTATTGTCATCTTCTTAACCCTTGTTTGGAACTTCAAAATGTACTTTAAAAATGCAACGTTCAATTAGATTATATTCAATATTTACCTGCATCGAAATGGTAAATAGAAATGTAGTGAGATAGTAAAATTTCATCTTAATCCACAAACATCTATATTACTGACAGTTACACATTAAATAATTATTGTCACAAATTTGAGTGGGGCCGCATCGACGATTTTTTCTTTCACCATTATTGGAATTATAAAAAATGTTTCAATGAGAATCTTTGTATAAACTTCTTTATGCAAGTGTATATTATGATAAAAGTCATATGACGTTTAAATAAATATAATCTTGCGATTATTATAAAACAATATGCGTCAGTTGCGTTTAATGGCCGGTAATTCTAGTGTTACAAATGTGCAGCCTTCGGGAATTTTTTTAACACTAGAAAGACTGAAACTTAGTATATACCTATATTGCCCAAAAGCAGTCAAAATGACTGCATTGTGAAAGAATAACTAATGTGTAAAGAAAGTTTAAAATTAATTTTTAATATTTTTTATATTATTTACAGTTATATAACAAGTTATTAGTAAATATTAACAAGAAAAAAATTTACTTTTCCTGGGCATATTGATGACACTTTCATTTTCATCATTAGTGATCGACTCTTCTTCTAGTTGAAATTAAAAAGCAGTCAAAATGACTTCCTTCGGCAATCTAGTGTTAAGGATAATCACTGAGTGAAACATTCCAGTTTTCCACAATGACATTAATACAACCCCTAACTTTATTCTCTATTTTTTTCAGAAATAAATATTAAAAACTAGTAGAGTTATACGCTGTTTTTGAAATGGTTTTTTATTGGTACATCGATGGATGGCGGTCATTGCTGATAAAAAATTGAAGACTCTGAAATTAACAATATATTTTATTCTGAAACTAGAAGGTATTATCTAAAATACAGCGTAGAATTTTTATGCAGTTCAGTCGTTTGTACAAAATGGCGGTAGTGCGAATCGAATAAATTGATTAATGTAAATTTAATTTTTTTAAACTCCGATTTTATGAAACCAAACATTTTGATGCTTATGGAGTATATCTTGTGAATTTCAATTTACGAACTTCGGTAACAAAAATTATTTCATCTAATTTATAGATTTCACCGCGATTTTTTAAATTCTACTGGCGAAAAGAATGCACGAAAGAAAATTGTGAACGTTGCTTTAGAGGATTGTGATTAGTGTCGAGTATCACTGTACCCGTATTGCCGGACGTTCTTCGATTGAACAGAGAAAGAGGTAGAGCCGTTTAGCTCTGCGCCGACTTTCCAGCTTCAATTAATGCTCTTAATTGCTTGCTTACGAGGACTCTGTTCAGTCTTAATTACCGCCTCGATACTAGCCTCGTACAGGTTGCCCGTCGACGAATCACAGAACTCACCCGCCAGATAATATTTATGTAGTACATGCTTGATCATTTTTGCCGTGTACTATTATTTTTAGCGAACGAATTGCGTTTCGCCCATCGAACAAGTAATTAAATATGCGTCGGACGCATTAATATATCAACGGTGTCGACTGCGAATACTCGCGCGCCATTCGCACGCGAACCCTCGACGAGTTACGAGAATCAGTGAGCTGAGAATTAATTGTACGACGATATTCTAATAAATTATGGCGCAGTTGATACGCCATGAAACCGAGAAACTTCGGCGTTCTGTGCTGCGGATCGAGAAACCATTTTACTCGGTGTACAATGTCAATAAAAAAAAGGCAGATTAATACCATGCAAACTTTCTAATAGATCATTGTACAGTAATGTGTCGATATAAGCGAAAGATTTAATTAAAATATTTATGAAAAATTTATGCCCGCGGTGTACATTCCTCCAGAGATCCAGAAGCTCGATCATCGTATAACATTCAATGACAAAATCTTTTTGATTTGTATTATTCTTGTATGAAACTTTTACCAGTATATGTTAGGGCTGTTACTTTTCCGAAGCTTCGACTCTTCGACCTTCGAAGGAAAGAAACAGCCCTAGTATATGTGCGACATTTTTCTGATTATAATGAGTCCAAACATGACACACCTTGGATGACATTTGCGTGTTCAATTGACGATTCAGTAGAATCTCGAACTTTTCACTGATTAGTTCGGATAATCAAGGTTCTACTGTATCGTGAATTACGCAAGTGCATGTGATTCTAGTTGTGTTTGATAAATGTTATATAAGCGAATTCTTATACAGGGTGGGGCGTTTATCCTGGCCACCTGGAATATCTCAGAAACTAAATTCCGGAGAAAAAAATGTTTCAAATAAAAAGTTTAAGTCAAGGAACAGCTAATGCAGCAGTCATATCCATTATTAATTTTCATCATGTTTTCAAGATCATTCCAAGGTCAACTTTATTTTTTCAAATGGAAACATATATTTTTCATTAAAGATTCTTAATCTACGACTTGAAACAAATAACTTTTATTTGAAACGTTTCTTTCTCCGCCGATTATTTTGTATGATATTCAATTTTCAAAGAAAAAATACACAATGTCGTTTTAACGGAGAAAATCATTTTATTTATGATAAATGAAATTAATACCCAATTTAAATAGTATCAAATAAACATGTAATCTAAATAAATAATTAAATAATAGCTAAATATAGAAATAAAGGCAAAACAATTAGATAAAACTTAGCAAAGAAATTCAACGCTGAGCGTACACAACCCGTTCATTACACGCAGGGATACATCAGTTTCAGATACATCTCTCGCATGCAATGCAAACAACATTAGAATGATACTGAATACTTGTTCAATTGATTTTCTTGTAATTAAGTTGCAATTCTCCTGTATTATTATTAATAAAATAATTGCCTTTCCGTTTAATTGAGATTATTTTTCCCGAATAAAGTCAACATTATACATAATAATCGGCGAAGAAAAAAACGTTTCAAATAAAAATTATTTGTCTCAAGTCGTAAATTAAGAATCTGTAATGAAAAATATATGTTTCCATTTGCAAAAATAAAGCTGACCTTGGAATGACCTTGAAAACATGATGAAAATTAAAAATGGATATGACTGCTGTATCAGCCCCTCCTTGATTTAAACTTTTTATTTCAAACATTTTTTTCTCCGGAATTTAGTTTTTGAGATATTCCAGGTGACCAGGATAAATGCCCCACCTTGTATAGAAACAAAAATGTTTCATCATTGAATTAGTATTGTCTATGGTCGATGCTACAGGTAAGAGATTAAGGAATAATGTTTGTACACGACATAAGTGTCATTTCATATTGTTCCCTTGTACATAATGAAATAACATATGCATACATATAAAATAAATAATATAGTATATTAAATGCATTGGCAGACTGCTTATCTCGGAAACATGATTCACCGTGAAAGCAGCTTATCGTATTTTCGAACGCGTTCGTCCTTTTTTTTTTAGCTTTCTCGTGGTTTGTAACGCATTTAGGCTTGTCGTAGGTGACACATGGTAGCAATATTTTTAAGATACCACAGTCAAATCTCATTTGTACGTTATCGGCGTCAGTGAAGACGAAATGTTCGTACAATATGCGTCTGTAAAGCATACAATTGTACAGCATACAATTATAACGACTCTAATTCAATAATAAACAATTTGTATTAATTAACAGTCATATTTTTTGTTGGATGATTAACCATCGAGGATCGTCTCATTGTCCACACCTTCTGAGTAGTCATCCGGTTCCCTTCCCTATTTTTCGCCGTTCCTACTTACGGTATATGTACAGGGTGTACCAGATAAGGTGTTACAAGCTGTTTCCTCAGAATTTAATGGAGATATCGACTTAATTTTTTTTAAATTAAATGGTTAATATTTAGTATGTATTACATTGGGAGGGGCGGGGCGGGAGAATGTGGGGGGCCCAAACATTTTTTGAAATGGCAAGTATTATTGATTTTTTGTTATTGTGATACCTCTCATTAAACTGAATAGTATTTACTTGAACCTTTTTTTTATTGCTCATAGTTACATAGTTATAACGAACAATTTGTTGTAAATTAAAACGTTGAAGAAACGGAAAAAGAACGAAAAATATCATAATATTATCACGTACAAGATTAATAAATGTTCAAAATTATGTCCTTGGAGTTCTAAGCACTTTGTAAGTCTTGTACAAATACATCCTTTTAGTCAGTTGTACCACCATAGCTAGCTATACTACATAGCTGGCTTCTAGATTGCTTACTTTTTCCGTAAACATATTCACAAAATCCATTTCAATTGCTCACTATAACTCTGTAACTATACGAAATAAAAAAAAGATTCATGTAAATACCATTCAATTTAATGAGATGTATCACAACAGCAAAAAATCAATAATGCTTTCCACTTAAAAAATGTTGGGGCCCCCCCTTTCTATCTCTAAAAATTACTCCAAAAAATAATACATACAAAAATATTAGCCCTCCTTAACCATTTAATTTTAAAAAAAATTATGTCGATATCTCCATTAGATTCTGAGAAAACAGCTTGTAACATTTTATTTGGTACACCCTAAATGTACAGTGCTGTGACTAATTTCAGGTTCAAAGTATTTTCTACAAATTTCTCTGAATATAATGATGATTTATTAAAGATAATTATTTCGTACAACTCTTAGAATATACTTTGACCTATGTAGAATTCCTTCTCTCGGTCCAGTATATCTATAAAATTAATTAATTATTTACCATGTAACCACTCCGTTTCGCTGTGAGTAAATATAGGTTCAAAAGTTTGATTATTTATGAAACAATGTGAAAATAGCAACTTACTTTGAAAATTTGATGTAATACTTCTTGTTTAATATTTTATCTAACTTGGTTCTCAATTACAGATCATAATCTACTTTTAATTATCGTTGATTAACATTGATGTAATGCCGGTGGCACACTTTTCATTCGGAGGTCGATAACATTGCCAAAAAAGATCGTAGAGCGATCATCGAGGAGTCATTTTAAAGATGAAACGTTTCATTTATTAAAACAATTTGTTCACATCGGTAAAAACGTTTGAATTTGCATTATTTTCAAAACAAAAATGTACATATGTTCACGTTCTTAGCCCGTTCCATAGCCTAAAAGCCTTTATGTTGAGAAAAGAGATGGACGGATTGTGAAAGCAGAAGGTTCAAGCTTTAAAATGAGATAAGAACGACTATTCCACGACCTTTTTTCATAAAGTTACAACAGTTTGAACACGGACAATTTTTGAACGAAAATTTAATTTTTTATCCTTTAATAAGTAAATATCTGTCAATCGGTACATGCGTCGTCGTTATTACTCTTCAAAAATAGTTGTGAAGCGGAGAAAGTGATCGCGAATAAAGCACTTGTTATATTAAACTGTGGATTCATCCCGGAATCTAACATTTTATTTTCTCCAATTCTTTATTTGATTTCTCATTTTACTGTGTTGAAAATAAAATGGAATCTTGCTTCAACCCTTTCATTTTGCACACACTTTACTGAATTTTGTAAGCTCGGAAATTCTCGAGGAAGGAGACGTATTAAAAGATAGTTACAATTTTTTTTGACTGTTTAAATCAGAGGAAGATTGCATCACTGTGTACCGTGGTTGATATTCGCGTATTCATCACCGCGCGAGCAAATTGTGTGCGAGTTACAAGCGTTCACAATGCTCGCTGCCCACATTCGACACATGTCGATCTCGACTCGCTCACAGTGCGAGCAACACAAGAAAAGCTGTCCGATGTACACTGATTTTATCAATGCTATCAGCTGCGATCTTATTTACACGTGCTGACACCGCAAATCTCTCTTCGTTAAGACCGGTACGAGGAAGTCGAGCGTAATTGCAGATGCAATGGAATACTACACACACGTGATAACAATTCCACACGTCGGCTCACGTACAAGTTACATACACACACACACTCTAAGTCACGAGAGGACTTGAACACTCACCATAGAAAAGTTTTACAAACATAATACGTGTGTTGAACAAAACGTTTCAAAGTATGCTTAGCACTGTATACAGTCACAGTGGCTCACTAAAGTATTTGTACGCCCTTTAAATCGGGATAACTTTTTTAAAATTTGACCAAACCACTTGACTTTTTTTTAGCAAGTACAAGCACTGATTTAGTAAATAACGTACAAAAAAGATTTTGAAAAAATTGCAATTAGTAGGAATTACATGAAGAGATAAAAATGGCACTTTTTAAAACTTCTTTATTTTCGCCAATAATGGAGATATAAAATATCCCTTTTGTAGATCTATGTTAGTTATACATATGCAGAAAATTTCATTGAAATCGGTTGACGCAGAAAAAACGACGCGCATCGAAAGATGTAAGAAACCATGGATTTTAAATAGAAACTGACCAAAAGTCGTGAAAAACTGCGATTATCACCACTTTCCACCGCTTGTAGCTCATGTGTTCGATCATTGATATCGATGAAATTTTCAGCATATGTGTAAATAACATAGATCTACAAAACGCATATTTTGAATTTTTATTACGGGCTGAAATAAAAAAGTTTTAAAAAGTGCCATTTTTATTTTTCCATGTAATTCCTACTAATTGCAATTTCTTCGAAATGTTTTTTGCACATTTTAAAAGTAAATCAATACTTCTAATTGCTAAAAAAAAAGTCAAGTGGTTTGGTCCAATTTTAAGAAAGTTATTCTGATTTAAAGGACGTACAAATACTTTAGTGGGCCACTGTAACTCCACACGACTACCAAGATAGAGACGCCATTTGAACAGTTATTTACCGTAGTCTCACAGAATCCAAACTCCTTCTTGTGTTAATGAAATATAATTAATGTAATATAGTACGAGGTCGTTAAGTATGAAACTTGACAAATGCTAATAAGCAAACTTTGACATTTGTCAAGTTTCATACTTAACGACGTCATATAACGACCTACATTTCGATTACTGAAAAGTAGACTGCGGATTTTACGTATATAAATGCAGAAATGGGTCTGTGCAATTTGAAAAAGTAAAATGATTAAGAGAATTTAAGAGTATAGATCTGTGATCGGCACGGTAGGCCTCCCCTCAAACGCCTGCTTCTCCCACCAACCTCTTTTTCATGCGCGAGGCCTGCGCACTGTTCGCGACGGGCAAAGCACATCCTTCCTCTATGGCAGGCCTGGGCGCGGTTGGCTCGCGGAACACATGTTGCTGCTTCTCCGCTTCGCCTGGTCGGCAAGCCAATCCCCACCACGGCCTTAGCTAAGACTAACACTAAGGGAAGAGTCGGAGTGGCCGTGGTGGGGACTGGCTTGCCGACCAGGCGAAGCGGAGAAGCAGCAACATGTGTTCCGCGAGCCAACCGCGCCCAGGCCTGCTCTATGGTAACGGCGGATGCTGGTGGGGGACAGTGGGCGCTATGGTGGGGACGGTTTTGTCTCAATTGAGACAAAAATGCCCATTCCTGGTATAGATGTATTATTTTCAGCTTTTTATTGGTATTAAAGAAGGAAAGCAACTACGTACCAATTTCTTGCAATCGATATAGACAATTTTAATTTTGCATAAGATCCTACTGATAAGCAATTCTTATAGATTTTGAATGTAAAGCACAATGAACCAGTGCAAATTGATTCGAAACTGCATTAAAAAATTCCTTTAATTCGATACAGTTATACATATATTTTGCTGCTTACGTAATTAATAGATTAATTATGAATTGAATATCCAATTTCGGAAATACTAGGGAAAATTTATATCAATAAATAACATCACTATTATTATTCTATCCTTGCCGCGGGATACCTCTTATTGTTAGTCAATGAAACACATTTCCCAATGTCTTTATAAAATAATCTAACAAATTGAAAACTCAAACAAAATCAAATGTGGCTTACTTGAATGGGATTAATCATCAAGTTGGCCATTTTCCTCAATGTAAATAAACCAACACTATAACTACAGATGATTAAAATCAACAAACTAACAACACGTTTACCACAATATAATAAATATTCTCCCACGACAGCATCTTCACAATTTCAATTTTCTGTGAAATAAGAGATCCACGATCGATCGCTTCAACACCCAGGAAACCTAACAATTAGAGTTGAATGCGTCCAAATTGAACGACTATGGATAAGCGTGGAATGACGGAGCGGTGATCATGAACAGCTCCCACGAGGCCGCGTTAATTAATAATTGGCAATCGTTCCGAGGACCGGCAAAAGGAGGATCGTCCACTTTTTCTGGCCTGATGGACGATCCACCGGTGCAAGAACCGCGTATCGTCAGTTCTCTGACCGTAGTTGGCATGTGGAAGAGAGGAACGCGCGTCGGCCTGCCTTAAACAGCCTTGGCCTTAGCCTGAAGTTCAGCTATCGGTTTAACGCAGGCCTTGGTCGTCCCGGCATAGCCAGGATCCAAGTAAAAACCGACCGCATTTCATCCACTCGGCTCGCGAGCGGCGAACGGAACGAACAACTACGCGTGCTGGCGTTAATAAGTACGCAACCATTTAATTGCGCCGCCGAAGAAACAAGCGTCAACGAAATTGCGATGGGCGAGGCTGCGATGGGCTCTCGCCGCACCATCTGCTAGGGATGGGATCGAGTAATTCGCAGACGGGTTAGAACGTTCCCTAGATTGCGCTCTGCATCCCCTAATAATCTAGTCCTGAAAGCCACTGTGTAACTTCGTGCTATGACGCAGGCTTGGACATTATCGAAAGAAATTATTTGAAAAATAATTGTTAAAATAATGTATTCTCCTATTTGGCTACATGTAATTTGAGATAATCACATGTTAGCTTATGTGAACAGTCAAATAATTTTTTCAAAATCATTTCATCATTGAATTTCATATGAAACTAAAATAATTTTTCATTTTATCTTTCATTCAATCAAATAATTCGTACTTTAGAACTCCATTTATTTCGTGTACCAAAGAACAATTTGGAAAGCGTATGCAGCTAATAATTAATTTAGTTACTTCAATAACGTCTTCTTGAGGTGAAAGTATTTATTATGTTATCTGAACAATGTAATTGAAATTAAAACTTATTGATATAAAACATTATTTGATTTAAATGCCAAATGAAAATAAATTTTTTATGCTATTTGTAAAATACAAATAATAAAGTATTTAAAATAATTCATTGTTCCAAATGATTATTTGTTATCTTATTTCAAATGTCCCTTAATGCTACTGCGAAACTTAATCCTCGAAAGGTAGATGGTTTTCACGATTTCGTTGTAGTCATGGCTAGATCCATGTAAATCTTTACACATTTTTTACCTGACTTTTTATCACATATCGTTGAACCTATCCTTTGAGATCAACGATCATCTTTTTATTGGATCTAATACAAATGCGCCGGTGATTATGAAAGTGAAGAAAATCATGTCTTCTTCCTTCGAGATATTTAGACTTGCGTTTGATTCGGTAAAGAAATAATTTACTTATACATATAATATAATTATATTTATATAATTTTTCGCTTCATTATATGTATAATTAATAGGAAAATCAATAGACGTAATACTAAGCTATAAGATCAATTTGTTTACAATTTTGAGTTACACCAATTTCATAATCACCGACACATTAATGGTTTTACTATATTCTAGAAAATTAGATTGTAATTAGAAAATTAGAATTTACATGGAATGCTGGTAATTGTGAGTAATGTTTGTAATTGCAAATGCGAATGTTTGTAAAGTAGGCGTGATGTGTTCTTAGTGGGCGTGGCACAGTTGCTCCTGACTTTGATGCAGTCAAGCTAAACCGCATAAACTCCACATCCTCTAAACTCTAAGCATCTGAGTTTCCTCTCCGAGCTTCTTTTTCCTCATTAGAACAATCGACTTTTGATCTGTAATGAGTAGACTGCGGATTTGTATACAAGATAAAAATTGTTTGCATCAATTACAAGAAACATAAGCCAAATTTCTTTCTTCCTTCAATGACTTAGCTAAAATTAAGACATTGTAATTTTAAAATTTTTTTAATCTGTCTGCTGCTTTAAATTGCACCTACTCATCTTTATGATAAAGGCATAAAAACCGCAGTCTATTAATGAGAATACTCTATGTATAGTCCAACGACCTATATCAAGCAATTTTTGTCCTAAAAACACTTTGAATCGCCCCTAGCGGCCATGATTGAATACAAGTGATTTTGAAGAAAGAAACTAGACTCCATGTATCTGGCTTCCTCCCTGTAGAGTAGGAGTGGCATGTTCGGAGTACGTGTGGCATAGTTGCTCCTGATTTTCATTGAGCCAAACAAGTGTCACATAGGGCAAATCCTATAAATAATCTAGCGATCTATAACGAGCAATATTTACCCTAAAAATGTTTTGAATCGCCACCAAGAAGGAACTATTAAAAACAAGCGATTCTAAAGAAAGAAGCTGAATTCTATCTACTGTCACTGACTCTCAACATGAGACGCAGAACGGTGCAGTGACAAGGAGAGCAAAGTCCACAGACACGTGATACGATACAACTGATGTAGTAGTGGTAATATTCTCAGCGAATACCGAGAAGCGTGCAACTCAACTGTGCGCGCCTGACCAATCAGACGGTTTCTTTGCGCATTCCTTCCGAGTGCCACGTTGAGAGTCGGGGGCTGTGCCTCTTTAGAGTAGGCATGTCAAATTGGCCCGCCTGGGAGTGGTTATGGCATCATTATTTTCGGCGGAGTTAAGCAAGTACCCCAAAGAGCAATGCATCAACACACAAAATTCGCAGGTTCTTGGCTGTTTAACGATACATAAAACATCATATATCTAATACATAATTTGGGAGCAATAAATGCAAAATTTCAAAATTTTATTCTATGTTTGTGGAATGTATGATCAAGTAAAAAACCATCCCCCACATTAGACAACATTCCTCCACGTAAAAATTTTAACAAATTCAACACGATTGCTGTGAAACCGTCAAAAGCACACGGCTGGCAAGAATTATATCGGTGTACACATCGAACTCGCTGCCATCCTTACCAGATGTATGTTGAGTTACAATATCGCGCGGCAACTACGGCAATTATTTTGTTGATTGACGCGGGAATACAAAACGTCGCGGGGGGAGCAATTGCGGGGTCCTCGGGAGGAATTTCTCGGGTACGCGAGCACAAGGGCGGGGAATAAGGAAGAGTGAACCGCATTCTTGTGTCTGGATTGCGTTTCAAATGAAAGGTACGTATACACTAGGACCGCTCCTATCTCGCCCGACTCCTTTGTCTTCGCACCGGAGACAATAAATTCGAACAAGCAGTTTCGAGATTCGTAGAAATTGTCAATTTCTCAGATTTATTTCAGACACTTCGGGAAACGTGTTGGCGATCAAGATGATCGGGGGAGGTCGTCTCGAGACGAAGGATCATGCTCGTACGGTTTCTGCGCGTGCCGTAAAATTAGGAGCAGTTATCTTTCGACCGCGGCGTTTCCGGTTTCCCCCAAGTGGCGCCTTAAGGGAGCTCGAAGAGGGAAAAAAGGCCGATGAAACCAGAGCGAGTAGGCGCCACGGTCTCGCAGCTTCAATTTCGGACGAGTGGGCGGCTACGAGGGCGAGGAAAAAGAATAGAAACGAAAGTGGTTGAACGACCCGACGCGCCGGGCAATCGAACGTCCGAACGGACATTTGTATTCTGGCCGATGCGTGCCATCTTCGTGGTGTCTTCCGCGGAGTCACGCGAAAAGGTGTTACATTCTAAACTGACACTCTTCGCTCTCAAATGCTCTCCCGATGATGCCCGATCGTTACTTACTCCATTTCGTCAGCTATTGCTTCCCAAATCTGAAGAATTTAACAGTTGGAAAAATGTGGCCTTTACTATCTGCAACCAAGATTTTTCAACTCTAATTTAACCCTCCTATAATTTCCTGTATGCGTGAATTCCCAGCCTCAAAATCCACGAAATTTTGCATACAGTGTGGATCTAATATCTGAGCTGGACTATAACTTTGTCTTCTTTGCTTTGCATTTTTTCAATTGCACTTTGCAACTGCAGAAACTCACACTACTTGATGATAGAACTTGTTAATCAGTACAACATTTTTCTTTACAATATTGTTCTATCTGTAAAAGGAACAAAGTTATAGTCCGGCCAAGTTACTAAATCTACCTCGTATATTTTGTCGTACACATATATTAACACATTATTTACTGGCGATAATTACATAATTTTCGATATATGGTCCATGACTAAGTATTTTTTAATGGATCCTTCAACAGCAATAGCAATTTCAATCGTGAACCAACAAGTCACCCTCAATAATGTAATGTAATTATTTCATTTAGGATTATTATGTAAGAGAAGATTTTTAAGATTCCATTCAGTAAAGCACAACTATTGAAAAGCTGATTAGGCTCCCGGTAGCTAAAGCGGTAAGTGTGCTTCTTTAACACTAAACCTACCAAGCACAAAACATATAAAAGTAAAACACCTTAAATAAGTGAGAAGATTGAATTTGCTTAAATGTTGTACCGTTTCCATTACAATATGTGCTTAAATAAAGATGTCAATTCAGTCATTTCCTATGAAATCCTTTTTCTAATTTCAATAATTGTGAAATAGAAAACCGGTCATTTTGACCATGGTAGGTTTAGTGTTAAGAAATCTAAAATGGATCGTGTCTCTTGTATGATCCTGAATTACTAGGCTGATTCTATCCTTGATATTCGAATTGTGTGCACTGGTGTAAGATCTGATCAACTGTAATGGTTTTGTTAGACCAATGAAGCAATGGCAGTAAGGTTTTTCAGCTTTTTATCCTCTTGACATATGAAAAATTCACTAAATGAAATTCTATGATAAAATTACTCCACTTATTATTTATTTCATCATTTAAACAAGCTTAACAATGAATTTTTGTGTAAACTCAAAACAGACATGTGGCTAAGATGATAACAGATATATTACTAGTAATATTTGCTGTTAATATTAAACAATATTATACATCAATGTGTACAATATTATAAGAAACATATTATTATAACTAGATCGCGGATCTTTATCCAAACTTAATATTTTCTTTATTAATTGCAACAAACTGGAGCCAGATATCATTATTTCTTTATTAATTTCAGTGAGTTGAAAATAATGTATGTATATTCTTAAAAAGTCTCCACCTTTGCACTCATCAACTCATTTTGATCATAAATGCATAAAATCCGCAGTCTAATTATGACATAGCCGAGACGTCTTTATTGGGATCTGACATTTTGAGTGGCGCCGTCTGCTGCCGAAAAGTAGAAATACTCTAAGCTTGGCTTGGCTTGTTAACGGGTGTTAATTACAGTATAAGCTTACAGTGTTAAAACAGGCGTTTATTAAAAATAATGTTATGGAAGCTCCAATTTTTGCACCGCGTAGCAAAAAAGATTTGTCTGTACTCTCGTCACTTGGTATTATTCTTAAGTTTATGTACTCTCATCACATATTTTTTCCAATAATCAAATTTTATGTAACATATTTGTATAATAAATATTTTTTAATCTAGTCAACATTGGAAAAATAAAACTGTCATTTCTTGTAACTTTTAAAGTTAAATAGTTTTTATTAAACTTAGAATATATTATAAAATATGTTACTCCTAAATTTAAATTTAGTTAGTCCTAAATTTCGTCGCCATATTGGATAGTGTATACTATACATATTGTCCACGTCCCCATGTCAGATCCCAATACGTCTGCATAACAAGAGGTTATAAAGGGGTTCAAAGGGTTTTTAGTATGTTCTGTCCTTGGTCAAGCCATTATGACTCTTTCTATCCTGTTTATATCACGGAGAGGTATATATTACGAAAAATTCATGATTATTAAACAAGTTTACTGACACGGAAAAAATTGTTTGTCTCGAGAAACTCGTGCATAGCAAAACGTTTTTATACGATATAATATAACGAAAGCCAGCCACCGTACCATTGATGCGTTTTATTATTGCACAACAGTATCGTTGGTCGACGGGTTTCTTTTTCCTTCAACTCGCTTAACAAATTATAAATCACCGAAGCAACTACACTCGGTACAAGCACTTCCTCTGACATCTTGATTGCGAACAAACGGAACACAGGCGGTGCGGATGCTACGGCACCATCAATCGACCAATGTACTCAACTGTGTAACTCGCCTTTCACATAAAGAACCAGACTACCGTGGGTCTCTCGCAGTTTCAATTTCAATTACTCGACATTTCAAGCAACAATTAAAAAACTTTCTGCGGCATAAAAATTAAGGGGATCGGTTCTTTACAATTTTTACGACTGCGATGTAATCAATTTTTTTAGTGGAAATTGTGGAGATGTAGGACAGTGTCACGTCATTTTTATTTCAAAATTTCGTTTCCTGCACCAGGAGTAATTGTATGTTATCTTCATTTTACGAAGGATTGTAAAAAAAAGCTATATTAAAATATATGTTCAATTTAAATGAAACAATTAATGAAAAAAATATCGGCGTCAAAGTACGCGTCTATTGAAATCATTTAATATTTATTTCCAACATCTTTCTATTTTTCCGACGGTTTCTTAAATACACGTGAAAATTTCTATTAATTAGAATTTGGCATCTAGTACAAATATATCGTATGAAATAATAAGAACTTAATGCAGCAGTACTTTTAAAAAATTGATTGTTTCATTGTAAATTCAATGTGTAAAATACAAATGTTTCTAATAATTTGATCAACCACTTTAAACGTGCACATTTTCTTTGACTCCTAAAGTTAAAATTACATGTGGAATTTATTTCCAACAAACATTATTGGAACTGAAGGAGATATTTGTTTTAATTAATTATTATTTTGTTGATTAAATTCTATAATAGTCTCTATACAATACTAGTCAGTGCATTATTTTATATTCAGTGAAAGAACAAGAGCGTTTATGGTTCTACTAAAATTTGTATATAAACATTATTAACTCCTGTACAATACTTGTCTAGTATACATGCAACATCATTTTTCGTTTTCAGCGAACACTCGAATAATTCTTTCTGCACCGACATCCAGCGTTTCGATCGAACATTTTGTAGCAAAGGTAGTATTCATACCGTTTATATAGCTATGTTTTCGAACGCTGACGTTTCATTTGCATATATTGTCAAATATTTTAGCCGCGTAAAGATAATCAGCGCAGGCTCGACAAGCTATCTGATACGGAGTGACGAATACCTCAATTGTCGATAATTTCCATCAGAATTTATGCGACATGCGTGCGGTCCGCTTGCATCACCGCTGCGTGTCCTTTTTAGGGGTATCGTTTGCGCGATCGTTTCAGTAGATTATGAGTCCTGTTACCTGCGCGTTACCAATCGTTATCGAACTTCATCGGAATGTGTCCGTGATGCAATTTGTACCGTCCCGACAAAGCTGGCTGCCGTTTTGTAAACGATAATATCAACGAACGGTCGTCTTCGTCTTTCGTGCCACTGGGCCTTCTTCGTTATCGATGATCGCTACATTTTTCGGCAATCTAATGCCCAATCGATTCTTCTTCAACTTCTTTTAACAGTAGATCACACGACTTCCGAAGTTTCCAATAATCTTTTGCACATCTACGGCGGGATTTACAGAAATTATTTATGCGCATACACATTTTTATAAGTAGACCGCGGATCTTTATGCAAAATAGAAATTGTCTGCTTCTGTTGCGAGAAGAAGATGCTGTGGTAAATAGAAGTTTCTTTCTTCCTGTAATCATTTCCATAAATTGAAAATAAAATATTGATATTCTTAAATTCTTTTACCCCTTCTACTGTGTTAACCCTTACACGGTGGATGTTTTTGACGATTTCGTGGCTACCGTGGCTACCGTGGCTACCGTGGCTAGATTCGTTCAAATTCTTACACAACAATTTATTTTACATATTATTAAACTCTTTGAGATCAATAAGTACATATTTGAGACATTTAGGAATGTTTTTCTTCCGTTAACAATTTGGGAAGGTCGAAAATAATGTATTAATACCATTGAATTATTTCAATCTTTTTACTGTTCAAATTACAGTTACCCCTTTTTTCATAAATGCATAAAATCCGTAGTCTATAAGACTATAAGCGTCTTGAAGATGTCCAAGCGATTTTTGAAATGAACGAGATCTAATGCGTTTCTTTTCTCAGAAAGGCGTTGATTCAAAATCGGCCAAAATTACCCAAGACCAATTTTCCTGAAACTTTGCATATTGGTAGCCCTTTGGGTCTAACATTGATTCCGTGCAAAAACTTTTTCCCAGGTCTTCACGGTTACGGGGGGGAGGGGGTCAAAGTACGTATTTCCCGACATCTATCATGTGCTGTGACTTTTAATAAAAATATGATATCGACCCGGCACTGATACCAAACAATCATAAAAAAAATTCAAGCTTTCGAACGGTGTATAAGTTTATGTAATTTATTTATTGCTAACATAATTTTTTCACGTTTTTCGTGTTTTTCGAGGCGTAAAAAATTCAGAAAAATTGCAATTCCCAAAGAAGTATCGCCTGATTTTAACCAAAAACGCTGCATTAATAGTACATTTCATGCCCTTTCGAATGGTGTTTGTCATACCTTGGGGAAATTATTCGTTTTTGAGTTATAAAGTAAAATGTGAGTAGAAGTTGAGGCGCGCGGTCAACTACTCGACCCATATATTCATTTCAAACGTGGAAAAAACGCTTCCTGTGATTATATATATACTGTACACAACACAGCTATGCTATTGTTATCAATTCTACTGTTTTGAAACAGTGAAACACATTGGTTATATTTTACAATAATTACACCAGAATGCAGATATTGCTTATTTTATTTTATATCTTATTATACAATTATCAGGTAGCGTATTTTCTTCAGTTTGTTTCGATTTATATTCACGACAGTATTTAATAATCTCAATCGAAACATACAGCGTTTTATAATTTTCCGAAACGGATCTATTCACTCTTTCATCGATACCCAGAATCAAAGGGCTAAAAGAAACAATCATTTTCTTCGGACGCAACCATCTAGAATTTGGAGAGAGAAATCAAGTATTGACGAGATGTGTTCATTTTTTCACGTTTCGCGCTTTGAGATTACTGCTGTCGTGGTAGTCATCTATGCATTTCTTTTACCTTCATTTTCGTTGTCGTGTCGTGAAGGTTCATCGTTTGTAAAAGAATTTTGTATGTGCGCAACATTTCGTTAGAATATAGGATTATTTTAATTTTCTTTTATTAATAGCGGTGTAGTGTATAAGTTACATAGTGTAGTGCATATTCTAAATAACAGTATTTCTGACAGTACATGTGACTAATAGTAAACGTGATTAGTGCAATAACTGAAAGAAATAAATGTGAGTTCTAACAAATGCGAAAAATGTGGCACTTTTCTTTTAAAAAAACCGAGGAGGAAGGAGAAGAAAATTAAATCAAGTCAAGTGTTTTGTAAAAAATGTTTTTTTGGAATCTCGATTTTCAAATATTGATGACCAAGAAGCTGGAAGAAGCTTCCAAGGTGTAGTATCACCTTCACTACCAGTAGAGAGAGGAAGAGACAGTGAATCTTCCGCCACATTACCAATAAAAACAGCACCTTGTGTCATTCGAAGTGCATCTTTGGTTGCAGAGGTGTCGAAGAAAAAAATCTTACTTTTATTAATAAAAAATTGAGGACAGAAATATTGATAAATGATCATATTATAATCCACGAACGAAATGTATGTTGCGAAAGGCATATCACAAACGACAGTATAGAGCAATCTTCGATACTTGCACTACAGGACAATCTACAAAACGAAACAACGTTATCAATAAATTAAATTGTAAATATTATTGATCAGTTACGGAACTTCAATGAAAATAAAGCACATGAATGTAAGTTTTTTGATAAATTACACAACAGCGAATTAAAAACCTGGACTGGCTTAAAAAAAAGCGAACTACAAAACTGAACTGAATACTGTTTCAATAGAAGTGAGGGCACTAACTAACTCAATATACAAGGTGGCAATTTATTTAATGTATTTTTATCGTGGTTCGTCTCAAAAAGACATTGGAGCTATGATAAAAAAGTCACAACCTACGGTATGTAGAATAATTTCAGAAGTGCGAGATATTATTATGTCTAAGTTTGTTCCTCATTTTTTGGGGAACATAACAAGAGAGAAAATAAAACAAGAGACATCAAATATAGCTCGTCATTTAAACAAAATTCAGGAAAATGAAGATAATATATTTACCATTTGGGACGGAACATGTGTATATTTAAATAAAAGTACGAACTATCGCTTCCAAAGAGTATATATAATCACAGGAAGCGTTTTTTCCACGTTTGAAATGAATATATGGGTCGAGTAGTTGACCGCACGTCTCAACTTCTACTCACATTTTACTGTATAACTCAAAAACGAATAATTTCCCCAAGGTATGACAAACACCATTAGAAAGGGCATGAAATGTACTATTAATGCAGCGTTTTTGGTTAAAATCGGGCGACACTTTTTTGGGAATTGCAATTTTTCTAAATTTTTTACGCCTTGAAAAACACGAAAAACGTGAAAAAATTATGTTAGCAATAAATAAATTACATAAACTTATACACCGTTCGAAAGCTTGAATTTTTTTATGATTGTTTGGTATCAGTGCCGGGTCGATATCATATTTTTATTAAAAGTCACAGCACATGATAGATGTCGGGAAATACGTACTTTGACCCCCTCCCCCCCGTAACCGTGAAGACCTGGGAAAAAGTTTTTGCACGGAATCAATGTTAGACCCAAAGGACTACCAATATGCAAAGCTTCAGGAAAATTAGTCTTGGGTAATTTTGGCCGATTTTGAATCAACGCCTTTGTCAATTTATTTTGCGGATGAATGCCCCGAAGCTGCGTATTTATGAATAATCACGAAAACTGTACATGGGGAAGAGGTTACAATGAATGATAAAGTAGACTGCAGACCTTTATTCTATTTGTCGATTTCATATTTAACGCTAGGGGTACCAAAATAAGGGAAACGTTTCTTTCCTGGATTAGAAGATGCTCTGTGATGCAAATGAAATAAAAATGTCTATTAATATAATAATATAATAATAAATCTATTTTTATTAATATATATGTTCGCTTTCTCGCATTTTCTGTATTCGTCATAAATACACAAAGATTCACAGTCTAATAGTAGGTAATAATAATTTATTGTGCGTGATGAATCGTGATTAAATGTTTCTTGAAGCAAGCGAAGCCTGACCCAGACTCTAACCCAGACCTATTTTCATGGATATTTTTCAATTCGTCTTGCAAACTAGGAATACAATGTTATTTGCGTGTAAGTAATAATTAAAAATGTACTACAGGAAGAGGAGTATAATCCGTTAATAAAACGCAGTAATACGTTTCAAATTCGACAGAACCATTTTTGACCCGTAGAACGTCGGTTAATCGGACAAGCGCGATTATAATAGAATCATGTGAAAAGAGGAGAAATGAAAGGGAGAGAGAAAGAGAGAGTTTCAGCATCTGGCAAGACTTCCTGTTGCACGACGATGCCTATTTACGAAACGCGGCTCTACGAGTTTCACGCGCAAGGATTCCCCTTCGTTGCTCGCCCACCTTCGACTTCCGGTAGATTCGAATAAAAAGCTGCGCGTGATTTCGTGTCAAACAGAACCGTAGCCCTATCGTCTTATTAGCTTGCTTAACCGCCAGACAAAAAACTTGTTCGAATTCCACCCATTTGTTAACTAAAACCCCTAATTACAACCAATAAATCAAAATTGTACCTGCAAGGAATTTATTCCACATAAATTCTATTTTACACATCAAAAGAAACCTTCAATTTTTAAGTTTGCTTAGCTTTTTGTAAGTATCGGAGTCGTCCATTTTATTCGACAACGATCTGCCAAACACAAATTTTATTTTTATCGTATACTTATCTGTATACTATAATTCGTATGCATAAATACACTTTCAATCGGTATATGCTAAAATAATTTAAATACTGTGCCTCTAGTGTAATGAAAATGTGCAATTGAAACAGAAGGTTACTATTAGAAACGAAGGACAATGTATATGCATGATAGCTCCTAATCGATTTTTTCGTATGTTCCTGTGCTCACGCGCACCTTTTTATTCAGATTTCTTGCAAATAAGTAGAAAACAATTTATCCAGATTTTCTGCGACTTCAATCAGTAAATAAACTAACAGGACGACTTGTAATTTAAACATTACGCTTCTGGTTTTTTAAAATCTTAATCAATGCTTTTAGTATAATACCAATCTGTAGCACGAGTTTCTTTGCCCAAGATCCAAGTGCACTTAATATACAATCCAAATATGCAGTTGAACAAAATTAAGTGAACACTTTTCAAAAACTGCGAGATGTTAGAAGGACAGGTTTACTAAGTAACATGTAAAAAAATTGTTGAAATTGCTATTACTCGGAATTTCGAAGATAAAAAGTCACGATTTTTTATTCTTTTATCTGTGCTCATAACCGAAAATTTAAAACATGCGTTTCATAAAACAAAGTGAGTTATTATGTATACATGCAATGGATTAAAAGAAATGTTTGGTCTTGGCTGTCATAGGCGCATTGTACATCTTCGGATCGATGAAGGTCTGTAAAAAAAAGTTGCTGCAAAATTGTCCCTGACCTTGAACTTCAAGGTAATTTCTTTTATTGCATTGTATTCTACGCGACATGGAGATACGGAGTGTCACAGGAACCATAGGTCAAACTCAATAGCTCTTATAAAAAATAATAGCATAGTCTCATTATTAGTAATAGTTATTTTCTGAAAAATTGTTTACAACTAATGAGTTTTGACACATAGTTCCTGTGACACACCTTAACCCCATGATGCGTAGAATACAATGCAATAAAAAAAATTTGACACTGACAATCAGTGTCAAGGACAATTTTTTGAAAAATTTTTTTTATTGATCTCCATCGATCCGAAGCTGTAGAAACGCCTGTGGCTGGCAAGACCACGAATTTCTTTCCACTCTGTACAAAGTTTCATCGAATTTGTTTAACACGTTCGCTACCATAGCCGCACATATGCGACGACCATAATTTTGTTTTTACCTAAAGGAAATAAAATTGCTTTGGTATACAATGTTATTTAAAATTATAAAGCACAGTACGATGCCCTTTCCATTTGTATGTGATAATATTCTTTTCAATATTGTATAAAAGAATGTGTTGCATTTAACAAAATGTTATAACAATGCTATTAGAGCTGTTGCCAAAATAAGTGCTAGTAGCGAACGTGTTAATGTTGCTACGAGCTATAGACATTTCACGATGAGAGCTTAAATGCAAAAGTCGCAGATTTTCGCCATTGAGAGGGAACTTAATCTTTATGTGATCACTAGACAGCGGATTTTTATGTATTTATAATAAAAATGGCCACATCAAATATGAATGATGTCTTTACATTAGCTTACATTTCCTAAAGTTATTAAATGTGGAAATACATTTTCATTTCATTTGTTTCTTACAATCGATTTGGACAATTTTATTTTGCATAAAGTGCCACAATCTACTGATCGCCTTTAATTGTTCGAAACTCTTAACAACGTTAACCGATTTCAATGAAATTTTCACCGTGTATAGAATTGACATAAATCTACAAAGTGCAATGATTAAAATTTCATTACAGTCTCAGTTAAAAAAATTGTGAAAATTGCTTTTATTTTTTTCTTCGTAATTCCGACCGATAACTAGTGCTTTTAACATACCAAAAAAAAACTCACGTTATTTTGTCCAATTTTAGAAAGTTATTAGATTTTACAGGGTGTCCACTTAATTTTGTCTCCGACTGTATTTAATATTCCTGCACGCTAACCCCATCAAGCAGGACTATAATTTACAAGTCTACGAGTTTTCTCGAAAGAAAATCGAACCCAGTCGCTCCCGTTTAATCGTAGGATATCGAAAAGTGGAACGTCGACGCAGCCCAGCAGGTTCAACACCTCGGACAAGGATGCAGAGCGCGATGCATCTCTAATGCAACACCACTCGTCGCGGGGACACATGTTCGAGGCATATCTCGCGTTAATTGCACTGTGGTCTCTCGGTGCACCTTGATGACACTCGCAAGGTAGTTGTCAGAAACGTGTTTCGCTTCCGGGTTCTAGCATCCCGGCAGTCTTGCTGCATTTCAGACGATATCGTCCCCAATTGCAGCGTCATGGGTAGAGGATGTTCAATGAGAAAAATCGGTGCACACAATCAAGTAAGAAGATGCTTGCAACACCCGTACACAGTACCATTTATTCTCAGGATGTTACTTATAATCCATTACGAAATGCAATATCGATTTTCCTCGAACAGCGGCAAACAAACAATTGACTTTCAAACGTGATTTGCATGAACGAATTTTTCTGTAATCGACGGAAATGAAGAGACAGAACGTGTTCATTGAGCTTCTAAAATTGTTATTTAGGAATAAAATGGTTAAAATACCACCTCAATGTATTTTCAAGTACAGTTAAGACCTAAAATCATTAGTTAGGATGAAGAGATAAATTGTATTTTGAGACAGAATGTGTTCATTGAGCTTCTAAAATTGTTATTTAGGAAGAAAATGGTGAAAATACCACCTCAATGTATTTTCAAGTACAGCTAGGACCTACAATCATTAGTTAGGATGACCTGTCCAGTGAATGAACATAATTCGTTTATGATACTCTCTCCATGTTGAAATTTATGAAATAATTGAATTGTAAATACATAGATATTCCGCTAAAGAGGTCTAATTTTTTTATAACCTATTCGCTACTACATTAATGTATTTAGCAATCGTTCGAACGACATGTCACGCACGTATTTAAGGTAAGCATTGTTGCTGTTAGATTAACAGTTTGTATTTTGAGGTGGTTCAATGGTCTTATGATAAGTTTGTTTAGATAGGTATCATTCACTGCGGTATTTCTGTACATTCGTTAGAAATTAATGTTTATTCATTGATCATTTGACCCGTTTTTCATTTAATCCTATGCCAAATTTTAAATACAAGTCAGAACCATCAAATACTGCTAGAATTGGGTTCTGGAAATCAGAACTTAATAATGATGCAGCAGCCTTCTTATGGAAATAGCACTCAAGAAATGAAATAACGATTTGCGAATACTAATTTCATCAGACGTGCAGCTTAAGTGTTCGTTCTTTGGACAGATCACCCTACTTGTATCATTAACCCTCTAGTTTACTCTACTCTAATCGGGTCTTGAGATCTATGAATTGAATTTGTATTGCTTTAATTTTCTCTAAATTATCTCCGAGTTCAATGAATTCGTGTGATACTAGCAGCCTTTCCGTTCAATATAGCAACAATAATATTATGTAAGAAAAGCTCCGAGATTTTAGAAGAAATAATTTCAAACCAATATCAAGAATAAATTTACACTAATATTTAACGAACAATTCGAAAAATTGGTAATTATCTAGAAAAAGGGCTTCCTCACCAATTTGGAAGGCCTTAACCAGTTAGCAGTTTTTGACGAGTAACTCGTCATGAAGAAATGGCACAGTTTTTTGTTATGACGAATATACTCGTCATGCGTAAAAAGTAGCTACAATTTGCTGTTTACATTACAATTTTAGTGAAAACTAAAATATATTCTTAAATTTCAAGATATTTTGAATATTTGAAGGCCAAGACGAAATAAAACGCACAAATACGAAAATGTAAATAATTATTATGAAAAAAACGTATACAGTGTGAACAAAGTAGTTCGCTTACATTTTGCGACACATTTTAGGTACACACTTATGAAAGAGGTCGCTACAGCTGACTGGTTAAAATATGTTGTCAAGGTCATCATTCTGAACAATGTAAACTGTGGACTATACTACAGCGAATACAGGGCGGGGAAGGATTTCACCCTCCCCCTGCACCCCCTGTCCAAAAAACCTAACCCAGACCTAACCAAAATTTGTTTAAAATGGCGGAGTCTACTGTAGTGGACCTAATAGTTTTTTACAAATATTTTGGACACTAAGGTCGAGCGGCAGTAACACATAGGTATAGGGAAAAGTTGTTCAGAATCGTTACTCCTCGAAGGGTTCTGTTTGTGCAGCTTTTAAATAAATTTTGGTTATGCTGGGTTAGTTTCCTTGGGGCGGAAGTGCAGGGAGAGGGTGGAGCCCCTTCCCCACCCTAAAAGATGAATGCGATCATCGGGAAAAGGCGGAGTTTACTATAGTTATCCTAACAGTTTTTTTGCGAATATCTAAAAAACTAAGGTTGCGCGGTGATAATATGTACATGTAGAGAAAAGTTAATCAAGATGACGACCATGACAACATATTTCAATGTCATCAAAATCACTGAGGTAGCCTCTTTTCTAGATAATTACTGAAAGTATACGTTCAAAAGAGGAGAAATTCGTCAAACGTGTCAAAGAATGAACAATAAACTCCCTTAAACGACTAAAAAATTATTTTTCTAGCGAACTAACAATCGTATTGTACCACTGTTCGACTGTTCAATTGACTGCCAATCGTTTCAAAAGTCGAAAAATGGATGATTAGAAGAGAGAACGACAGAATATGATCGGACTCCTCATCAGTATAAATAGATTCTGCTTATGGTCCCGGATTTCGTCGACTGAATGCGACACTACGATCGGTGACATACACCGGACGAGGCTGTCGACTCGACTGACTTCAAACACCATGAGTCACGCCTATTACTATTTTCCGTTTAAACCATAAATAATAACAAGGCAGTGGTCTCATCGTTTCGAGATACCTCGATTAGACCGACTCCCTGCTGAGAAACTTACTGCCACCAATTTTCCACGAATCCGTGCTAAGACTGGTGGTGGGTTCCTGATTTAGGGGAGCCAGTGACGGTGAGTAGCACGAAGCTGCGTGATCTTTAATTTGACCACGCAAACAGCCAAAAACAAACATAGTCGGAATATGCATTGTTTGTTCTCGAACTCCGAGAGATCGCTGAAACATTACATAATGTGCATCGTTGTGTCGGAACTTTCTGTTCGTCATCTCTGTGATTCAAAGAAAATGTTTTACTTGCTTTTACCCATTTCGGAGCACTTATTCATGAACATGTAATGAGATCAATGGATTCGATGAATTTTAAATTTAAATTGATCTTGTACATATTAGACGATTTGTTATTGAATTTGTAATGAAATCGTCGAAATAATTTTTAGTAAAGATTCATTGTTCATGTTATGAAATTGATAAATAAAGCCAATGGATTTACCGTTAATTACCGCATATATAGTGGATCCAAAAAGTACTTCAACATAACATTTCTGATTCTCGAGAAATTGACGATATATAAATTACTGTAATTTTGTGAAAAATAATCGTATAGCAATAAACTTGGACTCATTTTAAAGCTTGACAATTTTACTTTTGCTCACCTTTATTAATATTCCCATAAGATATTTTGGAGACTTATTTTTCCTCAAAAATACATTGAATTGATATCTCTGTGGAAACATTAAAAATTCTTTCTCGTGAACGAATCTTTCACAGTTTTGGAGATTGAAGCCTCCCCTTTACATTGACTCCTCAAAAATTGATATACGATGTTTTTAAGCTTAAAATCTACGGAGGATTCATTCACGAAAAAAATTTATCGATGTTTTTAGAAACGCTTCAGTTTTCAGAGTAAACGGACCTTCAGTTTTCCACCTGTTATGTCGTGCGAAATTGTTTTAGGTAAGGTAAAAATGAATGATGGTTAGTACAAGTAGAAGTCTGACGCTTTAAAACAAGACCAGAATTATTATTTTACTATTTGTTTTAACGAAATCATCATTGTTTAAACGTCGACAATTTCTCGAGACTGGGAGTGTTACAATATTTTTGGACCCACTGTATGTTATGAAATTGCGGTAAGAACCGTGTAGAAGTAAGTAAAAGCTGTTTATACAAGAGAAACCATATAAAAGTAAACAAAATATGTTAAGAACGTTGTCAAAAATCAGTTAAACATGTTAAAAAAACATGTAAAAAGATATTTTATAAAACGAGACCCAGATGTAGTTGCTAACCGTATGAAATCGCGGTAAGAATAGCGTAGAAGTAAGTAAAAGCTGTTTATACAAGAGAAACCGTGTAAAAGTAAACAAAGTATGTTATGATCATTGTGAAAAATAAATTAAACATGATAAAAAATTGTTGTGTGCTTAGACCACATGGCTGAAATGAAACTTCTTTCTTTAATTCTTTTCAAATTTTTATCAACACTTTATGACATTTTATTTTCTATGATTTTATTATTGAAAGAATTGGCTTGTGTTAGCTGAATTATGATATATATATTCTTGATTCAAGCTTTCCTAAATGTCTTGCAAATATTGCATCGAGAGTTGTTCCTGATATTGTTGTCGCGTCATTAAGATTATTTATCATTTCCAATCTTAATTTACTTCTAAAAAATTCTATTAATAATTTTTATTGTTCCGATGCAAAGTTCACGTTGAAATCTCCACTTAGCATCATCGGAATTTTATCATAATCTTTATTAAGCAATGCCGAACCCACAACTGTATATGCTAATAGAATAGAATTTCGTTTCATCGTTTCATCGTTTCATCGTTTCATCGCTTCATGGTTTCAAGTTTTCATCGTTTCATCGCCAGATCTGTTTTACTCCTACCGCGTCGCGGTTTTACACCTATCGCGTCGAGATTTTGTGCCTAACACGCCTAAAGAAGTTTCACTTCCAAAATCATTTAGAAAGATATTTTATAAAACGAGACCCAGATGTAGTTGCTAACCGTATGAAATCGCGGTAAGAACCGTGTAGAAGTAAGTAAAAGCTGTTTATACAAGAGAAACCGTATAAAAGTAAACAAAATATGTTAAGAACGTTGTCAAAAATCAGTTAAACATGTTAAAACAACATGTAGAAAGATATTTTATAAAACGAGACCCAGATGTAGTTGCTAACCGTATGAAATCGCGGTAAGAACAGTGTAGAAGTAAGTAAAAGCTGTTTATACAAGAGAAACCGTGTAAAAGTAAACAAAATATGTTGAGATCATTGTGAAAAATAAATTAAACATATTAAAAAGACATGTAGAAAGATATTTTATAAAACGAGACCCAGATGTAGTTGTTAACCGTATGAAACAGTTCCCCGTGTAGTCTTCAAATCGACTGTGTAAGAATAAATTAAATATGTTGCAAAATTGTGTAAAATTGTAATCATCAATTCAACTCCGTCAGAACGAATGAAACACGTTACAAAATCATATAAAATTCTAGTGTACATATTGAGACCCAGGTGTAGTTGATGAAAGAATGAACCAATTGTCAATGTAATCTTCAAACATCAAACCAGCTGTGTAAAAGTTAGTGGAACACGTTACAAAATCATGTAATAATAGAGTGTATAGAGCAAAATCCAGAAGTAGTAGACAAAAATATGAAAGAATTTGCAAAGCTGTGAGCAGGATAAAACAAAAGTCGTATCCCAGATTCGATTTCCTCTGCGTAACCGAGTGAACACGATATCACTGATTCGAAAGATCACGAGGGGAGAATTAATCTCAATCGGAGGAGGCAGATTTAACTCGCGTTAACTCGATCCAGCAGAAATCTGACGTGTATAAACGACGCTTTAATAATATCTTCGACCGCGATCGTAGGGAGCCAAGGTGTAGAACGGATGTCGTTCAGCAAATAAATCTCCCCAGCGCGGAACAATGCTCGCTATCTACGTGGACCGATCAATTTAGAACGGTAATTACGTCCAGGCAGAGTAATTACGGCCAGACGTAACGAAAATATCCATATTGTTCGAAAGGCTGAACGATTAATGGCTCTCGCGTGAAACTCGACACGACAGGGCTGTTCCTCGTTCGCGCGTTTCAAACGGTTAACCCTCGTCATGGGACACACGCGTAGATATTACGATTCGGCGCGAGAGACGAGATAAAAATATCGTCGTATCTCGCGCCGTTTCGTACACAAAAGCGGAGGTGTGACGGATAAAGATTTTAAAAATGAATCGGAACCAATTCGAGACCGGATGCTAGGCTACGAGTTCTTTTTCCTGATGTCGAGCGCTAACGACGCTCGTCGTTTCGAACTGTTTCGTACTCGCTAAACGAAATCTAAAAATTTCAGTCGGAAGAAACAATTTCAGAGATCTAGAGTTCTAAAATCGTGCAACTTATTTTTAAGCTTCTGATTGTTCTACTTTTAACAGGACTTACAAAATAAATTCAATATCATATTAAACTGTTCCACTATTTCATGCATCCTGTTTCTTTAAAGAGTAAAATGTTTCCGCTGTTCAATAAAAAGAGTTCAATTATATTTATGATTTCATTTGATAATTTCCACACATAATAATAAGGTTTGAAAGAGTTCTCAGTCGTTGCTACAAATACCGAATATTACCTAATGCATAGTGCTATAATAATATTTACTCTCCGCCGGCAATATGGTTAAATTTTTATCGTTCCCAGGAATAAAAATATATGAAAAAATTCTGAGATACATACTTTTTGAAGTCTCTAACCTACTATCAAAGAAAGAAGTTTCCGAAATATTCACTTGGGGCTAAACTGAGGATTAAGTAATTATTACTAGGCCATGGAAATTTATGCAAAATGAAACATTTTGTGCATCAATTGCAAGATACAGGATCGCAATAAAAATTTAATCCTTCTATTACCAACTTCAGTATGTTGAGTATAGAATACCGACATCCTTAAATTCTTTTAATGTTTTTACCGTTCTAAATTTCACTCGCTCATTTCTATCATAAATACATAAAATCCACCACCTAATTATTACAGTTAAATTGATACAGTATTTATGTGTAATATTTATGTAAATAACTCGGAGTTCGGAGATTATTTCAAACCTAGTTAGGACTCGGAAAATATAGAAATAAAGTTTTGTCTACAGAAACAGGGAATTGTAAGCGAGGTGTAGCCCGTGTTTTTCGCGGAAAAGCAAACCACCACCGGGGCATCTCGAAATCATTTCATTCTCGTTCTTCTCGTACCTCTCGCTTTCTTCTTGTTTAAATGCCATGCCATCATGCGAGCGAGCTCGCGCTCGCGCGAACTATGCAAAATAACACTGCCGACGCGTATGTACGTGCCTGGGATACGCTCGGGGTTCGAGGATGCTTGGATCGGACCCCCTTTCTGGGTTACTTAAGGGAATGCAAGGCTTCACCGTGACAAGGGTGATCGCCTTGAACCCTGACCTTCTTCAGGGCTTCGAATATCCCGATCAAATCGAACGAGCGCCACGAGAAACCAAAATAAATTTGTCAAAACATTATTCGCCCGATCTATACACTTTAATCAATTCGTTTGTTTGCTTGCTTTCCACGAAAGCGACTCTCCAATCATGGTATACAGGTGTCCCAGTTTAATCAATAAATACGATTATCTCCAGATCTATTCGTTATTCGAAAAAATGTTTCATACGAAACTTTTTCTATTTCGATGGGCATGTAATCCAGTGTCGCTACTTTGTTTGTAAGTGCACGCACGAAGGGCACATGGAGGTCATCTTTATTGTTTTTAATGGTATCATTTAATTTTGTATGCACTCTCGATGCATTTTGGTATTTTGAATAAGAATATATGTAATGTGGACCAGCATTGAAGATGTTAGCCATTATTTCGATTGAAAAAAGAAATTGTAACAATACGATTTTAATAGATATATTGAGGTAAAAAGTAAATAAAGTTTGTCTATGTTTGTCAAAGTTTGATATAGTTTGTTCGCTGCATTCAACATCTGAGCTGTTTCATGCAACAGTGGTGTAAGTCAATTGATCCCATTTATTTTTTGCTTTCATACAAAGAGGAATAATGCTTGATCTATAAGCAATTTTTGAAATTGGAGTCAACTTGGCTAGAAAGTCGATGATCTTTGACATTTCATTTTAATAAAATGCTTTTTGTCTGAAGAATTAGAGCTTTTTTATTCTCATTGTCTAGTCCTCAGCTTTTTTCATCTATATATTTTAGTAAATTCGTTTGTTCGACTGCTTCCCATTAAAGCAACTTCCCAGCCATGGTAGCTTTGAGGCAAAGACACCATACACATGAGTGATATCTAAGGATATTTATAGTGAGTGATCGAAGTGTTTAAAACAAAATTACTAAATTGTATAACAATCAAATCTACCGATCCGATTTATTAATCAGTTTAATAAAGTAATTCAATGCTTCCTTGAATTATAGACCATATGATCAATAAAATAAAGCGAACTTGTTCCCATCATAAAAAGAGGGCAATCAAATAAAATAGGGCAAATTTCTCCCAATTATAAATAAAGAGCTTGACAAAGTATACTAAGGAAGTTGTTTTCTAATTGGGCGAGACTCCAATGAAATGAAGCGATCAATTCAATGTCTTCCTCAACAATAAAACAGATGCATAATAACTATTTCTAAATACATAGCAAGAACCTCTAAGATGCATTTACAAGAAATAACAAGTCATAACGAATCTGAAAAACTGGTGAAATCGCTGTCAGGAAAATCAGATGCATATAAAGCAATTCAATCATTCTTCCAGGTTTAATAAAACATCTGGACATCGTTAACCGTCTTCGCACGAATTATGTAATTTTCTAAGGAGAAGCGGAACCTCTAAGAAACAGTTCGCAAGCAGAGAACGAGTCAGAACGAATCTGGAATACGAGCGAAATCGCTGGCTTCTCTATAAAGGCTGCTCACGATAACAGTTTTATAACTGGACACGGTTCTCTCTCGTCGGCTGAAAAACGGCTCCGGCGAACAGCAAGCATTCACATCGATTCAGTCGAGCGAACGATTAAATTCGCCCTTTCGCCGAAACTAATTAAATTAATGATCACTCCGCGGAGATAGCGGTCAGTAAATCCCTCCTGCGTTTTGATCGCCGGCCAATCTACAAGAGGGCCGCGATTTTTCTTTTTTAATCTCGACTATGCTCCCGCGAACGCCGCGCAGTTATCTTGTCTCGTGCCGTTAAACACGAAATGTTGCCGATACGCGCGAAAATGTCGTCGACGTTTCCCGCGACCATTGCGTGATGGAGTTCGCACCTGCGCCATCTTGTCACCTAAATTTATATCTTTATTGGACCTGAACAATCGAAAAGATGCTCCAAAATGATTACACCTTGCAAGGCGCATGCTTTTGACGATTTCATGGTAGACATGGCTAGATTCATTCAAATACTTTTGTAACAATTCATTTATACTGTTACGAATATTGATCGGTTGACGTTGGCGACCGTTGTGGAGAATGGACGTCAAAAGATAAGTGCTCCTCCTCTGTTAACACGTTGACGATGAACTTTTATACTATTAAATTCAGTGTTACGTTAAAATTTGAAAAATGCAAGAAAGTTGAAGGATTACTCGATATCGTACGTACTGACTTTTCAATTTTCATTTCATTAGATAAATCACTTTGATTTTATAGAATGTTTGAGGTTGCTGGTTTGGCAGTCAAAGATTGAATAAAGCGAGTTCTTTTTCTATAACGTAGCCTTCTTTTGTATTTTTGCCTAAAATACGAGGATGCCCGCGTAATAATATATTTTAGAACCTATTTCCTTGAGATCAACGTGGACCTTTTTACGTCCATACGTAGCTAATACAATTTAAACTGGCTGGTAGGAAATTAGAACGTTTTCAACTCCGGGTCAAAACGGAGCTAAGTCCCACCATCCGTGGGTTACGTTTATGAAAACGATGACAACATTATTTCGAAAATGAAAAAAGGAGTCAATAAAATAGAATAAGGACTTTTTCTCTAATTTGAGAAGGGATTAACACGTCCACTGACCCGTGCATTCCTAATCAAAATCAGTACTAAATAATGTTTACTTAAAATTAATATAATAAATTAAAATAAAATTAATATTAATATAATAAATGGAGTCACATAATCTATGAAAACATGGTCAATAGAAAAATGACGACTAGACTGCGGATTTCTATACAGGATAAATATTGTTGCATTGATTACAATGAACAGAAGCCAAAACAGAAATTTCTTTCTTCCTTTAATAATTTTGATCAATTGGGACTAATAAATTATAGCTCTTAAATTCTTTTAATCTACCACCTACATTAAACTGCACCTACTTATTTTTACAATAAACGCATAAAATCACGTTCACTGACCCGTGCATTCCTAGTCACAATCAGTACTAAATAATATTTACTTAAAAAGTATGAAAAATAAAATTAATATAATAAATGGAGTCGCATGATCTATGAACAGATGGTCAATAGAAAAATGACGACTAGACTGCGGATTTCTATACAGAATAAATATTGTTGCATCGATTACAATGAACAGAAGCCAAAACAGAAATTTCTTTCTTCCTTTAATAATTTTGATCAATTGGGACTAATAAATTATAGCTTTTAAATTCTTTTAATCTACCACCTACATTAAACTGCACCTACTTATTTTTACAATAAACGCATAAAATCACGTTCACTGACCCGTGCATTCCTAGTCACAATCAGTACTAAATAATATTTACTTAAAAAGTATGAAAAATAAAATTAATATAATAAATGGAGTCGCATGATCTATGAACAGATGGTCAATAGAAAAATGACGACTAGACTGCGGATTTCTATACAGAATAAATATTGTTGCATCGATTACAATGAACAGAAGCCAAAAGAGATATTTCTTTCTTCCTTTAATAATTTTGATCAATTGGGACTAATAAATTATAGCTCTTAAATTGTTTTAACCTACATTAAACTGCTCCTCTTCATTTTTACAATAAATGCATAAAATTCGTAGGCTAATGGTGATAAATAATCAAGAATAGGAAAAGTGGGTATGAAAACCGAGCATATTCATGTTCCCAAGGCATGCTAAAGACATAATCGTGTTAATGAAGCGATAGTTCAATATTTACCTCAAGGCTAAAGCAAGAAGCACACAATAAAATCAATTTTCGCTTTACTATAAGGCGAGGCTAAGTAAAACCTGTTGTTAACACATTATTTACCGGCGATTATTTCATAATTTTCAAACATCTATGGTCCATGGCTGAGGATTTTTTAATGGATCTTTCAACAGCAATAGCAACTCCAATCGTGAACCAACAAGTTACCCTCAGTAACGTAATCTAATTATTTCGTATGGGATTACTATGTAAAAGAAGATTTTTAAGGTACTTTTCAGTGCAGCACAACTATTGAAAAGCCGATTAATAGGCTTCCGGTAGATAAAGTGTTAAGATATGAACCAATCAATTCGCAAGAAAATTAATTAGTATAGCCTGTGCGTTTTCGAATGAGAAACGATTCCTTCAATTTTGAATTACGCCTATGGTAAGATCGACGGATATTTAACATTCTGCGAATGTATCGCGTATCGAGAAACTCACGAATGGTTCGCGCGAACGGTACCAACGGCAACAACTAATAATTTTTCACGAGACATACGGCGGTGGCGTTGTTTTATCCATCGGATCGACCGGGCATTAATATCGGGCGTAAAAGAAAAACGATCGGTCCGATTAGAGAAGCAGGAAGCGATACATGGGCGGGCCAACGAGTGCCGGCTTCGATCGTTGGATCGTTGGATCTCGGTATCTCGAAGATCCGATCGGCGCGCGGCTTGCGAACGCGCCGCGCGTACGATCGATCGATCGATCGGACCGATCGATCGTGTTCTACGAACCCTCGGTGAATGTTAATTATCGCATGATATTCTTATTATCGTTTCTACAACGCCCGACAGTTAACCGTCCACGTCTAAGCTATTAAAAGCGCCACTTTCGAACACGTTTTTCGCAAAAAGACATACGAAAAACCGGTGGCTGTGAGTGTTTTCCACGATCGAGGCACGATTCGTTCATGAAACCGATCGTTCATTCATTTAAGCCATTTTAATCCTTCAGGGACGACGTTTATGCATAATGCTTACCGTAATAAACGGTTCAAAAGCTGTAATACCAAGCCAGATTATTAATATGTTCGTTACCGCCATTTGTTTTGACGACAACGTTCATTGTTAACCACTTCATTGTTTACATTATAAGAGATCAGTCCATATTGTTCATGTTTCCAATTGTTGAAGACACTGTTGCATAATCTAGTTCTCTGAAGAAAATATTCATAATTATTTTAAAAAAGCCTTTTCGACAACTCGTCAAAATGTTTTACCAAACGCAGCGCATTTCTTTTACGAAATGTGAGTGTATAAACAATAAAGTGTAGAAAATTAATTTAACTCGCTTTAAAAGTAAACTGTGAGATTGTGGACGTACCTGTGACGGTGGTCGCGAGTGTTCTAATACAAGTGTAACAAATATTGATTTTAAAGCTAGATAAGAAAGTTGTGTTAAGCATATGTAACTAACGTGACAGCCAGTGTGTTAATAATACTAGTAAATAGTTTCTGTAATTATTTTCTAATGAAGTTTTCAGCCAATAAATCGAAAAAAATGTAGTCTGCAGCTAGTCTAGCATCAGTATAGCATCTAGTCTACATATAGTATAAATAATATCAAGCATATATGACTGACATGGCATTCGAGTGGTTAGCATCAACAGCGAGTATTTTCTGTAATCATTGTTCACCGAAGTTTCTAGCCGAAAAATCGGAAAGAATTTGTGTCTGTACACAATAGAAAGAATTCGAGTGAAATTTTTCTGCAACCAGTTGCGCGTGTGCACCTAGCAGGAACCGATGCTTTACGTTCTTTGTTTCCCAACGAGCTGTCGATTATTTCCACAGAGAGGAATCGATAACCTCGGGGAATGCCTTTGACAGTGGTGGAGTCGCACGGAGGGTGAGTCCACCGTGATGCACTCTATGCTGATTCGTTGCGGTCGCCGCTAAATATAAAGCAAAGTGCTGGGAGGTGCGGAATGTCCTGACACTTAATATTCTTGGAGTAGACGAGAATTTTACGAGGGCTTGCGGGGTTCGCCGGAATTTTCAACAATATTTTAAAACACCACACTCCGAGTGGGGCGCATCCGCCGAACGAAAATGGAGCTGAACCTTGCGGGATGGGTACGTCAGTGTGTTAGATACCGGCTGGACCGGGCTCACCTTGGGATTTCGTCATTACGGAGGGACCGGGCGGCCCGATGTGTGATTACTATAACGTTTACGGTGCAATAAAGGTGACTATTTCACATTATGTGATTTATAAAAATACCAAGGATGCGTCAATCCAAATTTTTAGCTATTTTTATTATAATATACAGTTGGAGACAATATTAAGGGGACAACCTTAAAAAAATAGTAACTCTTTTCAAGTTTTACCAGACGACTTGAATTTGTTTAGATGTTAGAAGGGTCAATTTATTAAGGGAGAGTACGATTTCCGTGGCCCCTCGTTTTGAGGTTATATTTGTCTTCTTGGGGTTATTTCAAGAAAAAAATGTATATATAACATGGTGTCAAATTAGCCTGGTTTAGCCGGTAAAGTAGATTTCCTGTTTTTTATAAATTTGCAAGTATCTCGGTAACTATGCGTAACATGGCAAAATATCAAGACCTTTTTTTGTAGAAAATGAAATTTTATTCGCATTATCTTTGCATTGTAGCTGTCATCCAGAATTTGAACTAGTAATGGAAAAAACATGTGAACAGAATGAGTTGTGGTTAGGTCGTGGAGGGGGCGGATCAAAACGAGGGGCCACAGAAATCGTACTCGTGCCATTTATTAGGTAATGTGTAAAACAAATTGTTGAAATTGCTATTGCTTGACATTTCGTAGATAAAACTGAAGCTTACGATTTTTTATTTTTTTATTCGTGCTCATAACGAAAATATAGATCATACGTTTCGTAAATCTGAGTGCACACATGTACAAAGTTTCATCGAAATCGGTTCACGCATAAAAGAAACTTTGGCCAATGAAAGATGTAAGAATCTTTGAATTTTGGACTTACGATTAATCTAAATCGCAGTTTCTCACAATTTTTGACATTTTTAATTATATATACCTCATGACGACCATAATCGATTTTGATGAAATTTCGTGCATGTATATAACTTACTTAGAATTACCAAACAAATATTTTAAATTTTCATTATGGACACAGATAAAAAAGTTATAAATCATGAACTTCAGTTTTTTCTTGGAAATTTCGAGCAATAGCAGTTTCAACAATTTTTTTTATACATTACCTAATAAACTAATCCTTTTAACATCTCAAAAAAGTAACGTCGATTTTCTACTGTGCTATTCATTATTCATTTGGAACTAATAAAGCTTAAACCGAACAGTAGCGCACAATTACAAAATACACGGGACAATGTATGTATAATTGATAATCATTGAAACATCATAACTGGACTGCGGATCTCTATGCAAAATAAGAATTGTCCAAGTCAACTGTACAAAACAGTAGTTAAATAAAAATGCATTTCCTATTCTAATAATTTTAATAATGTCGAGAATCATAATAACATCACTCAATTCTGTTGATGTCTTTCAATTTTTTTGTATTTGACCAAATCCTTTTTGTCATAAATGCGCAAAAACCGCAGTGTAATCATGATGATTACTGTGCTAAGTCGAGTTGGTCTATCGCTTAAAAGAAGAAATATCGTTCTGCCATGTGGAATGTTGGAAACGCAAGTAATATGGACTGGCAGATAGAATTTATTTATGTTTGGTAAATGCTCGTAAGAAACGTGACGGTCCTTGTGTTGTTAAAGGAAGAAAAAGCTATTTACGTGAATACGGTAGTTCTGCTCTTCAAATTCCGGTCAGTCAACTGTTTGCGGTGAGTGAGAGTGTAAATAAAAAGGAAATTTATAGAGTATGCTTAGGTGTACCTAGTTATCCATCACAAACTATAACATAACAAAATGTTAAGAAATTTTAAAAAAACTACACGACGAAGAAAGTAAATGTATCGGTTACAAGTAACAATTATAAGCGACCGAATAATTTGTTCACGGCAACCATTATTGACGAGGGGAATAAATTTACCCCGACTATTTTTCTTTCTTTAACTGGATTCATTTCTTCTATCTCTAGAAAAATGGTTCGAAATTATGTTAAACAACAATACGTGGCGAAATACGCCTAGGTTATTTTAAGAAAGCTTTCGCCGCAAGGACAGAAGATTCATTGACACAGAGGCAATATGTAAACGTAATATAATATAAATAAAATTACAATATTAAGATATATTCATAAGATAAATAGAACTAAGATATATATTGATAAAAAGTTGAGGCTTGTCAACTTGGCCCGCGGTGGGACAAATTGATATATTTTGCATCTATCAAATAAACAGTTTATAACTTATCCTGTAGGTATTTTTCTTAAAGTTATACTTGCAATATGTATAAATTGGATGGTTAAAAGATTCTAGCATACTTCTTTTTACTCAACACATTATTTACCAGCGATTATTATTTTGTAATTGTTTTTCAACAGCAACAGTAAGTTCAATAATGAACCTACGAGTTCCTTCTCTGTAACGTAATATAATAATTTCGTTTGCGATTATTATTGAAGAGAAGATTTTTAAGGTTCCTTTTAGTACAGTACAACTATTGATAAGCCGATTAATCGGCTTCCGGTAGCTAAAGCGTTAATCGATTCAAATAAACGTTGCAGAAATGAACAACTGGAAATTGTATTATCTTGCCACGGTACCCTATACCTACAAAATAATAAATTTCTATAGCTCATAGTTTTCTAGGAAAAGAATGTTAAAATACTAGTCGATTCTCCTGCTTTACATGAAAATCCCCTTAATAGCATTACCCAGTTAGCTGCTATCTGTCGAAAAGCGGAGCAGCCACCCCCCGCAGGCAATAGTGGTCCGAGTGAGAGCATCTGCTAAACAAAACAAGAGAAAGAGAAAAAGACGAAAAGGACTGACCGTGTTTCATGCTCTGTCTAAATCCTCGGCCGGCGTGCGCGACTTCCAGGTTCCAAAGAGCCAGCAGGAGGACGAGGAGGCGTCGAAACGTGAAAAGACGTCGTTGCGTTCGACCGGCCATGATTCACAGAAATATCCGCGATTCGTGATATCGGCTCCCGGGAAACAAAGGCAACCATTCACGCACACGCGAACCATATATCGACGGGAGAGCGAAATCCTCGCCTAGTCTTCGAGCCGGGACTATCTTCGCTGACCCAACCGAGTCGTTGTTTGTTAGATCCCCTCGGATCCGCTCGCACTTTTACCGGCGCGCCGCCTCCATCCGCGATCATTTCACGTGTCGATACTCGACGATCGTTCGAACCGTTCTAGCCGGTCCCATTTTCGCGCCAAAAATCCCCGATCGATGGATCACCGCCGAACGGCCGCACACGCGCACTCACGATCGATCCGGTCGTCCGAACGATCCACAATTTACTCGATCCTTAAGTAAGCGATTCTTTACCTTTGAAAGCAAACAGAACAAACAATGCTATTATGAGAAAATTGCAACTGTGAAATTTTAACCTTTCTCAAATATTTTCGTTCAAGTCATTATACAGTGGACGATCAAAGTATTAAAATATTAACACCATTCATTTCTAAATGGAAGCTACACTAAATTGTTATCATTACACTGCGGATTTTATGTACTTAGCCAAATGAGAAGTTAATACTCTATCTACCGGAAGTCTATCAATAGGCTCTTGATGACTGCGCTGCGCTAGAAAGAATCTTCATAACTCTCCTTTCAATAATAAAACAAAAGAAAGTTTCTTCATGATTGAAAATTGAAGTGGTCATTGAAAACTTGATTATGAAATTAATAAGTTGCCTGTCAATTAGTAACTTTTATCAGATTAACGAGTAACCACAGGTAGATGAATTGTTAACAGAGTTTTTTTTTAAATTCTAAACACATGCGAAGGTGTAACAGGAGAGAATTAAAATTGTTCCAACAAAAATTTGATCGCCATCGATATAAATACACTATACGGTATACTCAATACGAACAATTTGACACAGCAAACTAATATAATTATTGGCTGGAATAGTTTAACATGTTCAATAGATGGAAATTGTAGAAATTACCACAAAGCGTGCCAGCAAAATACACTGTTGCCACGTGACCGATCGAGGGTTAAAGATCAGCGCAATTTACAAAGATATCGGAAGTCGATGTAATTTCGTGAAAAATTTTCAACGTGTTGTTATTTGAAAAAATTGAATGACACCGGCGCCTTCATCCCTTATCGGACAGTGACATCATTCGCCGAATCGTTTTGGATGCGAATCGAATTTTGTCCACGTGTTCACTTGTTGCTCGAGAGATGACCGCGGTTTTCGGCGTGCCGGTGTTTTGGAAATCTTTCCCGGTGAACAGAAACGTCTCCGTCGCGTGATCTCGGTTTCGTCCGTTCTGTTCTTTTTATCTCGGAGTTCGTTTCGCACAAACACACTCGTAAATTACACAACCGAGAGAGAACAGGTCCCGAGACGCGACCGTAGCGAGACCGAACCGTTCTGAAAGGAAATCGGGACACACAACGGGAAACACGAACGGTTTGAGCGCCGCAAGCGAACTGAACCGAAGTGTCGAGTGTCGAGCTACCACCGGGCACAACTCTTTGTCCACCCCACCTCGAACCCTGAAGCGCTCTCTGTTGCGCCACCCTCGCACCACCCCCGCAGCTTTGACAGGTAGGACGGCTACCTGACGCACAGTGGAAAAAACGGCCCAATTCGTGGACAGAAGTAGAAAAAACTTTATTCTAAATTTGAAAAATATGTGTAGTGTACTTTATGACTATACTTCACTTCGACTTTTTTAATATAATCCCGTAGATTTTTACGAGATAAACCCGAAGAAATTTAAGTTTTAAAGTCGGGAATACACTGGTCCAAAAGTTACATGTATGTAAACTTGAGCGATTATGTTTTAGACATATAATTTGAAATTTGATTGGTCCACATACGTGAGCAATCCATTATTCTCATATTTCAACTTACTTTATTTAAGTATTTTTAATCGCTTATTAAGAAGCGATCCGAATGCAATAAGTTTTTAAATAAAGTAAGCTGAGACATGAGAATGGTTGATTGTTCACATATGTGGACTAATCAAATGTCATATTTTATATCGAGAACGTTATAATTGCTTAACTCTTGCGGACGTATAACTTTTGAACCAGTGAGTTTCTCACTTTATTTATATTTTTGGGTTTATTTCGTCAAAATCTAGGGGATTGTATAAAAAAAGTCGAAAATGTTTGATCCTCCGAAGTGAAGTTTAAACTACTCTATTTATACACTAACAGGGCATGTTTTGCTGGTAATTTCAATACTTAAAGTTAGCTGTTAAAAATTGCTGTGAGATTTATCAGCTACATATATCGGTTTCTCTAATGTCGTTGATATTACCTCTTGATATTCTAAATTATTTTAGTTTATTGCTCTATATTATTTATTAAAGTTGTAGCAACTAAGAGTACGAGATAGAACCTAATACAATTCGTGAAGTTATAGAAATATTTTCTTAAAAAATTCTTTAGTATACTTCTTTATACATATTACCATACAAATCGTATGAAATCTGAATAAATTCAATTCTGTTATTAAAAAGAATTTACATCAGTCTCGTTTGGGGTTTGGTACTTCTAGTGTTAGTACGTTCCGTGCCGTTTTTGTTCTACTTTTCATTCAGACTATTCGATGTTCTCACTACATAGAAGGAGGGTTCTAATTTGGCCCTCCAGTTTCGTATTTTGTTCAGTTTTGGCGCACATTCGGTAATACTTTGCCTCTTAAAAATATCATTAAACCAAAGAGAGCGTTGTCGTCGTCTTCCGGTTCCGACTACCTGTGTATGCTATGGAAAGTACATGTGTGAAAGACAGCATTTTGTGTTAAAAAAAGTTAATATGGAAATATTATTTATATAATACATAATATATACATGCATATTACTCCTTTAAACATTATGTGAAGTGTTGTCATTTGACGTATTAAATATCCATAAGAATTATAAGATATTTCTTATTTAAGTTTGATTCGTAACCTAAATTCACTTGAGTTTTTGCTTAAAATGCACAGTTGGGAGCAACATTAAGTGGCCACACTTTAAAAACTTTTTTAAAATTGGACCAAACGACTTAAGTTTTTTTTTAATGTTAGAAGGATTGTAAGACCAAAATGCAAACATTCATACATCTTTCAATGTCTATAGCATTTTTATGCATCAACTAACTTTGATGAAACTTTATGCATGTATATAACCTACTTAGATCTACAAAAAGCATACTTTACATTTTCATTATAGGCACAAATTGAAAAGTTAAAATCGTGATCTTCGCTTTTTTTCTTCAAAATTCCGAGTAATAGCAGTTTTAAAAAAAATTGTAACCATTACATATATAGTAATCTAATCCTCCTAACATCGCAAAAAAACTCAAGTCGATCGGTCCAACTTTAAAAATATTATTAGTTTTTAAAGGGTGCCCACTTAATTTTCCTCCCGAATGTAGGTAAACTTATTTTCATAATACATAGTGAAATTATATTTTCTTTTTACTTCTGCCTTTTATTACAAGTAAACATATTAGTTTACCTACATTCGGGAGCAAAATTAAGTGGGCACCCTTTAAAAACTAATGACAATTTTACGCTTGGACCAATCGACATGAGTTTTTTTGAGATGTTAGGAGTTTACTACATAGGTAATGGTATCATTTTTCGATCTCTTACAAGAGTGCGGGTAATTTAGCCTCCTATCGGAGATTGTACAAAATTATTGCTTTTAGTAACATTTTAACATTTTAAGTATTCCTCTTTCTCGCACAATGTACACTCACTATATGAGCTTATCATTTGCATAGGAGGCATTGAATCTATATTTGTCTATGTTCGTCTATTGAATAACGCCCCCCACAGAATATGCATCTCTATTGTTAAAATATAAATTATTTCATTCATGATCATCATATTTGACTCTATCCGTTATGGGGGACCAAAGTGTCAACGTACATGGCTTCGGGAATTCGTAAGAAATAGTTCTATTATGAGATCACGAAAAACGTTTGTTTGTAGACACAACAAATTAGATCTTTCTCCACTAAATATGTTTGTTGTAATATCAAAAATTACAAGTCGGCAACATTATACTGTCTTATTCTCTATGAGCTTGTAGTGTGTGGGTATCTGAAATTTTGGGTTCGGATCGGATCGGGATATTTATAAATATTAGGATTATTATATATATATATATACATATATATATATAACTTTATAAACCTCGGGTACCCGAAGTTGAGTCGGTTCGGAATCCCAGAAGTTTGCAATATTCGGGTACCCGAAGCTGCTGTCGAATGGAGTCAAGTTTGAGAATTCGAACAATTTGTAATCACATTTTCATGATCTTCCCATATACTTTTGCATTTTAATTTTGCTAATACTTGAACGTTGCAGAACTTTGGGATCCCGACCCGACCCAAGACTCGGGTACTCCTAATCTGAACAGTTTTATCTTTGGAGTTTACATCTTCAAAACTGTAAATATTTTACAGACAGTTTGTGCTATTAGCTATGTAGGAGACACTAGCCGAATTTGGACCACTATGTATTTGAGAAAGAAAAATATTTCCATCGTTACTAATAGTATTAATTGATTAGAAATTATGCTTTGAATATGATTTAGCTACACATCCTTAACAAGAAAAACATAGTATTACCAGTGCTGCCGATTAAGTATGATTAATAAAGTAGGTCCAACCTAGGTGCTGGTCCAAATTCGGCTAGCCTCGATTTATTTTTGGTTTTGATGAAAAGAGTAGATATGTAAATTTGTTAAAACAACGCCGCTTCTAAACTATCATAAATTTGTATTATATTCTGAAGGACTGGAGCAGGTATTTTAATTAGGTAGTTTAGGCATCAATCTTGGCCGTTCAGAATTTATGAGAAGGAATTTTAGGATAATGAAAACAGTCGCCTGACTGATATAGACTATCCCATATTTTCAGACAAAATTTAAGAAGTATTCTGAAGATTGATGAAGGAACATCATCGATGAATAATCTTTATGCATACATTGCACGTTTCCTTATCTTAATTAACCCTGAACTATTCCTATGGAAATTTTCATAACTAGCTTGCACACATATCTGCTTTAAAATGTTTATAATACTGATTTATTAGAGTTATAATCCTACCAAAAAATGATTTTAACGAATTATAAAAGTTATTATTATACTTGAGTGTAATCGTTCTATTATTCTTTCTAACAAATAAATTACTAGTACTTATTTCTACACATAATGATATATTCTAACTTATAATCTTTCTGAAAATTTGATCAGACAATGACAATTTGAGGAATACAAAAATATTATGAGGCTACAGGAACATCCAAAATAAAAATGTCTGCAAACATATAGCGCAAACAAGTCTGTATAAATCAGAAGCTAGTGGCTCACGATTAACATTTTAAGTTTCAAAATATTTAAATAAATTTTCCACGTCAGACCTATTCCTCGCAGCTCCATTATAAAGGCTACTTATTATTCTTTTCTAAAATAGAATCACAGCGGACATAGAAACACTATAATCATCAACTGGTAAAATTATCAAACTAAACTCCGAAAATCTCGAAATATGTGCCGCCCTTCCACGTGGTGAGAATTCCAGGAAATACTCAAACTGGTCGACGAAGTTACTGACAGTCGATATTCTTTGAATTACCGACTCTGTAGAAATTGTAGAGATACTGTTAAAGACAGCCAGCACAGACTTAAGCCAACTACAGACAATGCACACAGACTTAAGACTGCTACAGACATTGCATCTTATGGACTTTTCTGTCTAGGCCTCGGGGGGGGGGGGGGGGGGGGGCACACTGGCCTCCGTACCATTTCGGTGTCGCGCTCAATATTACCGATAGTTCACGAATTTAGCTGTATTAGCAAGAATTGAATATTCCGTATACTTTATTTTTACTAGGGGTATTTTGGAGGCTACAAATGCATACGGTGCGTGTATTTGAACGGTGAAAATAATATTTATGAAGAAAGTATTACAAAAATACAAATTGTAGTAAAATAAATTTGGTTTCTATACGTAACATTCTTTTTATTACTCGTGTCACTAATGAATGTATATTACAATAATTTTATACACTTTAAACCAGTAGTTTACTTTCTTATTTACCGTGTTTCCCTATTTTTTAAATGAGTACTTGCATTCTTTTCATCTGTAGAGAAATAAGAATTCATTAAATTTTCATAAATTTATTAAATTCATTAAATTAAATTTTCGTTATAATATTTTTATATAATTTAAATGTAAAGCAATACAAATTTTCATCTATTGTATTAGTTTAATTCTATTGTGTCCAAGGAGACATTGCTTTATTATACAATATGTAGAAAACGATATATTGTACTGAAAAGATATAAATTTTTGTTTTAATGACATGCGTCATTAATTCTTGCTAAAATTTTATTAACGTGATTTATTATTCCTATTTACGTCTTTTTGCGACTCACCGCCCAGTTTTATTCGATTAGACATATATACATATTTAGTTACGATGATTTTTGTGTGCAACAACAAATAGCGTAAGCAACTAGTGGTCACCTACAAGCACTACACCATTTATCGAGCTCGAGACTTTTCAAATTCCATCGGCTTCTGTAGACAGATTTTGTCGTCGGAAATGTTTCGCATGCAGTTTTCAGTGCAATGTACGCTGCATGATAATCCGATTTATGTCGTGTTTGGGCTTATTTTGATCAGAAAAACATTTTCAATCGATATGATGACTTTACCATTATGATAATGTTAATAATAAATAAAATTGGATTTATTTATAATACAATGAGTGTTACAATGTTGCCTCTGATGCTGAATCACATCCATATCGTACGTCGCCGCTACGTGTGCCTCCTGAAGACAACAATGTAAAGGTTTCAATAACGCGTATTAATAACAATAAAATGTTTATTATGGTTCACAATTCAGCCATGGAAACATTATGAGTCGATTGCAAATGCTTTTTTGATGAAAATAAGTCTAAACATGCCACAAATCGGATAAGTTAAACTGTATTTGTATGTAAAAGTTTTCTTCGAAGTTCAGGAAAGAATTTTATTTTAGGCTTTCGACGACGTATTCTAATCTGCATAATTTTTAATATATGAATATCAGTTTACACATGCTCGTGTACATTGCAACAATTATCATGCCGCGAATGTTTACACATTTCTTAATATTTTCATATCGGAAAAAAATACCTTTCGTGTTAAAATTCAAATTAGTTATGTTGATAAGTTAACATTTGTTATTAATATAAAAATGATGAAAATAATATTAAAACTACACGTGTGTTCTGCAAATTGCTTTGATGAACATGGTTTTTATCCATATAATCAGATGTACATATATGTAATGAAAAAACCACAAATTGAAAATTGCAAACTTTTTAACAATTTTATATTCGCATAAAAAATTTTAAAAAATGATAATGATTTTTGAAGAAGTCATCGAATATTCAAATGATCGTTCAATAAAATTGTGGTTTAGATTAAAAAGCAACGTGCCTCTGAATTTCCACAGCTTCGAAAAGCAGGACAAAACATTTATCTCATCTCTTGTGATAGAAACCGTTCGAACGATTTCGATGCGAGCATCGATAGCTTCTTATACGAACGTAATGCGGCAACATGGAACAGATCCTGCCTCATCTTTTTACCCCCTCTAACACATGAATCAGAACTAACTTTTAGTCCGGATAAGAACTAGTTTCAACCAATTATTTAATTTGAATATAAAATAATGTTTCAATGTCGAAATAATATGCGATATGTAACGTACATCTCAGTACGTACATCATATTTAGACTACATCAGAACCTACAATCTACTGCAGGAGTGAAAATCTATTTAACATTCGCTCACGAGAGCAAGAGTTACATGTATTCTGAAATGAAAACTTTGTATTTGGATTATTAATTGAAAATAATTGTTGAAGCTGGGGCATCGGAAAAGAAAGAAAGTACTAAAGTCTTACATTCTACTATGAAATACATATTTACGCAAATTCTAAATGTGCAGCTATTAGCTCGATATTATACACTACGTGCGAGATACTATAATTTATAAATTATAGCATTTTGCGAATTGTGGATAATATCGATTGCCCAGGTCTCACCACGAGGAGGTTGCTGCACAAGAGACCCGAAAGAGAGTCAGAACGAAGTCTTCTTTCGTTCTGTCTCCCTTTCTTACAACGACGATTCTTAGAAACTAAGTTCGCAGGTCGCTAAATGGAAAAATAGTCTTTTTCACGGAAAAGACTTCTTTTCCATTTAGCGTATGTCGAGTAAGTATTGCGGGGCAAAGAGTGAATCGGAGAAGAAGTCTCCGATCCACGAGGGACCAAGGGCGAATCAGGCGGAAGGCTCTGATTCTTTCAAAGAGAGAAACAAGATCGAACTAGAGCAGAAGGCTCTGGTTCAAGGGTGACGCGACGCGTTCAGTGCTTACAAGTCCTGAGCCGACCAGCCCGATACCCGTCACTCCATCACCAAGAAAGATGGCAAAGAGATGCGCTCAAACGGTTTCTGGCGCTACTGGGTGACATGAGAACATGGCGTGCCCAGGATTACGTTAACACAGAGGATCGTCAGAAGACGAGTGAACGAGTCTCTTAGACATCCCTCTCAATGACTTCACGCCGGATACCGAAACTGGACCGGCTCAGAACCTGCAAGCAAGGCCGACATAGCAGAAGGCTGTGTCGGAGTCGGAAAACGGAGCGAGCAAAGTTAAGTTACGGCAATAATTACTCGACATAATTACAACGACGATTGACAATCTTAGTAACTAACGCACGCACTAAAACTGACTTAAGAATAATCTGAAGTCTTCGTTCGACGAATCCTCTTCTTTCGATGAATTTTCTTCGTACGATGAATTTTCTTCGCACGATGAATTTTCTTCGCAAGATGAATTTTCTTGAACAGAATCGATAACCAGCTGAAACAAAATTGAATCCAAATGGAAAAGCTGTTGAAAAAAAATCGAAACAGAATCGAAAACCAGATGAAACAAAATCGAAACAGAATCGAAAACCAGTTGATACGAAATCGACACCAAATGAAAAACCAGTCGAAACAGAATCGAAACCATGTCGAGCCCAAATCTAATGATTTGTGGACGCAACGATCTATAGGCGATTCGGGTGGCCCCGGGGACGCGAGCCCCGTACCCACTCACGGGCCCCATCCCGTGAGTGAGCCCCTGAGGGAACTCCGATCGGAGGAATATCAATTTCAAGATAAAAATATCAATTAGAGAAAGTTGGTCTTTGAAAGTTCAGGAGCACATTCCAATTACGAATCCAAAAATTAATAATGGAGGTGTTTGTTGAATGTACATGTATTCTGAAATTGAAATTCCGTATTTCTGTTATTAATTGAAGAAAAATGTTGAAGCTAGAATACTTGAACAAAGGAAAACGAAGAAATTATTAAGTCTTACATTCTAGTATAAAATACATATTTACGCAAACTCTAAATGTGCAGCTATTAGCTCGATATTATCCACTACATGCAAGATACTACAATTTATAAGTTATAATATCTTGTGAATTGTGGATAATATCGATTGTCCAGGTCTCACCACGAGGAGGTTGCTGCACAAGAGACCCGAAAGAGAGTCAGAACGAAGTCTTCCTTCGTTCTGTCTCCCTTTCTTACAACGACGATTCTTAGAAACTAAGTTCGCAGGTCGCTAAATGGAAAAATAGTCTTTTTCACGGAAAAGACTTCTTTTCCATTTAGCGTATGTCGAGTAATTATTGAGGGCAAAGAGTGAATCGAAGAAGAAGTCTCCGATCCACGAGGGACCAAGGGCGAATCAGGCGGAAGGCTCTGATTCTTTCAAAGAGAGAAACAAGATCGAACTAGAGCAGAAGGCTCTGGTTCAAGGGTGACGCGACGCGTTCAGTGCTTACAAGTCCTGAGCCGACCAGCCCGATACCCGTCACTCCATCACCAAGAAAGATGGCAAAGAGATGCGCTCAAACGGTTTCTGGCGCTACTGGGTGACATGAGAACATGGCGTGCCCAGGATTACGTTAACACAGAGGATCGTCAGAAGACGAGTGAACGAGTCTCTTAGACATCCCTCTCAATGACTTCACACCGGATACCGAAACTGGACCGGCTCAGAACCTGCAAGCAAGGCCGACATAGCAGAAGGCTGTGTCGGAGTCGGAAAACGGAGCGAGCAAAGTTAAGTTACGGCAATAATTACTCGACATAATTACAACGACGATATACAATCTTAATAACTAACGCACGCACTAAAACTAATTTATAAATAATCTGGAGTCTTCGTTCGATGATTCCTCTTCGATCGATGAATTTTCTTCTTTCGATGAATTTTCTTCCTTCGATGAATTTTCTTCTTTCGATGAATTTTTTTCTTTCGATGAATTTTCTTCTTTCGATGAATTTTCTTTCGATGAATTTTTTTCTTTCGATGAACTTTCTTCTTTCCATGAATTTTCTTCCTTTGATGAATTTTCTTCGATCGTTGTGACTAACAAGAGCGAGATGAACGACCGAAATCGAAACAGAATCGAAAACCAATTGAAAGAAAATCGAAACAGAATCGAAAACCAGTTGAAACAGAATCGAAAACCAGTTGAAACAGAATCGAAAACCAGTTGAAACAGAATCGAAAACCAGTTGAAACAGAATCGAAAACCAGTTGAAATAGAATCGAAAACCAGTCGAAACAAAGTCGAAACAAAATCGAAACCACATCGAGCACAAATCTAATGATTTGTGGACGCAACGACCTATAGGCGATTCGGGTGCCCCCGGGGACGCGAGTCCCCGTACCCACTCACGGGCCCCATCCCGTGCGTGAGTCCCTGAGGGAACTTCGATCCGAGCAATATTGATTTCAAGATAAAAATATCAATTTGCAAAAATAAATATCCATTTTCAGAAATACATATCAATTTTCAGAAATACATATCAATTTCCAGAAATAAATATCAATTTCCTCAAATAAATATCAATTTCCTGAAATGAATATCAAGTTCCTGAAATAAATATCAAGTTCCTGAAATAAATATCAAGTTCCTGAAATAAATATCAAGTTCCTGAAATAAATATCAAGTTCCTGAAATAAATATCAAGTTCCTGAAATAAATATCAAGTTCCTGAAATAAATATCAAGTTCCTGAAATAAATATCAAGTTCCTGAAATAAATATCAAGTTCCTGAAATAAATATCAAGTTCCTGAAATAAATATCAAGTTCCTGAAATAAATATCAATTTCCTGAAATAAGTATCAATTTCCTGAAATAAGTATCAATTTCCTGAAATAAGTATCAATTTCCTGAAATAAATATCAATTTCCTGAAATGAATATCAAGTTCCTGAAATAAATATCAAGTTCCTGAAATAAAAATCAATTTCCTGAAATAAATATCAATTTCCTGAAATAAATATCAATTTCCTGAAATAAATAACAATTTCCTGAAATAAATAACAATTTCCTGAAATAAATATTAATTTCAAGACAAATATATCAATTTCAAGACAAATATATCAATTTCCTGAAAAAATATCAATTTCCTGAAAAATATCAATTTCTAGACAAAAATATTGTATCAATTTGGTAGAGTTGAACTTTGAAAGTCTTACAAAATTAAGTATACCATTCTTACAAATTACATAAGAAATTTAAAACTCTAATGTCTAAAATTCTAGATCGGTACTTCTAAAACTACTTTAAATCGCGGCTATTTATTCGCAACATTAACTAGACATTAAGTCAACTTTGAAAACTTATACTATTACAACGCGTGTTACAATTTGTTTTTCAACGCTACTTAAAATCGCGAATGTTCTTATCTCACAGTTGATCGTTGCAATTAGAGCATGGGCGCCTGAAATACCGAATCATTCTAATGCAAACGCGATATTTTTGATGCGCAACGCTAATTCAACAAATCGAAATTCAATATACTATTTAAATAAGAAAAGAACTCTGACGTCTAAAATTCTATATCGGTGTCTCTAGAATTACTTTAAATCGCGACTATTTATTCTCATCATTAACTAGGCATTTGATCAACTTTTAAAAATTGATACTAGTACAACGCGTGTAACAATTTGTTTCGCAACGCTACTCGAAATCGCGGATGAGCCCATCTCACCGTTGATCGTTGCAGTTCGAGCATGGGCGCCTGAAATGTCGAAAGACTCGAAATCAACCGCGAACTTTTGGTGCGCAACGCTAATTCAACGAACAGAGATCCAAGAAAGATTACTCTACAGTTTCTGCAAAACGAATCGCGACTATTTGTTTCGCAACGCTATAGTTTAAACAAGCTATATCGCTGATAGAGACTACTATTATATTTAGAAGAAAGGCTAACTTTGATCTCTGTTCAAAATCGACTAACGCAACGCGTACTTTTTTCGCAACGCTAGTGCAAATCGCGGACGTTCCCATCTCGGCTGATCGTTGGGGCGGCAAGGCCTGCCCATGCATGCAACTAACTACTTTTACATTCTACTACAACTCTATTTCTACAGACGAGTATAACGACAAGGTAGTGATAAAATGACTCACTCGAAGATGCGAAGACGTTGCAATGATTGTCCTTTTGAATGACAGTTTGTCCGGCATCTTTGGCATAAAACCTCGTCTGATCCTTCGGCATCATCCCGACAATTTGTTTCACACCGCTACTCGATATCGCAGAAGTACCCATCTCACAGTTGATCGTTGCAACTGGAGCATGGGAGCCTGAAAAGTCGAAAGACTCGAAAGCAAACTCGAACTTTTTGTGCGCAACGCTAATTCAACGAACAGAGATCCAAAAAACGATTATTTTAGATTATATGTAAAACAACAACAATATGAACTTTAAAAGCGCAGTTATCAAATTGAAATGTAATTTTGAACCGCGACTATTTGTGATTCGCAACGCTACGCTCTAAAGAAAATTTTTCGTAACATTAACTTTAATCTCTGTACAAAATTGACTAAATGCAACGCGTGGTTTTGTCGCAACGCTAGTGCAAATCGCGGACGTTCCCATCTCGGCTGATCGTTGGGGCGGCGAGGCCTGCCCATGGATGCAACTAACTACTTTTACACTTTACTACTACGGTATACTACTACTTCTACAGACGAATATAGTAACAAGGTAGTAACAAAATGACTCACTCGAAGATGCGAAGTCATTTCAATGAATGCCCTCTCTGAGTCGATCAGCACGGTAATGACTGCATGCCGGATACCGAAACTGGACCGGCTCAGAACCCAAGGTAAACGAAGGAAGCATTGAAGAGTCCATGCCCCCCCTCCGAGCTAGCTTAAAGTAGGCCAAGGAAGTTTTAAGTAACCCTTGGACTACCCTAAGCTAGCTAAAGGTGGACCATGGTAGACAATGGTAGGCCATTTTTGGAGGATCCTTGGTTAAGCTTAAGCCAGCTGAAGGTAGACTAGGGTAGCTCTGGAAGACCACTGGTCAGCCTCAAGGTAAGCACAGGTAGGCCAGAGTAGCTCTCGATGACCACTAGTGGAGGACCCTTGGTCCACCCTAAGCCAGCTGAAGGTAGGCAAGGGTAGCTCTGGAGGACCACTGGTCAGCCTCAGGGTAGCCAAGGGTATGCCAGACTAGCTCTGGATGACCACTGGTGGAGGACCCTTCGTCCACTCTAAGCCAGCTGAAGGTAGGCAAGGGTAGCTGTGGAGAACCACTGGTCATCCCCAAGGTAGGCAGGAGAGGCCACGGTACCGCTGGAAGACCCTCGTGTCCCGGAGCCCATCCGCTCCTGCCGGAGGGCCCGGCCCGACTGATTGACTGAGCGCGCTCAGCGAGCTTAGGTAGCCAGTGATGCGCAGCGCGCAGCGAAGCGCAACGCTCCCCACCCCAACTATTTTCGGTAGATCTCGATCGCCGTGATAATAATTATTGATAAATGCATTATTTCTGGTTGGATAATGTTTATAACAATTCCATTTGCCAACGATGTCGACAAGCATCCTCTTGACTATCTGCCATCTTATTTTTAAGTAAAAATTGCAAATAGTACTTGAGATACAGAGTAACTTTTAACACATGAATATCACCAAACAATATTATATCAAGCAAATGTAATTAATAAATTTATTATCTCTGTAACGAGTAACTTTTAACACATGAATATCACCAAACAATATTATATCAAGCAAATGTAATTAATAAATTTATTATCTCTTCTCTCTATCTTCTAACACATGAATATTCGCGCGCATTAATTTATCGAACACAATTCACTGATGAATTTATTATGTCTAGCTGGTTAATATTTGCAACAATTCTTGACCATCTTGCCATCTTATTTTTTAAGAGAAGTAGGCAATAGAACTCGAGATACAAAATAATTTAGGATACACGAATATTACTAAGCATAAATCAATCGATAAAATGCAATTAATGAATTTATTATCTCTGCTTGTTTAACGATCTGTCCAGACGGCGTTGAATGCTTTCTCCAGATGTACTAGACAGACGCCCACGCAAGAACCTCTACTCAGGGCTAGATTGACGTCGGATGTTAATTTATTGATAGCATGTATTGTGAAGTGGTGTCTTCTAAAACCATATTGGTTTTCGGGGATTATATTATTAGTATCGCAGAAATCTAGAATCCTATCATTGATGACGGGAACGCTACACTCGAACCCATCGGCGATGTTGGAAGTAGATTCGTAACATTTGATGTTTATAAGAAAAATAAGATTTCATCTCTCATTATTAGTAACAGAGATATCCACTTTGTTAATAATAATCGTAGCTAACAAAGTGGAAAATTGCAGATATTGTTGACGATGACAATACCACAGACGATACCCATAAGTAGGAAAGATATCGTATATTTCTCAAAAATAAACAGAAATCACCTGCGCTACAAATTGTGACGTCATTGCTCACCCGGCTATGGATATTTTGTCTGTTTGCTTCGCTGTAACACTTCTAAGAACGCGACGTCACAACACAGGTATTACCTCGGAGGGGCTTTTGCGCACCTTCGCGGCCGGCCGCGCTAGTCCAAAATCGGGGGCAATCGCCAATCGTCGGGGGCAATCGTCCCCTCCCCGCCCGTAGACCCAACGATTTGGCCACTACACGACTCATTACGATCAAAACAGTCAAAGTAATCGGACGGGCGTTACCATATCTCGGAAATCCATCCTCTTTCCTTGACAACCGCGTCTATTATTGAAACGCAGAAAATGTGTACAACGCAAAGCAAGGAATGTTACGCGGTACGCAGTACGTATAACTGTTTCCGTGTTTTTTCTGCGTTGCTTTCTCGCGATAATTTACTCTTGTATCGTGTCGATGAACTGAATTTAAATTCGTGTCGCGCGATAGAAATCGGGATTATTATAAATTTTAGTACAAATAAAGTTTGATTTTATATTCAATTTGAATTATTTATTTTCTATTAACTCGGATTTATCCTTTGACGGTTGTTGTTGTAATTGATCGAATTTGTTCTTTCTGTCACAGGGAAAATCGACATCAAAAACCGAGATCGAGACGCAATTCTCGTGCTTTCTTCGAGGAGGAGAGGATGTAAGTACCAATATACATACTACATTGACAATTAAACTTTTTTATTGGACATTTTCTTTTCAAATTACAATAATATAAGAATACATTGCTAATGTATTTTAGATTAATTAAAAAACCAACATGTACGGATAATCTAATTTAAAATAATGAATTACTTTGTGTTTTTCAAATAATATAGAAAATTTATTTTCCTGTGGTGTTTCCATGAAATAAATTATTTTCAAATAACATTTGATTTGAATAATTTTTTATTTCATTATCATTGTTCAGCTCAAATAATAAATAAATTCCAAAATTATTTCCGTACAATTGTCAACAAATTCTAATCTTTTTTCTCCGAATCTACACATGTTAGGTTGCATCATCTCGAAGAAGACTGCCGACTACCGACATCCGACTTCACGTTAGCCGCCCTTGTTTCCACGTACTCCGGAATTCATTCGAAAACGTATATACATCGTTATCAGGTAGATTTTGACATATTTTTTAGAATATTTTGAGAGAAGTTTGAATGATTGTGAATGAATTTTGAATGATATCGAATGAATTGTAAAAGATATTTAATTTTGATTGCTTGGCTTTGCTCGTTTATTTCCACCCGCTTCTCGGGTATGCATTCGAATTTTTGGTACCGCTCGATTTACGGGGAGATCCAGCGAGACCTCGCGTCGCGAATTCATGTTTTCTTTTTGCCAAGCTTCGGGCAGGTGATAGATAGATTAAGCAAAGGGAGGTGGAGTGATCTTTGATTTCACGGATGCAGTATCGGTTGCATCGAGTTCTAAAGTTCTCAAGTTAAATTCTATTAAATTGAATAAAAGTCGTGGATCGTTACAAGTCGTTTGACGGATAGTTTTACGCGTACCCCGTTGTCGGGGAAATCCGAGAGCTGGCGATGGTACAGCTCGACCTGTTAGAGAATTGGGCGAGGTCTTGGGGCTCAACAAGACGTACGACATCTTGGCCGTGCTTAGGCAACGTGGGTCTTTAATGTTGAGGCCCTTGCAACATTCTGAGGCTTTACCGACAGGTCCGCGCCGTAATTTTTATTTTACTATCAGCCGACAAAATTGTAACGATCTCTTAGAGTTAGAGACCGATCTTCCGTCTCCCTTTTGATAAAAGGATCCAGCAGTAGAGTCATGTGTTCTTGTTGCAGGGAGTAATTCCCTTGTACTCATAGTACAATAGCGTTGAATAGAGTAGAGTCACACCTATGTTATAGATGCAAGATTAATCAATTAATCAATTAATGAACCGATGGTCACGCTTACGATGCATACGTTGTTGTATCGGACGGGGTGAATCGGTGTTTGATACGTCTTCCATCTACCCTTTTGTCTAGCTGGAATCCATTGTATAACAAAATTCATGTACGTTGTCGCAAACCGACGACTTGGCTACTCGACTTTGCCATAGCTGGTGCCCTACCGTCTAAAATTTCCAAGTACACAGACATGGAGTTTGTTTATTTGGTAATTTTGCGACAACCACGAACTTGTGTCTTGTGGAGATGAAAAAAATACTCGGTATTTTCATATCTCGCAGCCTGTGACCGCTACAGCCCCAGTCGACAGGACGTTCTTTTTTTTTATGCTGTTAATAATACTATTATCATTATGCAAATAATAATACTATTATCATTAGTAGCATTGTTTTTTTATATACGACCTGGCGCTTGGATAGTTCCCTAGCGTAGAGATGTAATCATCTAGACATAGACAAGAGTGCACCGGACATCCGGGACACGTCGCTAGCTCGATACGATTTGTGGGGGGTATCGGCTATCCTTCCATAGGCATAAACGGGCCCGGTAGACCTGCAGAAACCAGATCGCGGCTACCACGCCCGTCGTACCCCAAAGCGCCTACTTTTGTCGAGGTTCCATATTTGGAGGCCAACGTCAGTGCGATAACTTTAGAATAGTTAATTTAAGTACTATCGATTTGTCGAATGAATGTATGAAGGAGATCAGACGAGCATTGTTCGAATTGAAAATCAATTCTAAGTAGAGTCCCCGGGATCGATATTGGTCGTGGTCGTTTTGCAAATTGTTGCATCGTTGGTACTGTTGCTCGGCACTGGATGCACTTGTACACGCTTCTCGGGTGCAGTCGAATTGGATCGCTGGCTTCGCTTGGTACCCAGCTATCACCTGCATGTCTGCTCGGAGTTGTTTCTGGTGATTTCTTTGGCATACTGTGGCGCCGAACAAGTGGGCGAGGCCCGGTGGAAGGTGGTGGTCCTGGCAGCCCGTATCCTATTGCGTACAATCGTAATTGTAGTAGATATTGTTTCACGGTGTTCCCCGATGGCACCTTGGACATGGGCTCAGAAGGACGATTGTAAGCCGTAGGTCTCCGACCTCTTCGTGCCCGGCCATTGGAATTTGTAGAAACCCCTTTTTGAGCGTGCAGATCGGGTTGTCTGTGCATCTCTGTCGAGCCCAACGTGCGACAATTTTAGTGTCTATTGTTCGTCTATCTCACTTCCGGATTATTGTATAGTATAAGTAATTAGATCATTGAGAGTATTAGATTGGACCATTTTTGAAAAATTTAGTCCATTTCTATAGTCCCTCGGTTTGTGAATAGTCGCGTCGCGTCGCGTATTGGAAACAAGGATTGTAAGCCTAACCAACGATTCATCGTGGAAGAAGAACCTTTTTGCAGGCGTCAGTTGCAATCTGAGTAAGTAGATATTTCATTTCTCCATTTGATAGAGAATCGAGTATTCTATAATTATGGGTTCGTTGTGTTAATTATTCAGGTATATTCAGCATATTCCAGTATGGAGAAACTTGTCACCGAGTGCATCCTGGGATCATTTCGAACGCTGAACATACTTTCCGTAAGTATTCACTTTACTGTACAGGTGTAAATTAATTTTGAATTTATATTCAATACAAACGGTTTATTTCCTATTAAATGAAATTAAATGATTTTGTCGTTTCTGTTGCACAGCCTGAGGGAAAAGGATGTGTCAACCCAAGATGACGTCGATCCAAAGACGACATCGATAGCCGAGATCGAGTGGCAACGTGTCGTGCTTTCTTCAAGGGGGAGAGAATGTAAGTACCAATTTATCTTTCGAATTACACTTTCTTGTCGAACATATTCTTTTTAAATTATTAATGAAAATTATTTGTGAAACATCTTCACAAATTAAATGAATTTTCCATATGATAGAGATTCATGTTAACCATTCGAGGAAACGATTCGTTTCGACTGATTTGTTATCGTTACTTTGAGAATAATTTTAATAGACTCTCTTTATATCTCGATGAGAAATCGTACGAATCGATTTTAATATCTTTTTGTTTCCTTTTCTGATTCCAGGACTCTAACGCAGCTTCTCGCATCCCCCCAACAAGTAGTAAGTGAGAAAAAACAACTGTCTTTTTTAAAATTCTCTGTAGTTGATGTTGTTGGTAGTCGATTTTGGCGAGTACAGTGACCGTAGGAACGCCAGGCGTTCCTGCGGGTAGTAATCTGTTTCCTAGTTAGGTAGGGTCTTTTTGTACGTCGCGACTTTTTATAAATATAGCAATTTTTATACCTGGATCTCCAATTTGCGAGATAATAAAAAACTTCCATAAATTGGTACGCAATCTACGTCATAGTCACTTTTTTCATCGAAATAAAATCGTTTGCTTTTTAAAATATTTAAATTGCTCGGAAGCATTAGATAATACGTACAAAATGACGATTCGCGACGGGTAGATTCTCAAGACAAAGCACGAGTACTTCACATTTAATAGAGAACTTTTTCCACTACATATTTCGAAACGTTGCTTTGTCGAAAGGATCGCCCAAGGGTCTTTAAATATTTTCCTGATAATTTTAAATAAATGCATAAAATATTTATCAAAATGTATTATCAATTTATATTATCAAAATCTTTATCACAATTAAATTCTGGATCTTTATTAAAATTAAATTTCGAATCTTTATTAAAATTAAATTTTGAAATAAAAGTAGAATCACTTTGCAAGCATACAAGAACATTAGCCCGTACAAAATCTAAATAACTCTTTTAGTTAGGATTTTCAGGATATAGAGATTCCCTGTTCGTTGCTCGAACCCTTTCGCGTGCCCAGGCGCTACTCGGGAGGGTGAGAGCAACGGGCACATGGAATATTGTTTCTAACATGAATATGTGTGGCGCCTGACAATGGTTAGCGTATCGTGCACGACGCATTTTCCACTTTTGCGAGTGTGTGGTTAGGCAGTGGAATTGCGTCGGTTCTTTCAATTTGATTTGGTAGTGCATATTCCAGTCGATCCGCGACATGCTACATGGATCTTCGTGGAATATGTGCGCGCGTAGTTTCTCAATTCATTGATGAAAACTAGGTCTGTAATTAATTAAATTAATGTCTCGCAATGATCGCTACCATTGTCAGTCGATTTCAGGAAAACTGGTACGTACCTTAGAGTGTGCTTGACTGAGATCGAACGTTAGGGTGTCGGAGACGTCCCGGGACGTTCTCCCTAGGTATTAGGCTATTGCACCCTGGCGTCTGTGTGAGAAAACCGTGTAACGAGTGTGTTGGAGAGCCTGTGTCTTTTGCCATTTTTTTAAATATAGGGCTAGGCAGGATAGGTAGCTTACTCTCTTGGTGACTGTTAATTCTAAGTAGGTAGGAGCCGGGGCTGGCTATCGCTTTCTCTTTCGGGTAGGCCGCGACTCGCGCGGTAGTCAGTCGCTGGAAGAGCTTGAACTTTCAACTCGAAGCTAAATCGAACGAGGCATGACGTTCGATGGACGCTTCGTGCTCGATTCTTCTTGCTCGCATAGCTTTTCGCGGACGCGGACGCGAACGCGCGCGGATTAGGGTCTCGAAACGTTGCGCACCTGCTCGATTGCACCAGCGGAACTATCAGCTTCTCTCGAGACTTGTGATTCGTCTCGAAAGTCGTCGATCGTTTTCGCTGCGAGCACGTTTAGGATTACAGTTTGTTGGCGGACCGCCGAAGAAAAAGAAGATGCCCGACAAACTGTCGCTCAAGAGGGCAATTATTGCAATGGCTTCTCATCTTCGGATGAGAAGTCACTCCGTTACTACCTTGTCACTGTACTCGTCCGTAGAAATAGAGTAGTAGTAAAAGTAGTTAGTTGCATGCATGGGCAGGCCTGGCCGCCCCAACGATCAGCCGAGATGGGAACGTCCGCGATTTACACTAGCGTTGCGAAGAAACTACGCGTTGCATTAGTCGATTTTGAACAGAGACGAAAGTTAGTCTTCCCTCCAATGCTATAGCGTTGCGAAACAAATAGTCGCGATTTGTTTTACAGAAACAGTAGAGTCATCTTTTTTGGATCTCTGTTCGTTGAACTAGCGTTGCGTACCAAAAGTTCGCGTTGGCTTTAGAGTATTTCGACTTTTCAGGCTCCCATGCTCGAGCTGCAACGATCAGCTGTGAGATGGGCACATCCGCGATTTCGAGTAGCGTTGCGAAACGAATTAACATACGCGTTGTACAAGTATAAATTTTCTAAGTTAATTAAAGTTCATGATAACGTTGCAAATAAATAATCACGACTTAATGTAGTTCTGGCGATACTGATCTAGAATTTCAAATGTTGAAGTACTAAATGTTTCATTTAAATTGCCTTTTGAACTTTGATTTGTCGATTTAGCGTTGCGCATCAATAAGATCGCGTTTGCATTTGAATGTTTCGACATTTCAGGCGCCCATGCTCCAGTTGCAACGGCTGCCCGGTGCGGTGTAGGCATTCGCGATTTTTATTAGAGTTGCGCGAGAACCACAATGGGTCAAGTTAGCGTTACAAATTAATACAGACCTAAATTTGTTTAATATTGATACAATTCCGATTGACTCGCGCATCTAGACACTCGTTGCATCGCATCGCGTCTACACAAATATTGGAGAACACACCTAAAAGGTGCGATTTAATTATAAGAGTCGCGACCGCGTTTCAGTAGTAGAAAATTAACATTGCAGAACCAATACCGCAAGGCGCATACGGACATTGAATTCTATAGATATTTGGATATTTAGATTTAATCCATTTAGTATGGATGTTGCTTAGAATTAGATTCTTGATTTAAAGTTTTTGGCACCGGCCAAAACGTGGAGCATACGCCCACCGGACCACTATGTGTAGAGCAGAAAAGTATTGGCACGTTCTCGGGCCTGGCTGCCACGGCAATTAGCGCAAAACCACGTGCACGTGGCTACGTTCAATTCCGCGCGGTGTGTTCCAACACACGACTCGTTTGCCGTTCCAGCAATGGAACAAGTGTCTCCGTTGTCGTATGAAAATACCGTACACAAAAAAAAGACATATTAAGTTATGTCACCTGTGGCGGTACGCACGAAAATACCACGGTAACCATCTTATTAGCATCTAATGCGATGGAGCCGTGGATATTGAAGTGACTTGCGATGGCGGAGTAACGCTGTAGCTTCATCTGAACGTAGCAACGCGCACCTTGGCCAATCGATGGTGTGTGAGCGCTAAATGCATGGAACCTGCCACTGCGTTTCACCAGCATGTATTTTTTCAACCAACGTGGTGGTTCGCCCGCGTTAGCGAGACATACACGATGTGTATGTACAGCGTATCGAACGCCTTGTCGGCCCGTAAGGTAGAAGATGGGGTATCTTTACGCTGATAGTGCGCCGGGCGTAGCTTTATCGATGGACTTTAGTGTTCATTGCGCCACGCAAAACTGATTTTGCAGTGTTCGAATTTGTAATAATACCCGGGACCGCGAATTATAGTCCCCCCAGTCGCGTGTTACGATTAGAATTTGCAAGTCCGATCCGTTTGACGCAGAAGATCTCCAACATGCGTCTACACGCGATGAGATGCTTGTCTAGAGGCGTGCGCCAATCGTATTTATACCGATGTGCAATGGTCGGCAATGCTTTTGTTTTTCTTTAACGAATCTACGAAAATATTTAAAACATATGGGAGCTTTGTGTTAGAGTTGCAAAACATGAAATGCCGCCCGCACTGCACCCAGAAACGACTGTCCCTGATCCTGCTCCTAAATACTCGCAGCCATAGTTTGCCCTTAGAGTTGCGTAGTCTGAAGAAATTAAAGTGCACGGGAGTTTTCCATATCGAATTAAATAAATTAGCGTCAAATAATGATGACAAATAATGCACTGCTGCTCGCGTTTCTATCGAGATATTTTTTTACTTATTTTGTATATTAGCGTTGCGAAAGAACGATTCGGTTTGATTCCCTCCCCATAAATTGAAATGGCTGCCATCGCGTTTCCATTTAGAGTTGCGTAAGAAAAAGACGAAAGTGCACACGGGAATTTGCAGTTTTGAATCAAATATTAATTAACGTCACGATGGATAGTGCATTGCACGCGTTGTTTTTGAGATGTCAAGAGTGGACAACCATTTTGCATATGTATGAACCTTTTTTTTCTTTTTTTTTTCATGTGTTTATCCAAAATTAAGTATGTTTCAGATACTTTGCTCGTTGCAGACCGAACCTCACAATAGCAAAGTTCGAGATTTAACACGTCTTCAACTTCTGGATCGTTTGTGGTTGTAATACAAAATTGTATTGGTTGTGTAAATTGTTATATGCCCGTGTTTGCATGTTTGTGTTGTTTGTCTTATATGTTGCATGTTCTATTTATTAATTCAATGTACATATTTTGTATATGTCTGTATGTTTAAGTGTATGTAAGTGGGAAATAGGTTAGCTACCCCTACATACGACGACTCTAATAAATATTCGGACACACTTAAAAAGACGATAAGTCTTTTAATATCTGCCTCTATGGTTGGAACAATCAGTTTATTACATGACGTGCGAACGACATTTTTTGAAAAAATTGCAAATTGATCGGAATTGCCGAGAGAATCTTTAAAACTGTATTTTACAACTCTTCTTATGTGGGCCTATATTGAATACTTAAAAAATACGTTTTGTAGGTCGGTGTCGATAATAGGTACGTACCTATTCTGCAAATTTCATCAAAATCGGTCTACGTTGTAATGAAGCTACTAACATTTAAAGATGGTAAAAATTACAGTTTCTCGCGATTTTCGGTCTGTAACTGTAATACATCTACGGATTCTTACATCTTTCGATGCGTGTCGTTTTTTTTTTTGCATGAACCGATTTTCATGACATTTTCGGAATATGTATCTAATTTACACAGATCTGCAAAACGTATGTTTTAAAATTTTCTATGTAGGCCTACATAGAAATGTTGCAAAATACGATTTTTAGAATTTTCTTTGTAATTCCGACCAGTTATAATTTTCTCCAAATTTTATCCCCACATCACATAATCAATTAATTGTTCTAGCTTCTCAGAAAAATCAGTCTTTGAGTCCAATATTTAAAAAGTTCTCATCGTTTTAAGAGCGTCCGAATATTAATCAGAATTACTGTAGTTAGGAACACAACACAATGGGTAAAACAAAATGAAAGAATATATGCAAAATGCCTATATGTACATATGCGCATTCAAAGGGAAGATTAGCTTTTACACTAGGCAGGTTAAGAATTCGGTCGGGTAGGCTTGCAATTAGGCTCTTCTTGCTATTCGTTTGTGGTACAGATACTAATGTGTATCACGAAGAGTCTATATATATACATACATTTTTTTTTGTATTTTGTAATTTTTTTTTCCGTCGGGTGGGACGATAAAGAAATTCTAAGTGGGTGGGTGGGTCTCGCTCGCAGCAACCTCCACGTGGTGAGACCTGGATAATCGATGTGATTCTTGATTTATAATATTCTGTTGGGCAAACATATAAAACACCAATTGCTCTATAAAATATTTAAAATCGACAATCATATCGAGCTAATAGCTGTGAAAATAAAATTATGAAAGAATCCACTCCAACGCTTAATTTTTGTACGAACACAATGCGGCAGCATTGCAGTTTTAAAGCTGACAACGCTGTAAAATCGAGCCTCCTCAGACACACACTTTATGTGTTGCAACCTCATGTGGTTCACCACCTGACCGTTCCATTTCGATAGAGTCCGCTATCGTACTAGGGCATTTTCTACAGGGTCGGTAATTCAGAACCGTAGACAGAAAAATGCATTGCATCACCGACGAGATACTGTTAAAGACAGCCAGCCTTACGGGAGTTCGTGTCGCCTGAATAATTCAAGTGTTCTCTTACGCCCTCTAGGATATATTTTGGCTGGAGTAAGAAACAGAAGGCACCGACACCTATCTCGTCGGTGATTGCATGCAATGTCTGTAGGTATCTTAAGTCTGTGTATCTCGTCTGTGCTAATAATCATTCGATTCAGATGACGCAACCGGCGGTTTCTAAACGGAATATCAGCTGTCGGTAATTTTGTCTACCAGTTTGAGTGTTTTCTCACTATGTGGAATGGCGCTATTTTGAGATTTTACGGAGCAGATGATTCATGCCGCTGTGTCCGCAATCTCTTACGAGAGATGCGACAAGATCATTTTTAACAGTTTAAAATATTCGATATTCTCTAGTTTAGCAACAATAAATTAGCTTTTTTTGCCACGTTGATGCAGAATGCGCCCTTAAACAGTCGGTGTAAATAACATCCTGTGTTTGTCGTCAATCTTTGTGATTTTTATATAGACGCATTTATTTTTGTACTAGTAATTTGTTATAATTATGTATTGTTGCAAGAAACAGGAGCTACTCAGGAATATCTTTCTTTCCTTAATAATTTTAGTATGTTGAAAGTATTGCATTGACACCAATCTTTCTACTTTTCCAAATTGCAGCTACCCTTCTTTGCCATAAATGCGTAAAATCTGAAATTTGTTATAGTACATTTAAAAATATTAAATAATGTCCCATATTCTACACGAGTTACTTATGTTGCTCCTGTTATTAGAAAATAATAGATTAATAGGTGCAGAAATTGTACTGAAACATTCGTGCTCCAAAAACTACATCACATCTCAAATTTTAATAGTTCTATTCATAAAAAATGAAATTATAATGCTGATTAAACTATGAACTAAATATAATACATCTAGAAATAATAAATTTATCAATTCAAAATCAAGGTTAAATATACATAGAATATCAGCTATTTATACGTTTAATATGAAAAACGATTAATTTACCGGTTACTTATCTATCGCGGCTAGAAAGAGAACGCGATAATAAAATTTGTATGAATAGTGGAAAAGAATGTGGGAAAACACATGATTCATAAACGCCGAGAGAATGGTTTGTATTGACATATGAGGATCCTTTAACGACACGCCCGTAACCTCGGTCGATTTGTAGATGGAACGAGATATATTATTTTAGTTTCAGGTTTACACAAAAAGGCCCTTCGCTCAGTTTATTTAACTTGGCGTTCTTTATCCGTCTTACTTTACCCGCGTGCTTCCTCCGTGTCCCTTCCGGAAGCCACACAAATTTTTTCTAACAACACTCTAATCCCTCCAGCATTGTTTCCGCGAAATTAATATTTTTGGAACACTTCCGACCTCAATTTTCCGTACTTCAAATAGAAATTATTGCACTTTATTAAAAAATAGAAGCCCCACTTAGAAAATATTTCACCTAAACCAAATCAAACATCTTTTCTGCATAAAAATCCACTGTTTATTAATAATAGTAAATCATTCAACATTAAAAGTATCTGTAAGAAATTGATTTTTGACAGTTTCAAATTTGTCGATTGCATATTTCGTCCAAATTTAATAATAAAACGAGAAAAAAATTGAATGTAACAGAACTTTTCGTTCTTTGCATGTTAAGGGCTTTGAACAAAATTTTATATAACTCATCTTTGCATACGGCAACACAATCTACATGTTAATAAAATTTTCGAGCTCACAAATTATTTAAATACATTTGTATAATGTAAGCAATTATACTACGTTGTTAATGAATCGAATCATTAAAGCAATTTTAAAATTGTTAATAGGAAAAGAGTTCATAATTGATTTGTTGTCATTAAACGATCACTATGCAATTACAATCACGAGAAAATCGATTGCGACAACTGATGGTTAAATTAAAAAATAAGCACAAGCTCATTTTCGTTGGAAAATTGAATTTTGGTAATAGTGTTAGTAAATCAGTATGGTAAAATTGAAACTATATCCATTCGTAATATCGAAAATTGTATTTCCATGTACAGATCTTTTTGATAAATTTACTATTAATATTATTACTGGCAAATATGTATGGTAACATTCAAACTATTTTCTTTCATAACGTCAGAAATTGTAATTTAATTTATAGACTTTTATAACCGACACAAGAGGATCGATTAAAGGGTGGATTACAGTTGTAAAAATACTTTATTGGACTAGTTCTTATGTTTTAGTTACAACAGTGATTAGAATAAAATGTGTTATCGTAACAACAATCGTCCTTAGGAGTACTAATTAGTAGGTCAATAAATAGTCGATTAATAAGGCACTCTGTAATAAATATAGAATTCGCTGCTTGTCGTTTCACTGAGAGATACAACACATTTCGTTCTGGAACAGAACGACGTTGTTCTTCTTGTTTCGCTTGTAAAAAATATTCGACTCCCATGAATCGACGTGGTAGGGGGACGGGGATGATTAGAAATAGGAGAGCTGCGGCTCGTGATTGTGACGCGTTGACATGCTCTGATGTCCAGGGTGATGGAAATTCTGGATCTCGTGTGCTCCTTGCTGACCACGGTACTGATTAGGACTCGGCGTTGTCGAGGATGATACGTTGCAACTGTTGTTCATCAACATCGAAGCGTTACTGCCTTGAAGAGCGAATGGCCACGACTGTAATGAAAATAGTGGAACAAGGTTCATTAACACGTCGAGCTTCTTCTCCCGAAACAATTCTCTATCGGATGATTCCTTTTCATCTTCGAATTGCGACCATGATAATAAGGTTGCGAATTTTTATACGTTTACAAAACTCTTAATCTTCTAAAACACGAGAAAACGTTGAAATCAACGAACTTCGATAGCCTTTCTTCTTCTGATCTTTATAAAACAATCCATACAAATTAACAGTTTTATAAAGATCTACAATCTAACGGTATTAAACAAAAGCTACGTGTGGTCACCAGACCATTTTAAAGTGAAATAACCCGTTCATTTTTTAAAAATTCACATTTATTACTTTATAAACGAATTCAAATTTTGAAAGTGATTTCGTTTGTCAACAATATAGATCCATAATCTCACTGGGAGAACAAATTAAAGAAGTCGTAATTGAGGTTGTTAAAGTGCTGATTGCTTGTGTTCTTAATTGTTTATTTTTTTAGATGAAAGAAGGCATGAGGTGTTCTTGACATTAATTGAAACCGTGATATTTTGCAGTTTGATAGGAGATATTCTTTTCGATGGAAACTTTTTTAACTGACAGAGACGAAAGTTCAATCATCTTGCAAAGCGTGAGGAATAAGACATCGTTCTTCGAATAACGGAACTAACTTAGAATTAATGGTGCAAAGGGTGGGTGGAAGCTTTGAAAGTGATTTGGTCCACCTGGAGAGACATAAACACAGAACATCGTCTGCAAAGACGACGTTTGCCGTTGCGACGCCGACTGGATCCACCTGGATCCTTTGTTATTTCATGAAGTCATAATCGTGATACCGAAAATCACGAGTACACATGAACAGAATAAAAGATCCGTTAAACAAGAATATCTTGTTGCGAGCATTGTCAAATCATTTTTATCTGACGTATTTTAATAAAGCGTTTTGCATTGTATACGAAAATATAAACTTAATTAATAGTGAACAGTGATGATACTGTATAATAAGATAAACAATATTTATGATATGAATATGAAACAACAAAGCTGCATGAATTCAACGAAGTCGAAAATAAAACGTTCTTTTCTGGATAAAACCGTGTAACATTGTAAAACTGTAATAGTTCTGTAAAACAAGCTAAAGAAACAGTGAAGATATTAATGTGAAGTCAAAATTGCACAACACCTAAGCGAATATTCTAAAGATTACGTAACGATTATGTGCAGAAGCTTTTAAAATTTTGGTAAATCGATTTTTTAATGATTTTTTAAATGATTTTTTTAATGATTTTTTTAATGATTTTTTAATGAAACTTTTACCAACATATTGGAGACATTTTTCTGATTGAAATGACACCAAACGTGACACAGTTAGGATTATATTCAGTTGTTTAATTGCCGATACAGTAGAACCTTGATCATCTCTACTAATCAATGGAATATGGGCGTTCGGATAATAGTAGGTACAGTTACCTAGTTTGCCTCGAATGACGACTCTGAGGCGCCACTACAAATTGCTACACCATTATTCAGAATATTGTTTACACGATTAAATTTGTTTATATGTAATAAATTACTAAAAATTTAAATATTGTATGAGGTACTATATCAGTTTCGTACGCATATAATGAAAAAAACTTATGTACGATGAGATTATTCTAGGTTAGAAGATATGTTTGGTTTTTTAGTTGAAATAGCTCCGAGTGCAAAGGGTTAAATCTTTAACGATGCGTACACTAAATCGTATAAAGTAAAATCTACATTCCTAAATTCAAGTGTATCATGCTCAAATAATCGAAACTCCATTAAATCGTCAAATGAATACAAGCAAATATAATTCAAACAGTATCCCGCATGGTCTCGTTACAATCAGAAAAATGTCACAAACATATTTGTAAAAGTTTCATGAAAACATAATTACAAGCACACTAGACGTTCCCGGCGTTCAATTTTGCATCGTGCACATCTCTTTCACATGCAGTCGGGGACAAAATTAAGTAAAGACCCTTTAAAAACTAACAACTTTTTTAAAATTGGACGACAAGTTTTTCTGAAATGTCAGAAGGATTAGTGTATTAGGTAATCTGTAAAAACTATTAATTAATAATTACTATTGGTCGAAATTGCGAAGAAATAAAGCATAGATCACTATTTTTAACGATTTGAAGGAACCGATGCACCGATATGAATGAACAGGAGCTCGGTAGACAGTCATTTCTCCTCTTAATAATTCTAATGAGTTACAAATAATACATTAGAATTCTTACAATCTTTTGATATTGCCCATATTTTGAGTTCAATGAATTCCATTATCCACTATCCGCAGTTCAATGATCACTATTAAGTGTTTGTAGCTCATAACAATGTTAACCGATTTCGATGAAATTTTCACCCTGTATTATAATTGACATAGGTCGTTAATACGCATTGATTAGAGTTTCATTACGGCTCATATAAAAAAGTTGCAAAAAGTAAGTTTTATTTTTTCCTCCCAATTTTGACCAATAGAAATGTTTTCAAAATTTTGTTTACCCGTTATTTAGTAACCTAATGATTTAAACAAGTCAAGAGTACTCAATTCGTTTGATCCAATTATAGAAAAGTTATTAGTTTGAAAAGGTGTCCGCTTAATTTTGTCCCCGTCTGTATATCGAGACATTACTGGACTGCGGACTTTACGCGTTTACAAAAAAAATGATACAAATACTGTTGCGTTCTTTTCAACCGATTAAAATCATTCACAAAAGAAATGAATGTCTATATAGCTTCTGTAACAATTAATGCAGTCAATTTTGATTTTGCATAAAATTCCGCAGCTAGTCATTACTGTATCACTGGAGAAAATAGACTCACCAAAGCCAGTGACAAAGACCTGGTGGTCTCCGAGTGTACATCCCCGTCGTCTCTGAGAACCGCTCGCAAATGAGCGATGTAAGTTGCTGCGAGTCTCAGGGTGTCCAGTTTGCTGAGCTTGGTATCAGCTGGTACCCATGGCAATGTCGTCTTCAGCCTGCAAAAGGCTTTGCTAAGGACCCTCATCCGAGCTCGTTCTCTCGCATTCGCCGCGTTCCTCGGTGCACGGTTGTCCAAATCGTCCTTGCTATACTTTTCCTCGGACACAAACTCATCTTCTTCGGCGTCGAACGTCGGTGTCGAGGCACGTCGCTTGCGTGGCATGATCGACAATTATCCTACACCCACGTACCAGCTTTCTTTCAATTTCCGAGATTCCCGTAATCCCAGATTCGATAAAATCGATCCTGTATTATTTGTCTCGCCTAAATGTCACAATTAATGAACCGATCGAGGCAATCGTGACGTAATATGGAGGGATTTGATCGCGGTTCTTGATGATTCGAGAATTGAGAATGTCGCGGCGGGTCACGAGGCTCGCGCGAAACTAATTGTGCTTGAAAACCCTCCACTAAGTGACACGAGAGGAGAGGCAGGAGCGAGAGAGGAAAGAAAAAGAGTGTAGCCAGGGAAGAGGGAGTTTTGGGACGGCCCGAAAATCGGGCGGAGCTTTCCGAAAGCGAAAAGCGTCTTCCTCAGGCCTGGCGACGATCTCCTCCCTCGCTTTTCCTCAGACACTTAGCCAATCGTTCGGCTCTGCGTCATTTGCAGCCACCTGGACCATCCTTTCTTCTATCTCCGGACGTAACGCACACGCACAAACGCATGAGCGACGCTTTTTCTTCGAGTATGCTGACCTTTGCCCCGTTTCCTACGTTTCCGGATATCCGTGAACTTTCCATGCACTTTTGTGTCGTTTTTCATTGCGATGGTTAAAGACGAAGTTACGCTTAATCACTTTGGATGTACATACCGGATGATTCATCCGCAATAAAAGGTGTACAGATTGCTTTCATCTGCGTTTCATCCGAAATGATTAGGCTGCGAATCTTTATGCAAATTAAACATATTTTGGATCGATTGCAAGAAGCAGAAGACAAATACTTCATTTTTTCTTTAATGATCCTAATAAACTGAAAATAATGTGTCGACGTTCTTAGACTGTTTTAATTCCTACGCTGTTTTAAGATGCACTAGCTCGTTTCTGCCATAAATGCATAAAATCCACAGTCTAGAAATGATCATCCAAAGTGATTAAGTACAATTTACTCATCTTCACTTTTGCCTTTTTTACCAAATACAAAATAATAATCTGTCTATCTCTATGTGAAAATTATAAAAAAATTTAAATAGCATGACTAAGAATTAAAACACCTTGTAGTATTTCAAACGATGAATATACCGATAGACATTATTGATGTAATGTTTTGAATGTGTGGGAATGATTAACCTTTCTTTTAATCAATGTCGAATTTGTTCATTCTATACATTATGAAAAAAGAAACATATTGAATTTTATATTAATATTTTCTTCTTACATGGCCAGTTTTAACTTTGCACTTTCCTTGATCGTTAATGCAAACATTTTCCACATTAAAAATATGAAGAATTCCAAGGATAGACATTCTTCTAAAATTTTGCCTACAATTTAAACATACAAATGCAATAACATCCTGTGAACTAAACTGCAATCAACTGTCATGAATTAATATATTCCCAAGGCAATATACGTCTGACTTTTTTACTATTAGAATTAAAATATTGGTCGAGATGTAATATGTTAAATAGAATTTAATTTCTATATCGAATAAAACCTATCAGATAATGATCGATGATTTCTATTTTCAGACAGTAATCGATGATCAACGATTGATATTCATGCAGAAATGTGCATGTTTATTAAAAGCTACAATATATGAAGACGTAACTAAAAATACTTTGAATTGACTCTTATCTTCTCTTTCCTTTTTTTTTTACTCAGACCTTCAGCCAGAAGGAAATGGCTGTCTAATCTATTAATCCGGTTGAAATCCGTGTAAACGGGCTGTCAACCATTTCGTTGAAAGGAGGATTCGAAATGGATCCTGTAACACGAGGTTTGCGGTGACCCCGGTGATCCTGCTTAACATCCTGAAGTAGGAGCTGACTTATTGCTCTACAAATTTGTGAAAGTTCCTCCGCAATTCGACACCTTCCCATGTAATTGGCCATCGCCCCTTCTCGGTAGAAATATTACAAGATGGATTTGCGTGTTACAAAGAACTCTCCTAAATCATATCCTGCGGAGAAGATCTCAATCAATTCGACTTTATTTTATACTATTTGAAAAACTATCGGATCAATTCCACAACAATTCTTCAGTAATTCTCTACAGAGAAAACGAAAAGTTTTCAGTTCGTAAATACTTGCCGGAAAAATATATTTATTATGACCGAATTTCAATGTATCACTCACAATTGGTTTCATGGCAATTGGAAATTATTTGATCTCCGAAAATAGAAATAAACAATATTATGAGGAATAAATAGTAATCTATAAACGGTTGGAAATCTGCGATGTTGTATGTGGTACAGCACGTAGTGGCTGGAACTTGAAATTTCTTCTGTAGCATATTCAATCAGAACTACGATTTAATTGCATGATTTAATATCCAGTAATTTGACGATTAATTCTTTGTCATTCGTCGCGTTAACGAGGTCTATGCGCACGATTTTAATTCAATAATTTTCTCTCGACAATATCGCTTCCTTAATGTTGGAAGAGTCTTTATTTATTGATATTTATGACGAACGAATTTTCGTCTATTTCATTTCTTCAATAAAAGACATGTTCCTCTACCGGTTAGATTTTTATTGTTACATCATACCGCTTCTCAAGAAAGAAAATACATTATATTGCGTATGCGTGAACTATGCAAAGATTTCCCCATTGGGAGCATCAGTTGTAGGAATAGTTGCAGATGTTGAATCATCACTAGGCGGCTCTGGAATTCGGCAACCGTTCTTTTCCTCGCGTATCGTCCAATCGCATACTCTCAATTCGGGGTTGAAATAGAGACCTGCAGGGCAGTCCATCAAGAAGGGGTGGCCTCCGTTGCATAAGTAGTAGGTTGAGCATTTTTTCGGGTTCGCGATTAGGGTAACGTCCGCTTCGTTCCTTGGTGGACACTTCACGGCCGCGGTGGCGATTTGAATGACAGCCACAGCAATTATAATGCTAAACAAGCCTGAAAGTACACAAAGTCATTTTATGTCCATGCTAATCCTGACAGAAGATGCTCGATCTTAATCGTGAACGTGACTGTTGAACGTACTATTAACTCTTTCCGATCCTATGTCGAGCCAGACACGATATTAACTTTTGGACTAAAAGTTAATTATTTTACTAATTGCTATAGTTCGAATTTTTTGCACGATAAATGTGTAGGAAGCATGTGACATCTATGCACTAAAAAATATGCAAATCTGCGAGAAAAATATACAAATGTGCACGAAAAATGTGCACATATACTAGAAATATTTGATATTGATGCATTTTACACTTTTATTACACATTTCACAATATATTCCTGTTTGGTAATTATTGCGAAAGGGTTACTATACTCCGATTTTGATGAAATTTAAATATGTTATAGATTTCGATATTTTTAACAACTTTTTCCTTTTCCAATATAAGGGGGGGTCGCTTTTGGTTTTCGAGATATTCGCAAAAAACTATTGCTCAATTTTCTCAATTACTCAACATTCTGAACAACTTTTTCCTATACATGTAACCGTCACTCAGCCTTAGTTTTTGAGATATTTGCGAAAAACTGCAGCTACTACTACATTGAATTTTGCCTATACGTGCACGTCCGCGCCGTGCGTATGCGTAAGCATGATGCGACCGCTCGTCAACTTTTTCTACAAATGTATCGCGCGATTGTCGAACGATCTATACACCGTGTGAACTTTTCAAGCATATGATGATAAAGAATGAGTATGTTACGGTAAATGTGATTAATCCGATGATTATGTATAATTGGTTATTATATACATGTATAATCACCATTAACCTTGGTTTGGGTTAGGTCTGGGTTAGGTCTGGGTTAGGTCCTAAATATTCAAGAATTCACTAAGTGCAATCAGCCCATGACATTTATTCGCAAAAGCTTGCAGGTGAGAAACACTGTGTGAGTGTGTGTAGTATCATTATAATATGTACTTGTTACAGGAAATGTGATTAATCCGGTGATTATGTATAATTGCCGGTTATTTTATATAACCACCACGAAGTTTGGTCTGGGTTAGGTCCTAAATATTCGAGAATTGGTAAATGTGATGAATTATTGAATATTTAGGACCTAACCCAGACAAAACTTAGTGGTGATTATATATAATAACCGGCAATTATACATAATCACCGGATTAATCACATTTACCGTAACATACTCATTCTTCATCATTATATGTTTTGAAAAGTTCACGCGGTATATAAATAGTCGCATCATGCTGAAATTAAACAACAAAAACTAAGGCTGAGCGACGGTTATATGTATAGGAAAAAGTTGTTCAGAATTTTCACCCTGACAACATATTAAAAAATCATCAAAATCGGTGAGGTGGGACCTTTTATGCACAATTACCCTTTTTTTTTGTAAACAAGTTGTTGGAATGAGAGAAAAAACAGGGGTTCAATCTATATAGGGTGAATTTTCAATTTTGAAAGACTACTCCTGAATTTTCGTATGCGTGGTCGATTCGGCCTAACGGCTGGACCTCTCCGCCCCCGCCGCGACCTAACTACAACTCATTCTATTCACATAATCTTTGCATTGTAGCTGTCATCCAGAATTTGATCTAGTAATGGAAAAATCGTGTGAATAGAATGAGTTGCGTTTAGGTCGTGGAGGAGGCGAAGAGGGCCAGTCGTCAGGAAAATCCAAGAGAGAAAATTCAATACAGTATTAGCAATAGTTTTTTACTTTACTGTTATTTAAATTTCATCAAAATCGGAGTATGACACTTTAGCAATAATTACCACTTTTTTTTATTGATCTCATAAATAACGAAATTGGGATCGCCATCGATCCAACTTTTCATTAATGATTTCTATTCTTTAGAACTTCTGGCATTTTTTAAATATTCAAAAACACTAATAAATTCACACAAGTTTCAATAGCATCAAACTAGTCTGACTTTACCACTCGAATCTGAAGTGTAAACTAAATTTCAAATCAAATGTGTAATTAGTCTCCCCGAATTGTGTTCTTATGGCTATTATGTAGAATGGATTTACAGACAAGTGATACATTACATTATTTTAACATATATAGATATTCAACGTTAGCATGGAATATACACAAATAGAATAAATAACATATACATTAATATATTGTATATGTGTTTATACATAAATATCCAAAGCATATGCACTATGCAAAAAATGCAAAATGAAAAATGTATTTTTAGAACCTCCTAAATACGAAACGTATTTGTGTCTTGGTCCCATTGCAATATCTGTTTATTATAACAATAGACTGCGCCTTTTGTGCATTTGTGATGAAAATGATTAGATCGAATTCGAAATAATGGAAGCATTTTAAATATTTTCAAAATATTGTTGCATTGTTTTCAAGTTTACAAAATTTTTAATAAAAGAAATAAATGTTTTTGTAACTTCTGTACCTTGGAGTTAATACAGACAATGTTTGTTTTGCATAATGATCCGCAGTCTACTAATTCCTATCACATTCACCAATAATGCCACAATATTGTGGCACAATAATATTACATGGTATACGACAGCAATTATAATATTTCTTAGCCGTTTTAAGTTGTTTAGTAAAGTTACGTATGGAAATATAATTGAATTGTGCAATGTTATAGCAAGTTCTGAAATAAAAAGCAAGACACATACCAACCACAAAACTGACTAATCTGTGTTGTGTTGTAAAAATTACAAGATTGAATTCATCGAAATTGTTTACGATTCTTATAACAATTTATGCCTGTAGACCGAAATTTATTCAATAATCTTTGTAATTTCAATGACAGCAAGATAGAAAGTCTGGAATCAGTTATTTGGTCGATTTTGGTATGTTTAGTGTCAAAGCGTGAACTAATCGAAAATGAGAAATACATATTATTGTGTGGATGTGAAGAGGGAACGTTAGTAAAATGAACGATATACCAAGAAAATATAAATAACATCAGCTTCGCTGTTCACTAAATGTAAAGTATCACCGTTGTATGAAAATTATAAATTTTTAGCATTGGAATACTTTTCAGTACTTCCTTGCATCGTAATAAAAAGCAACCGTGTGAATGCCTATTTTATTAAAAATAGTTAAATATAAATACTAAATAGGGATTTGTATTAAAATATTGTTGATACATGGTGAATTCTTTTGTCGTGTTTGCTTTTACCATTAATAACAATATATTTCCCGTAAAATATGTGAATAGTTATATTGATCAACGTTTGTAGTGTGGTGACACTATCGTTCGCATTTCTATCAATAGGCTTAGCTCACAGCGTGAAACATGCTGTCATTGACACAAGACTACACCATTTTATTGAGAACGTTATTAACCCTGTAACGTTCAAATACTTTTTATGAAAAAGTAATCGCACTTACATTAATGCAATATTTCTGGCGAAGATAAACTGAAAACTTTATTCCGGTTAGCATAGCTCTTCGTAAAAGTGATTTGTACAAAAAAAACTCTTTCCAAGTAACTCACTCACTCGAAATTTCAACAATAGAGATCTTAACAAAAAGGAACTTTGTGAGCCAGAAAGAGGAAATTATGTTACTATAAATTGCTAATGAAACCTCCGATGAGGATTGTATTTATTTATAAACAAAAAATATTGTATTGAAGAACATACCACGCATTGTGTACGATTTTCTTGCCAGTGATCTCGGTACAACCAGAATTGTAGGAAATGTGTGTGATTCTAGATCGTTTCAAGTTCCTTTTATACATAGTAGTACAGATTTTTACTACTGCAATATCAATTAACAATCTTATCGCTCTGCAAGTGAAGACTTATCGATCTTCAAGTTTATCGAACTTATGATGCAATCCACGCAGGAAGCAGATTATTGCGTTAACAGATTAATGCATTAAGAAAACTGTTACCTTTTACAATGTTACAGAAGATTTGTTCTAATTTAAGAATATTTATTTGCTACTTTTGAGATTTATTCATCCGATAAGAACGAATACACGTTATTATTTGCATTACGAAGATTCAGAAAATTTCGTTACCGGTTTCGATCACTTTTTCTTGGCTATTTAATGTTATTACTTTTGCGTGAAATATTTAACACATTGCCGTATTTAACCCAATATCTGTGAAAATTAGCTAATGTCAAAACGAAAGTTATTTAGAAAACGAAAATTGAGAAATTAAGATTTATGATATTACTGTTTCAATTCTCTCAGTACACTCAATCGATTAGTGTTAAAATTAGTTTTTAAATCCGGACAAATAATTCCATAATGTATATGGGTGACATAGCAAGAAATGTATTAAGAATGTCGTTTGGCATATTTAATGCTTATTATTAAAAATAGACAAAATATTTTTTGATTCACTATATAATTATAAAGCATTCTTATTGTATGAGATACAAATAAAAATATAATGAAATAAATGTCTTGTTCTCATAATAATTTCAATCTCTCTACAAAATTAAAAAAAAAACTATCGTACGATCCCTGATAGCGATAGATCTGCGGATGTCTTATAGAATTACAGCGGAAATTAATGCATTCCGGTAACAGTAGATTAGATTAATCGATTAATAGATATCTATTTGTAGGAAAGTGGCAAACAGTGATTTGTGCAGGTGTAATTACATTTTCCAAGAAATTACAACGCAAAATCAGATATAATTCTTTGATATCAGAAAAAATCTTTGTATAAGAAAGTAACATAAATCGTCAAACATTAATATACAAATGTATTTCAGTTACTATCTCCAATACATTTTACTATTTATAATTGATTTAAAATAAAAGGACATCTTTGGAAAACAGGAAATGTAATTTATATAGTAACAGTAGAATATAAAGGTCTGACAATGAGAAGACATTGTTAATACTCTCAACCAAATTAAAATCTCAAAGTGCTTTAGTAACTAAAAATATATTGATTACATTAAATTTTATTGTATTATATGTATTAAAAAAACATATAACTTAATACAATGAACAATGTAGCAATAATATAGAAATACGTTAAACTAAATTATATTAAATCCATTTCATATAAAAATATGCATAAGCACAAAAATCTAATACAGTCAACTAGCAAACAGTTATGATATTAACAAATTAAGATGGCTGTGAAAAGAATGACTACGATTTCTAATTAACGTCGATAAGATTACTTCGACCTACAATCCCCGACACTTGATTAAACGCAGTGATATTTTTCCTGTATTGGTGTTCACTAGACTTCGAATTAATATTTTCAATATTTCTACAAAAAGTAGGTGTTATTTAATGAAGATATATGCATTTAAGTTGACACATGAAATACTTAAAGTAAAAATTCTCAATTTTTTATTGAATAATCGCATCTAGGATTTTTTTCTGGCTGCCACCATATTGATTAATCCGCTTCTTAGTAGTAGACGAACTTCTATAGAAGAAACTGTTTAAAGAAACAAAAATGGGGCGCGCAAAACAGTTGAGTTCCGAAGAAGTTGGAAAAATTAAAGTATTAAAAGAAGAAGGATATTATAGAGAAATTGCTAGGAGATTAGGCAGAAGTGAATTTGGGATTCGTTCTTATCTAAAAAATAGTCAAAATTATGGGAAGTTGTACAAAGGGAGAACGAAAGAAGCTCTTTCAAAAAGAGAAAAGCGATTAATTTTGCTTATTGCTTCGGTATTCAAGTATTCAAAGACTTTTAAAAAGAACACATACACTATTAAAAGAAAGCATTTGAAGAAAAAGCCATGTTTGAAAAGACGTCATAAAGAAGAGATATTGAAGGTTACAGGAAAACATATGGATTGGGTTAAAAGATGGAGAAAGGTTGTCTTTTCAGATGAAAAAAAATTTAATTTTGATAGTTCCGATGGCAATTGTTTTTACTACTATGATTTAAGAAAGGAAGAAAAGATTTTGTCAAGTTGCCAACATGGTGGAGGACCTATCATGGTTTGGGGAGCTATTAGCTCGAAAGGAGTGATCGATTTAAAAATTTTGGAAGGACGACAAAACTAAACAATACCCGGAGACTTTAAAAGCAGCGAAAATTAAGATTTTTGAAGTTTTACAGACTGATCAGTGGATATTTCAGCACGACAATGTCCCGATACACACTGCGAAGCTAATTAAAACATGGCTTCAAAGGCAAGAAGAAATAACTTGTTTGGCACGGCCGGCATTGTCGCCTGATTTAAATATCATAGAAAATGTCTGGGGATACTTAACCAGACGAGTATATATAAATAATCGTCAATTTAGTTTACAAGAAGAGCTGACGATAGAATTCTACTGATTGTTCCATGTGCTCTCATGTGACTTTTTAAACCTAAGTCCACCTGTGACAAAGTACGATCCTCTACCTTTAATTTGACCCCTCAAAAGTTCCAAAATTCCTACGGGAATTTTGTCAAAGTTGGAGGTCGTGCCTTTTCCATGTTTCAACCCGGTCTAAGATTTATTTCTAAGACTAAGTGCCTCTATGAGATATATACACAATTGTACTTATGCATTTATGTCTCTACATCATTTTAAACATTCGTAGTTGAAATGGAGTATACAAGATACTCGATTCTCACTAATATGCTCAGATTCATGAGTTATCGATAACGTCGAACGCGAAACGAAATTGGTAATGAGGCTCTAGACTCTAGAGCCCTACGAACGTGTGACAGAAAAATGCACTGGGTGATTGGTCTATGTACATACTTTCTCTGTGCCGAAAATTTACTAGACTAACTTCATCCGTTTGTATTTAGATGGCGCGTCATGTGTGTGATGGCCGCAGTTGTTTACAGAATTTGATTCGAAGCGTTTAAAATGGGTGTGAAAGATCTTTGGAATATTCTGTCACCTTTATGCGAAAGAAAGCCGTTGTTTGAACTACAAGGGAAGACAGTAGCCATCGATCTGAGTTGTTGGGTTGTAGACAGCCAGACGGTCACTGACAATGCCGCTCAGCCAAAAATGTATCTCAGGTTTGTTGCCAACAATTTTTTCAGGTCATTTAAATTAGATTCCATTCTATTTAAGTTGAACAGTTCTGTACAGTGATACATCGATTACAGGAACTTGTATTTTCGAACAGCTTTCCTGCTTCTGCAAGGAATATCGCCTGTTTTTGTATTAGAGGGGAAAGCACCTTCTTTGAAGCACAACACTATTGCAAAAAGGAACGATGTTCGTAATGGACTCAGAGAAAGGAAAACCACGCGAAAGGGAGGAAGATCGCAATTCAATCGAATTCTGAAAGAGTGCAAAGAAATGCTTACGCACATGGGATTGGCATGCGTGCAAGGAGATGGAGAAGCTGAAGCAATGTGTGCTTACCTAAACCAGGATGGAGTACGTATGCATTTTTATGGACTGAGCTGGACAAGCTTTAGTAAATTCCAATACTGCTAAATACCTTTGAGGTACAGGTTCCCCTGTCACGCGTATGTAATTAGATACGCACATGGATGATGAACTTACACTAAGATATGTGCATTCAAATACACATGTATGTTTATAAAACAAACATACAATATACTTATAATTTAGCTATGGATCTTTATGCATTCATGGCATCCTAAAACTTGTCTAATATGAGGAAAAGTAAATTTTGATAAAAACTGCTGATATTTTTATTTTATATTATTATAATATAAGATATAAAATTATATTAAATAACATATGGAAATTATAATCTGTATAAAGATCATTAGTCTATTTATAATTTGCGTTCATGTGTATTCGGAACACAGTTTTTTACTTTGATACACATGTATTTTAATTTGATTTATTTTATCTTGCAGCTTGTCGATGGGTGCATAAGTCAAGACAGTGACTGTTTTTTGTATGGAGCAAAAGTTGTGTACAGAAACTTCTGTACAAGTGCTCAAGGGAACAGGGGTGGTACAGGAGGTGCCGTGGACGAGTACAGCCTAGAAAAGATAGAACGATTGCTAGATTTGGGCAGAAATAAAATGATAGCATTGGCTTTATTGTGTGGGTGCGATTATAATGATGGATTAAACGGAGTCGGCAAGGAAGCTGCTTTAAAACTGTTTAAAATTGTAGAGGATGAGGATATTCTTGAAAGGTATGCAAGATGGCTGAATATATGTAGCAAATTTTGACGTGTAACGGATGTTATCATTGCAGAATAAAAAGTTGGAGAACAGACGATAGTTTCGATCGAAAAGAAGCGGAACTACAAAATGTAAATCTTTGCACCTCCTGCGGTCATAGCGGTAAAGTACAGAAACATGCTAGATCAGGTTGTACAGATTGCGGTACTCTCATAAAGTGCAACGATTCTTATAAGTAAGCACATATTTATTTCGCGCGAGATGTTTAAGGTAAATGTAACAGTCTCTTTGATGTGTTCTTTCAGAGAACAGAGAGCGTTAATACTAAACGAAATCACTATACGAAAGAAAGCTCTTCTCGTAGAGTGTTTTCCTGATCAAGAGTTGCTAGACGAATTCTTGATTAGGAAAGACTCGGTACCTTCAAAAATGGATCTCCAATGGAAACAACCGGATATCGCTAAGATGATCGTAAGTTTCTCGATAGAAAACTGTATTCTAAGTATGTTAATCGATCATATCGAACTGATGAGTTCCTGTGCAATTAGGACTTTATGGAAAGACATTTAACTTGGGTGCCGCAGTACGCATTCGAAAAAGTATTTCCTTTATTAACGCGCTGGCAATTGCTGCATTTACCGAACGTTTCCCTCGACGATCGACTGTCGATGACCGATTTATTCTTGCCCGAAGCAATCAAGAAAATTCGAAACATAAGATCTGTCGCGAGCTACGAAGTCATTTGGAAGAACGATCATAGCGTTGTGGAGAGATTGCGAGAATGCATTTCGTACGAGGAAGAGGACAATGACAATGTCGACGCTCTGGTCGAGTTGACCACAATCGAACCTCAGACCATGGTGTTGAAATGCTATCCGGAATTGGTTGAAACGTTTGAAAACGCGAGAAGCATGAAAGTGAAAAAGCGACCTACTAAAAAGAGGGCAGAAAACGCGAATGCCGGGGACACGGAGAAAAATACAAAAGGAAGGAGAGGTAAGAAGAAAACTGTCAAGGATTCCAAAGACATCGAAAAGAACAGGAAGATCGATGAATTTATTTCGAAAGATCTTGCAGTCTCATTGGAGCAGTCTTTCGACCGAATGAGCATTACGCCGAAAAGATGTAAAAAAGGGAACCGGCCACAGAGAATGCAAAATGATAATAGCAATAGTGCAACGAAACGCGGTCCTCAGTTTGATAAGGTTTTAAGATTAGAGACAGTAAATTCGAAATTAAATGGAACGTTGGACAGAATGTTTAATGAACTTTCGCCGGATGATTTCGTCAGCGACAACGACGATCATGACTTGAATATGACGGAAATCATTGATAACATATGCAGCGGAAAAGGAGTGTTTAAGTTTGGTGGTACGTCCACGAGCGAAATCAATTTCGATATGGATAGTATTAGAGACTGTGATAAAATTGATAGTGAAATTAACACTGAAACGGAGTCTAACGAGTGTCGCGAAAATATTGCAAGTTGCGATCAGTCTATCGACGAATTCGCGAATATAACTGAATCTTACGTGCCGCTCAATCAAAGATTGTTAACGGTTGATTGTAAGGCCGGTAAAGTTTCAATAGACACGAGTAAAAGATTTAGTTTGGGATTTGATGATCTCATGAACGACACGGATCTATAAAATTAATAATTCGCTGTATGAGCATGTTTAACAAAAATACGATGTTTTTACAATGAATAGGATTTGCGATGAATATGATCAGTGGATATTTTAGCACGACAATGTCCCGATACACACTGCGAAGCTAATTAAAACATGGCTTCAAAGGCAAGAAGAAATAACTTGTTTGGCACGGCCGGCATTGTCGCCTGATTTAAATATCATAGAAAATGTCTGGGGATACTTAACCAGACGAGTATATATAAATAATCGTCAATTTAGTTTGCAAGAAGAGCTGACGATAGAATTCTACTGATTGTTCCATGTGCTCTCATGTGACTTTTTAAACCTAAGTCCACCTGTGACAAAGTACGATCCTCTACCTTTAATTTGACCCCTCAAAAGTTCCAAAATTCCTACGGGAATTTTGTCAAAGTTGGAGGTCGTGCCTTTTCCATGTTTCAACCCGGTCTAAGATTTATTTCTAAGACTAAGTGCCTCTATGAGATATATACACAATTGTACTTATGCATTTATGTCTCTACATCATTTTAAACATTCGTAGTTGAAATGGAGTATACAAGATACTCGATTCTCACTAATATGCTCAGATTCATGAGTTATCGATAACGTCGAACGCGAAACGAAATTGGTAATGAGGCTCTAGACTCTAGAGCCCTACGAACGTGTGACAGAAAAATGCACTGGGTGATTGGTCTATGTACATACTTTCTCTGTGCCGAAAATTTACTAGACTAACTTCATCCGTTTGTATTTAGATGGCGCGTCATGTGTGTGATGGCCGCAGTTGTTTACAGAATTTGATTCGAAGCGTTTAAAATGGGTGTGAAAGATCTTTGGAATATTCTGTCACCTTTATGCGAAAGAAAGCCGTTGTTTGAACTACAAGGGAAGACAGTAGCCATCGATCTGAGTTGTTGGGTTGTAGACAGCCAGACGGTCACTGACAATGCCGCTCAGCCAAAAATGTATCTCAGGTTTGTTGCCAACAATTTTTTCAGGTCATTTAAATTAGATTCCATTCTATTTAAGTTGAACAGTTCTGTACAGTGATACATCGATTACAGGAACTTGTATTTTCGAACAGCTTTCCTGCTTCTGCAAGGAATATCGCCTGTTTTTGTATTAGAGGGGAAAGCACCTTCTTTGAAGCACAACACTATTGCAAAAAGGAACGATGTTCGTAATGGACTCAGAGAAAGGAAAACCACGCGAAAGGGAGGAAGATCGCAATTCAATCGAATTCTGAAAGAGTGCAAAGAAATGCTTACGCACATGGGATTGGCATGCGTGCAAGGAGATGGAGAAGCTGAAGCAATGTGTGCTTACCTAAACCAGGATGGAGTACGTATGCATTTTTATGGACTGAGCTGGACAAGCGTTAGTAAATTCCAATACTGCTAAATACCTTTGAGGTACAGGTTCCCCTGTCACGCGTATGTAATTAGATACGCACATGGATGATGAACTTACACTAAGATATGTGCATTCAAATACACATGTATGTTTATAAAACAAACATACAATATACTTATAATTTAGCTATGGATCTTTATGCATTCATGGCATCCTAAAACTTGTCTAATATGAGGAAAAGTAAATTTTGATAAAAACTGCTGATATTTTTATTTTATATTATTATAATATAAGATATAAAATTATATTAAATAACATATGGAAATTATAATCTGTATAAAGATCATTAGTCTATTTATAATTTGCGTTCATGTGTATTCGGAACACAGTTTTTTACTTTGATACACATGTATTTTAATTTGATTTATTTTATCTTGCAGCTTGTCGATGGGTGCATAAGTCAAGACAGTGACTGTTTTTTGTATGGAGCAAAAGTTGTGTACAGAAACTTCTGTACAAGTGCTCAAGGGAACAGGGGTGGTACAGGAGGTGCCGTGGACGAGTACAGCCTAGAAAAGATAGAACGATTGCTAGATTTGGGCAGAAATAAAATGATAGCATTGGCTTTATTGTGTGGGTGCGATTATAATGATGGATTAAACGGAGTCGGCAAGGAAGCTGCTTTAAAACTGTTTAAAATTGTAGAGGATGAGGATATTCTTGAAAGGTATGCAAGATGGCTGAATATATGTAGCAAATTTTGACGTGTAACGGATGTTATCATTGCAGAATAAAAAGTTGGAGAACAGACGATAGTTTCGATCGAAAAGAAGCGGAACTACAAAATGTAAATCTTTGCACCTCCTGCGGTCATAGCGGTAAAGTACAGAAACATGCTAGATCAGGTTGTACAGATTGCGGTACTCTCATAAAGTGCAACGATTCTTATAAGTAAGCACATATTTATTTCGCGCGAGATGTTTAAGGTAAATGTAACAGTCTCTTTGATGTGTTCTTTCAGAGAACAGAGAGCGTTAATACTAAACGAAATCACTATACGAAAGAAAGCTCTTCTCGTAGAGTGTTTTCCTGATCAAGAGTTGCTAGACGAATTCTTGATTAGGAAAGACTCGGTACCTTCAAAAATGGATCTCCAATGGAAACAACCGGATATCGCTAAGATGATCGTAAGTTTCTCGATAGAAAACTGTATTCTAAGTATGTTAATCGATCATATCGAACTGATGAGTTCCTGTGCAATTAGGACTTTATGGAAAGACATTTAACTTGGGTGCCGCAGTACGCATTCGAAAAAGTATTTCCTTTATTAACGCGCTGGCAATTGCTGCATTTACCGAACGTTTCCCTCGACGATCGACTGTCGATGACCGATTTATTCTTGCCCGAAGCAATCAAGAAAATTCGAAACATAAGATCTGTCGCGAGCTACGAAGTCATTTGGAAGAACGATCATAGCGTTGTGGAGAGATTGCGAGAATGCATTTCGTACGAGGAAGAGGACAATGACAATGTCGACGCTCTGGTCGAGTTGACCACAATCGAACCTCAGACCATGGTGTTGAAATGCTATCCGGAATTGGTTGAAACGTTTGAAAACGCGAGAAGCATGAAAGTGAAAAAGCGACCTACTAAAAAGAGGGCAGAAAACGCGAATGCCGGGGACACGGAGAAAAATACAAAAGGAAGGAGAGGTAAGAAGAAAACTGTCAAGGATTCCAAAGACATCGAAAAGAACAGGAAGATCGATGAATTTATTTCGAAAGATCTTGCAGTCTCATTGGAGCAGTCTTTCGACCGAATGAGCATTACGCCGAAAAGATGTAAAAAAGGGAACCGGCCACAGAGAATGCAAAATGATAATAGCAATAGTGCAACGAAACGCGGTCCTCAGTTTGATAAGGTTTTAAGATTAGAGACAGTAAATTCGAAATTAAATGGAACGTTGGACAGAATGTTTAATGAACTTTCGCCGGATGATTTCGTCAGCGACAACGACGATCATGACTTGAATATGACGGAAATCATTGATAACATATGCAGCGGAAAAGGAGTGTTTAAGTTTGGTGGTACGTCCACGAGCGAAATCAATTTCGATATGGATAGTATTAGAGACTGTGATAAAATTGATAGTGAAATTAACACTGAAACGGAGTCTAACGAGTGTCGCGAAAATATTGCAAGTTGCGATCAGTCTATCGACGAATTCGCGAATATAACTGAATCTTACGTGCCGCTCAATCAAAGATTGTTAACGGTTGATTGTAAGGCCGGTAAAGTTTCAATAGACACGAGTAAAAGATTTAGTTTGGGATTTGATGATCTCATGAACGACACGGATCTATAAAATTAATAATTCGCTGTATGAGCATGTTTAACAAAAATACGATGTTTTTACAATGAATAGGATTTATTGTGCTGAAAACAATATTAAGTCATTCGTTGTTACGATGTATATCTAAACAATTGTTATAAACATATTATCTTTGTACAGAATATTGTATATAATTTTAAACGAATGTTTTTACTACTTTTACAATAAAAATGATGCAGGAACTAAACTTTTAATTTATACAAATCTATATTTACACGAATATCCAGATATTTTATACCTATGTATTTCTTTAATTACGATATACAGTGTGTTCTTTTTTCTTAAAATTTCGAGAAATGTAAGTGACAGACACAATGTGAATAATTTATTATGTTCTCCGATAAAACCATGCAAATTTCATTCCTAACGATTTTCACTCAAATTATTACTTTGAGTTATCGTAGCAGTTCCAGTTACGCAACTTCAAATAAGTGCAGTTGAAAGAACTTCTAAGCTAATGATTTCTAGATATTAAAAGTTTACTACTTTTTCTAAACAGCATTATGAGCTGCATCGACGTACCTTACTAAAAGTGTATGATTCCATTTAAAACAACAAGTTTAACCTAAGCATATCCTCTATGAACCTTCATTAAAAAAAACTACTTCCGTCAAATAACTCCATCCACGTTACAATTCAATTTTTATCTGAAACGTTTTTTACTAAAATCATTATTTATACAGTACTCGAAGTGTTTCCAGTTACGTGTTCCACTCTATATATGTAGTACTAGATCTTTAAATAGCCTTGAAATGAAGATTAAACTTAAAATTCGTATGTGAGGAGAACGCAGGGTTTGCAAGAGATACAAATTCTTATAAATCTATAAAAAATGTATAGTATTATTGTCTGTTTATCGAAAAATGATGTCTGTTCACCAAACTTCCGTGACATCAGATTCGTAACATTGGAGTGGTTTGAACAGGTTATACAACTTCAGGTATCTTTTTTGGAAAACAAACCATAAATAAGATTTTTTTTTGCAATAACCTGTAAATTTTGTGTATACCAGAAATTTTTTAATTTTCCCTTACAGCATGTGCGCTAATGCAAGCTGACGTTCCGCTATAATTTTTTTCCGAATTCATAACATTCGGTTGCTGATGGGGGATGGTGTGATTATGGGGCACGTCGGTGTTCATTTAATGCATGCAAATTTATAGCGCGTTACTTATTATCGCACATTGTCCACATTATAAATAAAAGGTTGATATATATGGTAGGTCGCAAGAGAATTCGACGCTTTTGTTGTGTGCTGCGACGCGAAAGGGTATATTTCACCGGAGCTACGAAAGTACATGATGTACTAGGAACAGGAATATGGTTTGCATTATACTATTCCCCTGGTTGCAGTTGTTTTACAACAATAGCGCCAAGTTAGATCATAATTTCAGGCTAGTATAAAAGCTACGACGATAAGACTTACGTTACACTCAAGAACACGTCATTCGCGACACTGGATTCCGGTCAAACTTTTTTCAGTTAGTCACTTAAACGCTATAGTTGTCGACAAACAAGACTGGGTCACCCTCTCGAGATATCTCACGAATAAATTTTTACCCCTTTCGTTCCTCAGACAAGATATTTCGAGGCTCATTGTTCATTCGTTCGTGACATATCTTGTCTATAGATACGAAAGGGCTGAGGCAGAAATTTCAAGGTTTTCTTGTTCAGCAACCTCTTTAGCTAGACCACACCCGTTATCCAAAATTTCCAAAGTTTCATAGACGATCTTTGGAGCTTGGAAGATTTATTGTGTATAAATAAAATTAAATTATAAGCTAAAATTTTACTCCTTCCAAGGGTTGAAGACCATACTGTACTTCTTGTAATGTAGGTTTTGGAAAAACTAATAATTACAAAAAAGCATACTTACTAACATTTAGTCAAACATGTTGTAAACTATTAATGCTGGAAGAACAGTTTAAACTAATGCATTTTTTACTAGAATCATGAAAATAGCTCCCATCATTTAGGCGTGAGAAATAACATTTGTTCGAATAAGTTTGAAACTGTTACAGCTTGAAGAACAGTTTAAGTGGCAAGCTTGTGCTATATATTTTACCAGACATCATGCATATTGAAGGGGTGAAGCCAACTTCCATAATTAAGGGTGAAAAATAATATTTAGTTGAATATAAAACTATTAGGGGAAGAAGAATAGTTAAGTGACAAACTTGTGTAATTTTTACTGGTCATCATGAACATTGGAGCGATGAAAACAGCCCCCATAATTGAGCGTGAAAAATAATATTTAGTCGACTATGTTGAACACTGTTAGATCTAGAAAACTAGCACAATTCGCAAACGCGTATTTTCACATTTTGCGCACACTGAACTGCATTTGACCGATTATTTAATTAATTATTGGAGCTAAGAGGAAAATCCACACGGCAATTTTATACATTTTTAATAAATTGTATAAACTCGTATAAAATTGTATAAATAAAACCCAGTCGCGTGAGCAAGTTCCAAAAAAGATTTTTGTAAATGATATGCCAATGAACAGAATTTTTCTGTTTTTTTTTTCCCATGAAATGTTAATTTATTTTCACCATTAATTTGTATCTGTTTAGAATTGGATTCTAATGTTCCAAGCCGAACGGGCTCGCCCTCCGACTTTCATTATGACTGTGCGACTCGTGGAGTTTAAATCGATCTTCATGGTTTTCCATTTGCTAGGAAGTATTGAAATACGGATTACCGCCAACGAGCGATACGGGAATCGTGCAATAAAGTGTACAATCTAAAAATAATATTACATTGGGATCCGTGTAAGGTTGATCGCTAATTGTTATTATCAAATTGTGACATATGCTCAATTGAAAGATGTTCATACATTGTAATATCATAGCATTACACTGACGATCAAAATTGTAGGATTAATAAATCTTGAGTGAGAAACTGTTGACGTTCAACCCGTCGTAACTTCGTGAACACAAAAACAAACTATCCGAGCTCATCCTAAGAAATGATGCTTGCACTTTCCACTTTCATAACTTACATTTCTTCCAGGATGTTTTAGGAAATGAGTGGAAAAGTTAAGATACTTTTACTTCCTTAACAATTTTATACAATTCGAAAGTGTCTCTGAAGAATGTAATTAATTTTTTCATTATTTAAAACACCATAGGCTTAAAGAGCCAAGTCTCCTGTTTACAACGAACCCATCAAAATAGATGTATGATTTTTTGTTCCCGTTTTATGACACTTTTCGTGAAAGTGCACAGCTGACATAATTAATCAACAATTTCCTTATTGACTGCGGATAAACGAATAATTTCAATTCCGACGGCAGCCATTTTTGAATCAGAAAGAGGGATCCGTGAGATGTTTCTTGATTCCCTCGAAGCCTCTCAAAAGTTCGGCTTACATTTCATGAAATGCAAGTCGTTTGAAAGTTATGCAAGCAGTCGAAAGTGTTCAGAAAACTTCCGTTCGTCTTTCGATGGTTTCGAGACATATGAAATTTTATGAAAATTAAATCTTCTAGTGTGCTTCACGGCAACGAGAATTGAAATATCCCGGAAAGGCAAACAGAACTTTAATTTTTTCGTAATAACTTCACGCTCAAAAAGCGGCACGTTAATATGAGATCTGGATCATTTATTACTTCATTATATTTTTAACGAGTGGCTTTCGATAACTTAACGAAGAAATCAAAGTATAACTGGACATCGTGTGTAGCCAGTTTATAAGTGGATATTAAAGCACGAATTATGATGCTTGATTAATGCCCGCTTCGCGACGGTTTTATGAAAAAATAAAGTTTCCACTGAAACTTCCGGGGAGCGGTGAATTTATGACAGAGATACGTTGAAAGTTTAAGGAACAGTCACCTTCAATTTGCAGTTAAACGAAGAGTAAAAAAGCTTTAGAACTTGGCTCAACGATGGAGGACTTTGCATTTCCGTGAATCACGTACACTACTCCGGACTTATCCTCTCGTTCGCAATAGCGATTGACGTATCATAAATCCACGACGTTGGTGCAAGTTACGAGCGTGCCTAACTGGGTTGAACACTTACATCTAGATCTTCATTTCCATAACGTACATACAACATACGGTGATTCAAATGTTTGAGACCTGTTGCGTGATACGCTCAAAATTTGATAAAAATGGAAAACGATGATTAAATTTCGTTAGAAGAAATAGGAAAGAATGATTAAAATTGAACAAAGAAATTGATGCTTCATGATACTTTTTTTCGTTAACAGTTAACCAAGGGGAACGTGCACTTTTGTGACAGTCAGTTGATGAAATCCATGAACTAAAATGTCTATGATTTGAATAAACATTAGTTTTGAACGAATGTTTCCATTACGATATTTGATTTTTAAGTGTAATATTTGGGAGTTGATTTCTAGAAAACGATTAAACCTGACAGCTTGAAACTCATGCATATTTGTACATATTTGAAATAATAGCACAAATTTTAATAAGACACTTTATTTAAAAAAACTGCCGAATCGAGTGAATAGATTATATTCGTTTTAGTCATCTGAAAGAAACATTGATTTTCTTATATGAGCAAAATGCCCGAAAATATCGTTCAAAATCAAAGCTAAATAATGGAGGATTTATTTAAAAATTCTTCGAAAGCAATTTCATTTGTGAAGCAACAAATTGCTATTACACGAGTTTGATTCAACACGAATTAAACAAAAATTCTTTCTCTTTTTACACGAGTTGTTTGATTCAACACTATCGATCCAGATTCTTAGAAAATAAATTACCTCGTAGTATACATTATATATTACACTTCTATTACATGTGCAATCTAATTATATCTTATTACAACATTTCTTAAATATTCTTAACATTCCTTGTACAGTAATTAAGGATATATTTTTTACATCCTTAATATTCGCCTACCGTTGCTTGTAGTAATCTCTTATACAGGTTGTCAAGAAATTATATGTCGTGATTCATTATAGCGTCATTCTATACCCTCCTCAGCAAGAAAAGTGCTGCAAAATTAAGTTTGACCTTGAATTTCAAGGGCACAAGGTCAACAATTTTTTTTTATTGGATCATATTCTACTCGTCACGCGGTTGAAAAATGCAAAACAAACCACGGGTTAAAACTCGATCGTTCTCTTAAAAATTATGAGAAAGTTTTTTCATTATCAAACTGATTTTATTTATATTTGTAGCATGCATCGAAAATATAACGCAGGGCTGCGAGCATTTCGAAGCTTCTCGAAATTAGGTTGTAGGCAACCACGCGGGGAAGCAACGCGAAGCGCAACGCGCAGTAACATCGGAGATCGCTTAACAACCCCGTTGTTGATTCCCGCGTTCGCGGATAGGAATGATTTGGTATAAATTGCAGGCTCACAGAAGCCACGGCCCTTTTTGCTATTCCGATAGAGAGAGGACGAGGTAAGACCATCGGCCGCTCTCGGTCGGCAAACTCGACTCCGGCAGGAGAGTACGGCGAGAATACCTGGACGCCTGCTGGAAGAACAGGAGAGTACGGGAGCCTGTTCCTGGCCGCTCGTTCGACAAGGACAGTTCGGAGATAATACCTGAACGCCTGTCGGACGAGAGAGGACAGAGCATATCCTGGACGCCCGAGTATTAGAGGACGGGAGAGAACAGGAGGATATTCCTGGCCGCGCGCTCGTTCGACAAGGACAGTTCGGAGATAATACCTGGACGCCTGTCGGACGAGAGAGGGCAGAGCATGTCCTGGACGCATGAGTATTAGAGGACGGGAGAGTACGGGAGGATATTCCTGGCCGCTCGTTCGACGAAGAGAGTTCGGTGATAATACCTGGACGCCTGTCGGACGAGAGAGGACAGAGTGTTGGAATACAACGATACCATGCGTCTTAGTATAAGTGCGTAGACTTAAGAGGAGGTTTTTTCCCAGAGACAGAAGGGCCCAGGCGAGGGCGTAAAGTTAGGACCGTCGTCAGTCCCGTTATAGCAGCTAGCCTGAGCGCATCTTGCAAAGTAGTTTTTCACATACAGCTATACAGTCGAACTATATTCGCAGTTTTATCACATTATTAATTATACATTAAATACAGAATACGTGGAAACACTGTCGTGGATTTATTTCATTCCCAACACAGAGCATATCCTAGACGCCCGAGTATTAGAGGACGGGAGAGAACAGGAGGATATTCCTGGCCGCGCTCGTTCGACAAGGACAGTTCGGGGATAATACCTGGACACTTGTCGGACGAGAGAGGACAGCGCATCTCCTGGACACCCGTGTATTAGAGAACGGGAGAGTACGGGAGAATATTCCTGGTCTTCCGTTCGGTATGGAGAGTTCGGCGATAATACCTGAACGCCAACCGAACGGGAGAGTACGGGAGAATATTCCTGGCCGCTCGTTCGGTATGGAGAGTTCGGCGATAATACCTGCACGCCAACCGAACGAGAGACTAGAGGGTGTACAAAAATTATATGTCACGACTACCATAGTGGGATTCTATGTCTCTGGATCGGTGCAGATCTGTTAAAAAAATGAGCCGCAAAATTATCCTCGACCCCTTTTCCAAGGTCAACATTTTTTTTATTTCATCGTACAGCACTCGTCGCGAGAATCTCAAAGAAACTATGGGTCTCAAGTCAACCATTCTCATAAAGAACGTCTTTAAAGTTTCGTAAACTATTTTATTTCACATGTCTAATTGGTTTACCAAGGTAGTATAAACGTGGAGGGGGGTGGGGGTGGGGGGGGGGGCGATTATACTTGAGAAAAGAAGTTGATAATATAGAATAATTTTTTTTCATTTGACGCCTCGTTTTTGAGATATTAGAGTGTGAAAATCCGTCAAGTTTGCGTACCTAGCGTTTGTAAGAAGTAGATCAGATAGATCATGAACAGACGCGAATTTTCAAACTCTAATATCTCGAGAACGAGGCGTCAAATGAAAAAAAGATTATTTTACATTTTAGACTTCTTTTCTCATGTAGAATCATCCCCTCCACGTTTATACAATCTTAGGACACCCAGTAGGCATGTGAAATAAAATAGTTTACGAAACTTCAAAGTCGTTTTTTATGAGAACGGTTGACTTGAGAGCCATGGTTTCTTTGAGACTTTTGTTCCTCGCGAGGAGTACTATACGATCAAATAAGGAAATATGTTGACCTTGAAAAAGGGGTCAAGGGCACTTTTGCGGACCATTTTTTTAATAGATCTCCACCGATCGAGAGACATGGAATCCCGCTATGGTAGACGTGACATACATATAATTCTTATACATCCTGTACAGAGTATCTCCTGGACGCCTGCGTAAAATAGAATCGCGGAAACGTGCGAGAGTATACGCGGAAATATACATAAGATAGCGTAAATCCTACAATTTCGAAAAAAACAACTCCTTGTCCGTTTACGTATTATCCTTTGTCTAACAAAATTTTTATGTAATTCCTATCTAATCCCGAATAAACCCTGTTCAGCAATTTCCCGAACCTTAATTTACAATGGCTACATATTATATTTTTATAATATTGTTGCGACTTTTCCCACTTCGCGTCGTCCGCCGCGGCATCGTTGATTTATCCACAAATTTTATTTATAAATATATCTACAACTGTAATAGTTTTTCACAAATGTATGAGTTTGAGTACATACATATGTATGTCCGGTCTGCTCGGCAGTTGAATCTCTCTCCTTCTCTGCTGTTTTCATGGCCAACCGTTCCTTGACACTCCCTCTCTTCAACTATTTCCTTAGCGGTTGTCCATCGCGGCATACCGCAACTTCTCAATATTCACGCCACAGTAGCAATATATTGCTATCGATGAAGCAGGTGAAATATGTCGAGAATAAAATTGAGAATGATTGAATTTTGACCCATGGTACCTTTTGTACATTTTATCGTCGTAACTAGTACGATACGATGCAATAAAAACCTGTTGACTTTTTGACCTTGAAATCCAATGACAAGGTTAATTTTTCGGCACCTTTTTTACATCAATTTTCATCAAATCGAGGGTGTAGATTACGTCATGATAGCCACGATTATCATTAGGACAATCTGTGGAGTTAATCATCGCAATAGAATACTATGTAACATTCACTAAATGTTCTAGGCTTGAAATATCAGAAGAAACTTTTTCAATAGGTTTTATCGTTGGAAAGTATGGTGTTAGGAATATTAATGTAGAAGCTTCTATTGTCCAAAACCAACTTCACTTTTACCAGATTATCTACATTCAATTTTTGTAAGCTACTAAGAAATCCACAGGAAATTCTTAAAGTAGCCGTAAATTGGTTGTCGTCCGAATGCAAATCGGTAGGAGGCGCATAACTATTCGAGCAACTGCAAACAAAAACACAACGAAATGGTACTACGTTATTTCGGTCTCGAGTCACTCACCGGGTGAGTGATTTGGAAGTAGTTTTCACCAAGAACTAATTTGATTACAGCAACGCCTCTAGACAATCTCCTCCGAAAGAAAATTATAGAGTCAAATCGTAAATAATTTCTACTCATGTGATGCAAAAACGGACAATGAAAAGACGAAAAATTCAAGGTAGGAAAAAATGACTAGTATTACGGAGGGCAGGAACATCGGTATATACTTAGTAAATACCCACAAAAACATCTTTACAATCTCAATTGTATAGTAAAGAACCTGAAATCCGTCAATTTGACATTGGTCTAGTGTTAGTATAAATTAGGGTAGTCCTCATTTTTCGAATTTCTTTTTCGTTTTGGTCTTTCTCTCTTAAATTGTGAGATTTAAAAAATATTTGGGTGGTATTTTTATCATCCATGTTGAAAGGGTGAAAACAGCCCTTAAAGTTAATGACCACCCTAATATACACTGTATCTATCGTGCAACAACAAACAAAGAACGTCTCTAGGCGATCTCAAGAAAATTATAGAGTCAAATTGTAAATAATTTCTAGTCTCGTGGTGCAAAAACGGACAAAGAATAGACGCGAAATTCAAGACTGGAAAAAATCGCGAGTATCGTGGCGAGTTAGTACATTGTTGGTGCTCATTTTCTCGGCACGATGCGCGAACCAATGAATGGCCGACCCCTATCGCATCGATGCAAAGATTGGTTACGTGTCCGATAAGACTGTGATTTCATAGACGTCCGGGCATTCGTGGTTGCAACTGTTCACTGGGTGCATTCTCTACACGTAACTTACACCCCTACGCACACCGTTCCACACGTGCACACGTGCAGACACACACACACACACACACACATATATGCTCACATATATGCACGCACACAAATGAACAAGCTGGCATAGACAGTCTACGCGTGCACAGTGTCATCTGTATTAGAACAGGGACGTCGAGGGAGAGAGGGTCGATGGGGATGGTTACTGGGATTTTCAGTACGCGCGCGATCGCCGTGCCGAAAACACGGCTGCACCGGCGCGCATTCGGGGATGCATCTCGATGGTGTGCGGACGCGATCGTCTCTTATGTGCGTTTCCTCGGGAAAAAGGAAATTGCGACGAATTTCTGGCAAGAAAAGTGCTACAACATCGTAAAAACGAGATCCGTCTCGGTGGCTTTCGTGTCTGAAATAAGAGGAACGATGGAACACGCGTGTCGACAACAACATAACATTCCTGTGCGCATCCACTAAGACAAGGTGAAGTTGATAGTAATTCGCACACCGTTTCACCGATCGTATAATCGCTTTTCCGCGCGGTTAAACGCGACGCTGCCGTATTACGGACCACTTGCTTAATTAGTGCGGGACAATGGTATCGCAGGACGAGTATAAATCAGTTTCGGGGCACGAGTCGCCGTGAACAGAAATCGGAGGCGATACTACTTTTCTAGCGCCGAAATTATGCGCGGCAGTTGAGTGTGTGCTCGAAAAATCAGCAACCTCGTCGAAAGGAATAGCAAACAGAGAAACCCACGGGCCCATGGGATCAGGTACGTACGCGTGGACGGTGTGCGCGAAGAAATTCGCGAATAAGATCAAAGTGAGCTCGAGTTACTTGTTTGTCGCTCCACTTTTCGGTCACCCGCCGAGTTTTCGGGATTTTTCGACTTTTTTTTTGGTCGTTGACATGGTAGGAACATGCTCGAGACTGTTCTTGCTGGGTAACATTATGTCCCCGGTAAAGCCGACAAACGTATGTGGATCTCGTACCTCGAGTTTTACCGATGTTTGTGTGTGGAAATCTGCGATCGATACGTTTTTGTTTTCTTTTCATCTAAGCTCTTCAGACCCTTAAATGGGAACATTTCGCTTTACAAATAAGGAGTTACTACACAACATGAGAATTATTAGAAATTGATAGTATCAGTACTACATGAATTAAATAGACAGCTTATACAGTCTTTACATAACAAATGGATACACGTATAAGTCTTAACATTAGGTTCCGCTGTAAACATGTCCAAATTTAGTGGTAGTTATGCCTTTGTATGTTACACAAGTTGCATTGCCAGATTACGTGATTTAAAGTATCGTTATTTTGATTGCAGATCGATACGTTTTAACCCTATGCTACGGTTTATTTTATAGTTATAAGGGTTCGAATTTCTTTATTTCCTAGAAGAAAAATAAAATTGATACCTACTGGTTGCCTATGTATTTTACTTTGTTTATCGTCGCGTCAACTGCTGCTGTTATTAGCGACAGGTGTGAAACAGTGAGATTTTTGGTACGGTAATCGGTGATTGTACGATGTGTGTGTGTGTGTGTGTGTGTATGAAAGTGTGTGTGAAGAACCTACAATTTTAGTATTTTATAATGGCTGTATATTGACAACAACGAAATAGAATTTTATTCCGGTTTCAAAGAAATTAGAAACAGAGATATTTAGTAGACTTTGTACGAAACTTCTATCACGAGCCTGATCCGATGTTACAGTGGAAGGGCTTAATCTCTGGATTCAAAGAAGCTTGCTTTATGCGAATATACTTTAACTACATGCGGGTATTCTTGCGAATTTCACGATATTTCCGGTCATGCACCGTACGATCGCACGATCGAATCAATTGTTGTGCACTTTTGTACATCGCGATCGAAAAATTGTTCAAAGAGATTATGTATCTTCTGCGGTAGTAACTGTACAGTATTTTAAACAAGTTTTTGGTATACTTTTATTGTAGATTTACTGCTACGTGAAATACATAGAGTGATCAAATTCGAAACTTGAAGTTTGGTAACAAATGGAATTAACCTATTGCACTACGATTTATTTTACGATTGCAATGATTAAAATTTCATTGTGGTTCATAATCTACTAGGAAAGAAAGAAAATTTATTTTTGTCGTGTAGCTACGTGTTATTCAATGGCTAAATACTGACTACAATAAAATAGAATTATATTTCTATTTAAGGGGAATTAATAATATACGTATTTAACAGATTTTGTTCGCACTCTTCATCACGAGCCTAACTCGATATTGTAATACAAAGGGTTAATATTGTACTTATGATAATACCTCTTTTATTACAGAACATATTGCTATTTTTTAACGGCATACGACGATGATTTTGCATTATTTGAAAATGAAAAAACTGCTGCAATAAGGAGGCAGAGCCATTTTTGAGTAATTTGAGTAAAACAAATGAAAGGCAATTAATAATAAAGTACTATCTCGAATGTGCTATGAATTTGGTGTCGCATTAATACATTTGTACATTGAGTATGAAAGTTATACCTTTTTTAATCTTCCAATTCATGCAATGTAAATATTGAGCTGCTTGCAACAACTTTCGTGTCAAAGTAGAAGAAAAATAGTAATCACTCATAAAACAAATTTAAAAGGGAGTATACTTTATTTGAATCATTACTACAAAGAGTAATATCTGTAGAAATACAGACAGGTGTTATCTTTCTGCTATTTCTTCGTCTGATCAAATTAATGTGATCATCCACTGTATGTATGTTTATACAAGATTTTTAAACAATTTTTTAATCGCGTTATACAGAAGTATACGGTACATCTTTGGATTTTTCGATTTTGTGCAAATTCCTTGAACTCGTAGATCGAGTTATATTTATTGGAAATACATATATCATTATACAGTGTAGAGTTAGATACAGCATAGTTTGAAGTATTCATGATCGAAACTTGATTGCTGCTTTATGCTAAACCTACTAGCGATGGTCAAATGACCGGTTTAGGTTTTTTTTGCAATTGTTGAAATTACAAAGATGCATTCATGAGAAATAATTAAATATGTTTTTTTAGAGAATTATTTTTAAACGGAAATCTGTAATACACACTTCCAGTGTTTGATTCATTTAGTGGTAAAAATATAGTTGAACACTGAGAAATTCTGCTACTGTAACTTCTACAAAACTCCTTTCTTTGATAATCAGTGTTTTAATCCATTTGCTACGTACAAAGCACGAACACGATATTATTATTCACAGAGGCTACTGTGGCTCATGTGTCCCCCCTTTGATAATGTTTTAAACTACTAAAAATTTTTGAATATACATTTTCAATTATTTCTTTGTAAGGGTTCTCGTATTAAAGCTATTTTATTCATCTTTTCAAACTCAAACGACACAAAAGATACGTCTCCAATATTGGTAAGTATCGTATTAAAAACGTATTAAAATTGTCCATTGTTCGTTAGACTTCGTCTGGTAGGTTTCGCAATAAACGAACTATACGTTCAAATATGTTCAAATATCATTTAAAACTTCCGAGTCATTGTTTTAACGTATCCACAATTAATTTTGAAGTGTAAATTGGGACTTCAATTTGAAAACTTTCCGGCCCTTTAACTGGGAAAGTTTCGCAAACATTTCTTCTGCGATCCGATTCTGCAGACCCTGTAGAATATAATGGTGTACAGGGTGTCCCCAACTTATTCTTAGACGGCCCAACTGCGAGGACTTAATCAACACCGCAGAAGAAGAAAAAAGTCTTATATAAAGTTTGTCAGAAAAAGCTTTGCTGCAGAATTATGAACAAATGTGTGCCTCCTAGAAGTTAGCCCCCCACTTGTTGAAATAAATAATTTCGACAGTTGTGCTGAGTTGTGCTAAGTTTGTGCTACATTGTTCTCGAATATTATAACAATAATATAAACAATAAGCTTAAAAATTGAGAAAAACGATTTTTTTTAGTAGCCCCCCACTTTTGGTTTTTTCAATTTTCTCAATTGTGCTAAGTTGTGCTAGGTTGTGCTAAGATTGTGCTCGAATATTATAACAATAATATAAAGAATAAGACCAAAAATTGAGAAAAACGATTTTGTAGTAGCCCACCACTTTTCGATTTTTTCAATTTTCTTAATTGTGCTATGTTGTGCTACGTTGTCCTAAGATTGTGCTAAAGTATTACTTTATAAAAATAATAAATAAAGAAATTAAGGTAAATAATCGTTTTGGACATGCAATTAACGTTTAAGATAGTAACAGTTATTCAAACAGCATATAATCATATATCTGAATTGTGCTAGTCTAGCACAAGTCATCACAAGTTTCCTTTTTGGCCAGCACAACGATATAAAGGGCACTTTACTCTTGCTCGCGGCCCTTCGCGGTGGACACTGTATTATAATTTGACTTTCTGGTCATCCGACAAACATAATATTGCATATCTGAGTTGTGCTAGAATAGCACAATTCAGATATATGATTATATGCTGTTTGGATAACTGTTACTATCTTAAACGTTAATTGCATGTCCAAAACGATTATTTACCTTAATTTCTTTATTTATTATTTTTATAAAGTAATACTTTAGCACAATCTTAGGACAACCTAGCACAACTTAGCACAATTGAGAAAATTGAAAAAAACGAAAAGTGGGGGGCTACTAAAAAAATCGTTTTTCTCAATTTTTAGGCTTATTGTTTATATTATTGTTATAATATTCGAGAACAATGTAGCACAAACTTAGCACAACTCAGCACAACTGTTGAAATTATTTATTTCAACAAGTGGGGGGCTAACTTCTAGGAAGCGCGGTGTATATTAGTGTATACGTGAATTGAGTAACTGCGTATTTTCCATCACAGCACACGAGATCGACGGCGTTTATCTGGTCTGCATAGATTAGATACTTTTCATCATGTAGTGACATGTTATTTCCGTGTCAGTCGTAAATAACAATTAAGTCGCAAATAATTAAAGTAGTTATTCATTTCACGAGTTGGTATTGGGGGTGTTGTTATATGGAGTGGAACTGTGGGGATGTAATGAGAAAGAGGAGGTGGAACGTGTACAAATAAAGTATATAAAATGGACCTTGGGGATGGATTGTCAAACGCCAAACTATCTGGTACTAGAAGAGACAAAGAGGGAGAAAATAAGAATCGGAGCGGGCTAAAGAGCGTTAAGATTCGAGGAAAGCCTGAGGGATGGAGGAGAAAAGAAAATTGTAATGGAATGTTTAAGGGAGAAAGAACGGGACAGAATAGAAACCAGAAGCTCAAAGGAAAGGCAGGAGTATTTAAAGAGAAGCGGACTTAGCCAAGACGGTGTGGAACAAATGAGAAGGGAAGGAGTAGGAGGGGACGTGGGAGAGAAATTTAAATCAAAAGATGTAGAGGTACAACAACAGGATCGACGTATAACCCCAGGTACAGACACATCAGAGTGACAGGACTACCGGAATATCTTAAAAAAAAAAGAGGAACCAGAGGGGAGTCAAGGGCAGATGGCAAGAGCGAGACGCGGAAATTTGGAAAGGTGGAACAGATATTGGGGAGAGGAAGAAGGAAGTACTTGTGATCTGTGTGGGGATAAGTTTGGTACGTTGAACATCTGGTAAGTGACTGCAGGGAAGTCGAAAGGTGGATAAGGATAGAGGAAATAGTGAGCGGGAGAAAGGATGAGAAGGTGGACAATTGGTGTCTGGAGGAATCTGAAGAAGGAAAAAAACAGAAATATGAGAGAGTTAACGCAAGGAAGGGACAGGGGAATAGAAAATCCAAAGAGTAATATAGTAAAGGGCGCAATAGATACGGTAGACAGGGTAGATAGGACAGGAAAATTAATTAGGAATAGATGAAGTAAGGAAGGAGAGGAAGTAAATGGGAACGAGGGAATTTGTGAGAGACTGTGATTAAATTAAGTGAGATTTTATGTAAAGCCAAGTCCGATTCTTATTCTTAGCCGCGGGGCTGAATTAAATAAAATATTATTATTCATTTCACGTTTAATAAAGCGTTTCCTGACAAAGTTTATACAGGGTGTATCTTCTAACTGGACAAAGTTATAACTTGCTTGTTATTAAAGATAGAAAAAAAATATTTTACTGTATATTTTTTTACTCTATAAAGCTATTTTATTTTGCATGAGAAATGTTTTGCATCATCGTCACAAGTTGTATCGTCCTGTTATGCGATTCTTTAAGAAAGTGCATCAGTGAAGTTACAAAGTGCAATTTCACTCTTTTTTTAAATGTTATTCCATGATTTTTGTTTACACGAATCGATTCCTCGTATTATTCTGAGTAAAAGAGTATTAGGTTACAATTGTGAAAAACATAATATTGTTCGAAATATTTACTTTTTTACAGTATCTATGTGGTCACATGTTTTCTATCTTCAATAACAACCGAGTTATACTCCCTGTATAACATTGTTTTCATTTTCTTAGGTGTAGATTAAGCCCCCAAAGTTTGGCCGTCTAACAAGGAGAAGACGCGGCCATGGGGTCTCAGATTTTCTCGAAACTTTGCATATTGATAGATTTCGTTCTCCTGTTTATGAAAATGTAGCATTATAGACGACGATACTCAACAACTTTTGAGATACGTTAAGAATGATGAATTTAGTGTTTCTCTCATATTATGTTCCTTTTCAATAAAATTTGTATATTTTGTTTCCTATAGATATTATGGGTATATTCTTCATGTGCAAAATACAATTAATTAAAATAGATAAACTGAATAGAAAAAAAGAGAAAAAAATGGAAAAAAATGGAAAAAAAGGAAAAAGGGATTTGAACACTAGCCTTCCCGGTAATGTTTTTTGTTTGTAAAAGTCGGTTTATTATTTCACATGTTTACAACCTTCCTGGTAATGAATCTAATACGTTACCATCGCGCCGTTTGGCACTTGACAAAAACTTCAACCAAAACTGTACTTAACGGCTTAACGGGTATTATGAAATTTAAATTGTAAATATCCCATAAATTATTGAGTATCGACGCCTATAATGCTATATTTTCATAAAGGAAATCTACCAGTATGCAAAGTTTCGACAAAATCTAAGACCCGATGACCGCGTCTTCTCCTTGTAAGTAAGGACACCCTGTATCAGTGTCGGTTTAACACCTTTAGGGGCCCTAAGCACCTTGAAGATTTTGAGGGCTCTTTATACACGATCATTTCAACGTAATACAGGGTGGACCTGTATGACTTCTTAGACCATTTTGATAATTTCACTAAAAAGTGTTTTTTAGTTAGAGTTTTGCTCGCTTACTATTGATTTTCATCTTTCCACTATTCTTTTGTTCCTTTCACTCGCACACACATGCATAAGACCACTTTGCAATATTATTATTATGTGAAAGATGTAATATTCAGAAAATTTCTATTGTGCCCCCTTCTCCTGAGGCCTTAAGCACGTGCTTATTTTGCTTATTAGTTAATCCAGCACTGCCCTATACATTTTTATAAGAGTATGTGCCTGTAAACATTGTTGCGAATTCCGATAGCACTGCGTTTCGCAGCATTTTTTTAATGGACCTTCATTTACACTACTATACAATTATATTTGTTGGTATATCGATTAACGATCTGCTACGTTTGGCGGTCAAATATCGAATTGTCAGCTATCAGTTGTTTAACTGTTTCCTGACAACCCCTTTCTCTCTAACTCTAACTGTTTCTTTAGTGGTTGTCCACCGCAGGGCAGTATTGCATTACGGCGACTTTGCTTTGAACACGCCGTCGCAACAATATGTTCAAATAATGTTGGAAACTACCATGGCCTGTGAAGCTATTGTACGCTCGAGGTATTTCCTATCTTACTGAATTCTTTCAATTTTATTATGTCGACTATTTAATAAAATGCTGGTATCCGGCATAAAGGGGGTTTCTCGTGTAACGGTAGTGAAAACAAGTGATTTTCATGAAATTCTTTTAGAATTACTATTGGACATATACGACTTGGCGACGTAAACAGATATTCTTGAAGTACAAGTATCTTTTTTTTTGTTAAATTCTTATTATTGTTTATTGTATAATATACAAGGCTTCTTCACAGCTTCGGCAGTGCAAGCATTGTTGGCGTGCAATGTAGCGTCTATCATAGTAATCAAAACACAAAGAGTGAGCAATTTTCTTAATGTTAGATACTTCATGCTGGTAATTAACCTATTTTAATAAAAAAAAATGAAAAGTTGGAAAAGGTCTAGGGTCGAAATTGTTATATTGTCAAGAAAATATAAATTTTAGGTCCAATCCCTAAAGGAACATGTAAAGAAATGAATGAGCTTCGTCTGAAGTTGTTTACTTTACTAGTTTTTTTAATTATCCTACACGCCAGTTGAAAAAACATAGATAAGAATATAACTAAAAAAAACACTTGTACTTCAAGACTATCTGTTTATGTATGTATATTCCTAAAAATCCTGTATGTCCATAGTTATTCTGAAAAAGATTCTTAAAAATCACTTGTTTTCGCTGCCGTTACACGAAAAGTTAATATCAAGTGGTTTTTCTTTGTTATGGCCTTGGTACACTCTGCAAGAAGGCTGTGAAAAATGTTTTTTACAACCATCTTTCCAGGAAAATTCTCAAACGAGACTTCCGGTGCTGTAAACTTCTAATAATCGCTCGTCTGCGTTTTTGCACATTGTATCGGAAAATACTGTTTGACATGGTTCTAAGAAAATCCCGCGTGCTTTATGTGGACAAAAGCTTCGGTTAAGTTTCGCTAACAAGTGCGCCGCAACAAAGAGTAATTATTGAGTCAGCATTAAGGGGCATTTCCGCCTGTATAATTCGCGGGTTATAATCATCTTTCGATGGGAGCTCTGACACACAGGACAAGGTCGCTGGAATAAGAAAAGATAAAACAATATTCCCGGTGTGGTCAGGCATGTCTGCCGTATAGTCCTCGGCAATAAGTATTCATGAAGAGTTTAACGGCGCAGTATAATGCGTTGTCTTCTGGCGCGGTGCCAGGCGGCACTCGGTGAAATTGCGCTGATAAGAGAAATCTCGCCGTTATCAAGACGTACCAATGTCCCTGAACGAGAGAAGACACTTTCGCCCCGGGAATCACGTGACGAAAACTCGTGGCCATTGTTATCTGCCGCGACCGTTCGCAGATTTTTGGAAAAAGGATACCCGGTTGCTGTTACCGTTACCGAGGATAACTGGTAATGGCCGATTCACCGCAGCACCGCAATTTTTTCTTATCCGCAACTGTCGCCCGCAAGTACGCTGCCTCGGCGACAACGACTGCTATTCAATTCTACTTGATCCTCCTTCGTTTTTTACCGATGGAGTGTAACGAGGGACGATTTCCTTGGGATCTTGACACTCTAGCTACCTGGTTGTGTTGCCTATACAGGGTGAGTCCGAAGAAACAGAACACCTAAACATCTCCGTTACTTTTCGTTGTACAAAAAAACTTCTTAGGACAAAGTTACACTGTTTGAAGGGCCACATGTAACGGTGTAAGGAAAAAAAATTTTCAAGGTCATTTTTTTATGAGATTTTAAGGTCATCGATGTTTTTTTAAATGGAATGATGGATCTTCGTTAACGTAATATTGTAGCTGACAAAATAAGGAATTCATCCATGTAACACAATATGACCTACAAATGACCTTCAACCAAGAAAAATGGAATAAATAAAATTCAACGTGTAAGATTCATTTGCTTTATTTCTGTTACGCAAAATGTTCAAAAATATTCCCTTGAGCATCTATACATTCATTTAGCCGTGAAGTTACAGAACGTACTGCTGTGTAATTAATTTCTGAGGGAATCAAGGGGTGTAAGATCTGGTGAGCGAGCTGGCCATAATACGGGGCCGTTACGTCCAATCCAACGATTTGGAAACTTGTTATTCAAGAATTGTGTTACGACACGGAAAGAATGGGCTGGACATCCGTCATGTTGAACTTCACTGCTAAAAGAATGCTCAAGGGAATATTTTTGAACATTTTGCGTAACAGAAATAAAGCAAATGAATCTTACACGTTGAATTTTAATTATTCCATTTTTCTGGGTTGAAGGTCATTTGTAGGTCATATTGTGTTACATGGACGAATTCGTTATTTTGTCAGCTACAACATTACGTTAACGAAGATATATCATTCCATTTAAAAAAACATCGATGACCTTGAAATCTCATTAAAAAATGCCTTTGAAATTTTTTCCCTTACACCGTTACATGTGGCCCTCCAAATAGTGTAACTTTGACGTAAGAAGTTTTTTTGTTCAACGAAAAGTAACGGAGATATTTAGGTATTTTGATTTTTCGTACTCACCCTGTATATAGTGTTGTGAATAATTACAGATTCAAAGTAATCTCTGCAAATTTCTCTCAATATAAAGATTAAAAATTGCTTTTCCCGGTCCTGTATATCAATAAAATGTCGTTAATTATTTACCATAAAACCATTCCGTTCTTGTGTGAGTAATTATGGGTTTAAGTGTTCGATTATTTATAACACATATTATTAATTGTTCTTGATTACAGTTAATAATCTACTTTCTATTATCGTGTTTATATTAGTTTATTAGACATTGTTCTAAGGCCGGCGTCACATTTTTCATTCAATGTTCAATAACTTCGCCACAAAAGTCGTATAACGATCATCGAGTAGTCAGTTCTGTGGGTGAAACTTCAATTGTTAAATTTATGTTAGTTTTATTCATTAAAAACATTTTTTAACGTCTTTATAAACGTCTGAATGCGCAAAATTTTGGAAACAAAAAGTATGTTCAACGTAAAAATGCGTTGTTGAGAAAAACGAACGTTGGATTTCGAAAGTAAAAGGTTTAAGCTTTAAGATGAGATACGAACGTACATTCTATGTCGATTTTTCATGCAGTTACAACATTTTGGATATAGGCTATTTTTGAACGAAAATTTAGTGATCCTTTCATTTTGCACAATAAGAATAATTATAGGTTCAAAGTAATTTCTCGTCATACAAGGATGATTTATTGAAGATACTTATTTTTTACAACTCTAAGTCAAAGTGCATTCTAAGAGTTGTAAAAAATAAGTATCTTCAATAAATCATCCTTATATTTAGAGAAATATGCAGAAAGCACCATGAAACGATAAATATTCACAGCACTGTACATTGACTCACACAAAGATTTAGGCATTTTTAAAAACGCGATAACTTTTTAAATATTAGACCCTACGACTTGGGTTTGTCTTTTTTTGAGAAGTTAGAATAATTAGTTGATTACGTGACGTGAAAAAAAATTTAGAAAAAATTGCAATTGGTTGGAATTGTAGAGAAAATACTAAAAGCATTTAAAAACTTTTTTATGTGGGTCTATATACGGTGGCTTACAAAAGTATTCGCTCGCCTTTTAAATCAGAATAACTTTCTTAAAATTTGACCAAACCACATGACTTTTTTTGAGCAATTAGAAGCACTGATTTAGTAAATCACGTGCAAAAAAGATTTTGAAAAATTGCAATTAGTAGGGATTACATGAAGAGATAAAAATGGCACTTTTTGAAACTTCTTTATTTCAGCCCATAATGAAAATTTAAAATATGCCTTTTGTATCCTATAAATATAAATATGCCTATTTTAAATCGGTCGAAGCAGAAAAAACGACGCGTATCGAAAGATGTAAGAAACTATGGATTTTAAGCAGAAACTGACCAAAAGTCATGAAAAACTACGATTTATCACCACTGTCAACCGCTTGTAGCTCATATGTTCGTTAACTGATTTCGATGAAATTTTCAGCATATGTGTAAATAACATAGATCTACAAAACGCATATTTTGAATTTTCATTACGGGCTGAAATAATAAAGTTTTAAAAAGTGCCATTTTTATCTCTTCATGTAATTCCTACTAATTGCAATTTTTTCAAAATCTTTTTTGCACGTGATTTACTAAATCAATGCTTCTAATTGCTCAAAAAAAGTCAAGTGGTTTGGTCAAATTTTAAGAAAGTTATTCTGACTTAAAGGGCGTGCGATACTTTTGCGAGCCACTGTAGTAAATTTACAAAATACGTTTTGTAGATCTGCGTCAATTGATACATATTCTGAAAATTTGCTTGTTGAAATTCGAAGTTTGAAACTTAGCACTTTTCCATGATGTACTAAATGGATGTATTGAGATAAAACATCGCTTCGGAAAAATCGCTGATGTTTAAACTGATGAAAACCGCAATTATTTTTACACGAATCTATAATTATAGATACGGTGAACGCTTTTAATAGGAAACACGGGTAATAGTATGTATTATTCGAGTACTGATATCGTTTCCGCACAGAACGGGCTCGACGTGTACGAGCACTTAAGTGGAACATTGTTCGTAGTAATTATATGTTTGGTTTATCTTAGCAACATTTTAGAACCTATTCCGTGAATATCGGAAGCAAGCGCAGGATGAAATTTTAAAATTTAATTTTCTCTTTGTTCATAAATGGATACGATGCATGTTTTTAATTGGAATCGCGGATAATGTAATAATTTTCGCCTAAAACGGGGTAGTACCTAAGAGGAATATTATTCATCGTAATTAATATCTTCGGTTATCTTAGTAATTTTGTAGGATCTATTTCGTGAACATCAGAGACAAATGTTGGATGAATTTTTCAAATTTCATTTTCTCATTATGCATAAATATTACAATTAATTAACTGTGACAGCCACAAACTAATTTTTACACCGAATTGTATTTCGTTTATTCAATCGGATTTTTAAGTAACTTCATGCAATTTAATGCAAAGGAAAGATCTAAAAGATGTGTATAATTTTATAATATATTTCAAAGAACCTTATGTGGTTTTTAAATTCTACGTTCTACATGTCGTTTTGTTAATTATATGAAAACTCAGGTTTTGCAAAGTTAATTATTTATTTTTCTATTACGTTGCTGTTAGGGTTTACAATACCGGAGCAAAAATACAATACCGGTACTCGGTATTTGTTTAAATGTTGTACCGGAATATCGGTATTAATACCGGTGTTAAGAATTTTCAAGAAGGTACAAAAACACAGTTGTTTAATAGAAAGAAACATTAACTAATTTATTAACTACATATTTTTGAAATGTGATTGTAAAAAACATAATGCATCTGTTGAACTGTCCTTAAGCCTGGAACGTATTTTTCTGCAAAAATTATCTGCAGTTGAAAATGCTCTTTTCGCATCCACGCTGGTTACTGGTACTGTTAATAATAAGCGATATACTTTCTCTAAATATTTGCCTCGATGCCCTTCATCTTCTAACAACAAGGTCTCTCGTCTGACCGTTTTGGATAAACCTATTTTTTGTATTATTGTTCGTGGAAATTTTTTTATTTATAGCTAATTGTAATTTCTTCTCAAGAGACAATTCTTTTTCGATATTAACATCAACATCATCTTCAACGAATTCTTCTGGATAGGTTTGTGTTTGCTTTTCATAATGTTTTTTGTGGAAATTGACGACGAACTTAATTAAATTTGACCTTGTTAGATTCTTTTCTTCCTTTTAGTTTTCTTTTTTAAAGAAGTTATAATTATGTAAATATCTTAAAATATCTTCTAGTTCACTATGCCTTTTCTGCATACGAATTTTCAATGCACTGTATAATTCCTCAGACAGTGGCGTGTCCTGATCATTAAGTGATTGCAATATAAAATTTATTGTTGCATTCGCTGCTAATAAGTTGGAATCCTTCCGACATAATGCTTCCACAGCCAGCTTTATTGGAAGCAGAGCTGATACAGTTTTTGATATTAAATCGAATTCACTGTTGGAAAAATTAATTTGTAAATTTCAAAGAAGAGCAGATGCCCCAAAAAATATTTATTATTTATAGCTAATACCGAAAATACTGGTATTTTACCATAGCAAATACCGGTTTCACGAAATTACAAAATAGCACGAAATATCGGTATTCGGTATACCGGTGTACCGGTATTGCAATCCCTATATAGTTGCTGTTTTACCATGATGTCAATTTGACATCAAGGGACGAATTAAGATGGGAAAACCAGGGATGAGGGATGAAATGCGTAATATGGTTCTTTGATAAATATTTGACACGTTTTGCTTTTCATCTGCAAGGATCCATGTTTGGGAAATGAAAATGCCATCAAATTTGAGAAATTAGATGATAATATATTTCTTTCAAGATTCTGGAACATTTTACACTAAAAATAAATATTGTTTAATTTCTCTTAAGGCTCGAATCGATAATGAATATACAAGCGATCAGATTGTCTAAATTGGTTAATTATAATTATTACTTACAATTAAAATTAGGCATTTTTTGAATGTATTACAGGGTAATCAGACGATGCAGAGCTCAAAATTGTTCTGCAATGTATTCGTATATGATTCAATATTATAATCGAATATCGACTAATCGAATAATTAAATGTCGGACATCAAGCATTCAAGAATTCCATAAAATCAAAATAACTAACGAAACCAGAACTGGCAAGCCGAAGTGTGTTATAATGATGGCTACTTTAATCCTTTCGCAATTTTTATATCAAAAATTAAAATAAATTTCTAAATTTGGTCAAAGAAATTGCTTCGTTAATGCTACTCATTGTAGGTAACGTTGGCTTCTGCGTATTAAATTTCCAATAACGATTTACTGTGTTCAATGCCTAGTTGAAAATAAACTGTAACCCCGATAGGAATCGCCACCAGTGTTGTAATATTCCATGTTGTAATCTCATGATAAGATACACTTATAAATCTTGTCGACCATATCGGGGGGTAACGCAATTAAAATTTTTGGCCGTGGGCGAACAGTGCTATATCAATGTTTAAAGATATTAAATTCTGTATCCATTTTCACCGGGCTTCAATATCAACGACACATGGCTGTGTACACATAATTTTGCATTTCGTCAGATTGAAAAACTCGTTATTTGATTAGAACTGTTCGTAATGAATCGCAGTGGAACGAAGTTACCAAACCAAGCGTACTTCGGGGCTGGATTATTAAATTATTTTCCGAAGCAATTATGGGCCTGGAGATTTGATAATTATAATTATAATAGCGGAGAATCGATAGAAAAAGAAATGCGAAAACGAAAGAATTATAACAGTATACCGCGACAATACCTTTGTTTTATTCCGAACGTAATGAGGCTACGAATGGAAGAAGTAAATTTCAAGCTTTACGAGTGAAGCAATTCGTAATAAATAAAGAGGAAAACGCGGTAGGAACTCGTTAAGTGCTTTCTACTTGAAATCAGTGGTGAATTCTTATTTCAGCTGGATTACCTCGTAATGTTGCGAAAATTAATACCATAAATCTATGCGGAAAGTTCGTCCCGTTTGGGTGTAAATTTATCATCGATGTAACAATAGAAAATGAATTCAATGAAGGTGCAGTGAAACGACTCATTCAAAGACCTTCCCAAAAATTTTCTTAACACGTTAAGTATCACGCCAGCACGTACCAAAGTTCCAAGAAATATAATCAATTTTTTAATTGAACCCATAACTGATAAGTCAAGATTTATTGTAGTCACTGCTATTATAACTTTCTTATGCTTCTCAGGTCCTAACAGAATTTTGAATTACTCTACCTACCATCGTACGAATTAACTTTGAAATCTAGTCAAACAAATGGTGCCAGTCATTATGACTGACGTGGCAGTTAACGTGTTTCATCACACACAATCAGTCGATGTAATATAAATGATTTATTTCTAGACTGTAGATTTTAAGCATTTGTGACAAATATGGGTAGAACTACAAAACAGTAAGTACACTTAACCACTTGCGCTGGAAAGACGTGCCACGCACTTCGAGGTAACAGGTATCTGTGATATAGTTGCCAGTGCATGTGGTTAAGGAATTTAAAAACACTAGTGTGCTATTTTCAATTCGCTAACATCATTAAAAATAAATAAATATACGCCTAACCTAGACCTAAACCAGAGCTTCTGAAAGAATTTTCCTAATTACAATCATCAAATACAATCTATTAGGTCGCTGCATACGAAATGTCCGATTGTTAACAGTAACATTAAGCAAACATAACCTTCTTAGAAATAAACTTATGGATCAAAGTAAGCATCATTCTAATCAACGTATTCTGTGAATGAATTGCAAGATTCTTGATTGTATTAAGGCAAAAATCGGATTGTTTTGTCGTTCACGTTCATTATTTACAAGATTCTCATCGCCATTTTGTAGTCTTCTTTACGGTCGACGAATAGCCAATTGATTAATCGACAAATTTTTGGCCGAACATCACATGATGCTTTCGTTAAAATATTATTTTTCCACTCATATAAAATGAATACTCGACAATCGAGAAATTAACATTGAAATAAACTTTATTTAAAAGTAAAATTGGACATCTAAATAAAAATTGAAGATAAGACATTAAGATCAGCTTTGTACCTTAAAATTATGTATAATAACATCATAGATTGTAATTGTATTTCTTGATCAAAACGCTGCATAACATTTGCATTTTAGAATCAGACATTTCATATGCAACAACCAATAACACCGTGATATAGTATAAATGATTTATTACTAGACTGTAGATTTTATGCATTTGTGACAAAAATGGGCAGAAGTGAAAAACAGTAAAAACACTTAAGGAATTTAGAAACACTGTTGCACTATTTTAAGGAAAGAAAGAAATATCTAAGTGGCTCTTGTGTCTTGCAATTAATGCAGACAATTTTTATTTTACATAAAAATCAACAGTTCATTTAACACATTACTTACCGGAAGCCTATAAACACAGTCATTGCGTTATATTAAGAAAGAATTTAAAAATCTTCTCTGAACAAATTATCCTGCAATTAACGATTGGACTATGTTCCTGAAGGTGATCTGTTGGTTTAAGTCCAAAATTGTCAATGCATGTCGTTGCATTGAATTGTAATCTTTAAAATCTAGCTAATTACGTAATATCTCTAGTAGCATTTATGGTTGGAGTTTTGTTGGGCCTACGTTGCGGTATTGGTTGGAAAACCGTTAGATATGTCGTTCTTTCATGCAGTCATCATGGGCGATCACGTCCAATGTAGGGCCAACGATCATATCCAACGTGGAGCCTACAACGCTATAATACGAACGGCCAACCGGACCGCTATAATATTGTACTGATCTTCTCTTTTACGGTTGTTTTCACAGAATATCATAAATAATATTTAAACAATGTATTTTCACGGTAAAAATTGGAACAAAGAAGAAAAACTTCGTACCCTCGTGGGACTTGAGTCTGGATCAGTGATGGGAACTTCGTGGGCGCTGGACGAAAATACTACCACCACTCTGACGTACCGTCTTCCCCTACTTTGCTTCTAACGCGCACGCGCTACACACAAGCGTATCTCTACTCTACACGGACAAAATAGAGGCACGCTTGTGTGTAGCGCGTGCGCGACAGGAGCAAAGTAGGGGAAGACGGTACGTTAGAGTGGTGGTAGTATTTTCGCCTAGCGCCCACGGAGTTCCCATCACTGGCCTGGACCCTCTGCGTAGTAAGCTGACACGCTACTTTTTTTTCTTTTTTGTAAATATGTTTATTGGTTTACATTTGTACAGTAGCTTAACAGTAATAAAATAAATGTAATTTTTTTTTATCGAAATGAATTATATTGATGAATCTGATTTCGGCGCAAAGGTTCGATCTTATTGAAAGCCAGCAAATTTGTAATTATATTATTATCCCAGCTTAACAGTAAACCTACCACGGTCAAATGACCGGTTTTTTATTTCACTATTATTAAGATTATGAAAACGCGTTCCTAGGAAATGAGTAAATTGTCTTCTTTATTTCCACATACAGTGTAATGAAAGCCGCACAATTTTCTCACTTTTATAAGTCGTTTTACTTTTATATGTTTTATGCTTGGTAGGTTTATCGTTAATATAATGTTACCAAGAAAAAGAAGCATAACAAACAAATAACCGTTTTTTCTAAAAAATTAATACTTAATAAATTGTACGCATACGATACTCTTAAGTAAACTATCTTAATGTAAGAAATATCAGTTTTATTAAGGTTCTAGGTTTGATTAGATCTTTGGTATAAATATATTTAATGGATTTGGGGGAAAAATAAACATAAGTGGTGGACTATAAATTAAAGTCTTAATACTAGAATAACGTAAATAATAACTTAAAGCTAGGGCAATATGTACATGGATCAGGTAGAAAGTTCTTATTGACTATAATTATCGCAGATGTATTAAAACTAAGAATTGCACTTGCATCAATTACTGTATGGTATTATTATATTTTCTGGCTTGTATCTCTTGTAAATGGGTGCTATTGATTGTTAGCCACCAATATTTTGAGACATTGAGATGCTCAAAATTTGTCTAATCTCGTTTAGGGATGGCAGTAGAAAATCTGAATCTAGATCTGTGTATATAAAAGTCGTAGCTATTATATGTAATTCTTTTATCAACTTTATTACGGCGCCAATGAAAAATTATTGGAATCTTATTGTCATCTTGAATAAGGTCCATTTTATCACAAAAAGTGAAGGCTTCAGGTGCGATGTAATTGCTTACGTGTGGTTGAATCGTCTTGTAACGCTAAATTGTTAATTATACTGTTATCAATAAAAGGTAGTTTGCTAAAGTAATCTCTAGTTAAGCGAAGTAGGAATAAATCAATTCGGGGAATGTCAGCTGTATTATAAAGATAAGTGCTGTTAACGCAGTGTTGCCAGTCGGAGCTTTATGTCCTGTATAATTTGTTACATGAGCGAAGGCACTTACGTTCGAACATTCTTATTTTTTCTATAGTAGTATGATTGGTGCTCCACCATTCAGAGCCTGCATAAATAACGATGGGTCGGATTAATAACATATTATTACGAATATGGCACAATTAGCACTCCCGTTATGTCGTCGTTGCCTGAACGACGATATAACAGGGACAAAGGAAGAGTCTATTCACGAACCTTGTACCGAACGGACGTGCAAAAGATAAGTTCCCTTCCTCTCTAAAGAAAGAGATTACCGTCCACGCAATAATATATAAAATTGTTTTTGTTTTGCTAGAGAGATGTTTATTATAGAAAAGCCTGCTGTAGGCTTTGAACGCCAAATTTGCTTTATGAAGCTGTGTGTCAATATGAAAGTTGCCTCTTAAGAGGTAATCAATGTGGACACCCAGGTATTTGACAATCCTTTTGTGAGGAATAGGTTTTCTAATGTTAGTATTTGGAACTGTAGCTAATATTTGGAATTTGTTACTGCATGCTTTGATTTTTGAGGTTAGATTGACTAACGGTTTCATGAATAAAATCGTTTCGCATTTATTGGGGCTTAGTCTGAGATTCCAGGTACTGTAGTATTTGTTAATTTTATCTGCTATTAACTCTAGGTCCGATTGCACTTTAGGTACTCTATTGCCTGAAACATGTGATAAGATCATCAGCAAAGGCTAATACTGCTGCTTTACCCGGTTTATTGAATCAAAAGATTTAAGGGGGTCACTAGTATAGATATTAAAAAGGATAGGGGAGTTAATGGTACCTTGTTGTAATCCCTCCTTGATTGAAAATTCAATGGTTGACGAGTTATTACCATCCCAGGTCATGGAAGTTTTATTGATAATTATATCCCAAATGATAAACAAAAGCCATTTAGGGAATTTCTTTTCAAGCGGTAGCCGCTGTACCTATAGAGATTTCTTGGGTGTAGATGGTATGAGGTGGGTTACTAGATACGTCGACAAATTTAAATCAAAATACCTCAGAAACGAAGGACCATTCTGAAAAAACCCAAAAGGGTTTTGTTACACTATACGAGCACTACGACCTCCGCACACTGTCGTTCCAAAAGCGTGTGCGACACCCGTGCCTTCACCTTGTCAAATGGAGAAACTTAAAGAAATAAATAAATTCCGAGGCTGCGCACAGTAAAACTTTGGTGCATCAACTATCGCGCACAAATAACAAATTACGAGTATATTTAGAAATATGAAAAAAAATATAAATTTGGAATATAACATGTTTTTGGCTGCAGCAACATTTCTGGTGTCTGTTAGACGATATATTTAAATGTTGGCAGGTTTCGTTGGGCCAATGTAGTATTATCGTCGTAAATTTCACGTTATTTGATCAACTATGATATCTGTATGCCCAACGTTGGATATTCGTTGGCAAATTGACATAATTTTTCGTCGTAGGCTCTACGTTGGGGATTTGAAGGCAACTCCCAACGTTGGTCATCGTTGGCCAACCATAAACGTTACTAGGGATGTAAATACATTTTAGTGTCTTGTGGTGGGAGAATCGCTAAAATCATAATCGACATAAAAGAATGATAATTTCCAGCGATTTGAACAACGGAATTTAGTAAAATTTTATGCGGCATTTATTTTGTTCTGTAGCTGCATCGATCGGCGCAATTTTTATTTGATTCCAGCCCCGGTGAATTAGACCGCGAAGATTTATGTTTGTGTAAACAGTCGTAGTCTAACAATCGCTAATTCAACGATTAAAATTCGCGTTAGAGCAACGAACAGTTTTCTGCGTTTTCGCACGGAATGGCAAGGTGTCCGAGAGATTAATTGACCCAAGGGAATTGATTCAAATAGCGGGACGGAGGATGATATTCGTACCGTGACAGCAGAATGTTCCTCGAGTATTCGAAGAATTAGAGGGAATTTATTGCGTTTCCCGAAACCGTGTATTCAAAAACTTGTAAATGCACCTGCCTTGTGCTTGGGCTTCTCCATATTGCCCCCATTTGCGTTTTGTTTCCTCTGCAATTTAACACTGACAGCGTTTTTCGCCTCAAGCCGTCATTATTTTGAGCGAACGTTTTTGCGTCAACGATTTAGGAAATCGCAGTTCCTAATTCACGACTCAACAGTCTACAAGACCGAGGAATAAAATCGCATTTTCTATGCCAAAAATTGTTGTCCAATTGAAATAAATCGACAGAACGGTTTACGCTGTCCATAAGTCGCCGGACGCTCGAATCTTTGCTAAAAATTGCTGATATTGAATTATGATTATTAAACTGTAACTTCATAAAAGAAAAACCGCACAATAACCTTCCTAGACTCGCTTTAAAGCCCGAAGTCAGTAGTTTCTGTTTTACTAAAATTCAGTTTTAATCGTTCACGATTTCTTATACTTGTGCACCATCTAGCAGGTGGATTCATAGTTTCGTCGAAAATTTTGCAAATCCAAACGTTTCTACGAGGATGGGAACATTTTTTCTGAGGCCTGAATCCTTAACAGATTTGTAGATTAAAGCTCCTTCTTCAAAATGATGTCTCAAACGTCGCTGTTCGATTTGTCTTCAGACCTTTTATCGAAATTTGAAGAGTTCGTCGTACATAAAGTTCGGAATAATTGAGAACATTAATTTGTTCAGAGAAAGCTGTTCTATTTGATTGTTCAAATTGCATGTGAAATTGCAAATTTTATATTATAATCAATCTTACAGTGTAGAAATGGAAATATAAACAGAAATATTTTATTTGATTTCGTTATTATGACGACATTTGAGTATAATGTTAAAACAAAAAGCGACAGAAATGAGTATGCATGTAGGAAGCACTTTTTGTTGTAAAAGTATGCGATTATCTTTATACTACTTTCCCATGCATTTATGTTCCTCTAATTCCGCATATACATTTATTAGGTACCTTTATGAAGAGTATAAGAGTCGGAGGAGAGTGTTGTTACAATTTCAGCTTCTTCAATAATCAATTCTTAGAAAACGAAGCATATTTTTATTTGCATGTTCATTTATTAGAAGACTGCGGATTTGTATGCAAACTAAAAATTGATTACAACGAATGCAAGCCAAGCAGAAAATTCTTTCTTTAATAATTCTGATAACCTGAGACTGATACATCGAAGCTCTTAAATGCTTTTAATCTAGCTCCTGCATTAAATTGCACCTACTCATTTTTTCCATAAATGCATAAAATCCGCAGTGTATTTATTAGATACTTTTGTGATGAGTATAGAAGTCATAGGACAGTATTATTACAATTATAGCTTCTTCAACAATGAATTCTTACAGAACGGAGTATAATGTATTGTAAAACATTATAAACGTTTTCCTTAGATAGTTAGACGATGTGGCAAAGTTCTGAAAGATCAAATAATTTGTTCGCCACATCGGTGAACACGTAATTGGCGACATCGGTCGTGAAAGGGTTAATAATTTCGATGACCCAGTACGTGGGTTATGAGATTTATGAGTTCGCTAATGTTATCAATTAGAACTTCACAGATCCGAGTGTCCCGAAGCGTTATAGCGGAAAATCGAGTTGTACCGTCGATTGTGTCGGCTACTTAAACGACTTATATTGATTTTAGCTGGTATTAGGAGGCGGTAACCAGTCGCCTTAAGTTTCCATGTACAACAGAAACCGTAACGTTTCTTCGCCGTTTGCTTGGAACCGAGGCGCGAATCGGTTTGTCTGCTTTTGTCTTCTCGCCTATTCGAGAGGATTGTGCCGCGAGCTAATAAACTTTTCGACTATACAAGATTGTATCTGCGGATAGAGGAAACCAAGCTGAAAATTAGCGAACAGTGGTGAAAGTACTCGCCGTGTCCCCGTGCTTTCTTTGTTCAAGTTACTTAAAGTTTAACGAAACTTGCACGGGGATGGCCGAACTTCTCGTTTCGATGGAGAAGTTTCCATTTCATTTGTTAATAAAAACCTGCAAAATTCTTGGGCTGTTACTGTCCTGTTCTGAGGTGTTCCAATTCGCTGTTGTGAGAGAGGAGTGCGCATTTTTTAGAATTACAGTGTCTCTGGACAATACCAATCGATTGACACAACTATTTTGTTTTTAATCATTTCTTTATGAAATTATTACCAATATATTTGTCACATTTCACTGGTTACAGTAACATCAAACACGATATAATTTTGATCATATTTGCACAGTTTACTAGAACCTCGAATATGCGAACCGATGATATCTGAATTTTCCATTATCTGAATGTGTGTTTCACATTTAAATAATTCAGCCGATCAATATAGGTACGTAGATCATGATTTACTGTACACGGTTTATCAAAATTACATGTCACGACTACCATAGCAGGGTTCTGTACCTCTGGAACGGTGGAGATCTGTTAAAAAATGGCGCGCAAATTTGTCCTTCACCCTTTTTTCAAGGTCAACATTTTTTTTATTGAATCGTATAGTACTCGTCATGTGGAACAAAAGACTCAAAGACATCATGGGTCTCAAGTCAACCATTCTCTTAAAAAACGACTTTAAGGTTTTGTAATCTATTTTATTCTACATGTCTGCTGGGTCTCCCAAGATGGTATAAATGCGGAGGGGATAATTCTATATAAATGCGGAGGGGATAATTCTATACTACTTTGTAAGTAGTAGATCAGGTAGGTAATAAACAGACGCGTCAAACATTTCATATTCAATATCAAGCGCGTTCGCCGAATTTTCAAACTCTAATTTCTCGAAAACGAGGCGTTAAACGAAAAAAATTATTTTATACTTTGAACTAATTTTCTCATGTAGAATTACCCTCTCCGCATTTATACCATCTTAGGACACCCTGTAGACATATGGAATAAAATAGTTTATGAAACTTTAAAGTCGTTTTTCAAGAGAATGGTTGACTTGAGACCCATGATGTTTTTAAGACTTTTGCTCCTTGTGATGATTACTATACGATGCAATACAAAAAAAAATGTTAACCTTGTAAAAACGGTCAAGGACAAATTTGCGCGCCATTTTTTAAACAGATCTCCATCGATCCATAGGCATAGAAGCCCGTTATGGTAGTCGTGACATATAATTTTTATACACCCTGTACAAATCTTTTATTCCCCTAATTCGTTCAGATAATCGTGTTCGGTGTAATTTTCATAAAAAAGGTTTTGTTACTGGATTAGTATTGTCTCGTCAATGCGTGTACCGCGGAGTCTTTCAAATTCCATCGTACTTCCCCGAAATTGCCAAAAAGTGAAACAAGTACCATAGAAGTACCATTAATACATATGCTGTTATCGGATTCTAATGAATAAAACATGAAAGTCGGCTAAATTTCTCTCGTGCGTTCGCGCGGAATCAACATAAACGAGACGAATGTTCAAGTTTCAATTGTGAATCGTTTCAATTTCGATTTATAGTGTGGGTATTACGCGCGAATAAAATTTACATGTTTAACGATATCCACATTAGTAACAATTTGTCGGACTGTTTCAATTTCCCCTCCGATTTCAACAAGCATTAAAGCTAATAGAACCAGTTCAGATTAATTGACAGTGACAGAGTCGTTCAACTACGATATTGAAGAATCGAGTTGGAAAAGAATGGAAAAAATCAACACGATGGTTGTTATAGTTTCGCTGGAAATAGCCCGTAACACTTTAGTTGGCCCGGCATATATCTGCACGTATAATATGCAATAGAGATAGCGTAACGCGAGATGCAATTCGTTTGCAATATGAAGCTGGAGGTGTGCGCTGTCTCCAATTCTTATTTTTCCGTCGGAGGCTTTTGTACGGTCGTGAATAGAACGAAGGGACGCGAGAACATCGGTGGTTTTAAAGTATGCAAGTACATGATACGGGACGGTTAGAGGAGATTTTAATTTGGGCAACCGGCCAGCAATCCCATACTTTTTGTCAGGAGAATCAGGGAAAAAGTCCGAAGTTTTCCAGTTCGTAATCGGGATCTTGAAATCTGCGAATAACCAAAGCGGAAGCGTCAACCGCCAACTTTCCAAAATATAGACGGCCATGAATGCAACATCCATCTCGCAAATTGCGATGCTTATTAAGAATGTTCAATGAAAAATTGTAAACACAAAAATAGAACGAAATTCGTGGCCGTTTTATGAAAGTTTCAAATATTTATGATACCAGAGATTTAAGTGGCATCTCTCTAATTGAATCATCGTCATAATAACCTTCTAGGACTTGCCTCGTCTTTGACATTTATTCATTGTTATTTACAGAACTAACATTTCCTAAAGTATCGCGGCTTGATTTTGGTTAATTAAATTAATTCTGTTTTAAATGAAAACACATCAAATTCGCAACCAGTTCAATTCTGTTAACATTGTCCCTTAAATTACCTTATTTCTATAGTGGTTTCTCCGATTCACTTTTAATATTTAACTCGGATGAAGAATTGTAAGTAGTAGACTGCGCAGCTTTATACAAAATAAAAATTGTCTATCGAATTAGCACCTGTTGTGTTCTTACTTTGTGTTAAATACGCTTAACTTTTAAATCCCTGTATTAAAACCCCTATATGGATTGTACTTGAAATACTGTCTCTGAATTCCGTAAATGACTGACTCGTGCGGTTTCCGGTATGTGTCCATCTTTTCGTAGCGTGGTCGCGGTACATAGTGTAACCTATTCCGATGGCAGCACAGTATACGAGCGCGAATTCAAATGTGACAATTCAATAACGAACATAACCTCACTTATGGCCACCGTCTTGCAGAAAATGCCAAAATATTTAAATTACAGTAACTTTTATTCAAGTCCAAAAATCGAAATTCTATTTTAACCGTATTTTGTGTTTGTTTATGCACTCACACAAAAATATTCAAGAACATGCATCAAGATTTAAATGAAAAAACTAACCTTTTACAGTTACAGCTATTTTAACTACAAAACCAAACATTTTTTCTGACCACGAATAGTTCCATTCTTATATGATTTTTTCCATTTAGTAGATATGAAACTGATATAATACCTCGTACAATACTTAAATGTTTAGTACCTAATTTATTAAATGCAAATTTAGTAAAGTAAGCAATATTTTGAATAATGGTATAGCAATTTTTAGTGGTGCCTCGGTCACCACTCGAGTGCAAATGGTTAACAAAAAGTGTCACCTTTTAATGTATTTTTTAAACAGATTAATATTAATAATTTTTATGTCTCGAAAATAATACAAGAATGTTCATCTGACGTTTTCACAGTTTTATATTTCTACTATTCCTTTTTTTCATGAATGCATAAAATCCGCGAATAATTGTGAAAGGTCCCGTTTTTAGAAAAAAAAATCGAGAAACTCAAGTAGAATTTTATTTATCGTGACAGAAAATTCACAATTGCGTTTTTGCATTTCACTTACCCACATTTTTGCAATTATGATTACGTTCGTTGTAATTCGAGTTCCAGCGGCGCGTCGTGTAATGTAAAAAAATCCTATTGGAAAGATTATTCTTTTGTTCCGTGTCATGTTTCCAATTATACAGAAACGAACTCTCGACCCGATACAATTGCAAATCTTTTTATCAGTCACCAGGAAATGATTTTTTTTTATTCAATTTAAATGGGGTAGACCGCATCAATCTAAAAATGTTCTGTTCACGGTCTTTTTTTAAAGTATAATTAATAAGTGAAAAATTCCGGGTTCTTACAGTGATATTAACATAATTCTTAACTTTTAACTTTTCATATTTTTCAGAATAAAATATTTAAAAAATGGCTGTGTTATTCGCTGATCTTGAAGCGGCCTTTTATCGGTATTCTGGTTATCGAGCCCGTTTTTCACCAGTTTTTAGGAATTTTTTTTAGGAGATCTATTGAACTTTTTACATTAGAATTGTTTACCCATATTTATGAGTATTTAAAATACATATCCTATATTTTTTAAGTAAATGTAATCATAATTATATGTACCATATTGTATATTTCTTTATAGAGTATGATAACAACGGTGAGTTGCATTCTTCAAATACCTACAACTACGTTCATTTTACGAGTTCAAATAAATCCTTTCGCAAACATACTCTACAACACTTATACTCACAGAGAATGCAAACAAAAATCGATTTCTGTAAAAGCGAATAACCAGAATAACCCCTTAACGGCAAACAGAAACGAAATTTCGATACAATTTCAAATCTTTTCATCAAAGCCGAACGAAACGCTTTTTTCTCTATTCAATTTAGGAGTTGTTTTGAGGATTTAGGGGCTGATGTGGCAGAAAAATAGCAGCGAGATTTTACGGTTGATTAAAGCGGGGACAAATTGAAAGAATGAGACCGCAACGTGGGACGTTCGGTGCACGTTGCACGAGTGAAGGCAGTCCCACTTGGTGCACTCGTCGACGCACCCGAGAATGATGAGAGTTACCTGGGAGAATGTAAAGCAGAGCTGTTGAAGCGAGAGCCCGCGAGCCCTTTGAGGCTCGCGAAAACTACGCGACGCTGAAGAGGCAGCCATGACAGCGCTGCATAAGCTCTACGAGATCTATGTCATGGTGACAATACGTTCTACCAGCTGGGAGTTGCAAGAGAACCGAGCTGAAACGGAAAACGCGATGCTCTTCTCTGCCGAACCGAGATCGGATCTAATCTTTGAGCTGCGTTCCTCGTCTTTTTATTTGAACACCTTATGTTCACTTTTAGATGGAAATCCTACTCGTAATCGGTACATCCCTCTGCGAAATAGTAATATTCTGTGGCAATTGGAAAAAAAGTGTTATGCGAGTTTCATTGCATTGTTACCTAGTTATGCTTAACTACAATAGTACAGTGAATGGTTGGTAATTGTCTACAACACGGGTCTGACCAGGGACAATTATCGTGCAGACGATATTATTTTTCGAACTTTGCGGAACGTAAGGACGGACACCGAAACTCGAGAGGCCTCGGTCGCCGAGAAATGTAACACAACACGGGCCGAGTATATCAGTGTGAGACCACTACTAATTCAATAACAAAACTTCTTTTTTTTGTGTTTTTCATTATTTTTTTATGGAGCTTTCACCAACATATTCGTGGCATTTTTCTAATGAAAATGATACCAAATATGGTATAATTCAGATGGTATTTACTTGTGTAATGAACAACAAAATTTTCGGACGCAAAAAGTCGTGGGCGTTTGAACTGTGCCGGCAGCCGCGACTATCTGCGTTTCTTCCTTTTCATATATCATATTTGGTATCATTTTCATTAGAAAAATGCGAAAAATATGTTGGTGAAAGTCCCAAAAAAAAGTAATGAAAAATAGAGAAGTTTTGTTATTGGATTAGTAGTGGTCTTCTGGTCTCACACCGACATACACTCCTCGGCGACCGAGGACTATTGGCCCCCCACGGTACTAAGGATAGTTCAGGGATAATTGTAGGCCAGATATTTGGAACAATTATCGAACATTCACTGTATATCTTATTGTTGGATCTAAATACTTATTTGTAGACTACGGATCATTATTCAAAATAGAAATGTTCTCCATCAATTGTGAAATATGAAACAAAAATTAATTTCTAATGTTTCGTAGTTTCAATTATTTTAAAAAGGATTTTCCTTGAAAATTTGACATTCTATTAGGTCGTTGCTTATGAAATGCGCGATTTTAGAATGCAAATGTTATAGAGTTTTTTAATCAAGAAATAATGTTATAATTAGACTTCGGATCTTTATGCAAAATCAAAATTATCTACACCAATTGCAATAACCAGGAGTCAAGTAGGAATTTTTTTCTTTATATAATAATTTCAAACCATTTAGATTTAGAAACCATTTAGATTACGTTAGAAACATTTTTTGTATTTTCAGAGCTAGAGGAGATATTTGGGTGTCCTGTTTTAGACGAAACAGTCAGTTTACTTTCACTACTAGTAATCATTTTGAACACATAATTAAGACAAGTACGTACAAGTAATTACAAGTTTGACCTTGAATGATCTTGAGTCATGGGTAATTGAACTCATCGTAAAACGCATTATTTCATGGTGGATAAAAAAACATTTCATTCCATTTAAAAAAAGAAAATTGACCTTCACCTCACCTTGGAGTGTCCACCGGGAAAAATGAAAGTGCCACCGCATGATGCCCCCCCGGTACTGAACAACTTTATCTGAAACATTTTCGCGTATAATCAATATTTTTGGAGACATTCGTCTGTAACGCTTTATAATTTTCACCCTGTATGTATATCATTTGAAGGTACAAAGCAAATCTTTTAAGTCCTATCTTCATCCTTCACATATCCGACTTTACTTTTGAATAAAGTTTATTGCAATATCAGTAGATGTGATTGTCGTGCATTCTTTTTATATGAGTGAGAAAATAAACATATTGACGACAGTATTATGAGATGTTTAGTTAAAATGCGGTAGTAAATGAAAAGATTTAAGTTTTACCGCACTATAATCGAAAAACTCGTCATTTGTTGACAGAATATGATGATTGCAATGGTGCTTACTTTAACACTAAACCTAACGACCCTATAATGACTGGCGTGTGTTGCTTTATAAGAATGACAAGATTGAGTTTATCTAGACTGCTTTCTATCTTTTTTATAATATGTGTTTGATTTACAAAATTTAGTCAACTGTCTCCTACGATACGGTCCTTATAATTTCATCAATTCTAAAATAAATAATCTGGGACCGGTGAATTTGATCGGTGGTGGTAGGATTAGTGTTAATCAATAAGTTTTATTTAGGGAAAAGTTACTGTTATGAATCGGACATTTCATGTGCATCAACCTAATATATTCGACGACCTAGTAACGACGCAGGCGTACTCACGGAATTATGATTAAAGCTACTTCATGTTCTTTGTTCGATATTGGTTAGCGAGGAAGCCTCTGTACTAAGGAGGCTCCCCTATTTGATGTTCTTTAGCTTGCAACGTGTTAATTGGGTTGAGGGCCTGTGTACTACGTACGTGTACTCGGAACGCTAGAACAACTAGTTCCTCGAGTACCACTACCACTTCCGCTACCGTTACCGCTATTGCCCGTTGTCATCGTGCGTGTCGGTGTTATTGTAGTCGCACGCAGAGCGCAGACTACTATTGTACAGTACTAAATTCTCCATTGCAAGAGACAAGCGCGAAATCAGGCAGGCCGGGTCGAACTCTAAAAGAATTAACGGTGTGCCGTTTTCGTGGCCATTATCAACCAAATACAGGCTGGAGCCTGTGCCTTAGTGCCATTGTAAACTGTGGACCTTAACGCGTGCGTTGCCAACGAAACAACTGGCGTTCCCTATTCTACAGAAAGAAAGCCAAATTAATTTAATACGCGTCGCTACTTGCACTTAGAGCAAAAGTTGGTGATACGGAGCTCCTGGTTACGAAAGTGTGCCAAAAGTAAAAGATTGTGATTTTTTAATGGAATCTGCGTGGGAGGGTGAAGGAATTAATACTTTCCTGTATAGTCAAGTGTAACAAACTTCAAATGTCTTGGAATTATAATAAAAAAAATGAAAAGAAGTGAAAATCGACAGTGTGAGAAAATGGTACCTTATGTGAAACTCGCATAAAAAAATTTGTTAAAGAAGATTAACAAAATTTTAATCTTATTAAGGAAGGATTAGTATGTATTGAGTGGATTGTTAGGAATAAACAAATATATTCGATTTTTTTACATTTATTATTGCGCTCTATGTCAGGTACGCGAATGTTTCAAACATGGTATTCGTCATGTTTCGATTGAATGCTTGTAGTTATCATTCAAAAATAATCTATAACTTGTTTTAAATCATCCATCCTGATAAATTTCTAACATATTCCCCTAAGAGGGAATGTATTCCATTTAATTGAATATTATAGCTGCAAATACTTCATTATTGTCTAACTTGTGAAAATTTTAACATTTGTAAGCGAGTTTCTACCTAACGCATAATTACTATGCAAATCTGCAGTATATCGTAACGTTTCCAAAGCTACGTATTACTTCCGTGTGCCTTAAAGTATTTATATATTTTAATTTTAATTAAAAATCATTTATAATTAATTTCTCGTTTTCCCTCACGATGCAAGTGAGTTAAGAATTTAGTTTAGTCTCAGCAGTAATTTCAGCCATTTTTAAATGTTTTGTGTATGTAGACTACAGTGATAGAAGGATTTTTTCATTTCAAAGAGATAACGATCTTATGCCAGCGATAACGACTGCGTGTCATGTGAAGTACATGTTATCTTGTAACCGTAATCGCGTTTTTCTCGCAACTATGTTTTCCGAGCTTTCACACAGTAAATCTCTGAAACTGTTCATCCATTTAACGTGAAATTTTATTAGTAACTTGATATGACATTATGCTTTATAAAGTTATCTACATAGTAGTCGATGATTTCTTTCGATATCTTAACTCGTTAAATATTTATGAACAAAGTGTATTATACTAGTAATTATATTAATGATGACAGATTATATTGATAATAGTTTTCTGGTCGCTGTTTTGGCATTTTTTGAAATCATTAAAAAGTTGAACGCCACACTGAAAATAATCCATTCTTGCGTAAGTTGACACAAATCATTTTTTAATTTTTATCTGTCAGTCTTTCGACGCCGAATGAAAGTTGACAAAATCCTGCTGGTCACAGAAATAGTCAATGTTTTACAACACTACTATTTTGTAATTTTAAGTGATGAAAAAAATATGAAAATGAAGTCAAGACATTGTTCAATTCTGCCTATAAAAATTTTAGTTCAATTACTCATCAGTGAAATAAAATGTTAAATAGCAGTGGTACTGAAAGTGACAACCATAGTCCATTGTAATTTTTACAATCAAATTATTAATATTCGTATAATATCACCCTGGTAGTTCTGAAGCTCCATAATTTTGAAATGAGATGTTCAACAAAAAGGCAGTAACTGTCAATGCGACAGTTTTCGTTTCAAGAGACAACTACCTTAAGGTGTACAAACACAGTAAAGTTTCCAATTTTTTTTAGAGGTCGTTACTAAATGAATAGTTCTACTTTTTTGAGGTACAAACATCTAATTTTCGACTTTATGTTTGAATTTTTAAAATAGAAATCTTCTAAAATGACATAGTTTTTCGTTTGTAGAAATAATATGAAATGGTCATGCTTCATTGATCGATTTTTACATAAAACGGAATGTCTGTTTATTCCTTTTTCTAGTCTATTTATTTCTTAAAGCCAAATAAGAATTTAATCGGAAACGTAAAGCCCAGCAGCGTCTATACGTTTTTTTTATTTTTTTGGGCAAGTAGCGTGTTCCACTTTTATAAATTTTGAGTCGATGAAGTCCGTGATGCTTTTTTCGACCTCTTCATACGTTTTGAAGTGAGAATCCACTAAACAGTGTTGGAGGGATTGGGACGAGTGGAAGTTCAACGGAGCCAGCTTTGATGAATAAGCACGCCGGATGTGGCAAAAATTCCTAGCTCGGCGAATCATTAGTATCTTTAGTCGTTTTCGCTGCATGAGGCCTGGTATTGTCATGCAACAGTGTAACTGACCTAGGCCATGCGGCGCCCAACGATCTTCTTCTTGAATTTTACTCAGCTTTTGCAGCCGGGCAGAAATGGTTCGTTGGTTAATTTTTGACAAACAACAATGATACGCGCAATTGCATTGGCGTTGAGAAAACTATTAATAAATACATTGACAAATTACGGGATGGCGCAAATCCGTATGGATCTCGGTGTACACAAAAACAAAAGGCGATAACGACAAACAAGATAATAATTATTAATGTTCAAGAAGAACGACGAAGGCGTTATACGTGAATGTTAGAAACATCGTTCCCCGAATAAGAGCGCTGATTGTAAATTCCACGAATTCCATCAATTCCTAATGCTGTAGCAAGTTCTAATTGGCTTTTGGCATGGATTATCGGCTAAGAGCTGCTCTGAATCTTCGTCCTTCAATATTTTTCAGCTATCCAGGACGTTCATTATCCTCGAGATTCAAATTTGCATCTCGGAATCTTTGCATGTGCTGTAGGATACAGCATTTTCTCCTAATACCGTAAAAATCGTTTTCTCAACCTCGCTAACACCTTTTTTCAATTAGATTGTAAAAAAACAATCAAGCATACAATCAACAGTGTATTCTCCAAACACATAGTAACTTTCTTTGAGGCTGTATCACTTGAATTTATAATTCTATTCTTTTAATAAATTGGTATTATGCAGTCCTACGCTTAATCCCGTTCAAATAACTGCAACAGCTGATTTAATGTTAGGACAAAAATTAATTGGAGCACATAATGGTATTAATGATATCATTTTTACGTAATCGCAATTAAGAAAGTGTCCACATACCTTTGAGCACCAGTGTATTTATATCATGACCCAATAGAATAATTCAGGGGTTGAAAACAGTTATGATATCGATTCCGGTTCTTGAAACAGTTACGAGAACCGAAAAGATGTTATAACTGTTATGAGAATATCGGTTCTCGCTTATATCGGTTACGGTTACCGTTCTTGAGAACCGATATTATAACGGTTCTATAACTGTTATTTTTAGGTTCTGGATTTCGGTTTCGGTTTCGGTTCTTCAGACTTCAGAACCTATAATATGTCCCGTATCGGTCTCATATCTGTTTTGCAGTTCTGCAACTGATATTTTTCGGTTCTGTATCGGCTGTACAGGGTGTTTCAAAATTCCTTCAACATCCGGAAATGGGAGGTTCCTGAGATTATTTGAAGCGACATTTTCCTTTGGAAAAATGGCGTCCGCTGCTTTGTTAAAGAGTTATTAACGAAAAAGACGGACCACTCAGAGCGCAGCTACAGCGGATTGATTCTGACTTGGCCAACGGCGACGCCACGCCAACCCAGACCTGTCGCCGAGTCGGACTCCGTTCGCTGTAGCCGCGCTCTGATTGGTCCGTGTTTTTCGTTAATAACTCCTTAACAAAGCCGCGGACGCCATTTTTGCAAAGGAAAATGTCGCATCAAATGAACTCAGGAACCTCTTATTTCCAAATGGTGAAAGTATTTTGAGACAACCTGTATAGCCGATACAGAACCAAAAAATATCAGTTACTGGACTGCAAAACCGATATGAGACCGATACGCGACATATTATAGGTTCTGAAGTCTGAAGAACCGGAACCAAAACCGAAATCCAGAACCTAAAGATAACAGTTATAGAACCGTAACCGTAACCGATATAAGCGAGAACCGATATTCTCATAACAGTTACAACATCATTTCGGTTCTTCGTAACTGTTTCAGTCAGAGCCGACATATAACTGTTTCAAACAGTTATTTTCAGAACCGTTTCAATGCCTGGAATAATTTTATTAGACTGCAGATTTTATGCATTTATGTTACGTACAATTTAAAGTAGTTTTCCTATTGATGCGATTTCAGGGCATCAGCGTATTAGTTTCGGCGTAATAAAATAATTAAAGGAAGAAAAAAATTTCTATTCGGCTCCTGTGTTTTGTAATTAATGCAAAACTTTTTTTGTTTTGAATAAAGATCCGCAGTCGAATAATTCTATATAGACTGCGGATCTTTATACAAAATAAAAATTGTCTGCATCTATTGCTGGAAGCAGCTGCTATATAGAGGTTTCTTTCTTTCTTTATTAATTTCAATGAGTCATGAATGATATATTGACATTCTTAAATTCTGTCAATGTTTCTACACTGTTTTAAATTGCTGTAACTCGTTCTTGTTATAAATGCATAAAATCCGCAGTCTAGTTATGTATGACTAACGACGTCAACGCGGCAGAAAAGAAAGAGAGATCGCGAATAAATTGCGGATCGCAAAGGGATAATTTACATCAGCAGAAAAAAGTCCAAAGTGAACCATGACCCTGTTGACTTTATTATAGTATCTTTAATCTCCGCACAGTGGTCGATTTTCACGATCTAGCGGAAGAAAATGATTGTGTCCAAGAAATATCAGTTTTCGTTGGCTTTATGTAATTTTTTTACTGAATGAAAGTATAATATTTAGTTTTACATTTAAAATTAATATATATGCATAAAACAAATGTCGAATGTCATAATAATTACCTTATTAGACTATGTTCACTCAGAATCAGAATCGCTGCTATTTTGAGATGATTCCAAATTTTTAAGAGTTGGTTCTTCCAATAACCATAATGCTTGTGGAGTAACATTGTTTCGAACAGTTTTCAGGGTAGTACGTAAGCTTGTAATCAATGGATTCGAGCTTATCAATAATCTGGAGCTTACCTAATCCTTAGAAGCATAAAACAGACTTTGATGCCTGGAAAATTTAGAAGACCTTTATAATTCGTGCCTTTTTGTGTGATTACAGCCATTCTGTTTTATGGCATTATATTTACTTAGCTTTCGGTGATGCATTTGCACACTAAAACCTGCTTAAATATTGCAATAAAAATTAACAGTACATAAAGTGCTATAATGTGTTAAAAGTCTAGTTGTAGTTTGGAATAGAGATAAATAATATAGTAACAGTTATGGGTGTTTAAAAGATTAATGAAACATAATGTGGACAAAATAAATTCGTAAATGTTTCTTCAATAGTAGAAGATAACAATATTTATTAAGTAGTATTGGTAGATACGCTACACCGTAATTAAAGAGAATTTGAAGACCATAACATAGGACCGTAACAGCAAACGAAGTGAACTACAATTTTAGATACTATTAATATATCATTGTGGGGGTTATTTTGCATTAATTTTATATTTTATGGCTGAATGAACATTCTACTATCGATTTCTAATGTGATTTCGTACATCTGGATCATTATGATAATTGAGTTTTGGCCCGATGGATCGTGAAAATCGATCGCTGTGCTCCATGTAGAATGACATAGTTTCGTTTCTTGCACATGCAGCAACCTACTTTAATCTGTATTCCATAAATCGTTCACCTAGACGTACGCGGGAAAAAAAATTAGCGAAAGTTTACGCTTGACCCTTGTAAACAGGGCCAATTGACATTTGCCGAAAGTTAGCGTCAAAGTCAAAGTAAGAAACCGCGAGCGTCACGGTTAGTCAAATAAAAGGAAATCGAAACCGTCAAAAATCGTCGCGCAGTGTGTAATATTTCAAAGGTTCTCGATGATGCTCCAACAGTTTAATTATTTCTTACGGGAGTATTGTGCCAGACAATCCACGTGACATCAGCAGCCGCACTATTGCGTCCTGGACCTCGAGACAAAGGTAAACCGCTGTCGTGGAAAGTGATATCGAATTTGAGGCGATCCCTCAACATCCGGTGATATTCGAAGAATTGTTCGGCGAACCGAACAACCGCATATCCAACAGATTTTCGATGGCATGAGAGGTCATGATCGGAAATTTTGTGCAAATGCACCACGAAAAAGAAAGATAGCACACTCTAAAAATTAATTTGTAATTACTAACACAGTGGTTCTCAATCTTTTCTAAAGTGCGGAGCCCTATTACGAGTAAAATTTTCTTGCTGAACACTTATCTAAAAATCTCGTAAAATTGTAAATGGTTTTCTCATTTTAGAAATAAATACATCTGAAGCATCTTTCACACACAAACAGTAATTTTACGTACGATAATAAAAGCAATATTTTGTAATTTATCAATTTACCATGGAACACCAGTGTACTAACACGTTATGAGCTGAATATCGGCCCCTAAAATACTCGTAAAATCAATGTAATTTAACCCTCCGTGAGCACATTGAGCCGTTTCAGCCTACACAAAAATTTTGGTTTCCAATCCTTTGAAATGAAAAGAATGGCGAACCCTCAGTATTAAAGTAAAGACTTTAACCCCTTGTAGTATAATATAGCTTCTAATCTATTAAATACGTATATTATTAATTCCCTCTAAATAGAAATAAAATTCTATTTGATTGTAGTCAATATTTAGCCATTGTGAAATCGTAGTCATTTATTGTAGTCATATAATAAATATTAATTTTATTTTCTTGACAGTAAATTATGAACCGCAAAGAAGTTTTAATCAATGCAATCATGAAATAAAACCTAGTGCAAGGGGTTAATCAGTATCCTAAAGTTGTTTCAGATTTTTTGAAAGCAGTAAAAAACTATCCCTAGACATAAACGAAACTAGTTTCCCACCGAACATGCATGCATGGAGGGTGAATTATTATTAGAATTACGGAAATCGCCAAAATGGCTGGTTAAAAATTTTTCAATTTGAGGTTAAGTGAAACTATACGCCTACTTTGTCCTCTAGTTAGTATACAAATTCGAATGCCATGGACTTTCATAAGCTTAGTTAACCACAACTGAATATTAATAAATGGCTATTCTTTGTTTCGTCTTAAAAATGCATAAATCATCTGAAGGATGAAGATGTCTCAGATATATAGTGGCCCGGAAACGCTTTGTGTCAGAGTTGCAAACACTTTTTCTACGTTTTCTTCGTTAAAACGATTTCCAAGGGTGAATTATTTCCGCAGTTACGTGCTCAAGTTTGATCAGACGAAACGACAATATGATTTCGGAGAATTTTTGCAGTGGAAACGAAAATATTGTAAACGATAGCATCGAGATGTCCTGCCAATTTTCAGCGTAAATAACCAGCAGTAGGTTCTAGGTATTGGGAATTTTTGGAACTCAGCTTGGACCATATCCAGCCCTAAGCGAATCCCGCACTCTGCCCGAAACAAGTACGCTTGCACCGTTTGTGCATCCATTTTTCCCACGGTTGATTGTCGTATTACCTCGAAAAATTCCGCAGGGTCAACGTAATTCGGTTAAGGAGACCGAAAGTGTTGAGTTTTAATCTTTGAAACGTTATAACTCGTGCAGTTCCTGATGGGGAGGACGAAAAAGTGTGACGTGAACCTTTGCAACCATACAATGAGTAACAGAATTGAATCAATGAAACCATTTCTCAAGAAAGTCATAATGTATAGAGAATCGCATAAATATTTGGGAACTCTTAAAAAGACGATACCTTTTTTAACATTGGACACACTGACCGTCATATTTTTTGAGAAATTAGAATAATTAGTCTGAATTGCGAAGACAATACTAAAAGTTGTGATATAGAACTTTTTTATGTGGGCCTATATTGGAATTGAAAAAATACGTTTTGTAGATCTGTGCCCATTATACATAATCTGAAAATTTCATAAAAATTGATTGATGAGGAAAAAACAACAGGCATTGAATCATGTTAGATTCCTTAGATTTATTACTGTTAGGGGCCAAAAATTGTGAAAAACTGCAACCTTTAGCATCTTGATACGTTTGCAGCTCATTGACATAGATTTACAAAACTCTCAGATTTTAACGGGACTTTTTTTAATCAGTTTGTCTTAACCTACAAGTAACAGGAAAAATAAAAAAATTCTCGGACCTCGGAACAACCTTGAAAAAATATACAAAGTGCTGAAACGGGTGAATACGCATATCCTTATGGAATTCAGGGTGCGGCAGAATAACATGTACAAGCGGGCAAAGAGTGATTCTACATGTAGAAATAAATCTAAAAAAAGGAATAATTTTTTTTCATTTGACGCCTCGCTTTCAAGAAAATCGAGTAGTCGGGCTCGCCTGCTTTAGTATATGCAAGAAGTAGAATTGGTTGGTTATGATCAGACGCGTCAGACGATTCCTAGCTAATAGCATGTGTATTCGCTGCATTTTGAAACTCGTTTTTCTCGAAAACTAAGATTCGTATGAAATAATTATATCCTATACTTTTTTCTCAATTTTTTATAACAAGGAATAATTATAACCTCGTGTCCTATTGCACATATTATTCGGCAGCACCCTATATTTGTTTCGGGCAGTTAGGCCCGACTACGTATACGAAAATCCAGCAAGGAACAAATACCCCATAAGAATATAGCGTTTTCACCCGTTTCAGCAATATTGTATATTTTTTCAAAGTCGTCGTGATCAGTCCGACAGTTTTTTTTTTATTTTTACTGTTACTGCAGGTTAAGACAAAGTGATTAAAAATAGTCTCGTTAAAATCTGAGGATTATCATCGACAAGTTCACGTATTTGTGCATGTATCTATAACATTCTTAGATATACAAAAGGTATATTTTAAATTTTCATTGTAGGTACTCAGCTAGCACCCGGACGTCCTATGGACGTCCTTGCTGGAAATTCTTTTAGTTTAGTTTAGGTCCTAGATATGTCCTATCTACGTCATATTTGTGTCTCGAGCGTACGTCCTATGGACGTCCTATAGACGTCCTATAGACATCCGGCTGGCCATATTCAAGACGTTAACGGGGCGTTTACAGGACGTTTATAAAACATTTAAAAACCTTAAATTAAAGTAAAGTATTAAGTAACATTCATGACCCGGGTACGTCTGGAAACTATCAGTTGACCATGGGAAAGTCAGCCCAGTCGTACCGCTCTCAATGGCACTTGACGTAGCGTAGGCCCACGCTTAGCACCACGGGGGGCCTGTGGCCCTAAGCCTAAAGTATGATTTCCGGTGAAATCACGGGAAAGCGAGTGTTGTCTGTTTGGCGACACTCGTCGCAACGTATATTCGTCTATGGGCGTTACCCTTCTTTTGGGTGGTCAGTTGTAGCCTCCCAAATAATGTTATCATTGGCTGGGGCCTCCGCTATGTTGCACTTTGTGGAGGGAGATTTTTCACCCCCATGAGCCTTCTTTACTTCTCGTACGTTAGTTGTAAGTCAGTTGCGAACTGGAACCTAAAGATACAGCATCTCTATTATACCTTCCTTCATATTCAGTTTTTATTAAAGTTATCCGAAACCCAATTATCTTATTACTTAGTTTACCTCTCTTTGAGGCGTGTTTCTCAGCGGTTCACAAATTACTGTTTGAGCACTGACACGACACAACACAAACATATGGATTAGGTACATAGTACAATTCAATCGCATATACGTATAAAACTAGTATATACAGTAATATTTAATATATATTTATTTATAACAATATGTTTATTTATGTATTTATAACAATGTATTAACTCCCAGTGACGTCCCTGGAACGTGAAAAACGGACATAGGACATTCGGACGTAAACTAGAAATAAAACAGACGTCATATGGATACATTACCTAGTAAATCAGGCCGGCCAACCTAAATGGTTTCACGGGTCACTTTGATGACGCGTAACGTTACAGCGGGCCGCACTGTAGGTAAACATAATTTTAAAAAATGTAATACAAATACAAAATGAATAAAACTTTATTGTTATACCATGATTCAATGTAATTAACTCAACTCTCGAGTATTAATTAATGAGATATTTGTTTATCCTTTCTTTCACTTAATTTTTGTAAATCTATATTTATGTTCGACGTAGCACATCTTAGCTGGTTTTTTAAATTGGCATCAGTTAATGAAACACGTGATGAACTCTTTGGAAATTTCACCTTCGAAAAAAATGTTTCACAAACATATGTGGAACCAAAAGCACTTACAACTCGTTGTTCAAAACATTTTAAGTTGGAATATCTCACGGATATAATATAAGTATTGTAAAAATTAATTTTTGATGTGGACGCAAAAATTTGTCAACATGAAATTGGCATGAAAATATTTCAAACATTTTATCGTGTTTTGCTAATTTTTGTGAAACTACTATCAAATGCAGTTATAAATTTCTTTATTTCATTAGCAAATTTCGAGAAATTCTTCGGTTGGTTTTTTGGGAAGTTATTTAACAGCGGAAATTGGTGTTGATTGCCGACCGATGGTTGCCTAACGAAATCGATTCTTTCAGTACCATTTGGCGTTCGTGGATATCAAATATATAACTGGAGTTCGTAGTCGCACTTGCGCATTATAACAACGACACATGCAAATTATCATTTATTTAATATTTTTTGTATACATACGACCAGAAACAAAAGTTTCAATAGAAATATAAAATCGCCCGGCAGGCCGCACAATTTAACATGGCGGGCCGCGTGTTGACCAGGTATGTAGAAAACTGTTCCATCTAACATCTCAAATGAACTCAAGTCGTTTGATCCAGTTTTTAAAAAGTTTTGACTGACTTTTTATAGGGTATTCACTTAATTCTGTCCCATACTGTAGATTTCTCTTAATTGATTAACGATCATAATAAGAACTCTTTTATTCTCCGATGGTTCTCGCTAAATTAGAGGGTCCTTGAGAAAAAAATTGGGAAACTGTCGATTAACGGTATCTACAAGCTGCTATTGACACCTGTGCGCGCACGGTATCGATTCAACATTTGGCCCTCGACTGATCAGCAGCTAGCTTTCTCTGTTGTTTCCTTTTTGCTTCCGTTGTCTCGGAGAATTAATAGGCAAACGAGTGTCTCGCTATCGAACATTTCGACGAAGCGCAAGCTGTTGGCTTGTTACTTTGCAATGATATGCTTAGCGTGCTGGATTAGTGTTTTACGAAACCGTTTAGTCGACAAAAACTCACGGACACCGCGAATTTTAGCATTTCTGATATCGGAACGAAGCTATTGAATCTCTATAGCCTGACATCGATGAATTTGTACTTTCTGCTTTACGTTGTCGACAAAATGTAGAAATCTTTATGAAATCTTTAACACAAACCCGATTATAACGACATTTGAAATAATATTAAGAAAGTTAGATGTATTATACAATACGTTAAGTAGGATGACCTGTTCAGCGAATAAACATATTTCGTAGTAAACAGAGCTGCGGAGTCGGTAGACAAAATGCCTAACTCCAACTCCGACTCTTCTTTATCTTTTACCTCCGACTTCGAATCCGAATCCGACCAATGATGCCAGAAACAACAAGAACTGGTTGTTTTTTCCTCTCCTTCTTTTCCCCTTCCACTACCTGAGCACATTCCAACGTCCCCAACTAAGACCGTAGACTGGTCACATGACCAGTATTCCCCTCGATTTAACCGATCTGGCATCACTGAATCCGACTCCGTCTCTCAAAATTGAAAAAATATGTACTCAAAATAATTAAAAGTCGTAATAGAACTGAATAAATAGTTGAAATATTGTATTAAGTCTAAGAATATGGAACAGATAACTTTGATACAACATATCACGACTGTTACTTTCTCACTTTCAGGAAATAATTGGAAAATACGTATCAATTTGAGAAATACTAACGATAAAGTTTCCATTTTCGAAAATTAATATAATCTCTAATATTTCATAGAGACACTTGTTGCTTTTAATGATTTATAAACAAAAGAGCCAGAGTTGGAGTCGGAGTCGATATATTTTTTTCCGACTCTGACTCCGACTCCAGGAGTCTATTTGCCACTATATTCATTTATTTAGCAGTGGTTCGAAGGACATCCCATATATTCAAGGTAAGTATTATTGTCGTCTAACAAAATCTATCATCTGATTGTAGTTGATTAGCAATTTCTATTTTAAGGTGATAAGTTTGTTTGGATAATTATCATTCACTTTGTTCATTCCTCTGTTCATTCCTTAGAAATTGATGTTCATTCATTAGCCATTTGACCCACGTTTCATTTAATTCCATGCCAGATTTTTAATACAACCAACAACCATCGAATATTTTAAGAATTGTGTTCTGGAATGTAAGAACTGAACAATGGCAGAACCTTCTTATAGAAATAGCACTCAGGAAATGAAATAACGATTTCCGAATAATAATTTCAACAGACATGCAGCTTAAATGTTCATTCATTGGACAGGTCACTTATATGAATCAAAGAGAAATGGTTCTAATAACTGTACTATCTTCGTATTCTTACAATTAGACTGCGTATTTTATGCATTTATGATAAAATGTGAGTAGGTGCAATTTGAAAGAATAGGAAAGAAAAATAAAATTTTTCTCCTTTAAATGCAGGTAATAGGAGTTGAATAAAGATATATTCCTATCCTTCGTAATTTCAATCATTTATAAATAACATAATTTCTTTATGATTTTCTGTTTCGTGTTATCGACGTTATTATTGTTTTCATACATGCATAAAAACCTCAGTCTACTAATAATTTTGGGATCGTCGAGTGAAAGAAATATTTTCTGCATCACTTTCAAGTTCGATGGAAAATTGGCGATAATGGTATAAAAATATAACAGTATTCTTATGAGATTATTCCGATGTTTTTATTGCCCCTTATTTCATCCACTTTTATTCACCAAGAATGCACAAACAATAGAAAAAATAGAAACTTCGGAATTCTGTTCTATTAAGTGAACTATGAATAATCGTAAAAAATTGATAGCATGAAGAAAAGAAGTATCAGTACGGTCTTGTCTGTAATATGTGGTGGAAAGATGCTATCTAGAGGCATTTTAATATCAAGAACGCTCGAAATAACGGGAGCTTCGGAATACTTTTCATCGAACCACAAGGGAGGTTTTAATAAAAATTTAAAAAATTGGCAGATTGTACGAAAGAAGTATCTGTACGGTCTTGTATACAGTATGTGATGGAAAGACGCCATCTAAAGGCATTATAATATCAAAACGCACAAAACAGCAAAAGCTTCGGATTTTTTGTATCGAATCACGTGGATGGTTTGAATAAAAATGAAAAATTGACGAACTATAAAAAAGAAGTATTTGTACAATTTTTCCTGTAGCGTTCGATTAAATGAACCATCTAAAGATGCTTTAATAAAATTCGGTTAATCGCAATAATTTAAAAGTAGGATTATTATGCCGTAACACGAAACAAACCTAATTTTCGACTCGACTAATATTGGATTGTAACACAAATTTGTTCAGTTGTAAAAATAAAACTTTTATGAAACAAAAACAACTTAAAGTGAACGATTTTATAATAAATTGATTGTACTTCACTGCTTTATTAATAATCCAATAAGAAAATACAGGAGATAACCTAAGGAATTCATTTTACGACCCATTTTCGGATTTAGAAGATCTGCAGGTAACATAATCGCCTATTTTTGTCCTCTGTGCGAAGCCGTCGTAACGTTATTCGAATAAAGTGCGCATAAAGTCGAGTTACCGGCGTCTTCACGGAATAGTTAAGTATTTGCGTGGGGCTGTCAGAGATATTTCAAAAATTTCACGCAAGGTGTTGGATCGACGGGGATATAAAAATAACAGTAGCGGCAGGAATCACAATTGGATCAAGAAAAAAAAGCCGTTTATCGATCGGAGAATGCCGGTAGAGACTGCACGGAGACCGACATCGGCAAAGCAGCAAATATTTCTTGATGGGAAGAAAAGAAGCTTCGTGACCTGTTTCGGGTAAGGCAAAGGCCACTCTGCCAGTTCGTGCGATTTCGGGATAGCCTGCTCAACTAAGTGCCATAAATACTTGACCATTTGTCTTGGAATCGTTCGCGAAGTTTTGAACACGGCTTCTCAGCACATAGTTCCGCGAACTTGTCCCACATTTTATTCTGAGGCTCGATCGATAAGTATTCTTCCAAATGAATGTCTTGTCTTATCGCTCTCCACATATAAAATCAAAGTTATTTTAGTACAACAAAAACTCCAGTCCTCTTTTGATAAATGAACCCAAAGAATACAAATTTACGGATTTAAACAATTTTTTTGTCACTTGAATTACTATGAATTTGGAGATTGAAACATTTTACTGAAAATGATGGACTAGAAGTTGTTTTGCGATTTTTCCTGCCATTTTTCGAGCATCGAGAATGTTGTTAAATTATTTGTGATTTTATGATGCGATTGATTCGGATTTGCTTGTTTAAACAGTTTGAGAATTAATTCGGTAATAACTGAGTTGGTCCTCCTTCTCACCGATTTTGATGACCTTGAAATATGTTGTCAAGGTCATCATTCTGAACAACTTTTCCCTATACGTGTTACCGCCGTTCGGTTTTAGTTTTCGAGATATTCGCAAAAAACTATTCAGTAATACTGTATTGAATTTTCCGTATACTTGCACTCTCTGTGGCAACGTAAGCCTGTTCCGGCACGGCGTCTGTTTAGTAATAACTAGGGATGGGATCAAGTTCAATATGTACTCACAAATCCGAGTCAATTTCAATAACCAAGTTTCATTTCAGGGGTTTCGATTACTACTAATTTCGATTATTACCTAATGATGTTTCAATGATTATATTTCAAAAGTATTCATTTTATACAAACTGATATCGAACCTCGGAATGAGTAATTACAAGTTTCGAAAAGATACTTATAAGTACTTTGATGTTGAAAGGAATCGAATCTTTCACAAGTAGTACTCGAATCTTGGAAATCAGATCTGCATAGTAGGTTTTAAGCACTTTCTTTATTAAATTCGTAACTATTTAAGAATAATATTTCATTTACAATACTTGGTTTTATCCTATTTCTTATTTTATCCATAATATTTCTTGCTTTTGAAAACATTCTTTCTGAAGGTACAACAGTGGCCATTACTGATTATATTTATATCTTACAGAATACAACACCTCTAATGGGTTCTTAGGCACTTCATAGCGATCAAGTAATTGTTGCACATTCATCTATTGAAAAATAAGATGGGGGGGGGGGGTCGGGGGGTAGTGGTTGTTATTATTGATAATGAAAGCTGCAATTAGATTACTGTATTTGTGTCCATATGAAAATCTGATAGATTATAGCTCTATGACAACGTAAGCCTGTTTCGGCACGGCGTCTGTTTACTTTTTTTTTGTAAACACGCTGTAGAGATGAGAGAGAAAGCAGGGTCTCACTCTGGTCATACATATATGAGGCGAGCTTTCAATTTTGAAAGACTACTTTTCGATTGTCGTATGCGTGGTCGCGCCGGCCGTTAGGGCTCTGCCCCCTCCACGGCCTAACCACAATTCATTCTATTCGCATAATCTTTGCATTGTAGCTGTCATCCAGAATTTGATCTATTAATGGAAAAATCATGTGAATGGAATGAGTTGTGGTTAGGTCGTGCATGGGGCGGAGAGGGCCGGCTGTCAACATAACATTTGTAAGAAGCAGAATCGCCTATGCTGATATACGAAAATCCAAGAGAGAAAATTCAATACAGTATTAGCAATAGTTTTTTGCGAATATCTCGCAAACTAAAACCGAGCGGCGTTAACATGCATAGGGAAGAATTGTTCAGAATGATGACCTTGACAACATATTTCAAGGTCATCAAAATCGGTGAGTAGGACCAACTTGTAAATAATTACCATTAATTTTGTATTTTGTTTAACCCTCCAACACGACGGCGAATCGGGGTCTCTTTTGACCCAGCGTATCAAAATCGCCATTAAATTATTCAGTTTCTGGTGAATTGATTCAATAAACAGTTCCTGCTTTAGGAACAATAGAAAGATTAACATGTCTACAAGAAGTACCTTAAAAAATACGTTTTAAAAAATACGTTTTAAAAAATTGATTAATAGAGCAGTGAATGATCGTAAATATCATTAAATCTTTAATCATAAGAATGTTTCGCCGCCCGAGGGTTAATCTTAGACGATTTCATGTGGCGTTATAGACGAATCGGTTAACATTGTCCACAATAAGCGACATTGAATGCAGTACGCATCAAAACTTAATTTATGAAGTTGAATCATGGTCGAATGTGTTGCAAAAGGTTTTACGGCTCCGAGTTGTGCACGTTTTTGAACTCTGAAATATGACCCAGTTTTCGTGTGATTTGATGGTAGGTCCACCATAATTGTATTCTATGTGTAGATCAAAGATCGTCGAGAAATCTCGTAATATCGAGTTCACATGATTTACTGCGGGGCGAAAGTGTATGTATATATTCAGGTCCTCACATATTCGGCTCGTAATTTCGAAAACACCCAGGCGAACTTTTATAAACAGCCGAGACGGTAGGCAGTGCATTTGCACTTTTACGTTCTTGACTTACATTCAAACTTTAAATTGTGTTCGACAACTACTCTTGCAGAATTTGATTAGTCCCAGCCGCGACGACCGAATAAGTGCTCTGCTTTCCTTCAATAATGCATTAAAGTATGGAAATGTGTCAGGACATGCATTATCGGACATGATTTCGCATAAATTTCAAGAAAACCTAATATACGCGACAAACGGGGTACATTCGGTGTTTAACAACTTGTAAACTACCGTGTCGCCGACAGATTGCGGGCTCGAGTGCGATTTCGTATTTTCGTGGGCTCTTCGACCACGCAACCGACCGAGGGATGTTTATTGTTCACTGGGTAAAATTTATATCGCGGCAAACAAAAGTTTTGACGAGCACTATTAAAATTTTATCGTATACTACGCAACTGCGTGAAACCAGGGTCAACACCGATTTTGAAAATTTTCGAAAACTTTGTTTTCTATTTCCATACGTTGTGTACCTATAATTCGGACATTATTAAATATTTTATTATTCTTTACAACACCATTTGTTCGATGTTTAACGTTAATATGCTCCTCAAAAGTAATTGCGTAGAGGAGACTAGGATAATAATTCATCCATTTTTGTACCACACTTTAAATCAACAAATTATGTTGCAAAAATACTTTTATCCCGAGGAACGTATGAGGGTTAAGAAAATTTCAAAGCGTGAGTATTTGTACAAACTATGCAATAGGTGTCGATTATTTATTCAATCAATTATTAGAACCACTTGTATAAATTATGGAGTTTACATGAAACCAAATTCTTGTTATTTTTAAAAAATATTATATATAGTACTAAAATGTTAACAATACTATATCTACCATTATCAGTCACATAGCCAAAAAGTATGTTTTTGTACTGAGTCTTTAACAATTCAATCACTAGATTTCGGATTTTTGTGCAAAATAAAATTTTATTGCATCAATTGCAAGGTACTATAAGCAAATAAATATTCATCAGTTGCTCTAATAATTTTAATAGATTAATGATAAAATATCGATGCTCTTAAATTGTTTCAATCCTACCACAGTTTTATATTTCACCTATTCATTTTTCTTGTAAATGTACAAAAGTTCGCAGTTTATTGATCACTAGATTGCGGATCTGTATGCAAAAATTATTTGTATCGTTTTCAAGTAACATAACTCAAACAGAAATTTTGAAATCTATCGAATTATATATTGAATATGTAATTATCTATTGAAAATTTTCAGAAGTCATAAATGCATGAAATTCACAATCTAGTTATTATGCATGTTGCGGATACTGTTATCTATAAAATGTGTATTTGCAATTTGCAAACATCAATATTTCGCAAAAAAGGTAATTAGAATTCTGTACAGATGGACTGTCACTTAAAAGTTTATTGTTATTTATAGAATTGCGGAATACAGCAATCAAATAAAGATTTGTTTTTTTTTTAAATAATTTTGATTCAGGTTTTGCACTCCAAATTCACCCTTTTTCAAGTCAAATTCATCCTTTTGTAAATCAATTTCATCCTTTTGCAAATCAAATTCAATCTTTTGCAAATAAAGTATTTTTGAGTAAGTTTTTGTAAAAATAATTTGTAACGTGGGAGTGAGGTTACAAATGAAATGACCACGTGTGCATAGACAACTTTCAACAAGAACTGGTTTATGTAATTTGGTATTTACACGGCGTGCAGAGGTATCACTCGTTTCGTTCAGAATAAGATAGGAGAAGACTAGCGTTCATTTTCTAACTTGTCGCTTATTTATATGTCCCCGAAAAAGTCGTTGACTTTTCCGATGACTCGTGGGTGGATACTTTCCCTTAAACCTCCGCCCTGTTTGGCGGGGAAAAGGACACCATCATGCGATATTTCCTTAATGCTAATTTTTGGGAATTTCCGGTAGCCCCGTAACGGTACACCGGAAACGGCTGGCGACGTTTTCATCAGCGAAGTCTGCTGTGCACGTGAAAGTAGTCAAAGAATAAAGTCATTTCCGAACTTGCAAACATCAGGGAAGGTTTCCCTCGCCTTATCCTTAACCTCTGCAAGCGGACCGCTACAAATTACATCAAATGTAAATTAATTCTTAAACAATTCCTGACTTCACATACATAATCATGTAATAATTGTAACAATTTGTAGAGGTACCAGTAAAAGGTACATGCAATTATTATTACTATTTGCACTTCGCTGTAAACTCCTGATCATGCTGACCTCTTCTGAAATCAAGGGAGATGCTTTCAAGTGTCATTAATTTTAAATATTCTTAATGAGTAAAGTTGATTTGCAAAAGGTTGAATTTGATTTGTAAAATGGTGAATGTTAGTTACAGAAGGGTGAATTATATTTGCAGAAGGGTGAAAAATAAATAGCAAAAAGGTGAAATTAATTTGCTGAAGTGTGAAATTAATTTGCAATATGGTGAATTTGACTTGTAGGAGGGTAAATTTGGAATGCAAAACCTGTAAGCTTTCTTTTAATCCATCTGTTACTTTAAATTGCACTTATTGGAATCATACGCAGTTTCTTGATCGCCCACTGTAGATTCTCGCGTTCCCTATTTTAAATGAACTCTACATAGTACGATCAAAATCGCAAGTTTTATTAGCTGAAGACTCGCTTGGACATTTCTGTCATCCTAGACATTAAAACAAATAGTAGATTTTGACGTTCCTTGCGCGAACAAACGAAAATCCAGAGGGAGAAAAGCGAACGGTTCCATTGTCCGAAAGTTCTCTTGGGGAAGTTATGTCGCTCTATTAGTTTCCAGAGGCTCGTGTGGACGCATTTGAAGGTCGCATGGGCCACATAGCGATCGTTGGGTTTTGTCAGAACATTTTCCCAGGGAGACGTCGCGCGTCGCAACCACCACGGCGATTAACGTATCGTGAAACCGTACATAGTATGGGAAGCTAGATTTATGGATTTGTTTTTCTCGAACCAACGAATCCTTGCGCTGCGTCCTGGCCGGTGCATGCATGTGAAATTTCTGCATCGCGTCTACAGACGTTGTCGGTTAAGTAGAACATCCCTTGTTCTCCATCACTGCTTCCGCGACCCATTCTTCCTATTGGTTTTTCAATAAACAAAGTTATGCCTTTGTAATTTCCCGGGGCCTTAGATTATTTTCTGGACTTCTATCTCGGTTCTCTTTTCCTTCTTAAAAGATACTTTAAAAATCAATACGGATTGCCACATATGAGACTTTGTACAGATTACATAGCCGATTCGGCCGCAGAAGAAGATGGCGGGTAAAAAAACTACGACGTCTCGTCAAGATAATGCTAACCCTGTAACAAAACATTGTTGTTTTTAATAATTCTGTTATGAAACTTTTGTCAGCATATTCGTAGCTCGTTTCCGATTAAAATGAGTCCAAACGTGACATTATTTCGATCATATTTACTTACATGGCTACTCTGCGATACAGTAGAACCTCGATTATTAACGAATATTAACGTTTGGATAATACTGGGTTATTCGCAAAGTAATTTTGTTTTTCCAAAGGAAAATGAAAGATAATTTTTCACTGTTTATTTATTTATTCGATGATGTAGTGACCATTTTATTCTATGATATTTTGCCATCTTTCTGACAATATGAAGATCTTATGTTTGTAGAATTCCTGTCTATTATTATTAGCATAAAGTTGAGTTATATTACTTTTGACGTCTTCATTTAAAATGTTATTTACACCGGTAAAAAAGTGTTGAAGAGAACGAAATAAATGGTAATCCGATGGTACGTTCTCTTTGTAAACATCACACAACTTTTTTCTTGCTTGCATTGCATTTTTACCCTTGCGGTAATCAAAAATGCTAAATGTGACGGAAATGTTCACTTTGATTTTCCATATTTGATGCGGTGACGAAAAAAATGCTTGAAAGGTTATAAAGCATAAGACACGAAATGACGTCCGAAGTGTCAGCCATCAAGCTATACAATGGTTTTGGAATCTTGACGAAGGATAAGTAATACTAAAACGTAGCAGTGCCATCTTTACACGAAAAACAAAATTACTTTCCGAACAGCACAGTTATCCAACTACAGTTTTCCATTAAAGTTGATTCATTTATACGGTGAACAGTCTATCTCTATCATCAAGAAAGAAAAAGATAAAAAATTCCAGGAAACATCAAAGATGCCACCGACTCAAAGGAATCTTGCGAAAAACTAATAAAATTCTTGAACCGAACACACAAAATTATTCAACCGAATCTAAATTATAAATAACCACCTAATTGTAAGCTTGTGGTTGTTAATAACTAGGGATGGGATCAAGTTCAATATGTACTCACAAATCCGAGTCAATTTCAATAACCAAGTTTCATTTTAGGGGTTTCGATTACCACTTAAATGCAATGATGTTTCAATGATTATATTTCAAAAGTATTCATTTTATACAAACTGATATCGAACCTCGGAATGAGTAATTACAAGTTTCGAAAAGATACTTATAAGTACTTTGATGGTGAAAGGAATCGAATCTTTCACAAGTAGTACTCGAATCTTGGAAATCAGATCTGCATAGTAGGTTTTAAGCACTTTCTTTATTAAATTCGTAACTATTTAAGAATAATATTTCATTTACAATAATTGGTTTTATCCTATTTCTTTTTTTATCCATAATATTTCTTGCTTTTGAAAACATTCTTTCTGAAGGTACAACAGTGGCCATTACTGTTTATATTTATATCTTACAGAATACAACACCTCTAATGGGTTCTTAGGCACTTCATAGCGATCAAGTAATTGTTGCACATTCATCTATTGAAAAATAAGGGGGGGGGGGGTGGTCGGGGGGTAGTGGTTGTTATTATTGATAATGAAAGCTGCAATTAGATTACTGTATTTGTGTCCATATGAAAATCTGATAGATTATGAAATTATAGTTACACATGTTGAATTAAATTATGCATTAAAGGACAGCATAATTGATTTTAATAGTAAAAATAATGAGAAATTAGAAAAATCAGAGAATTTCTAGTACGATATTCATAAAAGTTTCGAATCTGTTCGACCAAGATTCGGATATACTTGCAAGTATTACTTCCGTTTACCAAAGTACTTGTAAACGGTTCGAAACTAACTGGCATAGGTTCGAGTATACTTAGGAGTACTATTTATATTTTTCGAAGAACTTATAGAGAGTTCGAATTCAATCAACCAAAGTTTGAACCTGTTTGCGAGGTACTTGATCCCACCCCTACTAATAACCCTTGTTAGGTTGATGCAACTTAAAAAAAATAGTGTTGTATATGAATCGCTCCAGATTGAACGTTTTAAATTCGAATAATAGAGAATACAGACATTATCGGCAGGTATAACCGAGGTTCCAATAAATCGTGCATTAAAGAAACAAATATGATGCAAATTGTATCGTGTTTGGTCTCCTTTTAATCGGGAAAATGTCGCAAACATGTCGGTAAAAGTTCCAGAAAAAAACAATTAACAGCAAAAATGTTGTGTCATTGGATTAGTATTGCCTTTTCGATCTATTTAACCATTTGCACTCGGAGCTATTTCAACTAAAAAGCAAACATTTCTTCTAACCTAAAATATTTTCATCGTCATTTATTACATATAAACAAATTTAATCATGTATGCAATATTCTGAATAATGATGTAGCAATTTGTAGTGGCGCCTCAGAGTCGCCATTCGTGTGCTAAGGGTTAATCCCGTATATCTTGATACAAGATACAATTCTCAAGGATCGAGCTTCTCGGCCCCCAAGGGTTACACGCCGTGGTTATGGGGATATATTTTGCATAAGTATCGCGCACATTTTTTCCACGTATATCAAGGAATTATTGTATTTGTATTTCTCCTTGCAATAATACCGAAGGATATTCGTGGCACTCGAGAGATGACCCGATACATATTGATCGAACAGAGCCTGCCAGGTGTGGTAGAATGCCAAAATGGGAATGGTACCTCCATCCGATTCCTCGGGTTAGCATTTTCCTTTGTTTCGTAGAATGCCAAGGATTATGGACTCGTAAGAGGACTGCTTCGACCCAGCACAGGCGGACAAAGAGTGTTAATCGGAGAAGTAAGAGTCGCTCTGATGTCTTGAAAAGCTGCCGTAGCATATTGGAAGGAACTTTCCGAGAAGGTCGTGCGTATACAGGCTGATTCAAAATCCCAATCAACATCCACAAAAAAAAATATTCAACTCTTTCTACAAAGAACCCGTTTCCCTTTCGATTTTGCAGCGGCAATTTCCATCCGAGAATAACGATTCTATCCACTTAATTTAATTGCGTTTTATTCTACTTACTAATCCATGAAACGGCCAAGACAATTAACATAGGGTGCACTTTTAATCATTGAGTTTCAATTCTTGATTTTGTAGCCTGTTTTGAAACGTACAGAGCAAAACTACCTTAAAAAAATAGTAACTGGAACGACACTACAGATATCGATTTGGAACGAACGGCATTTTGTGCGCGGAGCTTTGAAGTTTGTTCGAAAAAATACTGCACACGGCCACGGGACTCTGGAATCGTTAAAAATGAATTTTGCGTCACCCGTTGGCATCGATCGTTTAGGTCATTGATCCTTCTGTCTTCGTTAATAGTGCAAAATTGATTCAAAACTTGCAACACTACAACTTTTAATTTTGTGCGCGGTCCTTTGAAGTCTGTTCGAAAAAATATTGTACGCAGCAACGGGACTTTGAAATCGTTGCAAATAAATTCTGCGCGACTCCATGAAGCGTCGATAACGATCTACGAGGTCATTGCACCCTTTGTATTGGTTAATACATATTGCAAAATTGATGAAGTGTGGGAGTTTAAGGATTGAGGAGTGCGTACAAAAGTTGCAGTATCCGTTTAAAAATCGTTTCTTTTTGAAGACGAGCTGTAGCTTCGAAAGCGACAGTGATATTGAATTCTCGACGGATTTCCGTTACGACGTTATCTTGCTCTTAGAAATACGTGACTTTTAAGGAATTGGCAAACGATAGTACACTAATGCTACGTGCCTCTGGGAAACGGACGTTGTATCTAGTTGCTTCGGTGCTTTGGCGACGACACAAGCGGCGGATCTTGCGCTTCCTTTCCGTTAAAAACACGAGCGCAAACGCGTGTTGACTTGTAGCTGCTATGGCTGCGTTTAATAACTATATGTGACCAGGTAATTGAATACTCTTTTATTCTTGTTCGGGACAAACTGGAATGGCGGTCGCAACTTGTGAGGGACGTCGACAGTGCACGCTGTCTTGACGATGTTTCTCAATTTCACAGACTTTTGAAAATAAAAGGTAATATTCCTTAGTGGAGACTCTTTGAGAGAGTTTGATAATTAACTCGGTACACATAGAAGGTATTACAGAGGTTGGCTGATACAATATCGGGTCGCCAGGAAATCGTCCGATTTTTGTTTGTCGTAATTCTGTGAATTTTCATCGTGAAAATGCATAGTTAAAATGTGTTTGTGTTAATTTTTTCATGTAGATAACGGTGACAAATTTAACCAACGCGATGGCAGTGGAGGAACCTTTGTCAGTGTTGGGAATCATTCTTAGTTTTAATAATGCAGAGATTCGTTTAATTTCTTTCTCATACACGCGATGAAGTCCACCACAGCCGGTGGTTCCTCGATAATCTTGCGAAATCAATAATTAACAGCTAACATAACCTAAGATCTAACAGTCTTCAATTCAAGGCTTCAATCTTGAATAAAATGATCTAGTAGAACTTCCATTTTAGATTGTTATTGACAAACAAATTATTAAGTTCGTTTGTATCGTGTCACAGTTATCGAGAAATTTAATAGAAAAATATCTTATATAATTACAGTATTTTAATTAAAACCTGTAGAGTTCATCAAATATGCATTCTCAGAATTAATTTTTAAAAATAAACATAAAATTATGTCGTCCACGTATGGACAAAGTGAAAGTCGCTTGCGTTAAGTATTAAATTAGAAACCACCAGCCAGAGTCCTTGTAATTTAAATCACCTTTGTCGCTCTAATTGCCACTGGTATTCATTCGTACAATTACATTCTTTTGTATCAATGGATGTTCCATCGCAAGGGAACACGCGCACGGGGAGTTCGCGTCAACAGGCTTTATGACACGGACGTGACGAAAAGGCTATTTTTGAGATTACGACCTTTTTCACATTTGGCGACCACTCGACATCCAACTTTCGTTTCCGTCCTTCCTCAATAGCCGTGACGTGTCATAAACCAATAATTCCCGAAGAGTCGTCCTTTACCGAGGGTTACTTCGAGGAATTCCGACGACGCAGTCGAAAAGGTCCAAAGGACTCCACGGTCTTGCAAGTATCATCCCCACTCTACTCAAGACAACGCACGCTCAGGGCGTAACGGAAGGGTGGTGATGATCCGTAAAGAATGCGCCGATTGGGAAAATGCATCGGCAAGAACCAATTGGCGTATTTCTACTCAGCGACACCGAAAACCTCCGAAAACAGAGGAACGCCTACAAGTACGAAGGCAGCCTAGGCGCTCCTCAACTTCCGAAAGAACTCCATTCTACATTCAGACAGCAGTCGCAGAACATCGTTCAACAACGCAATCAAAGTCTCACGCAACCATCGCTCCTCACTACGAATCCAGTCACCCAAAATTAGTTTGGCGGGTGATAAGTCGGTGACCCACATATCCAAACGCGTCCAATCGGGATCTCGAGATTTACAGCCTCGAGTGAGTTTACGGTCGACAAAAACCGCGCGTTAATAGTAGTTCGGTCGCATCGCAACAATGGATGTATTCAACATTCACGTCTATCAAATCGGTAAATGAAAATCTATTTTTCTTTGAACCGCAGCGAGTTATTCGAATCATCAAATTATTGTACTTTAACATGCATTAAATAATTGAGGCTGTAGTGGTCTCAATACTACCTCTGCATTAATCAAATGAAGAGTCCCCTTGTTTCTTCAGAAAATATAAAATAATGCATTGTGAACATCCAGAAAAGTTTTTTAATAATGTGGTTTTCTGAAAATTTTTCTTTACATTTTGTTATGAATATTCTCAACTGAAATAATAAATAAGTTTCAGGTACAGATGTTTTTCATAAAAATTTCACACATAACTGTTACTTTTGGTCCCTGCAAAAATCTATGGGATAAATTACGAAAGCTGATGTGTATGACTATATAAAATTTATCAACTACGAAATAAAATTGGACCAATCATTGCAAACCATCTGGTACGGTGTCAGTGTTAAAACTGATAATAAATTTCTTAAAAATTAAGAGTTTTCAGTACAGCTGAACTCTTACAACGAAATTAGAGTTTCTGTAGAAAGTTCGCTTAAAACAGAAAAGAAATTATTTAAAAATTAACCGTATGTACTCGAAACAATTTTAATTCCAATATCAAAACATTTCTTTCAACCTAGAACATTTTTATTCTATGTTACTTTTTTACATTGTGTACCTAAAATTAAACCTGTTCTCTCATACAACAGTTGAATTGGTAATTATTTGCAAGTTGGCCCTCCTCACCAATTTTGATGACCTTGAAATATATTGTCAAGGTTATCATTCTGAACAACTTTTCCCGCCACCATGTTACCGCCGCTCGGTTGTAGTATTCGAAATATTCGCAAAAAACTATTGCTAATACTGTATTGAATTTTCTCTCTTGGATTTTCGTATTCTGCTTCTTACAAATGTTGACGACCGGCCCTCTCCGCCCCCTCCACGACCTAGCCACAACTTATTCTATTCACATGATTTTTCCATTACTAGATCAAATTCTGGATGACAGCTACAATGCAAAGACTATGCGAATAGAATCAGTTGTGGTTAGGTTGTGGAGGGGGCAGAGCGGTCCGGCCGTCAGGCCGGCCCGACCACGCATACGGCAATCGAAGAGTAGTCTTTCAAAATTGAAAGCTCAACTCATATATGTATGACCAGAGTGGGACCCTGTTTTCTCTCTCATCTCCACAGCGTGTTTACAAAAAAATATGAAAAAAGACACCGCACCGGAACAGGTTTACGTTGCCACGGAGCGTGCAAGTATACGGAAAATTCAAAACAGTATTAGCAATAGTTTTTTGCGAATATCTCGAAAACTAAAACCGAGCGGCGGTAACATGTATGGAGAAAAGTTGTTCAGAATGATGACCTTGAAAACATATTTCAAGATCATCAAAATCGATGAGGACGACCAACTTGTAAACAGTTGAATTTTTATCAATTTCTAGAATAGGGACGAATTTAATAATATGAAAATTGTTTTGAATAATGGCATAGCAATTTTTACTTGTGACTCAGAGTCACCATTCGAGCGCATAAGGTTAGAAGTTCGATGAACAGCTTTTATTTACTTAGATTAGCAGTTTCATTCGAGGCCTGGTTAAGAGGTGTACTAAGATTTACTATGCTTCCGGCAGCTAAAGCGTGAATTGGTCAGTCAAACTCGCAAGCATTCGGGCGCTGAATTCCGCGTGCGCTTACTTCGATTCTGTATTCATACCGAAACGCATGACTTATGCATGCCGTGTACAGCGTATAATATAGCGCCATAGTAAATATTTGAATCTCCTCCAGCTGACACTGTTCACATACAAACTAATAGGAATTATGGTGCGCGCCTTACAAAATTGTAATCGTAATCGTCGGTGCATAAACTCTCGAACGCGTGTTACTCTTCCGTGTAATTTATCGCTGCGACTGTATTGCAAATCACGGCCGCATCAGCGACATCCCAGCAACATTTTTATAATATTTCCGACAAACGGACCAAAGCATCGCTGATCCTTTTACCTTGACTTTTATAGCCTAACTGTCAGGTTTTTATTCAAAACAACTTTATTCCTAGCATACAGAGTCAACGACTTGACACAATCATCTCAAATATTTCACTCGGTGTTCCACAATTGAAAGAAATGTTACTCCTATCTCGTATTATTTCTTTCACGGCTACAATGATTCGAAGTACTTTGTCTCCAAATTGTTCACTGTCAGAATAATATCCATGAATGTCACACAACATCAGAAGTAGTTATTTCATAATGTAAGATTAGATAAGACAAGATTTATTACAGCAATTACTTTCGTAGCGTTCTTATATTTTGTTTTGTAGATCCTAACAGAATTTGATTTATTTAACTTAATGTAATAAAAATTTATTTTCAAGTTAAATAAGAAGATATGGGACTGATTGTATGTGACTGACATGGTAGTCAAAGTATTAATAATACCCTAGAAGAAAAAGAAAATTTACATTTATTATACAGGGTAAGGCATTTAAAACAGGACACCCGAATAATGCGTTTGTTTTTGGAGATAGAGGAAATGCCTCAGACCAAACTTATTTGGTATCGAGTGGCTGATCATTCGATGCTACTAGTTTTTTGATAGGTGGAGGCGTTAAGGAGATATGAAGGTCAACTCTGTTTTACTTACTTTCTTACATTCTGATAGAGTATTTCAGGACGAATACAATGACTTATTATTAAGGTCATTCAAGGTCACTCAAGGTCAACTGCAAGAGAAATTAAATTGTCTCACAGCACTCTTCGAATACTTTTGTGTATTCTCTGGTTGTTGGCATGCTGCTCTTGTAATTGTCGACAAGGGTCATAGAACGTAAACAAACATTCACATTATATCTTGTCTAGGTACACAAATGTTATTAGTAGTTTTACTGCCGATTAGAGTACGGCTTTGTAATATTCAATATCCAAGTATACCACGAAAAACCAACAACCAAAGTTGACATGCAAGAACGAATAAAAAGGGCTTGCTCTGTAATAGATAAAAATGAAATTTACGAGGCCGTGTCATCGGTATAGCAATGTTTTGCATTATCTATCCATGTTCTAAGTCGTCAATTTGGGCACTTATACTGGCAATGAGTACGTAAATAACATGTGGCATCTAAATCGTCGAAGTATTCGAAGAGTGCTTTGAGACAATTTATTTTCTCTTGCAGTTGACCTTGAGTGACCTTGTGTGACCTTAATAATAGGTCATTGTATTCGTCTTGAAATACTCTATCAGAATGTAAGTAAAAAAAACATACTGTACCATTTAAAAAAACAGAGGTGACCTTCATATCTCCTGGACGCCTCCACCTATCAAAACACTAGTAACATCGGATGATAAGTCTCTCGATATAAAATATGTTTGGTCTGAGGCATTTTCCTCTATCTCCAAAAACAAACGAGTTATTCAGGTGTCCTGTTTTAAATGACTCACCCTGTATATCTATATTCACTGTGATGGCCACGATTATGCAGGTCACCTAAGGAAAACCAAATTAGTTGTGTGCATTGTGGCTATTTAAAATTACCGAAACGCGTAGCATGATATTCGATGAATTTATAACTTTTCTGTAACAATATTTCACCTCATATTTTATAAGAGGATGCATTGCATTTACTGGAATGTTCGAACTATGAATGTTACAACTTAATGAAATAAACATTGGTAACGACCGATTTAATACTTATATATTAATAACAGAATTTTATGTCAATTTAGAAGAAGCGAATAATACTCACATTTAGCAGATTCAGTTTTTAATCTTAATCACGAGTCTAATTCATAATTACAGTATAGGGAAAGGGTTAATGGTCAAACGTTATGGTGAGCGAACAATATTTTTGAAGATCATGCTCCTCAAGGATTGAAGGACAAAATTGAAAATTTACAAGTAAACTTACGTCATCTTTCTTTTTTTTTTTTGACGATGCTCCGGATAGTCTTAGTCTCTGTTGTTACGAGCCTAGGGCCGAGCGGTAGCGCACGTGGCCGGCGAGCGGTTTATGGTTTAAAGAGGAATATGGTTTTAATTGTTAGTAAGGTGCACGGACGAACCTGATGCGAAATCAGGGAGCCGCTAGGATGTTTGAGAGACTTCGTGGACGAACCCAATGCGAAATCGGGGAACCACTAGGAGGTACACGCGCAGACGAACCCGATGCGAAATCAGGGAGCTGCTGGGAGGTTGGAAGACGCGCAGACGAACCCGATGCGAAATCGGGGAGCTGCTGGGAGGTTGAATAAAAGCACAGACGAACCCGATGCGAAATCGGGGAGCTGCTAGGATACGGACGAACCTGATGCGAAATCAGGGAGCCGCATAGGTTGGATAACAGTTTGGGTTCCTGATACAAAATCAGGTAGCTCTTAGGATATGTTAGTAACGGCCTCGTAACTTTAATATAATAAATTAATTGATACAACCCGAGCGGTAAGATTGTATCATGTGGGAGCGGTCAACTAAGAATTACTGGATCTGAATGGTGGGTTAAAATCAATTATTATTCAAAATTACCTTGAACTAAATTGTATATTACAGGAAACTGGCTCTGTTACAATTGTTAGTGTCGCGATAAGAATTGAGTGTGTAAGAAAATGTTGTGTAGTTACCTAAGTACTACTGCCTGTTGGATGACGCACTGGCGATGCGGGGAACACAGAGAGGTTGAATAATTATGCCAAGATAGATTAATACCGTACTCGCGAAATCTATAAGGTTACTTGATTCGAAAGGGTGACTAGGCCCGATCTCACTAAATACAACCAACTCCAAAACGAGATTCAGCGTAACGACGTGTGTAGCCCGTTTGTACTTTAAGCACTGCCCCCGAGGGTTAAAATTCGAGGGTTTATATACTGTTAAATCTAAGTGGGGATGCTCTCAAGATTTCCATATTAGGGAATCTTGTGCAACTGTCCCTGTACTGAATCATGCTTTGTGCCGGCTGCATCCAGCTGGAGCATAGTCATCGTTTCTATAAGCAAAGGGTGGAATAGGGCATTTTCCGTTCTGAGGAAAGCGGTTAGAAAACTCTGGTTGAAATAAAGCAGAGATAATTCTCTGTACGTAACACTGTCGAGCGTCTGCAGAATCTTATTTCCTCTCCCTGTTCCGGCCCTAGCCCCTAAGAAGCCATTCTAGCTTTTTTTCTTCATTTTTATTGCTAATTACGCAAGCGTTGTCTCTGGATTTAGGTCGTCCACTCAACGTTTGCTTGTTAGGACACGAACGAAGACGAACCATCAGATTCTCACGGCTCTTTCTTTCTCGTTCCTTCAGATTTACATATCGTTCGCTGGCGACGCCATTTTTAATCGCTTACAACGCATAAGCGACAGAAAAATTTAATGGATTTACTATAGCAACCTAGTTAAGATAAATGCAACTACACTCCGGATTTTTATACGTTCGTGACATCTGTTATAAAATACAAGAAACATTTGCTACGTCCATCTTGACATTTCAACAAATGTGGCGTTGAAGAAGAATGTCTTTTAAAGAGTATTAAATCTGGAACTACGACTTCTACTTTATAACTATTTCAGCTATAACGTGTCTTCGTACAATGAATAAATTACAAGAAAATTCCAGTTGTTCATCAAAGAAAACTTTAACGCTGTAAACATTTTTCGATGTCGACAACAACTCCAACTGCTAAAGCAAAGTTCTTGAGAACCAAACATTTTATTTTAAGGAAAGAAACTTAAAAATGTTTGTGAATTTATTTGCTGCAATTTTCTTTGATGGGTTTATATTATTCTAAAAGGTTAACATTAAAATTGCTACCCTTAAACTAAAATTGATACATACATCATTCCTAACTGCAGATTTTATGCGTTGACAACAATTGTATGAATACAAGTGAAATTATAAAATAACACAAAGTACGTACAAGTGAAATTTAAAGCGACAGGAGAATTAAATGCGTTGAAGAACATAGAATTTGTTACTACTAGTTTATTAGAATTTTTGTTTGGTTTCTATTTTTCGGAATCGATGTTGAAAATTTACATTTCGTATGCAGATTTACAGTTATCGCAGTGAAGGTCCTTCGATATCGTATCATCGAAACAGATGTTGGCGGACCAATTAATAACGAAAATAATTGAAGTGGTTCACCCTGTAGAACAAAAATTTTTACGGAAACCTGAGGGACACCCAGTGCATGCAATAGCTATCATATTGAAAGTGTTCGCGTTTTACGAACAATATTTTACGAAAGTGGGAATACTCGAAGATTTTTTACCTGGCAGGTGCGACAAATAGGGCGTGGGTTTGACGTGAGCCGAGCAGAGGTTAACTTCGAAGAGCATCATCGAAACGCAGATAGTAAAGTTATGCCCTTATATCTGGGAAGTTAGTAGCAGGTGCTCGTAAAGTTGTATTGCCGGCCGCAAAATCCTCGCAGAACCGGAAGGCGCGTTTCTCGCTTGCAGATCGGACACCTGCGCCACTATACCCCCTGTTTACCATGTTCGAGCGATGACAAATTGGACTCTTCGGTGTATCAAGCTGATTTTTATCAGGTCACATAATATCCTTCATCAGCGAGGATGTAGTGAGTGGGACGAAAAATAAAAATGTCGAAAACTGGTTGGAGAAGCTGAGGAGAAAGAGAGAAAAGATGACTATACCAAAGAATATACCAAACTAAAAAAACAAATGTTAGGGAATGGGGAAGGATGCAATGATTGGGTTAGTAGTAATTAGGAGGCTACCAGAGTAGGTCAATGTAGGAAGGAGTGAGACAAATAAAAAGTGTGAGAGAAGGTATGGACCGAATGCGTGAAATAAGATAGATTTGTACAGTAAGGTTAATGTAAACCAAGTCACATTTCTTGGCTGAAAGGCTGAAATAAAGCAAATACATATCCTTGATCAGGACCTCCACTTTGAGAACTTACACCCTTTCAAAATTTACAGTATACAACTTTTTTACTATATTGTCATTTGTGACCTTGTATGACCTCGACGATCATTGTGTAGCGCATGCATTCGCCGCCATGTGGGCTCTTATGTCACATAAAAAGATATTATAGTCTCACTGTAAAAATGACGTAACTCAAAAAAGTATGTTTGTGCAAGAGAAGAGTAAATCTGTTTGGAAATGTAATGAGTAGATTTATGGCTTATGAATTTAGTACGATTTTAATTTATGTCGGATCTACAAAGGCTACTACCACGGAAAATAAGATTTTATTTGATTCCACTTTCTTAAAGTTTCTAGTAATTAGTCAGCATTGTGTAAAAGGTTTTCTTAATGTTTTTGTTAATGTCTTTTGAAGATTAAAATATCCTCGATCATTGGTTTGTAGTTTTTGCAAAACTATTAAACAACTAACGGTATGCAAAGTGTTAACAGACGATTACACTAATTTCCCTATGTGCGATACTTTTTCGGCCATTTAGCAAAATTTAATAGGTTTAGAAATATAGTAAAAATGTGTAGAAGTGTTCGCAGAGACAATATCGCGTTCATATAATTTCATTCTACGATACTCGAGACCATTGAAAAGAGATTGTCCCGCTGTTTCGCAGAACGCAGAAAAAATAATAGCTTTCATGCATTCCAGTGTTTTAATTATGTACCTCGTCTCATAACATACTTTTACTACGAGCTGTCGCGCGTTTTGTCGCGTTCGGTAATACCTACCAACGGCAAAAGTGGTTTTTTGCTTTTAATCGTGCTTAAATGTGGATGCTTTCCAGTGATTTTTCGAGGACCTGTACTTTCAATTAATGATAAAACCATCATGAGTTCTTGTTGCTCCCCGTTTCGTTTCGGATTACGTAGACAGGTTTCGATCAGTTCGAAAAAATGATATTCGATCGTTCGAGGACTGTAAAACTTTTTATTCTCGCTGGAAAAATACGGTAGATCATTTTCTTTAACATTTCCTCCATTTTTTTCGAGAGCTGCTTGTTCACAGTTCGTCTTTTATCGGTACAGTCGTTGAAATATCGTCGTGGATAGAATTATGTCATTCTCGAACCTTCGACGAGGATCGACTCGTCGAATGAAAGACTCGGAGGAAATTGTACGGCGCACGAATCCCTATGAATATATCGATATCTTAGGAACCGTTTCACATTGTAAAACGCGGAATCTCGTCGACAAATACCCAGCTTTTTTTGGGCCCTCGACGAAGTTGCAACCCGCTTCAATCTTCTCTTGTTAGAGAAAATTCAGCATTTTTGGAGACATTCGGAGTCACGACTGTTTGCTGAAAGTAAAATATAAAAGACTCCAGTGTCGTTTAATCTCGTAAGACTTCATTGGGTTGCAATTTCTTTCAATAACGTTTCAATGTAGACAGCATTTTTAAGAACTGGTTGAGAAATCTGTCGAGTTTTTATTTTATTAATGTCGCAAAGGTTGTGACTTCTTTAGTGGGTTGTAATTTCTTTTTAGCGCTTATCGTTAAAATAGAATAATTTTTTTTTATTCTGTAACCACAGCTATTATTTTCAGGAACTACAGTGTAAAATTTAGTAAGTTTTAATTTTGTTTAATTGTTATCTTACAACTTCCTTCAACTACCATTTGTTAATAAAGAATCAATATATTTTAAAACAATTCTTTGCAGAATTTAATTTGCATGGTGTGGATGGACGAGTGGTACAACCGGGCAGGCGATAATTTTATATATAAAAATAAGTCGAGAAAAAGAAATAACATTGTTTCTGTTGACGCCTCGTTTCTAGAAAATTTATTACTTACAATCACTTACAGTAATATTCGAAAACTTTCTGAAAATTTTTTTGAGAACTTTGAGAAGTTAGAACTTAGTTTGCTACATAAAATGAATAAGAAATATTGATAAAATTGCTATTAGTCTGAATTGCGGAGCAAATACCGAATATTGGTTTTTACAACCTTTTTATATTGGCCTATACCGACAATTTGAAAAGCACAATTTTGTAGATCTGTGTCAATTATACATATTCTGAAAATTTCATCAAAATCGGTCAACGTTGCAAGGAGACGCAAACACTAGAACTACCGGGCCAGTAAAAATGACTGGTTTCTAATTTTTTCTTTTACAAATATTGAAATTATAAATATGTTTTCAGGAGTAATTTTTTAATAAACTTCTCCATTGAAATACATATTTAAACAAAAATTGAACGACATCTGAATAAATACGATCTTGTCGTTATTATAGGGCAATATACGCCAGTCGCGTTTGGTGCTCTGTAGAGTTCTAGTGTTAAAGATGGTGGAGATCGCAGTTTTTCACATTTTTCGGCCTGTAACTGTCATAAATCTAGATTCCTAGATCTTTTGATGCCTGTCGTTTTTCCGCATCAACCGATTTCGATGCAATTTTCAGGATAAATGTAACTGACACGTCTTTATCAAATGCAGTCTTTAAATTTTCTAAACAGTCCCAAATCAAAAAATCGTAAAAAGCAACCTTTAAAATCTTCTCCACGATTCTGACAAATTGCAATTTTTCCAGAAAAATGTTTTCACATCAGCTAGTAAACTAATCCTTCTAATGTCTCGAGAAATTTCAACAGGTTTGGTACAATCTTAAGAAAGTTATCAGTTGAACTTTCTTTTGGAGAGCCAATTTTTTAAAACTTTTTTTATGCCGTCCTATAGATTTCGACGAGCGAACACCGAAAATGAAAGTCTTATTGTCAGGAGTTCACTGGTTCAGAAGTTATACGCTTGTAAAGTTGAGCACTTCTAACTAACCCCAAACCAACTTGGACTATACCACTCAGTAGCTCAGTAGCTACTACTCAACAGTCCTATTAAAAATAAATAAAATATCCAATATGGCGACGCTCTAACCTGTCAAGAACGCTTATATTACTCATGTTTACACGCGTAGAACTTATAAACCAGTGAATTCCTAACAATAATACTTTCGTAATGTTTGCATCGATATCTACATTATTACATAAAAAAGAGTTAAAAAAGAGTTCAAAAAAGTTAAAAACATCTGGTCCTCCAAAAGAAAGTTCAGCCAAGTTATCGTCTCATTAAAAGTGTTTGAATATTACTATGAATGACTGCATATTCTGGAAGTAGAATTGGTTGGTCATGATCAGACGCACCAGACGATTGGAATCTAACAGCACCCTTATTCGCTGTATTCTCAAACTCGATTTTCTCGAAAAGGAGGCATCACAAGAAAAAAAAATTATTCTTTATTTTTGACTTATTTTCTCATGTAGAATCATCCTCTGTCCGGTTGTACCACCCGTCCGACCACGCTATGTAAAATCCAACAAGTTTTAATTTTGTGTAAAATCGTAGAAACTTGTTTTTATTATAACTCCATTCACTTGTATTTTATTAAAAAAGAATCCGCAGTTTTAAAATTGTAATAATCATATCGTCTATTTCAAGTAGGACATAGATTCCGACGGGTTTCAATTTTATTTAATTTCCGACAGCTTTGTTGGTTCGCAATTTCCTTCAAGCAACCCTTATTAACCCTTAATTGAACTATTGAGGCCGATGCAAGCCTACTCAAATTTATTCTAATAATTATTTACTGTTTAGCTATTAATAATATACTTATTTGTGGATTCAGAGAAAATTTTGCTATCTTACTACGTTTTTACGTGATATTTCGATGGAGGTGAATATTAAATATAAAAATAATATTAGATATCATTTAATCGAATTATTGCATTTTTAAATTACATTTTGAAGGTCCACTTAAGGGTTAAAGAAGAACCAGTGTTTCTAAAGACTGTGGACATCAGAGCCTCTATTTCGAGAAAGTAAAACACAAAATCCGGCCTGCTAGTTTCATTTAGCCTCGTACGGCTCCAGCAATTTTCTTCAATCACCTTTCGTTAAAGTAGCAGCAGTCTTCTTTTATTTTTTTTTTATTGCGTCACAGCCATTATTTGAAGAGAGTACAATTTAAAATCCGTCGAACTTTAATTTTGTTTAACTTCTGACAGCCTTGTTTCGACTCTTTGTAATCGGCTTTTGTTAAAGAACAATCAACGCGTGTAAAGGAGCCACAGCGATTATTTGCAGAAAATAAAGTGAGGTCTAATTTTACTTAATTTCTTCGCTGGGCGTTCTACTGTTTTATAAATCGTATCCGGTATATTGTGTCGTTTCTAGCCATTCGTGTCAGTTCGAACTTTGAGTTTCATGCGCTCGTAAATCCCGTTTACGCTCGATCGCGACGATGTAACGGCGATGGTTGACTTAACGAAATTAGTCGTAATGAGAACGGTTGTAACCGGTGACGAGAAATGGTACTTAACAGCGATTTCACAACGATCATCCTCGTATATTATTCTGCCTTAATGCCACGCACATATTTCCGTTATCTCAAGCGAAAATTGATCGGCCTCGAAGGTCTGTTTCAAAAGAAAGTCGAAAATGAACGCTGACAGCTGACGTTCGCGTGCGAGCATGATGTACGAGCTTGGTATACGGACAAACGTTAAAAATGCCGTAAAAATCATTCGTGACATGTTTGGGGAGGCTATTGTGCCGATCCCAATGTATGAGAGATGATATTCAAATGGCCAGAAAAACCGTGCGTTCCCCTTCACCCACAGAAAAATTTTAAAAATTTCTTTTAATGGTAATGCGATCCCTTTGCTAAAATATTGTTTACAAATCGACATCTTTATCGGATTGTAATACTTTTCGCCGTTGCAACCTTTGATACTTTATTCGAATTCCGAAGAAAACAATCTCATAACTTTTAGATCGCAATAGGCATTATTCTATATTAGCTAAAATGGCAAAACCGTTCTTCGTTTTAACAATATTTTCTTAAGATACCTATATTCTAGTATATTACACTATACTATAGTACACTATACTAGTATACTATAGTATATTCTGGGTTATAACATTATATTCTAGCTACTAGCCATTATGCTGATTTCTGATATATTACCTTATACTCTAGCATGTTAAACTGTATTGTATGCAGTATATTATAGTATATTCTACGACATTACCTTATATTCTAACACATTATACCGTATTCTGCTATACATATTACGTTATATTCTATTATATTATACTATACAGATTGTATCAAAATTATATGTCACGACTACCATAGCAGGTTTCTATACCTCTGGATCGGTGAAGATCTGTTAAAAAAATGGTTCGCAAATTTGTCGACTTTTTTGTCAAGGTGAAACTTTTTTGTATTGGATCGTATAGTACTCGCAAGGAACAAAAGTCTCAAAGACACTATGGGTCTCAAGACAACCATTCTCTTAAAAAACGACTTTAAAATTTAGTAAACAATTTTATTCCACATGTCTACAAGGTGTCCCAAGATGGTATAGATGTGGAGAGGATGATTCTACATGAGAAAATATGTCTAAAATATATAACAATTTTTTTTCATTTGACACCTCGTTTTTGAGAAATTAGAATTTGAAAATCCGTCAAGTTCGTGTTCCTAGCGTTTGTAAAAAGTAGATCAGGTAGGTTATGAACAGACGCGTCAGACGATTCATATTCAACATTAAGCGCAATCGCCGAATTTTCAAACTATAATTTCTCGGAAACGAGGCGTTGAACGAAAAAAAACTATTTTATACTTTAAACTTATTTTCTCATGTAGAATTACCCCCTCCAAATTTATACCATCTTGGGACACCCTGTAGATGCATGGAATAAAATAGTTTATGAAACTTTAAACTCGTTTTTCAAGAGAATGGTTGACTTGAGACCCATGATGTCTTTGAGACTTTTGTTCCTTGTGACACGTACTATACGATGCAATACAAAAAAATGTTGACCTTGAGAAAATGGTGAAGGACAAATTTGCGGCTCATTTCTTTTAGCAGATCTCCACCGATCCAGAGGTATAGAGGCCTCTATGGTAGTCGTAGCATATAATTGTTATACACCCTGTACAATATTATAACACATTATATTATATTCCAGTAAATGGTAGCATATGGTAGTATACTTTATTATATTCTACCAAATTATACTATCTTTTGTTATATTATACTACAGTTTAGTATATGACAATATATTCTACTAAATTACACTGTATTCAACACATTATGCTATATTCTAGTACATTATAGCGTACAGGGTGGTCCTTTTAAGTAAGGCCACCTAAATATCTCTTCAGCTTATTGTGATGCAACAAATATTTTTTACGTAATGTGCATGGTGTCAAAGGACCAATATCTGGCAAGAATATTTTTCCCCAAGGTCATTTTTTTCGAAGTTATGAAGGTCATCGGTGTTTTTTGACGCATAACTACATTTTTTTATTATTGCATCGTGTAGCCAATCGGAGAACACATTTAGATATGTATAATAACATGACCTTAAAATGACCTTGATCTTCGAAAATTAAAGTTTGACGTGAAACTTATGTCGAATATCTTTGGCCAAGAGTCCCGAACCTGCGAATGCGAAGAAAATATTTTTTGTCACACTAAAAATATCGATCATCAGATGTGTTAAGACAACACTCACTTTCTCATAAGTTATCATCTTCGGAGATGTTCAAAATGGTGTCCTTCTACGGTGATACATTTCCTGAAACGTGCAATGACCGACTGTACAGATCTTTCAGTTCTTTCGGAATTAATATCACCACAAGCTCTAATTATTCGGTTTTTCATGTCCTCTGGTATATTTGGTCGTTCATGATAAACTATTTGATTCTAGTTCTTGTTCATTTCAAACAGTATGTCGATTCACTGATAAATTGAAAGTGATCAAGATTTCAAACTGTTAGGTATCATCAGCATTACGATAGTAAACATGTTTATTTACATTCATGCTCTTGATTGTCGAGGCTTGATCAAAGCCTGTGATCTCGATAGATATAAGTTTTACGTAAAACTTTAATTTTCGAAGATCAAGATCATTTCAAGCTTATGTTATTATACATATCTCAATGTATTCTTCGATCAGCTACACTACTTGGGAGAAAAATATTCTTGCCAGATATTGGTCCTTTGGCACTATGCATATTACGTAAAAAATATTTTTTGCATCACAATAAGCTGAAGAGACAATTAGGTGGCCTTACTTAAAAAGACCACCCTGTATAATAGTTCTTGTATAATAAACTATATTATATGATATTATACATATTTTATCTGCTATCACATTTTAATAAATGTGTCTAATAATTTAGACCACGGATCATTATGCGAAAACAAATTGTGCTTCATCAATTGCAATAAACAGGAACTCGCTACAAATGTCTTTCTTTCGTTAATAATTTGTAGAAATTGCAACTGATAAGGTGACCTGTCCAGTAGATGAACGACTTCCGGTGAGTGAACATAATTCGTATTAAAAGAGAAAATAGCACTTATGATGTTGAAATTTATACAGTAATTCTATTCTAAGTTCACAGATGTCTCGTTAAAGAAATCTTCGTTTTGTGTAACCTGTTCTGGAATGTAAGATCATAACAATGATATAGCCTTCTTATAGATTTGCGAATACCAATTTCTACAAACTTACAGCTTAGGTGTTCATTCACTAGACAGTTCACCCTGCCTATATATTTCCAAATTTTTCAATCTTGGTACTGCTTTAAATTTCATCATTCGTTCTTGTCAAAAATGCATAAAATCCGCAGTCTATTTATTACATCTAAATACAATTGTCTAGAAATGAGAGTCCTTAACACTAAAAGATAAAGATCCGCAGTCTAATTATAATAATTTTACTGAATCAGCAGGCAATGTGTTCACGAGTGCATAGATAAGGTGACCTGTCCAATTAACGAACCTGCATTTCTGCTGAAATTAATATTCGCAAATTGTTATTTAATTTTCTGAATGCTATTTCCGTGTGGAAACTGTGTTATTGTTAAGGTTTTACATTCCAGAACACCATTCTAGCAATATTCAATAGTTATAGCTTGTATTAAAAATTTACCATAGAACCAAACGAAAAATGGACCAAATGACCAATGAATGAACATTAATTTCTAATGAATGAACGGAGGCATACCAGAGAATAATAATTACACTAACAAACATATCACAGAACCATTGAACCGCCTTAACATACAAATGACTGACCTTACTATAATAATTCTTACTTTGAACGCTTGGGATGTCGTTCAAACAACTGCTAACTAAATTAAGCAGGGATTCTCGTGTAATAAGTACAAAAATAATTGATTTCTACGATTTCTTTTTACAAAAATTATTTATATTATCGACATAAAACTTTTTGGTATGCAAGCAGGCAACTTCAAACTATAAGAAACAATTTTTTCGTTTGAATTTTTTATTAATTTTGCGACAGTTATTACAATCCTGTCAACCTTGTTAACAAAGTAGCTAATGTTGACGTTCAGTGTAGCAAGTGTACCAGTTATTCAAAAAATGTATACTTATTTTAAAGTTTGATTACTTACGCTGGTACTGAACCAACATTTAAGAAAAATTTAGAAAATTACAAAAATTATGGATTTTTGAAGAAAATACACTTTTTTCGATACGAAAATTATTCATATTTCTTAAGAAAATAATATTAAAAATATGAAATTAATTTGGAATTGTGGTTTAATAAGCCTTGTCTGAAATTGATCAGTTGATTAGTTTGGTAAGTTATTGTGTACGCCAGTTTAACATTAACCGTACCGCGGTCGGTCAAATGACTGGCTTCGTCATTTTTATTTTATAATTATTAGAATAGCAAAGGTGCTTCCTTTCGAATAGCAGAGGTGCTTCCTTCCAAATTCGATCTTGTAATTTTGATAAACAAATGTGTAACAGTCACATTTGTGCTCGGTGCAGTTAGTGTTAAAAAACATAGTTTCGAGAAACATGCAAATTGTACAATATGTAATAAGAAGAATTGTACTAAAAGAAGCATTGTACTTCGTGACTAGCTGTTTACATCCTCAAAAAATTCTTAAAAATTATTTGTTTTCGTTGCCATTACGTGAGAAGTCTCCCTTAATGTAGTTCTGAATAGATTATATGTAGAAGAGGAAGATCTCTTCAGCGTGTAAATTTGAACACGAAGAGTGCATCATAAATGTTATTTTTTCGTTCAACACATTATTTACTGGCAAGTATTTCATAATTTCACAAAGACTGTGGCTCAAGGCTACGAATATTTTCACATATCTTTCAACAACAGTACCAATTTGAATCGTGATCCAGCATGTCACCTTCAGTAACGTAATCAAGTTAGGCTGTACTTCCGAAAGGCACCGGTGGCCGAACGAGTTGAAACTTGGTGGGTATTATGAGGGATAGGGATGGACCTCAGATATACAATTTTAGAGCTTCGGCAATTTATGCGTTTAAATGATACAGGTTCTCAATTATAAATCCGTCATAATAGGTTTTCGATGCTTTGGACGCTATATTCAGCAATAATGTAAGAATGCCTGAGGGATATGTATGCATGTGTTTATCATGAGTGATGGTGTGGTGTGATCTGTTTATGTTTTTTCAGTTGGAAACGCGATGTTGGTCTGGGTTAGTTCCCTTGTCGGGGAGTTTGTTTGGGGGCAGCAGCCACTCCCCCAAAACAATAGACGACTTTCTATTTAAACAAATTTGTGAGACAATACGATGACATGTCTGAAGCAAACGATCACAGTGATTGAGCGGCTTCCACTAAAGTAGCTGTATCTTTTAAACGGATGAATTCCTGAAGTTAAAATTTTATATTTGGGGTCCTTCCACGTTTTTCATAACATGCTCCAAATTGCATATCAACCGGCCACCGGTGCCTTTCAGAATAATATCCCCAAGTTATATCGTTTAAATTTATTATGTAAAAGACGATTTTTATACTTCCTTTTAGTACAGCACAATGATTGAAAAGCCTAGTAATAAGCTTCCGGTAGATAAAGTGTCGTAATAGGAATTATGTTTGTTCACAGGGGAGTGTCCATTCAGTGAACATTTTCGGGCAACAGTGACGATTAAACGTGTCTCGTACAGAAAATAGGTTGAGTCCGGCGCATGTGAAGTTAGACGATTCACTGGTGGTTTAAGCGGACGTCTCTTATCACCGTCGGGAATACATTACGCCACTGTTTCTAGTACTTTGGTCGCACAAAAGGCACCAACAGGAAATAGTCCATCGAAACCGGTGGTCAAACGCTTCGGGGCTTCTGCCAACGTACACTGGCGTCTACCAATGGATCACGTTGCCCACTTTCCGCACCGTCGGCTCCTCTCCATCCTCGGATAGCAGAAGAAAAGGGAAACGGCTGGATCTATCGGTCCTTTTGAAATCCGCGAACCGACCATGACATTCTTTCAGCATCCTAATGCATCGGCCGTTGCGCGAATTGAGATTGCTTTGCTGGATTGCTGTCCAACGCCCCTAAATGCAATTTGCTCGTTCATTTCGAGAGCCAGACTCAATTCAATATGGTAAAGCTATGCATCTTCAACTACTCTAAGTTTGCATACCATAACTTTGACTAATTTTCGAAATATTCAAATTTGGAAACACTAATTTATAGCTTGTTAGGGATCAAACGAAACACTTATCTTTCGTTTTACAAGAGAATTTTCTGGTCTTCAAGACCGTTTTCCATTTTTAGGAATTTTTTCCGAAGAAGTACTCAACTTTTTGTATCTATTAGGATTTTGCTCTACGGGTGTGCGAGTACCCATAATTTACGAGCTGAGCTGAACTCGATTCGATTGCTCGAGCCGAGTCGAGCGTTTGAATTTTTCGAGCTACTTGAAATCGACGAATCGCTTGAAACGAATGCGAGCTACTTGAAAAAATCAACCGGCTCGAATATTCGAGCCCTCGTAAAACTTCGATTTATTCGAAAATGAATTTTCAGCTCGAAATTTTTTGAATTACTCGAATATATTCGAACAGATCATTAACTTTCGAGTTACTCGTAAAATTCGAATTGCTCGAGTTACGCGACATTCATTTTTTTACAATCTATATAATGCTTCTGTTTTATTTTCATGTTTTCATGAAGAAAACATATTTGAATTTTTACGAGTAACTCGAAAGTTAAAGATCTGTTGAAATAAATTCGAGTAATTCGAAAAATTTCGAGCTGAAAATTCATTTTCGAGTAAATGTTTTCAAGTTTTACAAGGGCTCGAATATTCGAGCCGGTTGATTTTTTCAAGTAGCTCGCATTCTTTTCAAGCAGTTCGTCGATTTCAAGTAGCTCGGAAAATTCATTTTCACTCGGAATTCGAATGCTCGAATAAATCGAGTACTGGCACACTCCTATTTTGCACACATATTTACGGGTGTTTGAAGTATATAGGTTATTTCTTTTTAGTACAAAAAAATAAAAATTACGTGGTTTATATATTCTTTTGTAGAATATGTTTTGAGAAACACGTGTTATTTCAATACAAGTAAAAAATTTTGATTAATTTTTATCGTATTTTATTGTATTTTATGAGCAAGTTTCTTTTAGAGTGTTTGTTAAAAGAGACTCTGAGCAAGGAACCTTCGATCAGTTTCTATGTATGTTGAACATTGAGAGGACCAATGACATTTAGGCATTCCGATCTATCTGGTAATAAGATAATTGACTTTCCAATTTCTCGATAAAAGTTTTAGGAATCTACCAATTTCCGGCGTCAACTCTACAATCTCACCAGCTCGGTCGCTTTAAATCGGTCCCCGACGTACTTTTTCGAACGTGGAAAGTTTCAACGGCTTGTCGTTGACTCATTTCGTTTTCAAGTAGCATTCTCAAAGCCGCATTCATGTCGCTCTGCGTCCATTCTCTTATTTTTTTGTTTAAGCCCGGACGTTTTTCTGCGGACAAACTGAGAAGAAAAAACCTGAAGACCTTAATTATACGAGAAAAACTAAAAGAAATTTGGCTGGCTCTGCTCTCCAACAGCACGTGGGAAAAGTCTTAGGCTTGAGGAAGTACTATATTAATGAATTTGAAAAAACCTTGACATTTATTTATAGTAAGCAAAATTATTATTTTACAAACTTACTCGATTACTTAAAAAATACAGAAGCGGCTGTGATGAATAAGTTAGAAACGTCAGCCCGAACATTAAGTAGCCGAGATCTTTAGGAATACTGAAGAAAAAAAATAGAATGTGTTGATTGAGACTATAGTATTCATTTGTGTTTCTGTTCATATAGTTTCTTTAATTTTCGGTAGAATTATTCGCTATACTCCGATTTTGATGAAATTTCTATATGTTATGCAGCAACACATTTTGAACAACTTTTACCTTTTCCAATATAGGGGCGTCTCTTTTAGTTTTCGAGGTATTCGCAAAAAACTATTGCTAATACTGTATTGAATTTTCCTGACGGCCGGCCCTCTTCGCCCTCTCCACGACCTAACTACAACTCATTCTATTCACATGGTTTTTCCATTACTATATCAAATTCTGGATGACAGCTACAATGCAAAGATTATGCGAATAATTGTGGTTAAGTCGCGGAGGGAGCGGAGAGGTCCGGCCGTTAGGTCGGCTCGACCACGCATACGAAAATTCAGGAGTAGTCGTTCAAAATTGAAAACTCACCCTATATAGAGTGAAATCCTGTTTTTTCTCTCATCCCCACAACTTGTTTACAAAAAAAAAAGTAAACAGACGCCGCACCGGAGCAACCTTACGTTGCCACGGAGCATGCAACAATACGGAAAATTCAATACAGTATTAGCAATAGTTTTTTGCGAATATCTCGGAAAATAAAAGCGACTCTCGTATATTGGAAAAGGAAAAAGTTGTTAAAAATATCAAAATCTATAACATATTTAAATTTCATCAAAATCGGAGTATAGTGACCCTTTCGCACTAATTACCAAACTAATTTTGTTAAGAAACAACAAATTAAATTCCAAGAAAACTGTACCATGATCTAAGATAAGGATAACAGTTACAAGTATTTCAAAATTAGTACTATGTAAGATAGTGATCACAATTTCACGTACCTTTAAATTAATTTTGCCACAAAGCAACAAATCAGGGGCCAAGGAAATTGTGCTTTGTGAGATAGAAATCAGAGTAACGCGCAGTTTAAAATTAATTTTGCTAGGAAGTAACAAATGAAATTCCAAGAGAACTGTACCATAATCGATGATAAGGATAACAGTTCTACATATTTTTAAATTAATTTTCCTATAAAGCTACAAATGAAAGGATAATTAAATTCTACTATGTAAGATAAGGATTACAGTTCCACGCATCTTTAAATTAATTTTGCCTCAAAGCAACAAATCAAAAGGCAAGGAAATCAAACTATGGAGGATAGGGATCACAGTACCATATATTTTTCAGTTAATTTTGTTACGGAACGACAAATCGAAAGCCAAGGAAATTGCGCCATGGAAGATAGGGATAAGACAGAACGGCAAAACGTGACTTGAACTTTCTTGGTGTTGCTCACACGCTAATTGGAAGTTCTTTCCGTAAGATAGACTATCAAAACAGCTAGTTCTCATTAAATGTTAGCTGGGCGAGGTGATAAGTGATAATTATAAGTCCTTCAGTTGGTCTACGTCCACTCTAATTTGCGACATACCTCCCTCGGAACTTTCCATTTATTACACGGGACATGGACGTTGCGCGGGTTTCTCGTTGCGTAAAATTAGCGAATCGCATCAACTCGAGTAAGACGAATTACGCTTTTCTTTCATCCTGCTCCTCTTTGATTACATTCTGTCGGATTAGTTCAACATATTCCGGGAATTCACAGAAAAATACTTGCACCGGTGGAGTACATACTGTAATTTTGTTCACGCTTCGCAACAATGCAGTTTCAACGACCCGTATCGATGACAGGGGCCCGGAAAATGTAATTGGACGTTTGCTGTCTTACAGATTCATAATATAAGAAATCTTAAAAGCCTTCAGCAACGTACCGGTGTTGTGGTTTTCTTTATAAAGATCGGCTAGCATCGTTAACATGAAAAATTCAACGGTCAATTAGGTAAAAGCACTTTACTTACCGGAAGCCTATTAATAGGTTCCTTAATGGCTGTACTATTTCTAAAAGAAACTTTATCATTTTTTGTTTTATAACGGAAACTACTTCCGTAGAAGCTAGTTAACTGATTTGTAACGTGTTCAATTTTTATAAATGATTCATTGATAGTTTGTTGGCTTGTTGTACATCAAAAATTTGCACACTCACTTGTACAGGTTGTATAAAAATTATAAGTCACGACTACCATACCAGGGTTCTATACCTCTGAATCGGTGGAGATCTGTTAAAAAAATGGTCCGCAAATTTGTCCTTGACCGTTTTTACAAGGTCAACATTTTTTTTGTGTTACATCGTATAGTACTCGTCACAAAGAACAAAAGTCTTAAAGACACCATGCGTCTCAAGTTAACCATTTTCTTGAAAAACGACTTTAAAGTTTCATAAGCTATTGTATTCCACATGTCTGCAGGGTGTCCCAGGATGGTATAAATGTGGAGAGGGTAATTCTACATGAGAAAATAAGTTTAAAGTATAAAATAATTTTTTTCGTTTAACGCCTCGTTTTCGAGAAATTACATTTTGAAAATTCGGCGAACATGCTTGATATTGAATATGAAATGTTTGACTCGTCTGTTCATTACCTACCTGATCTACTACTTACGAACGCTAGGAACGCGAACTTGAAGGATTTTCAAACTGTAATTTCTCGAAAACGAGGCTTCAAATGAAAAAAAGTTATTCTATACCTTAGACTTATTTTCTCATTGTAAGAGGTTCGATGCTTTCTGTCTGGGTTTTATTGTGCGACTGCCGTTCCGTCACGTCAGGCCCAGCGCCGCTGCCGAAAACAAAACGCTATCGCCAATCGAGCGACATCGACGCGGCTCAGCGTCTCGCGTAGAGAAGCATAGCCGCTTACGCACACGTGCATCTCGTATCACATCATGTAGAATCACCCCCTCCGCTTTTATATCATCTTATATCATCGATGCAACAAAAAAAATTGTTGACCTTGAAAAAAGAGTGAAGGACAAATTTGCAGACCATTTTTCTAACAGATCTCCACCGATCCAGAGGTATAGAACTCTGCTATGGTAGTCGTGACATATAAGTGTGACACATCCTGTACAGAGTTAATTTTGAAAATTGCTGAGTTTCAGTCTATAGGGTAGGATGAAATATTGTAAATTATAGTAAAATCACGTTGTAAAAAAATATCAATCTTGTAGGTATTCAGTGAACAAAAATTCTAAGCATCGAGGCATCCGTTAACAATAAAAAGAATTTTTTAGCTGCATTTTTAGATGTCAGTAGCGCATTCGATAATGTCAATATAAATATTCTTTTGCAAAAATTGGCAACGATTGGTTGTCCAACAAATATGATTAAATTTATTAAATTCATAACCTTCGAGAGGGTAGTATATACAGATCTCACAGGCGACCAAGCTAGAAAAGTGTTCAAGGGAGTTCCCCAAGGCGCAGTCCTCAGCCCACTTTTATACAATATATACGTCTCTAATGTAGCTGATAGATTACGTAGTAGCGTAACAATCTCTCAATTTGCAGACGATATCGCGATCTATTGTAACAGATCTACAGTCAATTATAATAAAAGGTTATTAGAAAAAGCGATTTCGGTAACTGATAACAACCTATGTAACTTGGGCTTAGAACTCTCTCCTCATAAAACTGTGTTTATACATTTCAACAGGCTTAATATCCAGCCAGGACAAACAGAAATAAAGGTTAAGAATACAACAATTAAATCGAGCGAATATGTACGCTTCTGAGGGATAATCTTTGACTATAAATTGTCATTTAAAAATCAAATTGACCAAATACAAAGAAAATGCGCAAGAGCTATTAACATAGTAAAATTTCTTGGAGGTACGTGGTGGGGGTCACACCCAGAAACCTTAATAGTACTTTACAAAAGTTTTGTTCGCTCAATACTGGACTACGGATGTTTTGTATATTTTCCTACTCAACAAAACCAAATAGAAAAACTAGAGAAAATTCAATACACGGCAATAAGACTTGCTCTTGGATACAGAATAAGCACACCTACCAATATTCTTATATTCGAATCCAAACTGCAGCTTATACAAGAACGTTCGAAATTCCTATGCACGAATTATCTCAATAAGGTCTATTCAAACCAAAACTCGGTAGTTTACGCAACTGTCTCGCGCCTCCAAAAAATTATGGATAACAGGTACAACAAACGCAAAATCAGTAACAGGCTTCTATACCAATGCGTAAAAAACACAAAAAATTCGATTAGCCATATTTATTCCACCAATAACCACAATAACGGTGTTCAAGAATACTACTCTTTCATTGGGAATATTTATATTAACACAGAATTTGGCACGCTATTAAAGTATGTAGACAATCCCAATTTATTAATTGAAAATTTAATTAAAGAGGAAAAATCGTATGCTCTGTACACGGATGGTAGCAAGTCAAAAAACTAAAGACCGTAGTAAGAAGTATAAATAAAAACGCACCAATCTTCACTGCAGAATCTATAGCCCTGAACGACGCTGTAAAGGTAGTTTTAAATCATCCCAATCAGATCTTTCTCATTTTTACTGATTCTCTCAGCGCACTACTCACCTTGGAAAATAATAACATAAATATAAAAACAAATCCCTATATTCTCGAAATAAGAAAAAAGGTTTTTAAATTCGCCTCCGAAACCACAAACAATAGTAAAATTAAATTCTACTGGGTACCGGCTCACATGGGTATTCTAGGCAACAAGAAGACAGACAAATTAGCGAAAACAGCGGCAAACACGACATCTACAGACTCGCTCAAAATTCCCTTTACGGATCTAAGGGAATCGGCTAAATCAACAGCAACACTAAACACATATAACGTCATAGAAAAAGAAGGCTTAATTAAAGGGGTAAATTACTTCACACATTACCACAATCGAAAATCAAAACCGAGGTACAATAAACAAAATCTCCAACGTGAAATTATATCGACGATAAACAGATGCAGATCAGGACACTATAATATTGCCAGCTCTCTCGCTCGGATTGGCATAATAAACGATCCACAATGTCAATGCGGGTATGAAACTCAGGATATTGACCATGTACTATGGCAATGTTCCACATTTGAAGAACAGAGATCAAAACTTGTCAAACTCTTGCAAAAACTACATCTTTTTCTTCCGCTCTCATGTAACGTCCTACTCTCCAGACCTACGTCGAATATATGTAAATTGACCTACTCGTTTCTCCATGACTGTGAACTAAAGATTTCAGAAAAGAGTTTAAACTATTTGCGTAACTAACATACGAATGTTTATAAAGATGCTTATTGTATTATGTAATGTATAATAATGTATCGATACGTCTGTATAGTACCGCAAAATAATCTCTTCCATGAGATTCAAATTGCGTAAATAAACAAAAACTAGGTCCAATTTCCAGGTAAATTTGTTAAGAAATCATTGGACAGTGTTTCCCATTCGTTCTTTGCAAAAATTTCGCACTCGACGCACGTAGGTCGATAACACGAGCGCTGAACTCACTATCATATTTGTTTTAGCCGTGAAAATTCAATTTACACTCGAATTCTGGCGTAACTAAAGGAATATCGAACTATTCGTATATTCGAGTAAACCGTGCATGTTGTAATAAAATTATAGTTTTACGTAGCCGAAGAAAAGAATGTTTGTACGCCGTAATATTTTTTTGGGGAAGGTGTGCAGTTTGTAGCCTCGGTACTTTGAAAGTGCAGCCTCTTCTTGATATTCGATTCCGCAAAGAACAGCGTTCGACCTCGCTCGAACTTTCAGAAATGTTCGGAACGTTTTCGAACGTGTCGAGTCTCCGCATGATATTACCTTAAAAATCTGCTGACCTCACTGGCAATAAAAAACATCCCCGTGACAGGGTCCGACGCTATAATTTCGTAAGAATTTCGCAGGCATTCGCACGCTCGAATTCAATAACGTTCCGGGGGGGGGGGCGGGGTGGTCGCAGCGTTTCTATGAGTAGAAAAGAATATTTTCTTCCTCCCTCGTGCCACACCATTTGCACGACACGAAACTCGATGCTATACCGATCGAAATGTTTAACACGTGTAAAATGCTTTCTTACTAGACAGCGGATCTTTAACCCTCATACGCTCCTCAGAAATATTCGCATAAATGATCCTAGTATAATAACTCGCCCAGTTTTGCTCTATACTTGAAGACAACAAATTATATTTTATTTACGATGTCGCATTTTAAAGAAATACGCCTCATAGCACCTACAGAATGAGATCAATCATTTTTCAGTATATAAACATAATAAATGGGTGAATTTTCACCCTGAGGAACGTATGAGGGTTAAGCGAAATAAAAATTTTCTATCTGAATTGCAACAAAATGAAGTGCAATTGAAATTTTTTTGTCTTAATATGTTTAACAAGTTGAAAATAATATAACAGTATTTTTAAATTTTTCTAATGTTTTTACAGTCTTAATTTACACCATATCATTTTTGTCATGAATTCATAAAATCCGCTGTCCATTTATTACGTACAATGTGCCTCCTTCATGAAATATTACAAAAATTAAGCAAAGAAAAGTAATGAACACACTGAATAAATGCTATTTTCTATTATTTTAAATAACAGCATGTATAAAACTATTAGGTGATCAAAACGCCATTTTTGGCGAATCAATTAAATCACCGTTCGCCGTTTCCATAGCACCGTTCCGCGGCGAACGGATTACCAATATGCTCGCTTCCCACGTTAAAAAGATGATATCGATTGTTTTAAGACGCGCGGGTCGGTTGCTCGGTTTCTTGGTCAGCGGGGTGAGAACACACTGCGCCTGCGCAAACTGACAGTAGGAAGGGGAAGCAGGCGCGTGACGGGCCCCTACGCTGGACACCACTAAATTAAATGAACAGCCGCAGCATTAGGACCAATGAGGAGATTAACGCGTCTAAGAAAAAATACCTTCAAATTTATGTTTTAGATAATGAATAAATAATGCAGTGATTGGTCTTGAACATTATCAGTTATGCATATAGTTATAAGAACGGTCCATTGTCCTAGGTTTAAGTTATAGTAACTTCAAATTCAAATCTGTTATCCGCCAAATTGAAGATTCAGTAATTATTTACAATATGGAAGAAATGCATTGAAAGTGGTGGAGATTATTTTCGCAAGTAGAATTCATTTTGATTGCTTGTGAATAATCCACAAACATTAAAACAGAGGACTATGATTTAATTTTTTCACCCAATACATAGTCTGTCCAGTTTCATATGAATTTTGAAATTGTAGACGTGCTGTATGTGTGTCGGTAAAAGCAGACGTGTTAATGTAATTAATTTGTAAAAACGACATTCGAAAAGCAATATGTTAATTCGCGGTTAGCTAGTTTCCCCTATTTTCTACCAATCCGATGAAGTTGTAATTATTCGGAACGGCCGTAAGTGGGTCCCGAATGTGCTAGCACGAGCCAACATCCACGGAATTGTTTTGTTAATCAGTACAGTTATCGTTCCAATTCGGATTATCGATTTGTTATAAGTGCGTCCTATCTACTCGAGCGTAAATCGCGGATTCTAGCGATTGGACTCGTATCGCGAACGCTACTTCATGTCCATCATTGTCGTTCGCTTTCAAATCGCTCAGAAGGGATAGATGATTTTTCGGAATTTATTACGGAGGAACCAAACAACTTAAAGGTAAAATATTCTTTGCAATGTATTCAAGCATGGTTCGCTCCTGCAGAAAAATCTTTGCTGCATAATGCACTTGTTGGTATTTATCATTAGACTCCGGATTTGATGCATTTATGGCAAAAGCGAGTAAAAGATAAAAAGATTAAAAGACTTTAAGAGTATTAATATATTACTAATTAAATGACTTTAACAGTATTAATATATTACTAATTAAAAGACTTTAAGAGTATTAATATATTATTTTTGACATATTAAAATTATTTATGAAAAATATAAATTTCCATTTAGCTCATGTGTTTTAGATGGATAACGTTAACTGAATGGATAATACAATGAGCTTTTTCGAATAGGAATCGCGTCACTTGTAAAATAGTCTGGGATTAAAAAACAGTCTTCGAATATACGGGTCATTTTTACATGCAAAAATGTATACTTAAAAAAAGATGCTTCTTTGGAAAATTAGTAGGTGATAAATAATATAGAAGAAACGTCCGATGAATTTAATATTACTGGTACATTATTGACATCCTATTAAAATTATCAGGAGAAGAAATCAATTTGAATGTAACTCCTCTTTCAGGTAGTGACTGGAAAGGAGGACAAACAGATCATAGATTGCGTGGAAAAGCTGCAAAAGAAAAGGGAGGAGAGAAAGGAGGAAAAAACCAATAGTAAAGTGTGCAATAGATAGGTTAGATAGGTTAGATAAGGTAATTAGGAGTAGGCGACATGGGGAGAACGAAGGAGTGGATGGAAACCTGTGAATGTGTTGAATACTTAGGTTAAGGGAGATCCGCTTATTGTAAAACCTAGCCCGATTCTGCGCCACGAGGCTGAGTAAATAATGATTATTATTATTATGTAACTACTGTTTCATGTCATTGATGCAGACAATTTCTGCGTTGCATTAACACTAAACCTATCAGTGCTGGTAAAAATGACCGGTCCCACATTATTTACTTCAGAATTATTAAAACTGCAAAGACTCTTTCATAGGAAATGATTGAATCAATTTCTAAAATCAAACATATACTATTGTAAAAATAGCAAAAAATCTACGTGAACTTATAAAGCAATACATGCGAGTCACTTTTAATGTTCGGTAGGTTGAGTGTTAAAATTCGCAGTCTATTGATCTGTTCTAACATTTTTCTACAATAGCAGCTTCCAATGAAAAATTCCCGGGCAATATCGGCGACATTTTTTCATACAGAATATCATGACCGTTCTGCGCATTATACATAAAAGATACCGCCGCATTTTCTGTCATGCTTCCCGCAAATGGCTCTTCTTACATCGCTTGGTTATTCCCGAGCCATTCCCTGTTTTATGACAGGACACGATCATGATCGCCTTATCTTCATGAATATATTTTTAGGCCCGTGTGCAGTACGCACACATTCTTTAAAAAATGCATACGTTAATTTTTAACGAGATCAAGCTTTATTCGTTAATCTTTCGTCAGCTAGATTCTACAGGTCCAATCGAATTTTTCATTGTTTTAAGAGTTTTTAAAATTATGTTCCTGTCCGAAAATTTCACGAATATCAATTGGCGATAGTCAAACGCAATATGGACTTTTTAAATATTCTTGTTTGAGAACTACTTGGCCAATACTCGCTGATAATAGTCGTTTAGTGACATACTTTGTTATTTAATTGTAAGGTAGAGCAGGTAATAGGCAGTTGACAAAATAATTGTGATTTTAAAGCATCAACTTTAAAATGATACTTGCGTTTTGAGAAACAAATGCATTCATTTTGTTGGTATTGTATTCTGGCAATATTAAGTAATTTTTAGGTGTACATTGGTTAAAATTTTCAACTTTACGGATATGTAGGTGTGTCTTGGTTAAAATATTCAATTTTGGATATATTTAGGTGCTTCTTTATTCAATTTTTTTCACAAAAATCTGTTAAAATGTTTCGATTGATATTGGAAGCAATATTTCTGTTTTTCCATACCATTTTGAACGCACTCAATAAAATCACTTGAACCTGTTACTTCAACAGTGTTAAATGTACATCACGAAAGAATGAAATAAATCCCATTTGCGCAAATCAATAGAGCGGATTGTGTACTTTGAAAAGGTGAAAACGACAAAAACCGCTATTATTTCTGCAACCACCTAAAAGAGAATTAAAAAAGAAACAAATGAGAAATTATTAATTCTCGTCTGCACTGTTCAATCGCTTTTTAAATGTGACAGGCACAGCAGTGAAAACATTCGTGTTTATTTAAAAATGATACAAAAGTATCATAGAGTAAAAGTTGCTGTATAGAAGATTTATATTCATACTTGATGTATGAAAGACCTGCAAATTGCATTGGGCAGTCCAGGGAAGTAGGGGAAACAGTGTAACACAAATGCACCGTAACCGTGAGAATAGATATTACTCTGGAATTAATTTTGGTCGTTCCGACTGTGCCGCAGTTGAAAAACTGCAATTGATTTTGTATGCATGTCGTGGAGATTAACCGTCGCGATAACACATCGCCAACAGCCACAATATAACTCGGGCCTTTGAAATATTGTCGTTCGAAGGGAACAATTTTTGACGCAGTATACATATTCAGCGACACGCCGCATTCGTTTAAAAATACATTCGGACAACTTGAGTATACTCTGTAATGGAAATCTGATTAAAAGCGTGCCGATACAACGATATTAATTATTAACCCCTTGCACCATAAGTTATGGTCCATAACATCTAGTCAGACTCGTGATGAAAATTTCGAACAGAATCTACTAAATGTGTATGTTATTAATTTCCTATGAAATGCAATAAAATTCTTCTCTGTTGCTGTCGATATATAGTTATTGGAGAATACATAGACATACAATACTTATAAACTTTTGCCACCATCTAAAAAATTATGAACGACAAAGAAGTTCGAATCACAATACAGTTTCATCGATAATCGTCGCCACCACAGGTCCGGCCGGCGACAATTAATGTTTAGATAATACTATTCTTTGACTTGTGCCGAAGGTAGAATAATACGGGTCGAGTCTGTCGGTGTGAAAACAACACCTAACCCAGTGACAAAACTTTATTTTTTATTATTTTTTTATGGAACTTTCACCAACATATTTGTGGCATTTTTCTAATTAAAATGATACCAAATAAGGTATAATTCCGATGGTATTTACTTAGTAATGGACGATGGAAGTTTCGGAAAATTATTGTAAATATGATCCGAATTATATCGTGTTTGATATTATTTTAATCAGAAAAATGCCACAAATATATTGGAGAAAGTCTCATAAAAATAGTAAGTAATAATAAAAAAGTTTTTTTATTGGCGTTACACTGTGAAGACACGTGGGCCTTTGAACTGTGCCGACGACCGCGACTCTCCGCGTCTCTTTCTTTTCCATACGCTGTCCTTCCTTGCGCCCGAAACTTTCGTGGTTCCTTACACAAGTAAATATCATCGCAATTATATCGTATTTGATATTATTTTCATTAGAAAAATGCCACGAATATGTTGGTGAAAGTTCCATCAAAAAGCAATAAAAAATAAAGAAGTTTTGTCATTGGATTAGTAGTGGTTTCACCGATATACTCGACCCGTATTATGTTACACTTCTCGGCGACCGATGCCTCTCGAGCTTCACGGGGTATACCCCGCGGAAAGAAGAATTGTTTTGCGACGATTATAGTTCAGAATTTCACGACAATTAACGATGACATACTGTAACTGTAAAATAAATTGTAGCGGAAGGGGTTAAAGCCTCGACCACAGGCACAGAAATGTTCAATCCTAATGTACTTTTGCGAAATTGCACTAGATTATAGTAACTTACATAAGTATTCGTACTCATTTAAAGAGACGACAACATTTTTGATATTAGACCATACGACTTGGATTTTTTGAGAAATTAGTACGACTTGTTTACTACATGACATGAAAAATAAATTTTGAAAAAATTGCAACTGGTCTGAATTGCGGAGCAAATACTAAAAGTTGTATTCCACAACATTTTTTGTGTGCCTATATTATACATTAAAAAAGACATGTTTTGTAGATCTCTGTCAATTATACATATTCTGAAAATTTCTTCATAACAGTCAACGTTGCTATGAGCTATAAATGCTTGAAGATGGTAAAAATTGCAGTGTTTCGCGATTTTCGGTCTCTAACTGTAATAAATCTAAGGATTCTTCAATGCCTGTTGTTTTTTCCGTATCAACCAATTTTTATGATATTTTCAGAATATGTATAACTGACACAGATTTACAGAACGTCCACATAAAAAATTGTAAAATACAACTTTTAGTATTTACCCCGCAATTCAGACCTAGCAATTTGTTCAAAATTTCTTCTTCACGTCATGTAGTAAACTAATTGTTGTAACTTCTCAAGAAAATCGAAGTCATATGGTCTACTATTAATACAATATATACCGGCGATTATTCCATAATTGTTGGAAGCCTATGGTCCGTGGCCACGATTTTTTAATGGATCTTTCAACGGCAATAACAATGTTAATCGTGAACCAACAGGTATCCCTTTGTAACGTAATCTAATAAGTTCGTTCGTCATTATAATATAATAGAAGATTTTTAAGCTTGTTACAGCACAATTATTGAAAAGCCTATAAATAGACTTCCGGTAAATAAAGCGATAAAAGAATTATCGTCTTTTTGGAAGTGTCCGAATATTACTTTGAGTGACTCTACATCAAGGAATCGATCGTACCATCGAAGTTGAATACTATTGAAGTATTTACTATACACCTAAAGTTCTCATTCTACTGACTGCATTGCCAATTTTTGATCAATTTCCAATTGTTTTGCCTTCTCATGTACCGAGCTCGCGAGAAATCTGAATTTTCAAATTTTGCAAATTCTTTGCAGCTTAATTGCAATAGTTGCATGAACGTTTCCTGTACGAAAGGACACTATGGACTTTCTTGATCGAGAAGGTGTGTATTTTGGTTGTATTGCAAACGTTTGAGCGTGTTTAAATAACTTTCAAAGCGCAACCGACGTCTGTTTTAGAACGTAGCAAACAGTTCTCGTAGATATTTTGAAATGTATTTCGACAGCTCAGAGTCCGAGTTAAATTCCGACTACGTCACACGATAGAGCAGGCCCTGTTCATCTATAAACTATCGAACAAAGTTTTAACACGGATTTTATTTTCCTCTGGGAAAACGATGATCGCCTGACGTCCACTTGAGTACAGCATCGAACCTCGCGCCTCGCGGATCTATTTTATATTCTCGATCGAAATCGAAACCTGTCTTATAGCTTTCTTTGACGGTTTCTGCATCAAAAGGCTCTACTCTAATGCATCGCACAACCAGATATTCCGTGGAACTCACTGTTTTCAAAATACAATGAAATGTATCCGCGAACGATTGTCTCGCTCGGTTGAAATACGACTCGTTAAACGCGTCTCAATCTTCCTAATACAATCGAAGTATACGTCATTCTATCCGTTAGAGTTCGTAGAGCCCTGTGCATAACTGTATATTTTTAATATCGTTGATAACCGTAGGCGACACTCGGGAAATGCAAAATATTATTTCGAAGTGGCTGCAACTTTTTGAGAGATAAAGTACGTTTCGATGGTCTTGTGTGTTAAAGTGTACTTTTATTTGAATAATTTGCTTCTTGAAATTATACATCATCTGCTACGTGAAGTAAATTATTTTTATTTCGTTTATGCGATGCAGGAAATATCATCGGGTATTTCAAATGCGCTTTTTAAACGTTTTTTTACGATAGGGGTATTACGTATGCGTTTTTATACATGGCGTGTATCGTCGGTAGCAAACTGTGAGTAATATTAATCTTTAAGCTATTCTCAATGTTAGAAAATAACAATCGTCATCATTGGACTAAGGATATTTGTGCATAGTAAAAATGTTCTGCATCTGTTTGCAAGTAACAGGAGTCGCTTAATTTCTTTTCATTTCTTCTTTAACAATTTTAGTAGGTTTAAAATAAACTACCAATACTCTTAAATTTTTTTTTACTGTTTCAAATTTACAGCCAATCATTTTTATTGCATAGAAATCTGCAATTTAGTTGTAATCATTTTTTGCAATTATACAGCTGTTGCAAGAAACAGGAGTAACTTAGAAATTTCTTTTCTTCTTTGACAAATTTAGTGAGTTTAAAATAATATATCAATAATCTCCAATGTTTTTAGTCTTTCAACTGTTTCAAATTACAGCCAATCATTTTGATCATAAATGTATAAAATCCGCAATCTAGTATGTAGTATGTAATTATTTTTTGCGATTGTACATCTGTTGCAAGAAACAGGAGTAACTTAGGAATTTCTTTCTTTATTTTGCAATTTTAAAGAGTTTAAAGTAATATATCATTACTCTAAAATTCTTTTTTTACTTGATACATATTATTTTTTGTAATTTCCTGTGGATTGAAGGGATATAATGTCGTTGCAGCATTTCGAATTGTCATAATATGTTCCAGCATCATGCGATTGTGAATTTTCGTGAAATCAATTTGGTACGTGTTGAAGTAGCACGTTACTCTACCTCTCGTCCTAGGATACACAATTTTTGGATATCGCTGGTGTGTAGAAAGGATACAATACATTCGGTATATGTCAATGTGTTCCAGAATGTCGGAAAGTATTTGCTCATAATGCTGCGTTGATATTTGCCGTTCGAAATAGAGCGTCTCCGATATAGGCCGATTACTGAGCTACATCGGCTGTCAAATGGAACAAAAAGTGTATCGTGACATAGTGTATCGCTTAACATTTCAATTTATGACTTAAATCCATTTAAACAGTTCGACATTTTGTAGAATCATTCTATGTTTTTATAAAACGTCTACAACTCTGACAAATACTGCAGTGTCGATTAGAGAAATTTTCTTTTTTATTGTACAGTATTTCATCGTTAATTGTCGTGAAATTCTGAACAAGAATCGTCGCAAAACAATCACTCCGTCTGCGGGGTATACCCCGTGAGGGGCCGTGAAGCTCGTGAGGCCTCGGTCGCCGAGAAGTGTAACATCATACGGGTCGAGTAAAATCGGTGAGTCCGCTACTAATCCAATGACAAAACTTCTTTATCTTTCATTATTTTTCGATGGAACTTTCACCAATATATTCGTGGCATTTTTCTAATGAAAATGATACCAAGTAAGGTATAATTCCGATGGTATTTACTTAAGTAATGGACGATGAAAACAAATGCCACGAAAATGTTGGTGGCAGTTCCATAAAAAAATAATAACAAATAAAGAAGCTTTGTCACTGGGTTAGGTGTTATTTTCACACCGATATTATGTTACACTTCGCGCGGACCGAGGCCTCTCGAGCTTCGCTGTCCTTTTCAACGTTCGGGACAAGTCAAATAATAGTATTATCTAAACATTAAACGCCGCCGGCCGGGCCCGTGGTGGCGACGATTATCGATGAAATACTGTATCAGCAATCGGAATGCAATTCCATGAACTAATTCGCTGAACGTCATTTTAACGTGATTTCAATTTAATCCAACGTGATCATAACCATCAGTAATATAAGAATTCACCATTCAATAATATAATTTAATAATCTTGGTGATTATTGAAAGCATTTTGCAAATAAACGGATTGAGTGTATTTGCGTGCAGTATTTTACGTGTATTTACGTGCACTTTTGTGCATCGGTGCATCAGAAAAATGCAACTGCACTTTCTTTTAAAATGAAAAAATATGTTTCTGATTGCACCAATCGATGCAGTTTCTTGTGCTCTACATAAAAGTACTCATACTCATGCCCTAAACTTATTCGTTAGGAAGTTACCGTAGCTAGAAGTTGCAAACATTGTAAAGGAGCATCACGTGGGTACTGTAGAAACACTTGCTGACAGACCGAAATAATTCACAAATCTACAACAATATTAGATACAATAACTTCCTAACGAATAAGTTAAGGACATAAGTATGTTAGTACTTTTATGTAGAGCTCAAGAAACTGCATCGATTGGTGCAGCCGAAAACATAGGTTTCCACTTAAAAAAAAAACGCAGTTGCATTTTTCTGATGCACAGATGCACAAAAGTGCATAAAATTAGTTGCACATTATTCACCGTCTGATACCATTCAACTTTTACTTATAACATTTTTTTCTATTCCCAACCGTTTAAGAAGTACAGCTTGTTCCAGTTTCGTGGAACACCCTATATAATAAAACGTTCAAATAAAGAATGTTAATTTAATAGAAGTTAAAATTCAAATAACAAGTGTTCATATAATACAAAGTTCAAATATCAAGAGTGTTCACATAATATGACGTTCAAATATCAAATGTTCGTACAATACAACATTCGAATAACGAATGTTCATATAATGGGAATGCAAATAATGAGTGTTCGTATCAAAGAACGGTCACATAATAGAGATTCTTCCGTAAAGCGTTCAGTTTGCTGGTCACTGTCAGAAGATAAAGAACAATGATCCGAAACATCAAGTTTTCAGCCACTGTGTGCGTCAGATACCCGTTTACGCAAACAGTGGAGGAGCCAGGGGTAAGAGGATAAAGCCAGCCGAAAAAATAGTGGTCGGTGAAGGGAAGATCGATCGATTAAAACCAAATCGATCATACGGCCCGCGATCTCGTCGCGGTTCTGACAACCGTGCAAGAGAAAAAGCCCGACGATCCATCGACACAAAGAGATAACGTATTGTAGCGGTGCACACTGGAATATTTTAGCAATCCGCAGAGTTAAAATTATACTGTGTCGAAGAAATATTTACTCTCTCTGGCTTTATTTTTATACAAACCTTAAAATATTTTTCTTCAATTATTTTCACATTTATACGTAAAGAAACAAGGTCATTAGGCACAAAATTGGTTCGTTTCTTAATCCACATTTATGAATGGTACTTTCAATAATCTTAGTCATTAGTCGTTCAAATCTCTGTAATAGTTAACGTGGAATTTCTATGGCGAATTATAACTAGATTTTTAACACTGGCTATACACTTTTTATTTAAAGTACAATAAAACCGCGAAAACATCGCAGGTCATCTTTAAAGAGATCGTTGTAAAAAGTTGCCTATAAAAAGACACATCAAAATGGATGTATAAGAAAACTCTGTAACTCACTTGAATCTGAAAAATTTCAAAATAAGGGAGGTCACTTCAATATCTGATTCCATTTTATAAGGAGAGAATCTTTAAAAAATTGAGTGTAGACATGTGAAATTGGAAAATATATTCTTTAAAATGAGCTCAGGAAAAAATTGTAATACATTTTTACACGGTGTTACAGGAATTCAATGATTGACTAGTCAGTTACAAAAAAAAGAAACAGAAGCTGCATTGACATTTTTTCTTTCTCATAACAATTTTATACATATGATTGTTACATGATTGACATCACGTACCATACTTTGTACATAAAATGAATATTTACTATAAAATTGTATGTTTCATCGCGTGTGCCATCGGTGGCAAGGAACAATTTCATAGGTTTACTAGGTCTTTGTTAGGTTAACAGTAGGTTTAATATTTTTGATATACGTTTATTGAGATTGTAAATATGCATCCATAACGAATTACTCAATAAAGTTATCTCTTTGGGTACATATTATTTAAAGAATGACTGAAAATTTGGATAGACCCATGCTCGTTAATTTTATAAAGTAATGTAAAATAGTCTCTTTTAGTGCTCCGTAAACCTAACGTTAAAGTAATGGATATTTGCGCGTCGATTTGTAACGCGATTATCTAGAGTCTGGATCATTATCGAGTTTTGTCCAACTAGATTCCTGAAATATCGTACAGTGCATCGGTGCATCTGTATGCATCGGACAGACACGTGGATTCACGGCCGGTTAGATAGGAGCCACGGTGTCCGTAGTTATCCGCGTGTCGAGGTCGCCCACGCGGCCCGGCCACATGCAGAAATGCCAGACGATTTAGCAGCATGGCGTGACCTCGCTGAAAATCAAGGGAAAGTTGCCAATATTTTACATCATTTAAGAAATTTTTGGTCCTTGACGAAATTCAGGAAACTTCCTCAGAAAAGTCATCAACACACATACAGTAACTCACAAAAGAGGATACGTTTCTTAAAAGTGCACCAAACGACATGAAATTTTATTTATTTAGTCCAATTGCTTGGAATGGTAGAGAAAATACTAGAAGTTGCTTCTCACAATCTTTTTATGCGGGCCTATATTAAACATTTTGAAAAATGTGCAATTTTAATGTAATTCCTGTTTCTTTTAATTGATTTAGATTTTTATGAACAACTTAAATTTCTTTGAGGAGTTAGAACAATTTTTGTTTTACAACACGACGTAAAAAAATAAATTTTTAAGAAATTGCAATTGCTTCGAATTTAAATCGAAATTAATACTCCTGTAACACTGTACGGATTATAATGGACATACTAATGTAATATCTAATTAATGTGCAAGGAAATATAGTTGGGACAGTTTTTAAAAAGGACATTGCATATCATACAATTGATAGAAGTTGATAGAATTTTACCTAATTTTTGGAATTCCATTTGCAAACGAAACAACGCATTTTTTGGAAAATAAAATTCTATTTATAGAGTCCAGAGACATAGATTTAAACACCGTAGACTGTTCGATTTAATCTAGCTTTATGCCTGATTTGTAACATCGTTGTTCGATGCAACACACGTACACTATCGATATTGGATATGCAAATTTCTACCTTTAGCACGAAGGCGCTTATCGTTAGAATTCGAAGTACATATGTACTTATGTATGTATGCATTGTGTGCTTTGGACACCTGTTAATGTCGGAGTCTTGAATTGCATCGTGCACAGCGCGTTGGATCTGCAACCATCGTTACTAAATATATTATCTCGGGGTACATAACATTATCGTCTACATAAATAAATTTCATATCGGGTACTTAGTGTCTACGAAATGGAACTCGGTGCTTTGATCTGCTAAGTACACGCGGATACACGTGTAGATAAATAACGCAGGATAATAGCCGGACTGTAGGGACATTTCTACGTATTTGCTGCGTACACTGTTCTTTGAAACTCGGTACATGCATTAGTTGTTTTTAAAAAGAACTCGTTAAATTTTTATCGGAATCTCAAATAATTCTATTCTCACAAGAATTTAATTAACATTAGAACTACCTGAGGATCAAAATTTAAATCTTTCATTGCATAACTTGAAACATTCCACTATAATTAAAGTTGTGACTTTTCTAGAAAATCATTTAAAAAGTTCCACTTGTGCACGTATAGGTTGTCCCAAAAAGTTTGAGTGTAATTAAAAGGGGCGGTTCCTGAGGCGATTCTAAGCACCTTTTTCCTTTGCCAATTCGCGCCTAAACGCTTTATTTTCGAGTTATTAATGAAAAACACGGACCAATCAGAGCACGGCAGCGGTAAACAGATTCCTGTTCAGCCAATGGCAACGCCACGCTCAGCAGAACCTATCGCCAAGCCGGAATCCGTCCACTATGGCTGCGCTCTGATTGATCTGTGTTTTGTCAACTCGAACATAAAGCGTTTTGGCGCGAATTGGCGAAGGAAAAAGGTACCTAGGATCACCTCGGGAATCCCCTGTTTCAGTTACACTCAATCTTTTTGGCACACCCTCTATAATAAAAATCAAAGAAAATCTCAAGAAATATTAAATTGCTGTTTCCATAGGAGATATAAAGAACAAATTACATTTATTGTCCGGTAGTTTCAGTGCCAAAGGTATATCTTGTCCAAGCACTGTACATTTTCAGTGAAACTGACAGAACGTACGTACAGTGACACGTATAATGATCTCGAGCCTTCAAAGGAATCGTAGTAGATTTTCAACCAAAGTGAAGGTTTGCGAGGTGAATAAGATTAAACAGAGCTATCGTTAGTCGATGGCTGGTAGCCATGTTGGGTCTTGTTCAAGTAAGAAATGGCAGGCTGCCAAACGTTGTGTTACCACAAAAATAAGAAGACAGTTACTCATTCAGTCTGGCCATGAAGTGAAGTGGGCAAGGTTAACTTTTTATGAGCTACCTTCGATCGCGCACTCCTTACGTCCGGATCATAAAGAAATTAGTACAAAGTTATTTTTATATCGTCTCTGCTCATGCAGATCCTCATTTCCATCCCACTTAATTTTATGAACACTGCTACCTCGGGCAAAATGAATTCTCAAATGATTTTTTATTGAATTTTAAGAAGTCTCCAGAAAAGTAATCGATGAAGAACTATAGAGACTTTTAAGTGATACAAAAATGTCGCGCAACTTCTTAGCACGAAATAGAAAAATCACCTTCATGGCCTAATGATATAAGGGTTAAATGTTTTCATTCATTGATTAAAAGATTCATTATGTTAGAAATGAAATAAAAATATGATAGAATAGATTGCGGATCTACATGCAAAATAAAAATTTTCTAAGTCAATTGCAAGGTACTGGAACCATGTAAAGATGTGTTTCTACCTTTAGTAACTTTACTACATTGATATATAACAGCATGGTACTCTTAAATTCTTTTTGTCTTCCTACTGTTTTATGTTTCACATTTCTATCATAAGTGCATAAAATATGCACTCAACTTACCAACATATTTCCGTTAATACAGACTTTTTTATAATCGCATAAAATTCACAAGTTACTTACAAGAATCGCTAACTATGCTCCATCCCTTATAAACAATTCGATTCCATCGATTCGACATAAATTGAAAAATATCGAGAGAAATCAGTGACAGGTGTCGCGCTCATTTAAAAAATTGTTTAAACAGCTTTACACATTTACAACATTGTAAAATGTTCAACAGAGTCCATAGAAACATTTAAAATTATTCTTACTTCAAGTGTGAGATGAAATGCGTTTATAATAGTTATTTGTTACTATTTATTTCGAACTACTTGTAACACTTCTTCAAAACAAACGAACAAAATAGCTTGAAAACTGCGAAAGAGGCACGCGAATTGATGGTACTTACTAGACTGTGGATTGTATGCATTTATGGTAAAAACCAGTAGGAAGATTAAAAGAATTTAAGAATACCAATATATTATTTTTAATTTACCCGGATTATTGAAAGAAGAAAAAATCAGAATATGAAGAAAACCAATATGGTATTTTCAGTTTACTAAGATTATTAAAGGAGGAAAGAATCAGAATACAAATATATTGTTTTAAATTTACCAATATTATTAAAGGCGAAAAGAATCTTTTATATGGCTACTGTTTCTTGCAATTGATGCAAATAATTTTTATTTTGCATAAAGATTCGCAATCTAGTAATTACATTAACATGTAAATCCTTTAGACCTGTCACTGCTCATCAACATTTTATCCCGATTAAGAGAACCGAATATCGGACCGATTTCAAATTACTTCGCATGCTAATTGTACACGCGACTGTAAATTGAAATTTCGCGGGTACAACGACGGGCACGCGAAATGAAATCATTCGCCGATCGCATTTACAACTGGAAGGTGTGAAGAGATTAACGTCCTGACGGTAAGAAATTATAAAGGGCCGACTATATTATAGTGTCTGCGAAAGCACCATAGACTGACGTGAAGGTAGCTTGGGGCAACACTTGGTCCCTATGGTTGAATAATAAATTTTTAATTCGACTCTTAGTCCTTTAACGCGTTCACTGCCCTTATTTGGATGATGGAAGTATTTCCTTAGACTTAAAAATTCATTTCTATGCTGGTAGATCGAGTATGATAAATTTGCTTGTGATCTATGAAATGTGAGACGATTGAAAAAATAATTAACATCGTAAATTGTAACGCATTATGTGCTGGCGACTATTGTGTAATTTTTGGAAGTTTATAGTCCATGACGAAGGATTTTTTAATAGATCCTCCAATAGCAATCCTTCATCAAATAGTAAAAATTTTAATCGTGAACCAACAACTCACTACTATAACGTAATTTCATCATTTCTTTTGGAACTATTTCATAAAAGATGATTTTTAAGATTTTAAGTGGAACAGCGTGATTATTGAAAATTCCATGATTAGTTTTCTGGCAGATAAAGTGTTCAGTTCGCAGTCTTTTCTTTTGTTAAATAAATTGCTTTGATTATGCTTAATGTTTGTGATTAATTCTTGCATTCAGTGTATCGACTATCACATTCTAATTGGGGCCCTTATCTAGTTAGTCGACAAATTCAAGCAATAGTCTATAGACTAGCAACTTTTTCAAGAATTTTCAGATCCTCTAGTCAACACAGAATGATACATACAGTGATTTCCGTAATTGTTCAAACACACTTTAAATAAATTTATTAAAAGTGGGCCAAACGACTTCAATTTTCCTGCGAAGCTAAAAGGATTTTTAGTAAATAAAACGTGTAATAAAAATTTTAAAAAAAATCGTAATTCATCATAGTCTCGAAGAAAATAGTAGAAGTTGCTTTCTACCACGATATGAAATGGTAAAAATTCCAGCTATAGGCCAAAAATCGTGAAATACTTTAATGTTAATTACTCCTACTAAACGTCTACGAAATTAATTTTCCTAGCTTCGTAGAAAAACTGAAGTTATTTGGCCCACTTATATCATTTTAAGGGGTGTTTGAACAATTCTGCGAGTTACTGTATAGTATCCTCGTAAGCATAACACAGATTTTATGCATTAATTTTTGGTAACACGATAGAAGTCTCCTCATGATCACAAATCCCCTATATCCCCGGCCTAGTTACAGTATTATTGAAAATATTGTCGTTTGGTGCACTTTTAAAGAAGTCATATCAATTTTGATGGTGTTCGAACAATTATGCCAATTACTGTGCGCTGTCGTTGTAATTATACCACGGATTTTATGCATTAATTTTTGGTAACACTATAGAAGTCTCCTCGTGATCACAAATCCCCTATATCCCCGGCCTATGTGCAGTATTATTGAAAATATTGTCGTTTGGTACACTTTCAAAAAAGTTATATCAATTTAAATGGTGTTTGAACAATTGTGCCAATTACTGTGCGGTGTCGTTGTAATTATACCGCGGATTTTATGCATTAATTTTTGGTAACACTATAGAAGTCTCCTCGTGATCACAAATCCCCTATATCCCCGGCCTATTTCAAGTATTATTGAAAATATTGTCGTTTGGTACACTTTCAAAAAAGTTATATCAATTTAAATGGTGTTTGACAATTATACCAATTACTGTGCGGTGTCGTTGTAATTATACCGCGGATTTTATGCATTAATTTTGGGTAACACGATAGAAATCTCCTTGTGATCGCAAATCCCCTATATCCGCGGCCTATTTACAGTAGTCTTGAAAATATTGTCGTTTGATGCACTTTTTAAAAAATTACATCAATTTAAATGGTGTTTGAACAATTATGCCAATTACTGTGGGGTGTCGTTGTAATTATACCGCGGATTTTATGCATTAATTTTTGGTAATATCCCCGGCCTAGTTACAGTATAATTGAAAATATTTCCCCCAAACAAGGGACGCGGCGTGATCGATAGAATAGTGTATTTATCGCTAAACACACTGGTAGACCGCGCAGTAATACCATGATGAATGAATACAATAACGGCGAGGGTATCGATTTTGTTGGTAATGCAATAAGCGTTGGCTAAATTTATCGACATCTCGGGCAATAATCTGTTATAAACAGCATTACAATCGGCGCCAAACTATAGATGACTTTCTCTGTGAGAGATTCTTGGCCCCTAGCGCACTACAGCGCAATTTATGTCGTCGAATGATAATCAAAGTGGCTATATTCTGTCAATTCACATGTTCCGCTCGACAAGCATCGCACGCTGCAATTCTCTCGATCAATTACGCTCAGTGTTTTGCCATTGAAATCGTTACACGAGCATTTTTCACGCGGTGAGTTACGGTTTCGAGGAATGGAGAATCTTCTTTTTTATGCGTCAGTTTGTTACACACAAAATGTCCGATTTTATCGTTACAAACGTAAAAAAAAATAAATTGTTGCGTCTGCAGGTACAGTGACTCTGAGAAATATTCGGACACAATTAAAAAGACGATAAACTTTTTAATATCGGGCAAAGAAGCCCGAAGAAAAAGAATTCTTGGACTTTTTTCAGAAATTAGAACAATTAGTTTACTACGTGAAGCGAAAATGAAATTTGAAGAAATTGCAATTGGTCGGAATTGCAGAGGAAATACTAAAAGTTGTATTTTGCAACTTTTTTACGTGGGTCTATATTCAAAATTTTAAAAATACGTTTTGTGGATCTGTGTCAATTACAGATATTCTGAAAAATTCATCAAAATCAGTTGAAAGAGGCAAGAAATCTTTTGATGCATTACACTTAGAAGCCGAAAATCGCGAAACACTGCAAGTTTTACCACCTTGACACGAATCTACATTTCTGTATTTTGACATGTAATTTTCGTTTTTTGTTTAATCTAAATTTTTCCGTTTGAGTATTTTATCCTCCTTTTCAGTGAAATTTGATTGTATATTTATTTCTGTGGTTCATCAAAATGTGCTTGCTTAATCAGTTGATTAGAGTTGTGCCTACCTTAATTATGCTAATTTCGACCGATAAGCTTTATTTGGAAAAGAATTATGTGTGTTTAGCACGTGCAATGCATGCTCGATGTGCAGAGTGTTTCTAATTCAGTAGTGCAATTGGAAGCAGACACAACCGTGCATCTGTTAGCAATAATGTACGATAAAACGATAACATAAAATTGCAGAACAACTTTTGAGAGATCATTGTAGAAGAGAAACTGTCATTAAAATAATTCTGCGAAGAACACTGTTTATATATCCAAAGATAAAATTGGAGGAGTAGGAAAGTAACTTTGGTTTTTCTCTCTGTATTATGACAAAAAACAGTCTTCGAAAAATTAAGCTGAAGGATGTGAAAGTAGAGACTTTACCGTTTAAAACGAGCATAGGTAGACTGTTGTAACATTTTTTACACGATATTACAGGAGTTCAAAGAAGGCCCAACTTTGCTTCATGATAATGCTCGACAGCATGTTTCGTGAATAACGGTTAAAAGGCTGAATAGCTTGCAATATAAAGCTTTGCCTCATCTATCATGTTCTTTAACCTTTCGCATACCAATTACCATATTTTTGAACATTTTAACCATTTTCTAAGCGAGAAAACTTGTATGAGTTACAAAATCGTTGGGTATGTCTTTATGAAATTTATGAACACCTTCGAACTTTAATGAAAATTGGGTTAGCAAACTTGTAGTTAATTAGAAAGTTGCATAATTTACGCGGTAATGTTGGTGGGCAGATAGACATGAATTTGAAACAGCACCGTTCAGTTTAGTAAAATTATATAAAAATTACACTGAGCTTTTTCTTACATCTTGTTTTTAATCCTTGAAACAATACAAATTGTAAAAATATTCCTTAAGCAACATGAATTAAAGCAATATTCCTTATATACTACAAATTATAGAAAACATTCTTAAGTTTTGAACTTAAACTTAAATATCTGTTTGAAGCTCTATGATCTTCCAGAACATCTAATTAATCCTCGGACTTGAATCCGTTTTGACTCAAAATTACAACGTTGCATGGCCTTCATAATAGGACATTGTATTCGCCTCGAAACGCTCTATCAACATGCAAATAAAAAACCATATCCTTTCATTTAAAAAACAGGAGTTTCTTACATATCACTTTTAATCTTTCACTTATAAAAACATTAGAAACATCGGATCATGTGCCCCCCGGTACTAAACAAGTTTGGTCTGATGCATGTTTTCCTATCGCTAGTAAGTAAGAAAGTTATTTAAGTGACCTGTTTTAACACTTTATCTACCGGAAGCCTATTAATAGGCTTTTAAATCATTCGGCTGTACCAAACGGAAGCTTCAAACATCGGTTTGTCTGTTTCGCGAATACGGACAGAGGACGTGAATACGTCCACAATGTTCGCCAAGAGATCGTTTTGTTGCCTTTAGAACAGCTCAAAACTAATGTTTTATACAGTAAATCTGTTGATCACGATCAGAACTATGATCTTAGACAGTTGAGACAATAAAGAGTGTCGCTTCATTGAGTCAAAAGTAATACTGCGTCAAAGTTTCGAGACGCGGTGAAACGATCACAAAATGGCAGCGCGCCCCATTCGGTCCGGCGCGTGACGTCAGAACCCCCCTAGGTGAAATAAATTCTTTGATTCTTTAACTATCACGTGATGTATTTTGATTTGCGATATAAACAATAGTTTTTGAGCTGCAACACAAAACTGTACCCCTGATTAGGTTATCGTCAGATTTTCTGTTATGCTTCCAGTACAAGAGCAAATTTATACACGTGTTCACATCAAAATTTTCCTTTACATAATAATCACAAACGAAATTATTAGATTACGTTATGAAGGGTGAGTTGATGGTTTCTTATTGATGTTGCTGTCGCTATTGAAAAATCTATTCGAAAACCCTTAACCGTGGGCCATAGATTTTCAAAAATTATCGAATAATCGCCGCCGTCGGTAGATAATGAATTAAGTGATCCGCCCTGTATACAGAGTGTCTCAAAAATGTCGCGTTTTCTTCAAAGGGGAGGTTCCTGAGGCCATTTGAAGCGACATTTCCTTTGCAAAAATGGCCGTTTCGGCTTTGTTAAGGAATTATTAACGAAAAACACGGACCAATCAGAGCGCGATTGCCTAGACGCGTATTGGCAAAGACGGCCGCGCTCTTCAGCAGTCAACAGAGCGATGGTGAACTATTCAAAATAGGACTCGAAAAATATTCTTCTCTTGTTTGTTCCCTGCTTTCGTCCGCGGTGTATCACGATCGCTCGACTGTATCATCTGCTCGGCCGTCTTTGCCGATACGCCTCTAGGTCGCGCTTGATCGATCCGTGTTTTTCGCTAATAACTCCTTAACAAAGCCGAAACGGCCATTTTTGCAAAGGAAAATGTCGCTTCAACTGACCTTAGAAACCTCCCCTTTGAAGGAAACCCGACATTTTTGGCACACCCTGTATACATTTGCCCTCAAACAGTGATCGCTGACTGACTTTCCAACGCATGTGTAAAACAGCTCGGCCCGAGGGACCGGTTGAACGACTGTGACATACGTGTTAGCAGGGGAAAGATCCGTTTAGGATACTTTCCCTTTTTCCAGAAAATGTGCACTGTGTGCGGCCGAACTCGAGTGCGGGCAATAAAACTGACGATTGCCAGAGCTTCGGTCGTCACGGGAACATTTTTTGAATCTACGTGTTTCTCGGAAAGGGCTTTCCCACGATGCCCTTGAAACGCGTAGAGTTTTTTCTGGCTTTGTCGTCGGGACGATTTCGGCGCGTGCACGAAAACGGGTAGAACTTTTCCGAATGCCGTACAATTCGCATCGGTCTTTTACATTGTAACGTTCCGTCAAACTCGTCAGTTTTCTTTACGCGTTTTTATTACGAGTTATTTTTTTTTTGTTTTTGTTTTATTGTTCGTTATTGTTATTGCTAGTGCTTATTAGTGTTATTGTTGTTTTACGTGTTAAAGTTTATTATATGTTATACGTGAGTGTCGATTACATTTATCCGGACAACACTAATCCCAAACGACGTTCGGGCCGTTTTCGGGCGGTTAATCTCCGGAGATGAAGTAGGCAATAAGTCTCGGGTATTTAATTCTGGAAGTGGTTGTATTATTCTGTTTCGCAGGTGCCGAGGGCTGGCCAATATTCTAGAGCTCCCTGCACACCACCTGCTGCCCCGGCTCCAGAATTTGCGATCTTGGCTCCCCAGGTGGGAGCAAAGTACGTGTCGGCGATATCCGCGCGGGGAGCCCAGGCCTCGTTTTCCATTTCCGGAATGGGTATCGAATTTTATGCATTTTTCATCGGTTCCTTTGTGGGCCGGCACGATACCGTCGTGTCGCGTCGATGAAAACAGGAAAGGAACGGAGGCACTCCGAAATAAACCGTATATAGGCTACCACGGGAAATGGCAGCTAGTGGAGCCTCCGTTCCGTGCCAGCAGCCGGCAATCAAGGAAAGGGTACTCTGAAATGTCGGGCTTAATTATGCTCGGGATTCTGTCCTCCGTATAGTGTTTATTACGAAAAGTAGCGCGCGTTGCGATGCTGCATTGTTCGCTCGATCGAACGAATTCTAATTCATCGTGGCCGATTTGATGCATCGGGGTGGTCCGGGACAGTCATTTTCGGTGGTTGCGATTCTGACACAGGAAAATATTTTCCTCGGCGATGATTCGCGTCGTTTAACTTGTCGTTCCCGTTCTCGTCACTGAGAGTTTCAGCTGCTCCGCTCACAATGCTGCTCCGCTCATAATGCTGCTCTGCATTCTGATCTTCTGTGTAACGATCCTTCTCTGGCGAGGTATAGAGACTCTTCAAGTAGGTCGCCGTCACTTGTACGGCGCGACCCCCGCGACGAGAAGTTTTAATTTCGAATGATATCTTGCCACTTTGTTGTTATCTCGACGCCACTCGCTGCCAAGCTGGTTGTCAGCCTCTTGGTACTGCGAGCTCTACACGTTTCAGCAGCCCAAAGCGAAAGTAAATTTGAGAGACCTCGGAAAACCAGGAACCGTAACTGTTATGACTAGACTGCGGAATTTTATGTAAGATAAAAATGTAGTACGGCGTTCGCTAGAAACTGGAACTGCGTACAAATTTATTTCTTCTCTTGGCAATTTTAATGAGTAGACTGCGGTTTTCTTTTTAAGAATTCTCGTAAGGGGTGTATTACAACATTAAGAATAAACGGAACGGATGTACATAGAACAGAAATAAGAATTTACAAATTATAGTTATTTAAAACAGTACGTGGAAGCAGGTTTTAACATTGGGACCTGCCAATAATACAGAAACGTCCAGACGAAGCTGAAACCACAGCTTAAAGAGATCGTGCAATAATACATTGACAATAGTATACTATTATCATAAGGGCACAGTCGATCTCTGAGTATTGTACTTACACTATCAAACAACATGGTTAAGAGTATAATACCGATACGAGCGAGAGAACCGGTAGACAATAATGATCCGCACTGATTCTATTTACCGTAACAATAAGTTGGCTGAATAGTTTTTTACGTTTAAACTAGGCCTGGCCAACCCAAATGGTGTCACGGGCCACTTTGATGGCGCGTAACTTTACAGCGGGCAGCACTTTAGGTAAACATGCTTTTAAAAAATGTAATACAAATAAAAAAATGAATAAAACTTTATTGTTATATTATGGTTCAATATAATTAACTCTCGAGTCTTAATTGATGAGATATTTGTTTATCCTTTCTTTCATTTAATTTTTGTAAATCTATATTTATGTTCGACGTTGCACATCTTAGCTGGTTTTCTAAATTGGCATCAGTTAATGAAGCACGTGATGAACTCTTTGTAAATTTCATCTTCGAAAAAAATGTTTTACAAACATAGTGGATCCAAAAGCACTTACAACTCGTTTCTTACAAACAATGTTTTTCGATTTCAAATATAGAAAAGGAGTTCGTAGTCGCAGTTGGGCATTATAACAATAACACATGCAAATTTTTATTTATTTCATATTTTCTGTATACATGCAACAAGAAACCAATAGTTTCAATAGAAATATAAAATCGCCCGGCGTACCGCACAATCTAACATGGCGGGCCGCGCGTTGGCCAGGCCTGGTTTAAACCAAGGAAAATGATTATTACTGTAAAAATGAGAAAAGTGCCTGCCGATTTTATGCATTTATAACTGAAATGAGTGCCTAGGTGAAATATAAAACAGCTCAAGGACAAACAGCATGTAGGAGCATCGATATATTATCATTAGACGGCGAATCTTTGTACAAAATAAAAATTGCTTGAATTGATTATGATGAACAAGAGCTATACAGAAATTTCTTCCTTACTCTAATGATTTCAATAAACTGAAACTAATACATTGAAGCGCCTAAATTCTTTTAATCTGTCTAAAGCTTGAAATTGCATAAGAAGAATTAAGAAATGCTATTACAATCTACAAGTTGGTTTAACTGCGTTTTGGAGAACTCTTTTTTTTCAAGTTTTGTTTATACAATCTTATAGATTTCGACGAGAAAACACCGAAAATGAAAATCTTAATGCGCGGAATTCATTAGTTAAAAAGTTATACGCATATAAAGTTGAACACTTTTAAGCCTTTTTAGCAGGTTACAGCGCCGCCATATTGATATATTTGCTAGGTAATACACACAAAATAGGCTAAATACTTCCGAACAAATCCATTAGATGGCAGCACAAACACGTACGTAATACATAGTAACACATTTACTAAATCAAAATACGAAACATTATACCATGGTCGGGGCGGTCTTCTCCGCTTCCACGACGACCTAACCCCAAACCATCATGGACTGTACCTTCTTTTAATATTATAATTACTGGACACCGAAAACGAACGATTCCATGATTATTGTTGTTAATTTTCAGTTCGCACCAATAAGTACGACATTTTTTAAATTTCCGCAACAATCCACAATCCCGAGCCCAAGTAATTGCTTCTTCTTTACTACTTGGCATGTCTCTAAAGTTAAAATTCCTAATACTTGATCTAACCATTTCAAAATCAACAATAAACTTATTAATAATTAATTTGTGAAAAACACTTTAAATTGCTTATGTTCACAAAGTATGTGTAATCACTGAATTGCCATCTAGCGCATACGCTCATTACTATCTAGCCAATCCCGCAAATATTCCATACTATCTAACACATGCGCTGAACACTCACGATCTATCCAGCGCATGCGCCGGACAAACCTACCTACCTCTACCACTCAACGAATATCCAATATGGCGACGCTCTAACCTGTCAAAAACGCTTAAAACTGCTCATATTTATACGCGTATAACTTATAAACCAGTGAATTCCTAACAACCATACACACATTTTCGGAATGTCTTCATCGATATCTACAGGATCACACAAAAAAAAGTTCAAAAAAGTTAAGAACACGGAATTCTCCAAAACGCAGTCGAGCCGACACGTTTAATATATTAAAACTTTGAGGTAAAAAGCTAATCTTTAATATGCTATCTTCACATTTAATTCATATGTCTAATTTTACTTTTAAATAAATAATTTGATTTTGACGTCAATCAATGCGACTGTCGCGTATGCCTTTTTATGTGTGAAAAAATAACATATTGACGATAGTGTTATGTGCTTTTTCGTCAAAATGTGTTAAATAATTAACGTACCATTCGTTGACAAAAATTTAGATACGAATGACCAATGAAATGCAATTTCTGACGTAATACAATCAACAAACTTGAAATTCATTGACGAATAAGATAATTTAGAACAATATAGTTGCGTTTATTTAATATTACTGTTCAAAATCGGGCATTTCATGTGCAACAACCTAATACATAGTACGTTTTAATCTAGACACTTTTTAATTAATTCGTTTCGACGGTATGTAGCAAATTTTTTCAGCGTTCGTGAACCGGATCGGCACAAGGATGGTTCGATTTTCAGGAGGCTTTATGTTTCATCCTGAAAATGCGAGAAAAAAATTGTTGCGCAAACATTGCAAGAAAAATGTAGCACACGATTTTTTGAACAGCCGGCCGCGCGAATGATTGAACTGGTTCTCGTACCTCGTTTTATACTTGTGACAAGCGCTCGTTTCTTTAATAAAAAAAATAATGCTAGCTACATACGTTCACGTGCTGTTGTTTGTTTACGATCGCGAGAGTTCAAACTTCCGCGCGCCAATGGGATGATCCTGGAGGATTCCTATAAAAACACGTACAGTTTTCTTTCTAATGAAAAAGATCGCGTACGGCTTTTGCAAATACTTGTTTCTCTTCTCTCTCTCTCTCTCTCTCTCTCTCTCTCTCTCTCTCTCTCTCACTCTCTTTCCCTGATGCTCTGTTTCGGTTTGTAGTTTATGATTTCCGCGTAAAAAATGCGACGCGAGAACGGACCACGAATTCGATAACAGAAGCGAGTACTGTGAATAAAACTGAACAACTTGCATGGAATTTGAATGCCCTATGCGGTTCGTTTCACACGCTGTTCCTCGTCTGCCCGTGAAAACGCAGGCAGAACGAAAGATCGAATTGCTAAAAATTAGCAAAACATTGCGTTGAAGTTACACAATTTTTTTTTAGGAAGAAGATAGACTCTCCTAGTTGTTTGTGATGAATAATCTTGCGAAGTTTATGCATTTATAACAAACATAGCCGAGTAAATGAACCAATGAAGAATTTAAAAAACGCTGATATATTATTTGAAACTAATCAAAATTATTGAACGAGGAAAGTGATTTATATGTAGCTGCTGTTTCTTGTAATCGATGCAGACACATTTTATTTTACATAAAAAGCCGCAGTCTAGTCATGAATAAATTGCAGTTTTTTATAAAAAAGTTTCTGGTTCGATTTTTGGAGACAGGAGACAAACAGAATCTTTTTCATCTCTTTAATCATTTTAACATGTTGGGAATAATATTATTATTAGACTGTAGATTTTTATACAAAATCAAAACATTCTACTTGGATTGTAAAAAAGAGAAGCCGAATAAAAACTTCTATCTTTCTGTAATAATTTCAATAAGTTGGGAATAATATAATAAGTGATCTACAGATTTTTATACAAAACTTACACAAAAATGAATTTCTTTTTTTAATAACTTCGATAAGTCGAAAATCGTGTAGTATTGTTCTTTTCTAATATTATTACCTATTCATGTTTGTCATAAATGTATAAAATTTTCAATCTAATAATGCTATACATTCAAACCTCGATTATCCCTAATAATCGGGAGACAAATCCGTCCGGATATGCGGTTTTTCGGGTAATCGGTCAAAAACAACCAAAGTGAGTAAGTTATTGAACAACTAGAAATTAAACCATTATGTGAAAGAATATACAGGATGGGGCACTATAAACAGGTCACCTGAATAACTCGCTTGCTTTTAAAGATAGAAGAAAATGCATTAGACCAAACTTACTTGATATCGAGGCGCTCGTAATCTGACGTCATTAATTTTTTTATAGGTGGAGACGTCAAGGAGATATGAAGGTCAACTCTGTTTTTTTAAATGGAACGGTATGGTTTTTTATTTACATTCTGATAGTGTGTTTCAAGACGAATACAATGACCTATTATGAAGGTCATTCAAGGTCATGCAAGGTCAACTGCAATAGAAAATAAAGTGTATCATAGCACTCTTCGAACACTACGACGATTTACATGTAACATGTTATTTACGTATTCACTGCTACTTCAAGTGTTCAATTTGACGACCTTGAACACGGAGACATAATCTAAAACGTTACAATACTGATGATACTGCCTGACAAATTTCAGTAGTATCTATTACAGAGCAAGATCTTTTTATACGTTCTTGCATATCAACTGTAGTTGCTGCTTTTTCGCGGTACACTTGTTCCATCAATTTTCCCCACAAATAAAAATCTAGTGGTGTCAGGTCTGCGGAACGTGCTGGCCATTTATTACTTCCTGATCGACCAATCCAACGACCTTCAAATGTCCTGTTCAGTAATTCTGTAACATTTCGTGCTGAATGAGCAGGACATCCGTCGTGTTGGAACCACATGGACTGTCGCATGTCCAGTGAAATGTCCTCTAACAATTCTGGCAAAACGTCTTTTAAGATTCTCTCGTATTTATGACTATTCAGCGTGCCATCAATTAAATATGGACCAATTATTTTATTATGAAGAAGGCAAATCGTTCACCGTACACGCGTACCGCTTTTCTCATAAATCTATGACATTCACCATAAATGATAACCATTTCCACTTTCTCTACTATTGTGCAACGCATTCTTGAAAATTGAACACTCAGATTGAATATTACGAAGCCGTACCGTGTTCTGTGACCCTTATCGATATTTACAAGAACGGTATGCCAACAACCAGAGAAGACACAAAAGTATTTGAAGAGTGCTTTGAGACACTTTATTTTCTATTGCAATTGACCTTGCGTGACCTTGAATGACCTTCATAATAGGTCATTGTATTCGTCTTGAAACACACTATCAGAATGTAAATAAAAAACCGTACTGTTCCATTTAAAAAGACAGAGTTGACCTTCATATCCCCTTAACGTCTCGACTTATAAAAAAATGTATGACAACAGATTACGAGCGCCTCGGTATCAAGTAAGCTTGGTCTGATGCATTTTCTTCTATCTTCAAAAGCAAGCGAGTTATTCAGGTGACCTGTTTATAGTGCCCCACCCTGTGCACCGAATAAGACAAATGCTGTACAAGAGGTTATTGCAAATTTCTTAGATACTGCCAAGTTCTGGATTCCTTCTAAAATGAACATTTGTAGAGCATCTACTTCCTCCTGATGTTTAATAGATTTTTAGCTTCGCTGTGTGTTGGAACAGTACATGAACTAGTACTACGTCCTGCCCTATTTTCATCAGTCTCATTATTGTTCTCAAATGTTGATGAAATAATATCGTCATCACTCATAATTTCATATCCTGCATTATCTTTAACTACATTTAACCAGTCATCCATATCGTGATTACTGCAGTCTTCAAATCCAGGTATATTGCGTGCCAAAATTTCCAATTCACAATTGGTTCCAATTTGGCTCACATTATCATCTGCACCATTACACAATATATTCCATGCACGTTTAAGAGTAGCACATGTTAACGTTTCCCATGCATCGCCCGACAGGCACAGTGAATATTCGATAATTGTCCACAACGCGGGTCCGTCCGGTGACAATTATCGTGCAGAAGATATTATTTTTCGTCCTCTGCCGAACGTAAGGACGGACACCGAAGCTCGAGAGGCCTCGGTCGCCGAGAAATGCAACACAATACGGGTCGAGTGTGAGACCATTACTAATCGAATAACAAAACTTCTTTATTTTTCATTATTTTTTTATTGGACTTTCGCCAACATATTCGTAGCATTTTTCTAATGAAAATTATACCAAATAAGATACAATTGCGATAATATTTACTTGAGTAATGTACGATGAAAGTTTCGTGCGCAAGGAAGGACAGCGTATGGAAAAGAAAGAGACGCGGATAGTCGCGACCGCCGGCACAGTTCAAAGGTTCGCGACTCTTTGCGTCCGAAACTTTTGTCGTTCACTACACAAGTAAATATCATCAGGTTTATATCATGTTTGGCATCATTTTCATTAGAAAAATGCCACGAATATGTTGGTGAAAATCCCATAAAAAAATAAGAAATTTTGTTATTGGATTAGTAGTGGTCTTCTGGTCTCACACCGACATACCCGACACGTATTATGTTACATTTATATGTTACGGTAGCAGGGATAGTTCAGGGACAATTATAGGCCAGATATTTAGGACAATTATCGAGTATTCACTGTAAATATAATCTTTTAAATTAAGTTTCCTATATAACTGTAGAATTCCTATTTCATTATCATCTACAATTAACAAACACCGTAATAAATTCTTTCGATAATGTCTCTTGAAGGATTCAATAACTGATCCATTGACTGAAGCAATGATGTTACATTGGGAAGTAAGAAGAGAATCTGTACACTCTCATTTTCAAGTTGTAGAAGTTGTGCAGGAGCATCGTCTAATACTAATAGAGTTGGACGGGCACAATCGTTTTCTTCTTGACAAGTTTGAATAGAGGACAGGAATGCATATTTGAACCAATCTAAAAACGTAGCAGTATCCATCCACGATTTTTGTGCGACATATACGTGTCAGATAGAGTTTTTAAATTTACATATTTGAAACATCTAGGTTTTTTCGTTTCCTTACGACTGTTATAGGTATTTTATGGATTTCTGGAACACTTGCACATGTATAGCAGTGATACGGTCTTTCCTGACTTTATATCCTGGTGCTGTAGATTCAGTTCTTGATACAAGACTTGTACGAGGCAATAATTTTCAAAAAATGCCGGTCCCGTCACAATTATAAATATGGTCTAAGTCATAACCCTTTCCTTTTACAAGGTTAGTAAAGACTTTAATAAATTTCTTTAGCCGCGTACGTGTAGTTTACGTGTACTACAATATATCTTAATTTAAATCGTTTTAGCCAACCAGCGGATGCTTTAAAACTACTATTACCACCTAACTTCGCATTCAATTTAAGAGCTTTGTCTTGAATTAATGGACCTGATACTGGTATACCGCAGTACTTCGTTTTTGTAACATCCATTGGTACGTCGCCCGATCTAATTTATCATTAATTGCTGTTTTTAAACTTCAACGGGGACGAAAACTGCTTTCATCTAAATTCTTTTGAGATTGTAATAATTTTGATTCACTACTTTTAATGTCGCTATTTGTAGATTTCCCAACATTATATTCCGTGGCTCAATTAGATGCGCTTTCACCCTTTTCTAAAAGTTCAATAATGTTTAAGGCTGTTCTTTCTTTTGGAGGACCAGATGTTTCTAACTTTCTTGAACACTTTTTTAAATTTTTTTATGTAATCCTGTAGATATCGATGAGAACTTTACGAAAATGTAAGTTTTATTGTTAGGAATTCACTGACCTATAAGTTATACGTGTGTAAACATGAGCAATTTTAAGCGTTTTTGACAGGTTAGAGCGTCGCCATATTGGATATCCGTTAGGTGGTAGAGGTAGGACGGTTAAATGGTTATACGCGCGTAAACATAAGCAATTTCAAGTGTTTTTCACAAATTAAAGTGTCGTCACTTTAGTATATTCGCTGGATGGTAGACATAGGAGTGTTAAGCACATGCACTATATAATATGGTATATTCGCGGATGGGCTAAATAGTACTGAGCGCATCCGCTAAATGGCACGGTATGTTCACTAGATAGGAGCACGTGGATAAATGAAGCTGATTTTAATATATTTCTGCAGTCTGTTGTACATTCTATTGTTGATTTTAATTTTAATTTGGGGATTGTTGCGGAAATTTAAGAAATGTAGTATTCATCGGTGCGGTATGAAAATATACAGAATCATATACAGGATCTCAAAAAGAAGGTATAGTCCAAGTTGGTTTGGGGTTAGGTCGTCGCGTTGATTTCGTGTATGAGTTATTATTACGTACGTGCTTATGCTGCCATTTAACGGATCTGCTCGGTACTACTTAGCCGATCTTACGTGTACCACCTAGCAAATGTACCAATATTGCGGCGCTTTAACCTGTCAAAAAGGCTTAAAAGTGCTCAACTTTACACGCGTATAACTTCTGAACCAGTGAACTCCTGGCAATAAGACTTTGATTTTCGGTGTTTTCTCCTCGAAATCTATAGGACGGCACAAAAAAAGTTTTAAAAAATTGGTTCTCCAAAAAAAGGTTTAACCATATTTAATTTATCTTCTAATTTTAGCACCACTCGTTTCCTTTTGGCACTCATAGTATAAATCAAATCAGTACACACGTATTAAACTCAGATGAGACACTAAACAGAGGTATTTGAATCTGGAAGGATTCGTGTCCCAGTGGCCGAAATAATGATAGGTTCACTGCGCACACTACCTTGTTTAGTGTTCTTATTTCTGCCTACGTTGTGGAACGTATCTTGCGATGTTTGTTATTGTTTTCAATGGCTGTGCTCTATTCACTGTAGCAGCAGTCACTTGAATTTCGGCAGCAGAGATAGTTAGCTGTGGTTTATTAGGAAATGTATTGAAAGTTATCGTGTTGATAGAGCGAAATAATCATAGGTTCACAGTGATTTATTAAAAAAATATTTTTTATAATTCATAGTTCGAACAAATTTTGTGATGTAAAAACAAAACTCATTAATGCTTGTATTTCAATATAAATTATACTAATCATTTAATGCTTTTGAAGCATAATAGATTATGGAAAACCTTTAAACGATCATGAAAAGGGATAAATCACTGCTTTAAAGGACATGAACTTTTCATACAGAAAAATTGCAGAAGAAATGCATAGATCTATAAATATTGTAAACCATTTTGTACAATTAAACGATAAATATGGCTAAAAAAATATATATAGGCCATCTAAAGAAGTTAATTGAGAGAGATAAATGAATGGTTTTTCATGGAGCTCGCAAAAATAATTTGTGCGAGTCGCAAATAAACACAAAATTAAATCATTTCCCATTTGTTATGCGACGCGTGCAACAAGCCTTAGAAAGGAGTAAAGCTCTTTCGTGTATGAAACGTGACAAATAGCCTCCTCTAACTAAACTTCACAAAGATGAGAAACTAGAATTTATCCAAGATCACTTATCACGAGCTGAAAAATGGAAAAGTGAGATTTTCTTAGACGAGAAAAAATTTTATTTAGACGGTCCACATGGTTAGTACTACTGATATGATTTGCGCGATCAAAAACAGATCAGGAGGTAACGTTATGATTTAGGCAACGTTTAGCTGTAACGATAAGACTCCAATCATGTGGTTTCCATCAATGGCCAATACTAAAAAGTACCAAAAATTATTACAATATGTGCTACATGAATATAGTGACAGAATTGGTTGACCAAATTCGATTTTCCAGCATGATAGTGCCCCAATTGCTCACGTAGAATCGATTAAAAAATACTCTGAAGTAGCAAAAATGCAGTTGCAAGGTGACTTTGCCGTGGCCATGTGAATATAGTGACAGAATTGGTTCACCAAATTCGATTTTCCAGCATGATAGTGTCCCAACTGCTCACGTAGAATCGATTAAAAAATACTCTGAAGTAGCAAAAGTGCAGTTGCAAGGTGACTTTGCCGTGGCCATGAACAAATTTAGACCATAACCCAATTGAAAACCTTTGAGGAACTTTAGCTCGTAAAGTTTACAGTAATAGGAAACAATGCTCCAGTGTAAATCAATTACAAAATACCATCAGAGAAGCGTGGTCTCAGATGAAAACAGAAATATTGCAAAAATTAATAGATTCAATGTAAAGAATACTTAAGATCATAAAAAACAACGGAGGATCATTTAAATACTGAAGTTTCTTTCTGTTTGTCATATTCTTGAAATTTTAAATAGAAAAACATTGAGTGCACCTATGTTTATTTCGAACATAATTTGCCAATGTTGTAATTTAAATTTTCCACAAATTAATCATGTTAATAATAATAATATTTTTCAAACAAATTGTGTGTGTTACTAATTACATTGTAAAGAATCACTTACTGATAAATAAAATTAGAAATATAAAACACACCTTTACGTCACAAAAATAAAGTGAACCTAATATTATTTCGGCCATTGTACAGGATGTATAAAAATTATATGTCACGACTACCATAGCAGGTTTGTATATCTCTGGATCGGTGGAGATCTGTTAAAAAAATGGTCCGCAAATTTGTCCTTGACCCTTTTTTTCAAGGTCAAACTTTTTTGTATTGGATCGTACAGTACTCGTCGCAAGGAACAAAAGTCTCAAGTCAACCATTCTCTTAAAAAACGACTTTAAAGTTTAGTAAACCATTTTATTCCACATGTCTACAGGGTGTCCCAATATGGTATAGATGTGTAGAGAATGATTCTACATGAGAAAATAAGTTTGAAATATAGAATAATTTTTTTTCATTTGATACCTCGTTTTCGAGAAATTAGAGTTTGAAAATCAGTCAAGTTCGTGTTCCTAGCGTTTGTAAGAAGTAGGTCAGGTAGGTCATGAACAGACGCGTCAGACGATTCATATTCAAAATCAAGCGCAATCGCCGAATTTTCAAACCAATTTCTCGAAAACAAGGGGTTAAACGAATAAAAATTATTTTATACTTTAAACGTATTTTCTCATGAAGAATTACTCCCTCCACATTTATACCGTCTTGGGACACCCTGTGGACACATGGAATAAAATAGTTTACGAAACTTTAAAGTCGTTTTTCAAGAGAATGGTTGGCTTGAGACCCATGGTGTCTTTGAGACTTTTGTTCCTTGTGACGAGTACTATACGATGCAATACAATATAAATGTTGCCCTTGAAAAAAGGGTGACGGACAAATTTGCGGCCCATTTTTGTAACAGATCTCCACCGATCCATAGGTATAGAGGCTCCTCTGGTAGTCGTGTCATATAACTTTTATACACCCTGTACGTATGTAAACACGTAAATACGAATGTAAGCATGTATTGTTAGATACGGCTGATGTTATTTTAAATGATACTGACTCACTTTTGCTAGAAGTGCATGAAAACCGCAGTCCAGTAATCAAGTTATGACACTTCCCGGCCAAGATTCGCTTTAAATTCGTTTGCCAGCGTGTTTACAGTCTCATGTAATTTGTTTGAAAATCCCGATACAGTTTAAACGCATAACCGGTCCCAGTGTAGTCGTCGCGTTCCATCAATCAAAACAGAAGCAGTATGCGGGGTTCCTCTCGTGCCTTTGTATGTATGCAAACGCGAATCAAATGAACCATCCGTGCGCGTGCTATTCAGTGTAATTTCGCTTGCATCAGGCGCGTCTGATCATAGCCTGATCGTTACTACTTGTTACGAACCTACGCTGCCTCGTCATTTAAGGAATTCCGTAAAATACTTCCGACAGTACTTATCCTAACTCTCAAATAGCGGACCGTTCTTGCAACTACAGTGACTCGCATAAATCTGTGGCTGCGAGGAAAAACGTCGCATGTCACAATTTCAAAAAATTCAAGTCAATGCATTAATTGATCTTTAGAATATAGGATTTACGTATTTGCCAGAAAAAAATCATGAAAACAAATTTTATAGGCTCAAAAAAATAATGCAATTTAACCAGAGTATAATTGTTCAATTCGTGCGCATTAGTCGGAACTAATGCTAAAAAACTAAAATTACTATTCTTTTTATTATTATTCACATTAATTATACAAATATGCAATATTATGCAAAGTGGTGGAAATGTTATAAAAAGAATATTATATTATAAAAAGAAAACAAGGAAACATTACTGGTATGAGAATTAGTGATTAGAACTTTAAACGACAATATGTCGAAAGTGAAAACTCGTGACCTGCGGCGGTTTTTATTACAAACACAGAAATATTCAGACACTTTTAAAGAGACGATAACCTTTTTAAGAGTGGACCCTACGACTTGGATTTTAATGACCAGTTTGAACAATTAGTTTACTTCATAACGTGAGGAAGGAATTTTGAAGAAATTGCAATTCGTCGAAATTACAGAGAAAATACTAAAGACTGTATTTTACAACGTTTCTATGTGGGCCAATATCGAAAATTTAAGAAATACGTTTTATAGATCTGCGACAATTATACATATTCCGACAATTTCATAAAAATCGTTTGCATCGGAAAAAGAACGACAGTCATCGAAAGATTTATTGCAATTTTCACCATCTTTAAACGTTTGTAGCTCATTGCAACTCATTGCATCCGTGTCCAGTTGACACGGATCTACAAAACGTGTTTTTTAAATTTTCTATATAGACCCATAGAAAATGTTGTAAAATTCATTATCTCTGCAATTCCGACTAATTGTAATTATTCAAAATTTTTCACGTCATATAGTAAACTATTGCTCCAACTCCTCAAAAAACTCGAAGTCTTAAGGTCTAATCTTAAAAACGTTATCGTCGTTTTATAATTGTCCGAATATTATTGTGACCACCGTATATAATTGATGACGTTTATGACTAGACTGCGGATTTGTATGCATTTATAACGTATACACATTTTTAATACAGAAGAACATATGTATGAATTTTTTAGTTGATAAATTGAACTTATTCCTCTTCCTGCATTTTATAAAATAAGTCAAGAAATATAGAATTTGCATAAACATCCGCAGTCTATTTATGACTATTCACTGCTTTATTGAGCAAATTTTAGAAACATATTTTTGAAGTTATTTGTTGTAAACACAATAGTCTTTCTTTTTGTTCGACTGCAACAGCTGTCCATTAAATTTATTCGTCGAAGAATGAGCAATTAAATGTCGATTTTGATATTCTGGGTCAAATAGACCCAAACTCCGCTGGCGGAAGGTTAAAAACAGCAATCTATCTATCAAAATTCATTTCACATTAAAATCAACCCTCCTACGTTCTCTAGAGTGAAAATTCATGTACTATTTTTACATGCTGTAAAATGATTGATCTCTTTCTGTCAGTGCTGTGAGATATATTTCTTTAAAATTTGACGGAATAAATGAAACATGATTTGTTGGTGTAAATGTTAAAGCAGAAATAACTACTAACTTAAACAACTACTTCTGAAGCGCGTGTGAGGGTTCAACGATATTAAGAAGTATAAACGATTTTAATGCTTCTGTATTAGAGAATTTTCGCATAGATCCATTCATAAATTTATCTGAAGCAATAAATTGATGTGACAGTGTCGAAAGAATGAATATTCAAAGCGGTTTCGTTTTTTAAACCGTTTTTACATCGGAAAACAAGCGGGGAAGCGTAGGCAGATTTTTTCTTCAAACTTTTGCAAGTTCCGACGCCTCTACGGAGCTCAAACAATTTTTTTCCTGCGAATTCATGATATTCACGACCCTTCCTTGCTGTTTTAATTCACTTTTCCTTTACTCAGCATTAAATATTTTTTAAAAAATTCAATCACACACATTGTGAATATTTCATCAAAATCGGTCAACGTTCCAATGAGTTAAAACGTGAAAAGATGGTAAAAACTGCAGTATTTTGCGATTTTCGTCCTCTAATTGTACTAATTCTAAGAATTCTTATATCTTTCAACTGATTTTCATGAAATGTTCAAAATATGTGTAATTGACTCATATCTACAAAACGCATTTTTAAAATTTTTAATACAGACTCACGTAAAAAAGTCGTAAAATACAACTTTTAGTATTTTCTCTGCAATTCCGACAAATTGCAATTTCTTCAAATATTTTTTCGAGTCATGTAGTAGGGGTGTGCGAGCACTCGATTTATTCGAGTATTCGAATTTTCCGAGCTACTTGAAATCGATGAACTGCTTGAAAAGAATGCGAGCTACTTCAAAAAATCAACCGGCTCGAATATTCGAGCCCTCGTGAAACTTCGATTTACTCGAAAATTAATTTTCAGCTCAAAATTTTTCGAATTACTGGAATATATTCGAACAGATCTTTAACTTTCGAGTTACTCGTAAAAATTCGAATATGTTTTCTTCATGAAAACATGACAATAAAACAGAAGCATTAAATTAGCGTCATATTTTTCTTCCTTATAGTTAGAATAGTATTTGATAGTAAATAAATGAATGTTCGAGTAACTCGAGCAATTCGAATTTTTACGAGTAACTCGAAAGTTAAAGATCTGTTCGAATATATTCGAGTAATTCGAAAAATTTCAAGCTGAAAATTCATTTTCGAGTAAATCGAAGTTCTACGAGGGCTCGAATATTCGAGCCGGTTGATTTTTTCAAGTAGTTCGCATTCTTTTCAAGCAGTTCGTCGATTTCAAGCAGCTCGGAAAATTCAAACGCTCGACTCAGCTCGAGCAATCGGATCGAGTTCAGCTCAGCTCGTAAATTACGGGTACTCGCACAGCCCTATCATGTAGTAAACTAATTGTTCTAATTTCTCAAAAAAATCCAAGTCGTAGGGTCCAGTATTAAAAACTACATGCGAGTCACTGTTTATGTATGTTTGCATACATACATACATGCATACATACGTGTCTATCCTGTCTAACCACCGACTTATCTCTCTTTCGACTTACGTCGTCTACTCAGGAACCAATTAGTACGCAAGTCCTGGGCCCCATGGTACGAGATAAAGTTTTCCCTTGAAAAAATCAATTGTCCCACAGCGTTCGCAATCAATCACAATAAATCGTTGCAGAGTTACAACTACAATGCAAATATTTCACAAAAGAACTGTCAACGGAATCGGCGATAAAACATTTTTTATTTTTACGACTGGACGTCGTTTCTCGACGGGTTTCCAATTCCGGGATTGACAATGCTCGCTTCCCTGACCGGCAGGTATAGTTTACGTCGAAGACGTCGCGTCTTCGCGTCGGTTTCATTAGATCAGTCAAGGAAAAATCGACCGCGAAATCGGATTGTCTGAGAACAATCATCGAATGGGAATCGTGCCCGCGGAAATACCGATAATCGCCGAAAGCCAGATTCGTTAACTTCGTCCACCGGCGGAAGTTAATAGTCCTCTGTTCGTGATCTAATATCGAGCCGGCCGATATACGGTTCGGCGTCGAGGGGACAGAACCATTTAACGAGGAATGGAAAACTCATTCGGAACTAATCTTCCGCACATTAAGCCTTCTGGGCGGCTGGCTTTCTGGAAAAATTGCCAGTTTTAACGGCAGTCGCAACCCATGAACGTCGTGTTGAGAAGTAAATTCCTGCTCGATCGTCTGCCAAGAGTAACTGTGAGGTACGTTCCACTTTGCATACCGTTTGCTCGCTGCAAGTTCACGGATCGTGGATCTGGTGTTCGTGGAACAGCACGCAGCAGGCAAACAACTGTATCTGCTTCCGATATAATTAACTCAACGGCAGCAAATTTCTCATTGTACAAGTTACAATGAACAGTTAAGAGATCTTGTAGTGCGTGCACTGCAACGACTCGCTTAACTCTTGTGTAGCCAACTAGAATGTTCACTATTGCTGGCCAACCGGGGTAGCGACAATTTTATTGTAATTTTTTTCACTGAACGTTAATCTCCGTGAAATTGTACAAAGAATAGGGATCCGGAAATGTTTATTAAAAAATTACTGAAGGAAATATGGAAATGGGTACCCGGTTGGCTACACAAGAGTTAAGGGGGGTTTCTCGAGCTACAGAAGCGAAAACTAGTGATTTTTAAGAATTTTTTTTCAGAATAACTATTGTATACATGGTACTAGACATTTTGGGGTTGTAAACAGATAGTCTTGAAGTAGAAGTGTTTTTGTTTAATTCAATTCTTCTTAATATTTATTGTATAATAATGTTTTTTAAACTAGCGTGCACAATAGTGTACAACACTAATCAACTAATCAATTTCGGACAAGACTTATTCATTTCGTTACACTCGAGATACTGAACCATAATTTCAACTTAATTACTTTCTTATAATAAGTTTTCTTATGATATAAGATAACTATCCTATCGAAAACAGGTATATTTCCTTTCAAAAATCCATAACTTTTGCAATCCACTAAATTTGTGTTAAATGTTGGTTCAGTACCAGCGTAAATATCCAAATTTTAAGATTATTCTTCACATTTTGCTTTCAGATAACGGTGACACTTGCTACACTATATCCCAATATTAGCTACTTTGTTAACAAGATTGGCAGGCTTGTAATAGTGTCACACAATTAATAAAAAAATTGAAACAAAAAACTTTTTCTTATAGTCTGAAGTTGCCTACTTATATGTCAAAAAGTCTTACTTCGATAATATAAGTAGTTTTTGTTTAAAAAAGTCGCAAAAATCACTTATTTTTGTACTTGTTATACAAGAAACCCCCTAAAGGGGCGGGGAGGGTGCAGCAAAAAAAGTGATTTTTAAGAATTTCTTAATAATAACTATTGGACATATGGGAGTTGGGGATGTTAACAGATAGTCTTGAAGTACAAGTCTTCTTTTTATTCAGTTAAATTCTTATTATTTATTGTATAACGTACAAGACTTCTTAAGAGCTTCGGCAGTGTAAGCATTGTTGGCGTGCAATGTAGCATCTATCAGAGTGACCAAAACACAAAAAGTGAGAAATTTTCTGAAGTTAGATGTTTTACGCTGGGATTGAACTTACTTTGAAAGAAAAAAAATGAAAAGTTGCAAACATTCTAGGGTTCGCAAGAAAAGTTTACTTTTTTCGACCGATTAGTTAAATTTATATTGTTCAAAAGAATATTATAAATAAAAAATGAAATATAAATTTTAGGTTTAATTCCTACAGAAATATGTAAAGAAATAAATGAGCGTCGTCTGTAGTTGTCTACTTTACTAGTTTTTTAGTTATCGTGAACGCCAGTATAATAGTTACTTGTTTTCGCTGCCTTTGCACGAGCAGAGCTGTGCAGAATTACAATTGAATTACTCCAGGAATTATAATTACAAAGTAATTGAATTACATTGTAATTCAGTCATATTGTAATTTATAATTCAGATCTTCATTCAATTAAATTACAATGTAATTCGTAATTGCAATGGAGTACGATTATAAAATACATTGCAATTAAATTACAATGTAATTCGTAATTGCAATGGAGTACAATTATAAAATACATTGTAATTAAATTACAATGTAATTCGTAATTGCAAATACTTTGTAATTAAATTACATTAATTACGAATTACGATGTAATTAGATTAAAATTAAAAATTAAAGAATGTACTAAAGATGTACTAACAAAACAATACCATTGAACACTGTTACCATTGCAAAGGAAACATTGATACTGACAATCGAGTCGCGTACGAACGGGAAACAAAGGATACGCATAGTATGCGTCACATAGAGTATTACGCAGTATAAACACAAAACAAGGATAGAAAGAAAACATAAACATAAAATAGCGTTACGTATTATGAACGAGGACGAGGAATAGGAACTACGCCGCACAGAGAGCAAAGTACATGAAAGAAAAATAAAAATATATTACACTTCTGCAAAGTTCTGGGCAATAATTTGGAGAGCTGTATTTTGAATTATATTGTATTTCAATTACACATCTGATTAAAATACTTAGTAATTGAATTAATTGAAAGGTTTTGATTATGTAATTCATTTACGACGTAGTTGAATTACTATATAATTGAAATACAATGTAATTCATTTGCGTAATTGAATTACAATTTAATTGTATTAGCACACGTCTGTGCACGAGAACACCCTCTTTAGTCAGCGGATGCTATTTTTCATTGAATCGCCAGATGAAAGTCGATTTTGCTTTGCTTTATTCTGCATCTTCGATGTGTGGACATTTTTAATGTAGAGGTTTGTGGGAGGTGTATAAAGTTTTTGACGTTTCTCTTATTCATTTCTATCGTAGGTGCATCATATCGGTGTGAGTTATCTAAAAAATGCATCGGACTCCGAGGTCACTTTACATTCGATATCAATAGGTTTCGTATAGTTGGACGTGTGATGGATATACGAACTCCAACTACAATTATCTCACGGTATATGTGAAAACTTTTCAACTGAAAAGTCAATGAGACAATATTAATGTTGTATTCTGTTAAATAATATTTTATTAGTAAGATACAACAGAACTTAATTGAAACACTTTGACAATATATTGTACGTTTGTGAATATGACAGTAGTTCTGGAAAACAGTGAATCTGAGAATCTATCCTACTGAGGGAAAACCGGGTATATATGAGTGCTAACTTGAATGGTGGGGGTTTCAGGGATTTCAAGGGCTACAATGATAAGGTCAGAGTTTCGAAGGTGACGTGGTCAGGCAAAGGTTCGAATATGATGCGGCAAGTACAGAGGTCGAGGATGAGACAGAGGTCGAGGATGAGTCAAGGATGAAATCATGAGTTTGTGTAGTATTTTGGGTGGAAAATAAGGAACCGGTTATCTATGTAGAATGAAATGACGTTGGTATACAACATTAATCCAATGATAAACCTTCTTTGTGTTTAATGATCTTTTTATGAAACTTTTACTAAAATATCCGTGACACTTTTCTGATTAAAATGACGCTAAACATGAAACCATTTAGATCATATCTATTTCTTTAATCCACGATACAGTAGGACCTTGATTATCCGAACTAATTGGTGGGAGATTAGTGTACGGATAATGAAACAGTCAGCTTGCTATCGTGATAAATTATATATCTACTGGTTTATACAATAAATCGTGTTGTGCAAATATTTTTGTACGATTTTGTATCTACGCGATAGTGGCCACTTTTTTCAATCCATTGGTTATCTTTATTTATCTGATGTCACGTTACATTCTTTATGTCTGTACTCGAAACAACATCGAATGCAGCCGGAAAGCCAGTAATCTCTTTCACTGCATAATGGACGAAATTGGGACAACAGTATGTTATAATGGTATAATATAAAATTGGTAATATGGTTACATGCGAACTCTAATTCGAGCTCATTTATCCTTCTTCGTAAGTGGAGGTTTTAATGCTCTTTTCGTCCATTATAATCTTTTGTCTTGTAATATTTGTTGCACACATCGTGTGGTCACCGGAGTATCTAAAATTCTAATCATTTCACTTGTATTTTTTTGTCCAAATGCGATATCTTTAAATATTCGCGAACAATCGTGTCTTGTCAACTTTGTATGTATTACTACCTGAGTATTGGGTTTTCCATAATTTTCACTTAATTTTAAGTAATTATGTACACATGTGGATTTATTAATTTTTGCCGTTATTTCTCGAATAGACAAATCTGAATCGCGATATGCGTCGATGTTAGATCTTTCTTCTCGTGTTAACATTTTTCCTCTTGACATTTTCGATGTATAAAAAATATTAAAACTACTACTATATATTTTTGAAGAATGTGATATTATGAGAACGTTAACACTGATTTTTTATAATGTGACGCATAAAAGTGCTGAGATAGAACTAACAAGGAGAAGACGCGGTCGTGGGGTCTCAGATTTTCTCGAAACTGCATATTGGTAGATTTCGCTCTCCTGTTTATGAAAATGTAGCATTACAGGCGCCAATATTCAACAACTTTTGAGATACGTTAAGATTGATGAAGTTAGTGTTTCTTTCATGTTATGTTCCTTTCCAATAAAATTTTTATATTTCGTTTCCTACAGATATTATGAGTGTATTTTTCATGTGCAAAATACAATTAATTAAAATAGATAAACTGAACAGAAAAAAAGAAAAAAATGGAAAAAAGGAAAAAGGGATTTGAACACTGGCCTTCCCGGTAATGAATCTTTTACGTTATCATCACGCCGTTTGGGACTTGACAAAAACTTCAACCAAAACTGTACTTAACGGCTTAACGGGTAAAATGAAATTTAAATTGTGAATATCTAAAAAATTATTGAGTATCGACGCCTATAATGCTATATTTTCATAAACAGGAGAACGAAATCTACGAGTATGCAAAGTTTCGACAAAATCTCAGATTCGATGACCGCGTCTTCTCCTTGTAAGTAAAGGCGACTGTTCTTATATAGAAATGTTTATCAACAAAACAATCAATGCTTCAGAATACAAACCGTTCTATAATAAAGACATTGTAGCATGCATGAGGTTCTACACTGTTGGAAATGGGTGGTTGAATAAACTGCAAACAGCGTATTCTGGTATAAACTCTAGTTTATTTGACTGAGCTTGGAAGGACGTCGCATCGCGTTGAAGGCTATACTCGAAGTGAAGAGAAAACGAAAAAGGCAACGTAGAAAAGTCCGTTGTCCACTTGAGATAAAGGACCAGGTCTGCGTTCTGTCTCTTACCCAGGCAGTTAGGTATACGAAACACTAACAGGCCCATGGGTCCTCCGCTGACATCTGATTTATTGCCTTAGTCAGTGATTCTCACACATAACTAAATTCATTTTTGCTTTCTGGCTGACGCATTGTTACTAACAATCCAACACACACACATGCAATAAATAAAGTTTCATGAAATACACTAATATTTTTTCGTAAATCATAGTGTTCTTATACGAATTTCGTTCACTGTATACGGGGGCGAATTTCCAAGTGAAATTATGTTTTACACCATTGTAAAGTGCATTCCCGAAAATTCACGAATCATATAGAGCCTGTCTGTGAAATGTAGCATTCTTTTATTTTACGCCCAAGAAATATAAAAATATAAAGAATGGGGCATCTAAAATGAGCGTGCGGAGTTGTTAAACGAACTGAAACATCGAGAACCTTGCCGGTTTTGGAAAAAAAAGAACGCGTGTATATTTTGAGCGATCTCCTTGCTGGATTCGGAGGCTTCGGGGTGTCGTAAAATTAGCGATGACGATTGGGAATGAATGCTTTAGTAATGAAGTGAAGTTTGGCCACCATTAAAATATCTGATAGGTCGACCGCGACACTTCGAATCCTTCAACTTTGCCCGAAGAAGACCTCCGACAAAGGAAGGTTAGTTAAACACAGATTCTTGACGTGAAGATTAATTTTAGACGACCCATTTTACACGCCTAATGCATTCCATCCAATCCATTCTATGCATCTTTACTCCTTGAACAAGTTTAATGTGCCAAAGCAGCCATTTTATTTCTCAGCATTACTATAAGGAATGGGATGCATACCAAAATTATTCCCTTCACGAGAATCTTTCTAATAAAATTTTTCACTGAAGCACCTACTGTAATACAAAATTATACGAAATCTAAATAAATGTAACCTTGTCATTATTATAAATCAATAACCGATAATGTCTGAAGTCTCTGTTATTCCAACAGGCATGAAATTTAAATAGCTCAATCTAAGGCGATCCATATGCAACACCGTTTATTCTACATATACAGTATTATATCGATACATTTTATTGATAAATGTCCCAAGTTTGACCTTATGGATAAATGTCCCAGAACTATCCCCACTACTTCGGCGTATACCCCGTGGGGGGCCATGAAGCTCGAGAGGCCTCGATCGCCGAGAAGTGTAACATAGTAGGGGTCGAGTATATCGGTGAGACCACTACTAATCCAATGACAAAACTTCTTTATTTTTCACTATTTTTTTATGTGACTTTCGTCAACATATTCGTGGCATTTTTCTAATGAAAATGATACCAAATAAGATATAATTGCGACGATATATAATTGTGTAATGGACGATAAACGTTTCGGACGCAAAGAGTGCCGAAGACCTTTGAACTGTGCCGATTATCCTCGTCTCTTTCTTTGCCATACCCTGTCATCCTTTGCATTCGACACATTTGTCGTTCATTACACAAGTAAATATTATCAGAATTATTTTATATTTGGTATCATTTCCATTAGAACAATGCCACGAATATGTTCGCGAAAGTCCCATAAAAACATAATGGAAAATGAAGATGTCTTGTTATTGAATTAGTAGTGGTTTCACCGTGATACCGGACCCGTATTATGTTACACTTCTCGGCGACCGAGGCCTCTCGAGCTTCGCTGTCCTTTTCTACGTTTGGCAAAAATCAAAGACTAGTATCCCTGACCCGTAATTGTCCCTGGCCGGACCCGTGGTTTGGACATATATCGATAAATCCTTATTTAGTTCGGATAATGTTAATACTGATGAACTTGATTTTTATCTGGCATAAAAATCCGCAATCTATTAACGCATTTCATATAAACCAACGTGGTTCATGGTTAAACTGTACTTTGGAGAACCAATTTTTTTAACTTTTTTATGTAGTCCTACAGATTTCGACGAGAAAACACCGAAAATGAAATTCTTATTGCCAGGAGTTCACTGGTTCAGAACTTATACGCGTGTAAAGTTGAGTACTTTTAATTGACCCCAAACCAACGTGGACTATATCGCTCAGTACTACTTAGCCGATGCACTGAACGCCCACCATTTATCCAGCGCATGCGCTCAACAGTCCTACCTCTACCACCCAACGAATATCCAATATGGCGACGCTCTAACCTGTCAAAAACGCTTAAAACTGCTCATGTTTACACGTGCATAACTTTTCAACGAGTGAACATCGGTAATCAAAACTTGAATTTCGTGTATTAAAACTTACACCTCTATCATTTTCTCGTCAAAATGTGTAACATCACATACAGAAAACTTGAAAATATTTGGTCCTCCAAAGTACACTTCAGCCTGGTTCATAAATGAACAATGGTAAAATGCAAATTAATATGCTTCAAGTAAAAATATGTACAGTGATAGCCAGTTACTTAAATACACTCTTCCAAAATGAATAACTTTTTAAAAATTGCTATTGGTCGGTGCTGTCAAGAAAAAAGTGAAAATCACGATTTTTAACTTTTGCATCCATGCCTATAACGAAAATCTAACACATGCCCATTGTAAATCTAAGTAAATTATATGTACATACGCAAAGCTCCAACGGAATCGATTAAGGGTGCTACGAGCCATAAATAATTAAAAGTGGCAAAGAAATGTGAGAAAATGCGATTTAAGTCGGAAATTTAAAGATTCTTACATCTTTCAATGCCTATGGCTTTTTTGTGCGTCACCCGTTTTCAATGAAACTTTGTACATGTTTCAAATTCACTTACATTTATAAAAGGCATGTTTTAAATTTTCGTTATAGGCACAGATAAAACAGATAAAAATCATGAATTTTTCTTTTTTCTTCACAACTATGATTAGTACCAAAAAATGTTTTTTATACATTATCTAGTGCACTAATCCGTCCAACATCTCCGAAAACTGAAGTCATTTGATCAATTTTACAATGTTATTCGTTTTTAAATGGTGTGTACTTAAATATTTTTTGAAAATAATAAGATACTGACAATGAGAATGATGAAATGAAATGAAACAGTTTCGTGCATTTTCTGGCATTCGTTCGTATTATTTTTAAAGGGATTAAATTGTACGATGACCGACGGTAATTTGTTGACACATTTGTATCGACAAAGGTAATATAGGGCCGAAGCCAGCGGCATAACGGTTTTAGTTAGCGGAGCATATTTACCGAAAATCGAATTCTCCGACGACCCCACGTTCAGGTCTCTCAGGAAGGCGAATATGGCTACTACGAAATTGTTTCCGGAGAAGATTATTACATCCTTGGTTTAATCTAGGACCAACGTCGTCGGAAGTTTAAAATACTTCGCTTTCGTGGTTGGACGCCATTCGAATAAATTAGGTGTATACGTATGCCGGGAGGACGACCCGTGTGGATAATCATAGCACAGGATCTCATACCACCATAGCTACGTAAGGAATCATTATTCATTCATTCAAATCTATGAGAGAATTTTTCATATCGACCTACCAGAGAAATATTTGTTGACTCATTCTTAAATTTATGCGATCGATGAAATGAAATGTTTGAAAAAGACCCTGGCGGAATAATTAAACAGTCATGTTCGTGTTGTAACACTAGGTTTACGAAGCACTAAAAGTGACTATTTTACATTACTTTATAAAAATAACAAGAATGTATCTATTCAAATTTTTAGCCATTCTTTCTATAATATATCTCTGAAGAAATAATTTTTATTGAATAATTTCTCATCGATGCTTCTCTACAATCTCAATGATCGTAAATGAAAAAATTAAAACCCGTCATTTTAATATGTTAAAATCGTTTGTCTCGGAGTAGAATTTTTCGAAATGAACGATTCGAAACGATTCGGTGCATTGTTTCGAACCGGAAGGAACGAACCATCTTTTGAACCGGAGGGAACGAAGTACAAAATTGCCGAAAAATTGCTGATTTTTGCAATGGTCATCGCTAGACTGCAGATCTTTATGCAAAACAAAGATTATGTAAGTCCATTGTAAGAAACTGAAGTTAAATGAAAATGTATTTTCTCTTTTCATCATCTTAAAAAGTCGAAAATAATGTAACTGCGTCTTTAAATTACTCTAATGCCTTTTCACTTTTGTATTAGACCTATATTCCGTTTCTTAGAAAAGGACTTCTTTTCACAAATATGAATCGCTTTATGTTGATACGACCACCCGCATTTGCGAAATGTAAGCGGGGACATTTATCTCCTTCGATGCCCCATCTGCCCTGCACGTTGTTTTCCAAAATAATAGACACTAACAACACCGAAGTGCCCGTAGTAGCAATATTCAAAAATACCATTAGTCTTCGTCGCAACGTTTAGCATTTTACTGATCTATTGTCCATATTTGGTAACCAGAAGTCGAGCGTTCGTCGAGTCCTTTACTTCCGCGAGCTTTGTCGAGTCAAGGCCCTTCTCTGGTTTATTATCTGCTACTGTACTTCCTTAGGACATGCGGATTCCCCGTGTGCGTCGCTGGAGGCTACAAGCGCACCTGCGAGTGACTCTCCGTTTGGGGGCGGTCATTTTACTCTTTCCATACCATGTTTCTCACCAATTATCTCAGACAACCGTTCCCCTTACTAATTCTCGGAAAATTGCAATCAACGAATCCGCTTGCCCCACAATCAAACTCACGCCCAAACCGAACTTCACATTTTTCACGCCATCCGTCATCAACGACACTTCTTCATCAAACACAGTCCGCAAAATATTTTCGACAACACACAATCCGTGTACTTAGAATTTTGTATTTAATATTATCTTCTTTCTAAAAATATAGTATTTTATTTTTTCGTTAAATTATGCATAGTTTCCATATTTCCATACGAGTTCTATCATCATAAGTGGACTTATGAGGGTAATACGTTGTCATATAAGAATCGGCGATTTACAACCCTCGGAGACACGTGTCCGGCCTCAACGTGAATTCGCGATAAAACACCTATTCATTTTTGTTATAAATGTACAACATTCGAAGTATTGTCATACAATAGAGACCGACTAACAAGAACGACTTAATTTTCGCAGAAATTCTATTATTTCTGTCTGAATCAAGAATTCGTTCCATAAATCGCACAGTGTGTCGCATATATGGGCGTTAAGGACAAAATTCATATGTTTTAATCTAATTCATTTTCGACCCGAGACCGTAATACTTATTTAAAAAGAATACAAAGATGCATCGGTTGATTTATTAATCTTGATTTGTTATTACATAAAAAAGTTTTGCTAATTTTTCAAGTTGCTATTTGTTGTCATACGATTACTGACTAGCTTTTGTTTGAAGAACTTTCTTATCAGATTGTCGGACATGCGTGAGAAATCATAACGATCATTTAAAGCATATGGATTTGGGGGGAACAAAGATGAAATAATGATCGCGTATTTGAAATGGCTGAACTGTACTTTAGAGGACCAAAAATTTTCAAGTTTTCCGTACGCGATGCTACATATTTTGACGAGAAAATTATAGACGTGTACGTTTTAGTACACGGAATTCAAGTTTTGGTTGCGGGAGTTTACCGGTTGAAAAGTTATATACGTGTAAACATAAGCAATTCCAAGCGTTTCTGACAAGTTAGAGCGCCGCCATATTGGATGTTCCCTGGGTGGTAGAGGTAGGACTGTTGAACGCATGCGCTGGATGTTCGGGTGTGTGGTTTGGTGGGTGTTCAGCACATCGGCTAAGTAGTACTAGCGCATGCGCTAGATGGAAATTGACTGGTTTAGAAGTTATACGCATGTAAAATAGTCCAAGTTGGTTTGGGGTTATATACTACTTACTACTCGGTACACTCGGTGTACATTACGTGTACCACCCAGCAAACATATCAATATGGCGGCGCTTCAACCCATCAAAAAGGCTTAAAAGTGCTCAACTTCACACGCGCATAACTTCTGAACCAGCGAACTCCTGCAATAAGACTTTCATTTTCGGTGTTTTCTCGTCGAAATCTATAGGACCGCAGAAAAAAAAGTTAAAAAAAATTGGTCTTCTAAAGTACAGTTTAACCGAAATGTTTTTAAATATAATTTCTAAATAAATTATACATGTATTATATAATGTCTACATCCGATGGCTTCGAGGTCACGACGTTGAGCATGTTAATAACAATTTCAACTATATTTTCCATTTTGAGCAAATTTAATCAGCTATAATTTATGCGAATGTGAAGTTTAATATATCCCCAATCACTATTCAGGAAATCACGGAGGTATTTTTTTTTAAACTGAAATCAAAGTTGATCAATACTTAACAATAACAATATTACAAAAAAAATATGCTGCAACTTGAAAGTCCTTATAATGTTAAAAATAACTAATAACATCTAATTAATTAGATAAACCTTTGACAAATAACATGTGTTTAAATGAATGCGCTGCAAATTGGATAAAAATTTCAAGCACTATTTTTGACAACAAATTGGAAATTTTAGTAAAAATTGTGAATAATATTAAAGTCTACGTTTTCTTTGTTAGAATTTTACAATACCGTAGCCTATGAATTTTAGACTTCGCTTTTTTTACTTTCATCCGTTGCTCGTCACGCTGTTAGTCGGTTCGTTTACGAAGATATCGCTAACAAATGAATGCCTCTGTTTCACAACCGCCGCTGTTTCATGTAACAAGAAGCTAATGCATTAATCTCAAATGTGACAGTCAACGCGACACACCACTGAAAAATCTGCAAGAAGAAAGCTTACCTCGTTGCATCCTTCTACGTGATTCCATTCACGCTGTCTACCTCGCGCATTATCCTCGATGACATTTTCATCTGCGCAAGCCGCGGGACATTTTCTTACATCTTGAACATGTCGCGAGTGTTTCTCGATCATAATTTCGGAAACATTCAATCCTGACGAAAAACTTAGAATTTGTAGAATTTTATTCGATTCGTCTATAAAAGCTGCGCGAACGTTTCTTATATGCAAAAATTCTATACACTCTCAAAAATATGATAGTATCTTTTTTAATAACAGTGGTAACATATGCACGTGTTTAATTAAAGTTCGAAGCAATCCGGTAACTCAACAATTTTCGTGGACACTCGTCAACATATTTTACCAAATTTGCGACTCCTAGAATTATTTCCGTTTCAACCGTAGACTCTACACAACTATTCCATACACAGAACGATACTGTAAACTCTCTAAAACAGAAGTAAACAAGTTCAAATAACGTTTCGATTTTCTTATATGTTTTCTAATTTATTTGATTATGCTCACAAGTTCTAGAATTGTTACCACTTCAACCATAGGAGCTATGTGACTGTTCTTTACACGGAACAACGCTGTATAATCTCTAGAATACATTAGTATATTTTCTAACAGCATTGAAAATATGTGAACGCATTTAAACAACGTTTCAAGCGAACCCGTAACGCACCAATTTTCTTGGATAGTTCCCAAGTTATTTCATCAAGTTTACAACTTCTAGTATAGTTTCTTTTTTAACCGTACAGACTAGGCGAATGTTCCTTACACGGAATGATACTGTAGACTCCCTCGAATATACCAGTATATTTGTTGTCAATATTAGAAACGTGTGAACAAGTTTAATTAATATTTGAAGTAAACAGAACTTCGATAACGTGTCAATTTTCTTGGGTAGTTTCCAACTTATTCTTTTAAACTTGCAACTTCTACAATTTTATCCATTTCAATCGCAGAAACGACACGAAGGTTCCTTAAACGAAAAGATGCTGTAGACTCTCTAGAATGTACCAGTATATTTTCTGTCATCATTAAACACGTATGAACAAGTTTAAAAAATGTTCAAAGCGAACAGGACGTCCGTAACATGTTCTACTTTACAACTCCTAGAATTTTTTCCGTTTCAACTGTAGAAGCCCGTGGTGCTCCATACTCGGTATGATTCCGCAAACTTTCTAGAACATAATAGTATCTTTTTTATAACATTAGAAGCATGTGACCTAGATCTGAACTTCTAGATCTGTTCCATTTCAACCGCAGAGGCTACGCCAATTTTCCTTATACAAAACGATTCTGCAGATTCTCAAGATACAGTAATATATTTTTTGATAACATTAGAAACATGTGAACGGTCTTATTAACGTTTGAAGCGAGCAGGCGAGGCTCCAATTTTCTTAAGTTGTTCCCAACTTATTTTACGAAACTTGCAACCTCTAGAATTTTTCCGTTTCAACTTTAGAAGCTACGCGAGTGTCCCCTATGGAGGACGATCCCGTACATTCTTTAGAATACAATAGTTCATTTTTTAACAACTTTAGAAGCATGTGAAAGATCTTAATGACGTTTTAAGTGAGCCGGCGAGACGCCAATTCTTTTGTTTTTTCCAACTTATTTTACGAAACTTGCAACTTCTAGAATTTTGTCCGTCTCGACCTCAAAAGCTGCGCGAGTATTGTTTACGTAAAACGATTCTGTATACTCTCCTGAATTCAATGGTATATTTTTTGACAACATTAGAAACATATAAACGAATTTAATTAACGTCCGAAGGGAGGAGGACATCGGTAACACGTTAATTTTCTTACTGTTCAACTTATATTTCTTGAAACTTTCAACTTCTAGAAGATTTCCCGTTTCAACCTCAGATGCTACGCGAGTGTTCCTTACACGATACTATTCTTTGTAATCTCTAGAATGCAACAGTTTATGTTTTGACAACGTCAGAAACATGCAAACACGTTTAATTAACGTTTAAAGAAGAGTTAAAGGTGACGACGCCCGACTGGTTCTTTCTGAATGACTGACGTTTAAACTGCGGATCTTAATGCAAAATAAAAATTGTCTATATCTTCTGTCTTTAATAATGTGAATAAATTGGCGCTCTTAGATTCATTTAATTTGTGAGCTATTTTAAATTACACCAGCTTATTTTTGTCATAAATGCATAAAACCCACAATCTACTGATGTTGTATCATGTTAGCGATTGTTGCGTCAAGTCGGCGAGCATGATTGCCGCGGATTACTTGTTCGCTTTAGTAAATTTATTACACTGGTTTTGGTAATGAGTATTAACAATTAAGTATTTAACAATTGTATAATCTTGTCGTGCTGCGCTTCGTTTGAAGTGCTATTGTACAGTGTTGTGAAGCTGCGTTTCATTTCGAGTGACCTTTCTAAGTGTCGTCGGTGCGATAAATGTCCGGTATTTATACCTTTTTGGTGTTCGTGTAGCGCACCAATCAGGTGTGCCATCGTTTGGTCACAGGTGGTTTGCAGGGGTCGCGCGCGGTCGCTGCATCTTCGGTCGCAGGGTGTGTGTTTGGCGAAAGTTAAATATAATCGAAAGTATGAATGACTGACTGAAATACATATTGTTCAGAAGCTGAACATAGATGTTTCCAAAGTTTGTAGGTGATTGAAACTTTTCGATACTTTTCGCATCAGTTTGTAGCTTCCAGAAAGTACGAAATAATAAATCAAAGCGTGTCGTATTTAATAATCTGACCACATACAATCAATTCTAAAGTGTTAAACGGAGTAGGTAACCTCAGTAACATACCAATTTCCTTATTTACTTTCCAACATATTTTAAAAAATAAGGATCCCATGCGAAATATACAATATAGTTACAAACAATTCCTCCTTCCCTAGATGTGCGAATGTATATCATCCGTTTTGCGGAACACGAATTTCCTTTCAGCCCTTTCGCTTTCATTTCGTGAAGGCTCCATAGTGATCTTACGGCGAGCATTTATTCGGCGCAGTTCTCTGAGTCGTGTTTTATGCATCCCGGTGCATTTCAGCTGATTCACCGGTGCAACGCCAGGGCAGTGATTATTTACGACTCACCGGGAATCCGCCGGTTTTCTAGTCGAAAATATCCTCTATCATTGTTTGATCGATCGATCTAGAAACTCCGAAATTACACAACTGATGCAAGGCCAGCGGGAACATAATTTTTATTTTCGTTTTTGGAGGATGAAACCGTGGCGCGGCCGCGCGTAATCATAATTCCTGTGTTCGGTAGCCTCGAAGATCGCGTGCATAAATCATCGCGCTCGGATATTTCGTGGGTGGTCGTCGACTGCATCCTCTGCATTTTTCAACGTCTTCCACCGAACGGTCGCTTTTAAATCGATGCCCGCATACGTCGTGAAAATCGCTGCCGATACCGGGGAATAGCTCGCGTCGAAATTCGACAGCCGAAGGGCCAGAACCAACGAAAATATTCGCGAATTTCTATAGGCTATTGTTTGCACAGCTTCTTAATATTTCATAGGGTGATTGTATTATTGGGAGCTGAAAAGAAGTCACTTGGAAGAAATGCGAGGATGGCTCGCCCCAAGTCACACGTATTTTCGGCTTTAGCGAAATATTGGCTACAGCGGTCACACATGCTACGAGTGTGCCATCAATGTTTAAAGCACATTGGGATTACGGAAGCATCGATGGTGAGGACAGACGTGCCGAGCGAGAAATCTCCTTGCCCCTGTGCCGTCTCAGATGACTTCTTTTCAGCTCCCAAGAATACAGTAGTGTCGTGAAGATTGTAGCGGCTTCGAGTCCGAAACATTGCGCTCAACGTGATGGGCATGATTCCTCGAGATTAATTTATCTTTTACCACAAGCGTCGAGCCGAGCGATCGAACCACAATTGGTACCAGCGTGACGGTGAGCTAATACTAATGTAGCGACAAAACTTTTTTGTTTTTAATTATTTTTTCATGAAACTTTTACAAAAACATTCGTGACATTTTTCTCACTATAATGACACCACATATTTACTTGTTTAATTGACGATAATAAGATTTTCAAGTACACATGTGCACAGGCAAATATGCATCAAATGATGTCATATGGTTTCATTTTGAGAGCAGAGTGATTTCTCACTTTTGTACTTAGCTATGGTGTCTGTATTGTATATTATTATTTACTGTAACATTGATAACTTACGGAATATTGTGAATAAAGGCTTCGTTTTATTATTTTGTTCACTTTTTAGCTATTCTGTAGTCTGGTACATCTGGTACATCTGGTTTTGATTACAATTTCAGCATTTTATTAATTTCTGATCGATAATAGATGTAAAATAGCAACTGTATATGAGAAAAGAAGTTGCATTTACTGTAAGTGCATAAAATCCGCAGTCTATTAATTGCTGTCCCATGTAAATATCACCACGTTGACTGTACATTAGTGTACATCCAACTAGAACAATTCTCATTCAGCACGAGTAATTTCTAATATATTTTCAAAACAGTGTAATAATTTTGAAAAATCAACAATATTAACAGCTAATATGCAATAGAAATATTTGTACATACATATCACATAAAAATTTATTAATTAATTCATGCATAGACCGTGTACTACAAGAAAAATGTAAATCTTAATCAGCTAAAAGTTACAGAAACCCTACTACTAATGTAACAAAACATTAACCATGTAAATGATCGCCAAAACAACTATTCTATGAAAAATATCACAAACAATTATTGAACAGTTTAAGTCAGTTTAAGAGAATTACTGAGGTACATTTAATGACATCTGGTATTTTTACGACAGTGGATCATGTAAGTGCGATCACGGAAATGTCTCCGACATTTATGTTATAGGTATAGGAAAAAAACTGTTTAGAACGTAGTAAACTGTTTGTTCATATGGCCATAAATACCGGAGATATTTACGCGATCCCCTTTACGTGGTCGACCCTGTTTAGCGATCCCGTAAAATTCTTTTGCCTAACCGTGGAGGTGTTTTCCTCATTTTCGAACGAGCTCCTGCGTAAAACAAGATGGCAGGTAGAGCTTGGGGCTTTAAATACTTTCCTACACGAATTTGGTGTAAATGATATATTTAAATATTAAATCAAACCGTATATTATATGTTAAGAATTCATTGCGTTGTCTAAATAAAATAGAAAAATATAGGTGCAGTTTTGCTAGTACCTGGCACAATTAAGTAGTTTTTTTAAATATACAAAATGATAGGTAGATATATGTTTCTTAAATTTTTTCTTTGCATTAACTCGTATTAACACCTTGTCCTATAAAATCGGGTCAGATTCATGATGAAGATTTCAAGAATAATCTACTAAATATGTACGTTATTAATTTCCTTTAAATCGAAATAAAATTCTATTTTGTTGTTATCCATGTAAAGCAGTTGGAGACTACACAAACATACAATGGATGCATATAAATTCGATTTTTCTAAGAGATTATAAAGATAAAGATGTTCTAATCACTGTAACCGTAAAATAATTTTAAGTATCCTATAACAGAAACTAAATAGTGGGAAGAAACGTTCTTTGCAATCTCTGAGTAGTTGAATTTTTATTTCGACGGAAATATGACTTCAAACGGAAAAATTATTTGAGTTGTTTCATATAATAGAGAATGATAATAATATAATTATAACATAATAATAGTAATGGTAATAATAATAATAATGCAATTGAGAATAAAGATCAATATTCCACTTTCTCATACAAAATTTAACCAACACCTAACTCTAACTTAGCCCGAAGCTAACCGAAGCATAAAATCAATTTAGAAAACGTGTTTGCATACAACTCGGAAACTACAACTGAACAGCCGTAACTCGTCAGACAAAAGTCAATTACAACTTTGATCCCGACAACGTGTTTGAAGTTTTTGAAGAATTAAAATCAGTAAGAAATTGCTCATATATGTGTATTGAATTGATCGTAATTTCGTTTTTCCAAGGAAAATTGAAAGACGAGTTTTCACTATTCATTTATTTATTCGGTGATGTACCATTTTGTTCTTTAATTTTTTGCCATCTTTCTGGCATCTTGAAGGTCTAATCTTCTTTGAATTCTTGTCTTTTATTAGCATAAAATTGAGTTATATTACTTCGGACGGCTTCGTTGAAAATGATATTTACACCGCTTAAAAAGTGTTGAAGGAAATCAAATAAATGGTAATTCGATGATATATCCTCTCTGTAAACAGCACGACACTTTTTCGTTGCTTGCATTGCATTTTTACCCTTGCCGTACTAAAAAAACAAAACGTGATGAAAATGCTCACTTTGAGTATCCATATTTTTTTTTATTTAAGCTTACCCAGACCCCTATATGGGGTCTATACAGCTGGACGTAATTTAAATTATGTTGCAGAGTATAGTTTGAATGACATGATTGTTTAGTATAGGTAAAAACAAATCTTCAAAAGGTTATAAAGCACGAAGTGACGTTCTAAATGTCAGCTGTCAAGGTATGCAATGATTTTGCGACTTAGAATAAGGTTAATGGTAATTGTGCATAAAAGGTCCCACCTCACCGATTTTGATAAAATTTAAATACGTTGTAAAACTCAATATTCTGAACAACTTTTTCCTATACATGTAACCGTCGCACAGCCTTAGTTTTTGAGATATTTGCGAAAAACTGCATACTATTACATACACGTCCGCGCCGTGCGTATGTGTCAGCATGATGCGACCGCTCGTCAACTTTTTCTGTAAATGTATCGCGCGATTGTCGAACGATCTATATACCGCGTGAACTTTACAAAGCATATGATGATGAAGAATGAGTACGTTACGGTAAATGCGATTAATCCGATGAGTATGTATAATTGGTTATTATATACATGTATAATCACCATTAAGCTTGGTTTGGATTAGGTCTGGGTTAGGTCCTAAATATTCAAGAATTCACTAAGTGCAATCACCCCATGACATTTATTCGGAAAAGCTTTCAGGTGAGAAACACTGTGTGAGTGTGTGTAGTGTCATTATAATATGTACTTGTTACAGGAAATGTGATTAATCCGGTGATTATGTATAATTGCTGGTTATTTTATATAACCACCACGAAGTTTGGTCTGGGTTAGGTCCTAAATATTCAAGAATTGGTAAATGTGATGAATTATTGAATATTTAGGACCTAACCCAGACCAAACTTAGTGGTGATTATATACAGGGTGGCCCACATAACTCTGAACAGCTCAATATCTCGAAAACTATGCCATCGATTTTAAAGTTCTTAGTCTTAAATTGCATGGAACTGAAGGGCCTTTCTGACTACATAAACGTGAAGTGGCCTCCCTTCCCCTTTAACGGGTGAGGGGAGGTACCTTTGTAATTTTAAATGGAACCCCCTATAAAATGTTACGTATTTAGATTCTGCAGGAAAAAACAAGTGAATTTTGTCTGAAATATTTTTTTGTCAGATACTTCCATGCTGAGATATAACAGTTTGAAGTTTCGAGTTGTAGGTACTTGAAGCGCTCGGAAATAGCGTTATGGAATTATACGCGCTTGAGTCCTTTGCTTATTCGTGAAGAAATAAAATGTACTTTAAATTAAATGTTCAAAATGTCCACCACGGGCTTGTAAACATTTATTTACTCGAAACATCAAAGTTGTTCTAACATTTTTTAACATTTCGGGAGTCACTAAAGCGCAAGCGTCACGTATTCTTTGTTTCATATCCTCTTTTGTCGTCGGTGGTTCAATCATAACTTTGTCCTTTACATATCCCCATAAGAAAAAATCTAATGGTGTTAGATCGGGGGATCGAGGAGGCCATTGACGAGGTCCCCCACGACCTATCCATTTGTTCCCAAATTTTTCGTTCAAAAATTGCCTGGTGATGATTGCAAAATGTGGAGGAGCGCTGTCTTGTTGGAACCACATTTCTCTTCTAACGTGCAGTGGCACATCTTCCAAAAGCGCAGGCAAATGATTTTTTAATAAATCACAATAACTTGCAGATGTTACAGTTTCTTGAAAAAAATAAGGTCCAATCACAAAATCTCCTATTAGGCCACACCAAACATTTAAAGACCATCGATGTTGAAAGGGAACACATCGCATCCAATTTGGGTTTTCCACGGCCCAATAATGCAGATTATGTCTATTTACATGCCCTGAATTCATAAAAGTGGCCTCATCGGAAAAAAGTATTTTGCACAAAAAGTCATTTTCCACAACACCCTGCAGCCACTCACAAAATCTTACGCGGTCATCGTAATCTGCTATCGAAAGCTCTTGTGATAAAACCATGTGATATGGATGATACTTTTGCCGTATCAAAATTCGTTGAATCGATGAACGACTAATATGTGATGTTTGTGCAAGTGTACGTTGACTAATATGAGGATTTAATGTAATTGCAGCAAGAATACTGGCACTATTATTTTCATTAGTGACAGCTTTAGGTTTATTGCGAGTTTTTTTACACAATTCACCGTGCTCGCAAAGCCACTTTTCTAAATTATGAAATGTTGCATGACATTTTTTAATCCCATAACGTTCAAAAAACATCACTGCTCCACGCCGATAATTTTTTTGGCATTCACCTAACGTTAATAACATATTCACTTCTGTGTCAAAAGTTGCCATAATCACAATGTTACTGCTTGAATAACAGCTCTAAACTGAAAACGTTTTCATAGATAAGTGAGTCAAACTCAAGAATTGTAAATAATATTGTTTGTGTTTCTTCATGAATAAGCAATGGACTCAAGCGCGTATAATTCCATAACGCTATTTCCGAGAGCTTCAAGTACCTACAACTCGAAACTTCAAACTGTTATATCTCAGCATGGAAGTATCTGACAAAAAAATGTTTCAGACAAAATTGACTTGTTTTTTCCGGTAGAATCTAAATATGTAACATTTTATAGGGGGTCCCATTTAAAATTACAAAGGTACCTCCCCTCCCCCGTTAAAGGGGAAGGGAGGCCACTTCACATTTATGTAGTCAGAAAGGCCCTTCAGTTCCATGCAATTTAAGACTAAGAACTTTAAAATCGATGGCATAGTTTTCGAGATATTGAGCTGTTCAGAGTTATGTGGGCCACCCTGTATAATAACCGGCAATTATACATAATCACCGGATTAATCACATTTACCGTAACATACTCATTCTTCAACATTATATGTTTTGAAAAGTTTACGCGGTACATAGATCGTTCGACGATCGCGTGCTATATTTGTAGAAAAAGTCGACGAGCGATCGCATCATGCCGACCCATACGTACAGCGCGGACGTGCACATATAGGCAAAATTCAATGTAGTAGTAGCTGCAGTTTTTCCCAAATATCTCAAAAACTAAGGCTGAGCGACGGTTATATGTATAGGAAAAAGTTGTTCAGAATCTTCACCCTGACAACATATTAAAAAATCATCGAAATCGGTGATGTGGGACCTGTTATGCACAATTACCGAATACACAATGAATTAAGAAAACGTAATTATAATAAACATCTGACATAATCGAACCACATATTCAAACGATCTGCACACAACCAGTGATGCCAGAAATGTCAGCTTTTCGCGCATGCGTACTGCAACGCGCGCGGAATCCAGTAACGTATACGCGCCAAAAAAGAGAAACGTCTAGGTGGCGTGGCGGGACCTAGCACTGCCACAGACGAACTTGAAGATAACGGACATTATTTTTTATTTACTTGTTTATTTATATAATTAAAAAATATGTTTTTGTTCTTTTGGATACTGGAAAGGTTTTTGGCAGTTTTCCTTTGTCTTGCAACAAATGTTGGTATTATTTATAGATTCTGTCAAATAAAATAAAATTTTATATTATGTTAAATCTATGTTTACTTATTTCCAAACTTCACCTTATTACTCCGTATAATTCGAACTTTTTTAAGTAAAGAAAGTATGTGAATGTTGAATGAAAAACATTATTTTTAAAACAGGGCCTTAAAGAACTCTCAAAAATTTGAAATTAGTACAGCACTGATGCCACGCGCGAATACGCATGCGCGAAAAGCTGACATTTCTGGCATCACTGCACACAACTCATACACAACAAGAAAGGCCAGAAAAGACATAAGATATACAGTAACATTCATGGCCTACACTGCAGCAACATTTATATTAAACCGAGTTCATATCTATATACGCATTGATTAAGATGTATATTCAACAGTATCGATACGCTTAAAATCTTATAATCGTTTTATTGTTTGAAATTACACCCACCTATTTTTTCCGTAAATGCATAATATCCGAAGTCTAATAATTACTTCAAGAAGAATTGTACTTCCGGCAACGTCTCTTTGACTTCGCGTTTCCCGTTGCTCATCGATCATCGGCGCCGCGTAAATTGGAAACTTCATGGTTGTTCGCGCCACGCGTCTCCATTTATATTCATAGAGCAACGGAGGATAATTGACGGACAAGTTTTAAAGATATATACGCGAATGTTACAGGCGCACGTGCACATTTGCAACGAATTACTGGATGCAAATTCCCCGCGTACACGTTCAAGAGGATCAGGAGAATCTCGACAACGAGCGAGCGAGCCGAAGACAGAGAGAGAGAGAGAGAGAGAGAGAGAGAGAGAGAGAGAGAGAGAGAGAGAGAGAGAGAGAGAGAGAGAGTGAGAGAGAGGAACGTTGTACCCGGGTAAAATAAAGCAATTCAAAAACGATAAGAACGGATTGTTCCCTGTACAAGTTAAACGCTATAGAAACTCGCGGGATAAAGCGTCGAAAAATATCTCGGCGCGTCGTCTGCAGTGATGCGCCGTTGTTTTCGTTGCATCGACGGGGAAATCCATCTGCGTTCGAGCCGACGTCATATTATGAAGATTGTGGAAACTGACGAGTAGCTTGATAGAAGAAGCCAACGAGGACGGTGCGTTTTCGTACCACACAATTCGTAAAAATGGTTTACGAGTTTTCCTAGCAGGACGATAAAAAATGAACGATTACATTCTGCGATTAAAGAGAATAAAAGTGTTGCGTGTACTGCTGCGGAACTTTTTTAGCTATTTCAGATGTGTTTGAAGAATGTGTGGGAATTTTTGTGAATGAAAATATTCATTGGATTCAAAAATATAGCACAAAGAGCATCTCAAAAAAATTTCATCTGGATTGCGGTTGAAATATCGGATGAAAATGATCGTTCTGTTAAATCATATTAACATTTCTGTTAAATGAAATACGCCAGTGGCAATATCAAAATCGAAATGAAACGTAAGTACGTTTCATGAAAAACGTAATGAAACGAATGCATAATATCCCGAGGAATTGAAAAGTTCAAGAGGAATAAATGATAAAGCTATTCGGCACACGTCATTAAAAGAAACTTTGTAAGCTAATTCAGACACGCTTGAAAAATATGTAGAAATATTCATGAATGAAAATAGTCGTTTAATTGAAAGTTACAGTGAAGAGAGTATCATGCAGAAAATTTATTTGTACTGTTACTGGAATATTGTATGAAACCGACGATATTGTTAATCAATTTTGAAGAAAATAATTTCTATAACATCAAACCATTGATATAAAGTGTGTCCTAAAAATGTCGTCAGCAAAACAATCGAGTCAGCATGCGTGCAATTATTGTTCAGTATTAGATAAAAATAATTTGGTATTGCCTTATAACAGAGTTCGAAGCAGCAAGGGCATTTACGGCTGAATGTGCGAGTTTTATGTAAATAAATTATTACTCCTCTTGCTTACGATTCGATCATGGCGCGACAACAACGCTACCGGACAACAACGAGCCGCAATCTGTGAGCTGTAGCTGCACTCCGCTTGGCCCGCGTTTTTCGTTAATAACTCGAAAAAGAAGTCGCATATGACATTTTCGCAAATAGAAAAGCTTCTTAGAATAACCTCAGGAATCACCCCTTGCAAGGAACTCGAACATTTTCGGGACACCCTGTATGTCTAGTATTTATAATACTTCATTATTTTACCAAAATACGTCAATGGCAATATCAAAATCGAAATAAAACGTAAGAGGAATTCATGATATTCCCGAGGAATTAACATTAAACCTACCAAGCACAAAACATATAAAAGTAAAACGCCTTAAATAAGTGAGAAGATTGAATTTGCTTAAACTTTGTACCGTTTCCATTACAATATGTGCTTAAATAAAGAAGTCAATTCAGTCATTTCCTATGAAATCCTTTATCTAATTTCAATAATTGTGAAATAGAAAACCAGTCATTTTGACCGTGGTAGGTTTAGTGTTAAATAAAAAAGGCTATTGCACAGGTCATTCAAAAGATTTGTAAATTTTCTGAATGAAAATAGTGGTTCGATTCGAAGTTATATGCGAAAAGACCAGCTTAAAGAACATTCAGTCTGACCGTAGCCAAAAGTTGAAATGTCGGTTTTGTTCAATTATTTGAAATAAAATCAGCAATCAAATTGTCGTATGTTTGAACACTTCACGTATGTACCCCGATTCAGTACAGGTATTCACAATTTTCCCGAGGTATTAAAAAAGTTCCAGGGAAAGTCACCTGCTTGAACTATTCGTGCCACGTCCATTACGCGAGGAAAACCTGAGAAAGTATAAGAGGGTAATATGAAAGGAACCAAAGATGATACGAGAGAGTGATGCAGAGGGTTACCTACTCTTTCATCGAAATACAACAAGGCCTCGCATCGTAGATGTTTTTGTGAGAGCCCAGTAGAAATTCTTGAACATTAATTGGTTATTACTATTAATTGGAGATTGATCCTTAACAAAGACGATGGAAGAAAAATATTTGAACATGATCTTTGACTAGCTCAGGCTTCTGATAGAACGAAGAAATTTTTCTTGAAAAATTTTCTTCTTCAAATTAGCTGGTAAAAATTTTAGGGAGCTTCATATACGTTGAAGTTTTCATTTTAGGTTCGCGGGGAATGCAATAATGTGTGCTATCCCATCGTTTCACGGCGCATGCCCGACATTAAGGCGTATAACATGCTCGTATAATATCCAAGGAATAAATGCAAGGGAAATTCTGGCTGGTAAGATAGGATTTTAAGCCTGCTAGGACATAAATTTCTGCATGTAATAAAGCTAGAGACATCTGCTCAGAGTAATTTCTGGGCGTGTCCAGAAACTAGCTCAGACTCGTCTTCATTTTGCCGGGGAGATTTCTAAAACGGAAAAATAGAAGCAAACACACACACACACACACAGACGGACAGAGTTGCTGTTGTCTCTCCGTGCACGCAAGTCGCGCCTTCCTAATTTAATTACGCGGCCACGTTCGACGAACACCAACGCGTATCGAAGTGCTCGAAGGTGAACAATTTCTTATGCTCTAGTTCCATTTCATCCGCGAAGTTAATGGAAACGCTCCTAGTGTCGTTTATTTAAAAAAGCAATCTAGCTTGTTGCTCTCTTCGGAAAGAGAGAAACCTTCAACATATATATATATATATATATATATATATATATATATATATATATCGTGTATCTTGTTCCTTGGGCGGACGCAGCCACGGCGCGTTGCATTTCTGTAAATAATCTAGATTCGCGAGCTGAGCGAGCCGGCGAAATTCAACCGTCTAATTCCGCAAGAAGAAGCGAAACAGTGCTTTCAAACAAATATCGAATTGATCCCGGCTTACGACAATTGAGTAGAAACTAATTCGACGAATGGATTGAGAAAATGTTGTTTCTGGGAAAAGTGGGTTTAGGTGAATTCGAGGACTTGTCCTCTAGTTTCAACGGCCACTGTTATTTCGCGGTTTCGATAGTGGGAAAATCTACGAATCACTGTGAGTTGGTTGATGCTAAAAAGTAAAAGTCGCGCTGAGCGAGTGTATGTAATATATTCTTACCCCTGCTGTAACGCATTAAACATTTCTACGGCAATATTTTCGCATAACTTTTCTGTTCTTAATTATTTATTTATGTAACTTAAAACAACATATTTGTGACATTTCTCTCGTTAAAATGAGACCAAACACGATACAATTTGAGTTATATTTACTTGTTTAACACTAAACTTACCAAGCACAAAACGCTTTACAGAAGTTAGAAGATTCAATTTATTTAAACTTTGTACCGCTTCCATTACAATATGTGCTTAAATAAAGAAGTCAATCTAGTCAGTTCCTATGGAAGCGTTTCTGTAATTTCAATAAATGTGAAATAGAAAACCGGTCATTTGACCGTGGTAGGTTTAGTGTTAATTGATGATTTGGTAGAACCTCGATTATCCGATGTTCTATAATTTGTACGTAAACGATCCTTTAATCTAAATTGAACAATTAAGGTGACTATGAGCTATAAGTAATTAAAAATTGCAAAAATTGTGAGAGACTGCGACTTAAACCGTAAGGCCAGAATTCAAAGATTCTTACTAGAGATACCCATTTCACGTGTATTGAAAATACGTGTGTACACGTGTAATTAATATATTTGTGTAGAAGTCCGGATACTATTTAATTCACAATACAACTGTGAACTTGAATATACGGGTACACGTGTATTATCCGTGTATTTTGATAAACGTGTACATGTTTGCTTCAGTACCCGTGTATCCGTGTATAAAAAAGTACACGGATTAAAATACGGACATATATTAGTACACGTAAACTCGTGTATTCTCAATGCACGTCCAAAACTGTGATTTCTAATTCGTACGTCTTTGAATGCCCATTAATTTTGTATGCCTTAATCGTGCATGTATACAACCTACCTAGATCTACAAAAGGTATATTTTAAATTTTCAGTATAGCCGCAGATATCAAAGTTAAAAATCATGACATTACTTTTTTTCCTCGCAATTTTGACCAATGGTGTGGCGGCTACTTCCTATGCTCGTCAACAGAGGGACATTATGACAACACCTTTCCCGCTACTACCTGAATCTTCCTCTGTTTGTATACAGGGTGTCCCACATAAATGGGAACATCTAAATATCTGTCGTATTTACAGTCCTATCAGAAAACTTCAAAAGACAAAGTGACACTACTGCAGGGGGCAAATATAATGGTAAAGAAAAAAAATTTTTATGTCGTGCTTTTTAATGAAATTTCAAGGTCACCGATGTTTTTTAAAATGGAATAGTATATTTTTTTTACGATAGCATGATAGACAATAAAAAAACTGAATTTAGCGGATACCACCTTTTTGACCTTGAAATGACCTTGAGCAAGAATAATCACGTTGGAGCGGATAAAATGTGGAAGTTTAAAACTTACGTGTTTCGGCAAAGATTACGCGTTGTTTACGGCGGGTTGACCTTTAGTTGAAGCACATGCTGCAGTAATTATTACGATTTTTAGAACTTACACTACCAGTATTTTTAAATTGTTTTACCACAACGGAAAATGCGTGTAACGAAGGACAAATACGATTCACAAATTTTTCACGATACAAATATACTGCTTGCCTCAAAGATTGGTTGCTATCGCCATAAATGAAAACCATATCGATTCGTTTCTGTACAGAAATAACGCATTGTTATCACTTTCACGTTTCGAATTCGAATAATGCAGAAGGAACAACGTACTTATTCTAACCGATTAACCTTCTGTTAACGCTCTCAATGATACATACTCTAACATAAAAATACGCTGTTTACTATGAAAAATAGTTCAAACATTTATTGTGGTTTGTAAAGGTCAACCCGTCGTAAACAACGCGTAATCTTTGCTGAAACACGTAAGTTTTAAACTTGCACATTTTATCCGCTCCAACATGATTATTCTTGCTCAAGGTCATTTCAAGGTCAAAAAGGTAGTATCCACTAAATTCAGTTTTTTATTGTCTATCATGCTAGCCCTGTATATACTGTCCTTACGACATCCCGCGTCTAAGGCACAGGTCCGCTAGATAGCCTTACTGACGAGTCCTCTAGCGGGCCTAGGACGAAACGCTTCCTTCTCCTTTTTCCATCTTTCCATAATCCAAAGCCGCCATAATGGTAATATCTAATTAATTTTTCTTGCACATTACCTAGTAAACTAATCCTTCTATCACTTTAAAAAACTCAAGCTTTTTGAACCAATTTTAAAAAGTTATTGGTTTTTAGAAGGTGTCCGGATACTTTTGCACGCCACTGTATACAGCCATGATGGGCACGGAAGGGGCCCCTCACATGCCTGCTTCTCCCACTAACCTCTCTTTCATGCGCGAGGCCTGCGCACTGTTCGCGACGGCCGAAGCACTTCCTTCCTTTATGATAACGACGGATAGTGTTGGGGAACAGTGGGCGCTATAGTGAGGACTGTTTTGTCTTAATTGAGACAAAAATGCCCATCCCTGGTATACAGTGTGTTTCCAAAATGTTGTAAACCCTTAAAACGGGCGGTTCCTGTGGTTGTGAAATGAATTTTTTACTTTGCAAAATTGGCCGCCTCGGCTTTGTTCAGGAGTTATTATCGAAAAATATGGCTCAATCAGAGTGCTGCTACAGCTGACAGAATCTGGTTCGGCCAACGGCGAAGCCACGGCTAGCGGACCTTGTCGCGGAGCCGGAACCTGTTCGCTATAGCCGCGCTTTGATTGATACGTGTTTTTAGTTAATAACTCCTTAGCAAAGCCGAGGCGGTCATTGTTGGCAAAAGGAAAATTTACTTTAAATACCCTCAGGAACCGCCCATTTCAAGGATTTAAAACATTTTTGAGACACCTTGCGTGCAATGTCTTAATAAATTGCATCTCAGATATAGTGGCTCACGAAAGTATTGGAACGCCCTCTGAATCAGAATAATTTGTTTAACTACTACTACTAAATGTCGTACAAAAATGATTTTGTAAAAATTGTAATTAGTAATAATTACATGAAAAAATATAAAAGGCACTTCTTCCAACTTATTAATTTCAGCCCGCAATGAAAATTTAAAATATGCGTCTTGTAGATCTATGTTAGTAATAGACATGTTGAAAATTTCTTCGAAATTGGTTTACGGAGAACAAAACGCCACGCATCGAAAGATGTAAGAATTTGTGGATTTTAACGAGAAACTGACCCAAGGTTATGAAAAACTGCGATTTTCACCACTTTCAATCGCTTGTAGCTCGTGTGTACATTAAACAAGTTCGATGAAATTTTCAGAATGTGTATTATTAACAGGTCTTCCTATTTTAAATTTTCATTACGTGTTGAAGTGAGAAAGTTTTAAGAAGTGCCTTTTTTATGTTTGCATGTAATTCTGGCCAATTGCAATATTTTCAAAATCTTTTTTGTACGTCATTTAGTAAACGAACGCTTCAGTTGGTCTAATTTTAAAATGTTATTCTGATTTAAGGGCTGTTCGAATATTTTCGTCAGCCACTGTAGTTTCGCAAACGCTCGTTAAAGGGACCACGTCGAACAAAGAGTCGCAATGGGAGAAGTTGATCGTGTTTATCAATTGGCGACAATTAAGAAGCACTCTGTGCATTTGTTGAGAGAGTTTGTCGCTGATTCCTCGAAACTTTCGGTAACTTTTCAATCGACTTAGCTGTTCGTCGACAGAAAAGAGCTGGAACACTACAACGATGCGCGACTGCGCGGCGCGACGTGATGGCGTTATAAAAACCGAAAGTGCAACGCAGGGAATACAGTTCCACGTCATTATGCAACCGGAGCGGAGAATGCAACGCGCACATAATTCCAATGTGAAGCATTGTACGGCGAAACGCCATGCTTAACGGAGTTTACCGAGTGGGTACATTTCAAATGAAACGCTTTCTTCGACGGCACTTAATTTCCCTCAACTGCATTACGGAGAAATTTCGCCCAGGAGAAATTCCGCGTGCAGTGTCGCGTCGCCGCGGATGCATATACCGCGGAAAAGAATAATCCTCACAGCTGGAAACTCCGGGGGCGATTTAATCCTGCCAAATAATTCATCCAGGAAACAGACGCCGAGGCTTTTGTTTTGAAAAATTAGCTCGCCTATGCGACGAGACCGTCGCACGGCCGCGCTCGCGTTCGAGAAATTAATTCCTGTAATTCTAATCGTAATTACTGTACCACGCCGCGCCGCACCATTACGCGCGCCACTATAGTTCATTTCTAGTCGGGAAAGCTTGTGAGTGCTTTTCAGGCTTAAAGCACTATAAGTACTCTAGAGTTCTGGTATTATGTTTTCAAAGTCCTTTTCTACCAATCTTTATTAAACTTTTTATATTAAGATTTTGCACAGATTTTGTGGGAACTTAGTATTTTTTTATTATATTGTGAAAAAACACGTGTTGACTGTTGCCATGATTCCGGTCCTTTTGCCGATTGTAAACAAAGAAATGAGAAAGTATATTAATCAGTGCGAATGTGACTATGATCTGAATAAAGATAAATGAAAATCTTGATTTTTACAAAAAATAGATATTTTTTCACGTTTAGCAAACGAAAAAACGACGAATTAAAATTTTTGTTTGTTTGTAGGATAATATGCTATATGCTGGAGACTGTATTAAAATATTAAGTCAATTGGTCAACTAGAATTTGAGATATCGTGGCAACAGTTTTGAAAAAAGTGGTTTCGAGAAATACGCGTTTGAAGATTCAACTATGAATTATATGAAATAGGAGTTGCATTATTCAAACGCCTATGACTAGTTTACATGAGAACAGCTGTGAACATATGAAAGTTAAGAGGATGCATAGATTTAGTAAAATAATAAAAATCGAGTTTTCGGAAATGATGTATTTTGATAGTCCTCCTGGAACAGTCTTTCAAAGTTTTATTTGGACATTCGCAAAATTGTTGGATTTATAGCTCCCAAAGTGCATTCGTGTTTGCAGGGTGGTAATAGATGATTGAAAGTTTAAACACGTTTTTCTTGAAATGAAGTTTTCGAGATCGGTAGCGAAAAAATTTGAAAGACTTGTGGATCAATTTGCATAATTTTATCATCTAGCTCTTGATAAAACAGTTGTGCTATTCATACATTTTTTCTTTTTCCACGAGCAACGGAAACTGAAAATTCAGATAAAACACCAGTATATTTAAGTTCGAATAGCTGCAACTTTTTTAAAAATAGATTTTTTTCAAAATCCTCTGCAACAAGAACTGGCTTTCTTTGTTCAGTTTAATGTTAAATTAGAAAAATATTTTTATATAACACTCCATGGGAATCACATCCTTATAGTTAAAGATTTGTACTTCAATTATTTAACAAATACTACTTAACTAATGTACACTAAGATATACATATTGATTCTATAAAGAAAGATAATTTTACATATACAAAATTGTTAAATTTATATTATATTTCAACCATACAAATAAATAGTTACGTTGAATAGTAACTTCAAGCAATATCTAACTTTTTAATACTTTAAGGAATCGTATTAACCCCTTGCACTACGATTTGTTTTACGGTTGCTGTGATTAGAACTTCTTTGACGTTCATAATTTCTTAGAAGAAGGAGGAAGTTTATATTTATATTGAATGCCTATGTTTTGTTCAATGGTTATGTATCGACAACCACGAAATGGGAATTTATTTGGGTTTTAAGGGAATTAATAATATACATATTTAGTAGAATCTCTTAGAAATCTTCACCACGTGTCTGACTCGTTGTTATAGTGCAAGGGATTAAAAATTGCAAAAATTAGAGGATAGGAAGAAAAATTCCAGTTTTTTGAATCCTTAACTATGATGGATATCACAGTGGTTTCACCCGGCACCCCAAAGTCCCAGTAATTCACTTTCGCTTTGCCAATGGACCCGCTCGACGTGAAAGGACCATTTGACAGAAGCGACAGCCCTCGTGGCAAACCTACACTCCTAGCGGTTCGTCGTTCGGGAAATCATTCCAGATGATTTGTCTTTCAGGAAGTCCCATGATGTTCGGAAATGCGGAAATTGGTGAGCAGAAGTCATCGTCAATGGACCGGGGATAAGCACCATGGCAAATCAAACGGGCAATTACTATGGGGACATTTATCAGTGGAATCGCACGGTGTCGACGGACAACCGAGACACGCGGATGGAATATTATCTACCGAATTGGACAGACCTTGTTCTGGCAGGACTATTCACCATGCTGATTATCGTCACTATAGTAAGGAACCGGTCAAACCTTTTTAACGTACCATCCTTACACTAGAACTAAATTAATTGCATTTTTCTTTCCCGTTCGGAGCTGTCGATTTTAGACGATTTTGTGACACACAAGCTGTTAAGTTATTGTGGCAAAATTTGGATTTTTGAAGTCTTTCAGGACTTGAAATTTTGTGCACATGTTTGTTCATGTTTCAAGATAACGCTGCATAATTTTTGGAGAATTAGTTGTACTATTGTTGAAATTATTGCATCATTTTCACAGTGTGACACTTTACACTATTTCATTTATTGAGGGCAAACACAATGAAAACTACCAAAATTATAAACGCTCCAATGTAAATTCTGATTCTTTGGAAGCCAGGTTAAATTATTAGCTATTAATATTAGTCCAATAAGAGCATTAACATTGATTTTAGTGTTTATTCTCTTATCAGACTAATATTAATAGCGGATATTTTAAATCGGCTTCTAAAGGTTTCGATTTTAGATAACTCTTACAATTTTGGGTCAAAATAGATCAAATTGCCGCCACTCTAGGGGTAAAGCAGCCTTTGGTTTGTTTTTTTTTCGACAAACAGAGCAGTATAAAATAAAACAATACAAATTAAGTAGGTTCAAAAATATCTAAAAGACAATCGATGCATCAGGATGCAGGGATTAACTTATATACAAATGGTTATCTTGTAACCCAGAATTAAAAAGGGAAGATTTTTAAACAAAATGGCCTTCGTATAAAGTAGAAATCTACTAAATTTGAATCTTCTTCAAACAATAAAAAAGGACTAATGCCACTTTCGACAATTGTAATTCTAAATTTTACATGGTTGAACAAAATTGTGTGTTTCAAGGTGTTGTATATACATACATACATTAAGCAAATATCGACATAGATGTGATTCTAAAGATATGGGTGTAGAAATTTGAAGGTGATCAATCAGTTTATTATTAAGAATAATTTGAGAATTCAAGAATCATGTGCTCTTTATGGTGTAGTACATACACTAAGCAAACGCAATGGAAACAAAATCGATGTTCCGACGCTCCGAAAGGAAAGCCAGTATTTATTAAAGTGAATGTGTCAGTGGTTCCTTCGGGATTTCGCTCGGACGAATTTCCTTCGAACAGGATCGACTCGGTATTATTTCTGACAGTGTGTTTATTTACATGCAAGACGAGATTGCTGAAAGCACATTATGAAACACTGGGTAATATTCTTGAAGGAATTTCAATTAGCTGAAATCCGTTTCCCCGCGTCTTGTTATTCTCTGTGCCAGAGAATTAAATTGGAATACAGACGTTTAACCCGGGGTGTCCAAAAATGTTACCAACGTACGAAACTGTCCGACCACGCGGAGAGACACCGTTTCATTTTCCATTTGATCCCGAATCAAGAATTTTTACTAGATATCATATTTTACGACGCTCCCGTGAATTTTTAATTTCTTTCCCTTCTACGAATATTTTTAATTCTACCATTTGTATCCGCTATCCGGTGGATCATGCAAATTTTTCAGCGCCCTTCCTGTCCTGTCCATTTCGTTGCTATTAGTTTCCTCTCCAAGCTTCTGCGTCTGACAGTTTCTTATACCACGTTTCTTTAAATGCAATGCCTTCAACAACGCTGCGCAGTCCTCGTGAATTATATCTTTGTTTCACTGCATATCGCAATGTTAACACAATCGATAATGTTAAGTTTAACCCCTTGCACTTTTCTTTCATATCTTTTCAATTTTGTTTCCAACAGCTTCTCATTATTTTACGTGTGTAGTTTAAAATGTACTTAAACTACAGTTACTTGATTGGTACTAATATGAAATAATTTGTTTTACTAACCATACTGAAACCAGCTAAATACATGTATATTGCTTATCTAATAAGTAAACTGCGAATATTTATGCAAAATGAAATTTTTAAGCAGTAATTGCAAGCTACAGAAGCTAAATACAAATATATTTTCATCATTAATGTGGGATGAAAAGAGAACCAAAAAAGAAGATGTTTATTTAAAAATAGTTTCGTGTTGTTCTTTATGCGTTCATACTTCGACTGCCTCTCTTCATTATCGCACGCATCCACACCGCGGTCGTCCGCTTCATTTGTTTCTTGACGCTCTCTGTCTTTCTCTCGCTCATGCTCTCTCACTCACGCTCTCCGTCTTTCTCTCGCTCATGCTTTCTCACTCACGCTCACCGTCTTTCTCTCGCTTATGCTCTCTCACTCACGCTGTCTCGCTCGTAGAATTCTCTAGCATTCACGCTTTTACACGTATACACGCACTCATTCGTCCATCAAATCCTACATTAATAATTTTAACATGTTGAAAATAGTATATCGATGCTTAAATAGAATTCTTGAATTCATTCAATCTTTTTACTGTTTTAAATTACATCTAGTCAATCTTGTCATAAATACATAAAATCATCCGTTTACTAATGAGTAAAAAAGAAATTAACACTAGTACCACCGAACAGGTCAAAATGACTTGTTTCTGATCATATCTTTCACATTTATTGGAATTATTCTTTTCACGAGAAATTTTTCAATAAACTTTTTTGTTTCAGCAAGTGTGTTCGGTATTGTATTAGCGTAAGAGTTCAAATGGAGGCAGCTCGACCTATCGACACCGAGTCGAACACCGCTGTTCGCGCGTTATTGTTTTGTATCGCGAGCGCGCGGCCGCTCAGCCGTTTTCTCCTTCGTACGATAAACATCGTCACCAACGGCAAACTCCTCCGTTTTAAATCTCATGTCAAGAACAAAGGTTGGATCAAATCTACCAATCAGCGCAACCCCAAACCGATCGTTTCCAACGTCCGTACGCTGTCGAACGACCACTTCTCGTTCGAATCTCGCAGCACTCGCTCGCATTTTTCCTACATCTCGCGACATCGTCACTATTTCAAAGACTCAACGTTTATTCGCGGCATCGTCGCTATTCTAAGTTTTCTTTCTATTTAAATTGTTCGTGTCGTCTGTTATCGTGTATCGACGTGTATCGCCTTGTGACGTTATTAAAGTTGCTGAACGTGAAATTGTGTCATCCGCTCGATTCCAACCGTCATCACTCCCTCAGCGTTCAATTCTGAGCGGTCCCGGCATCAGGCTCTCGATTCTCGATCAAGCCGATACAACGTGTTATAATAAAAATCGTACAAAATAGATGTTTATTTGTGTGTTTCTATCGGCTGGGTGGTAATTCTACATGCAAAAATAATTCTATAAGAAAGAACAACATAGTTTCGTTTGATGCTTTGCTTTCGAGAATATCAAGTTTGAAAATTCATCGAATGCGCGCGCTATTTGATAACACTCGACTGGCGTGGCTGATCATGATATACCGTATCTACTTATAGTAAGTAGTAAGGCTTGCGTGCCGGACGGATATTCAACCTCATTTTTCTCGAAAACCGAGTACAGTGAGAGGTAGTTTTCGGAAAAATATTTGGCATGTATTTTTTTCGGCCACCATCCACACAGTGGCGGGTTTAACGGTAAGCGAACTAAGCGGTCGTGTGGGGCCCCGGAATACCATAGAGCCCCGAGTTTCGCAGCATTCATTTCTTTTTACAAAAAAATTCAATTTATTTACAAAAAATTAAAACAACTTTTTCAATTTTCCATTGTGAATTATGCTTATTTTTAATACCACGAACGTTATTTCTAACTTGAGTTTGAGGGCTCCAAAAATTGTACCGTTTGGGTCCATCACTTGACTTGAACCGCCACTGAATCCATATTGAAAGACTGAACACATACTTTAAAATGGTTGATATTCACTGATTTCGCTCAACTTTAACACTAACTATACCGAGCACAAAATGTGACTGGTACCTATATATTATTTTGTAAAAAGTACAAGATCGATGCAATTTAAATTCCATGCAATTTTTACAACAATATGTGCTTCAATGAAGAAATTTATTTGATAATTTCTAGTGGAAGCATCATTGTAATTTAAATAATGATAATATAAAAAATACGAAACCGATCATTTGGAATTGATGATGATATCCCGAGGAATTCGAAAGTTTAAGAAAATTAAATGAAAAAGCTATGGCACATATGTCATTGAAAAACTTTGTAGGCTAATTCGATTTCGAATTCGAAAAATATAGATAAATGTTTATGATATTTTGTAATATTTATTTGTGTACTGCGATTAGGATATTGGATAAAAACGATGGTATTGTTCATTAATTTTGAAAATAATGATTTCTGTAACATTAAAAGCTGTTTTCACCCTTTCAACATGAATAATGGCCTACGGCCTCTCACTAAAATTTTATCAAAATCGGTGTGTCCAGACTTGATATATCACCCTTTGCCAGGGTAAGTAGACTACTTTCCAAGTAGAATCATACAATTCGTATTCAGCAGGGATCGTGCTCGGCGAAATTTCGAATTCAATTTGCTCGAAAACGTGGTCTAATTTTGCGACTTACTTTTCCATGTAGATTCGTCCGCACCGGATCCGGACACGGGTCTCATTTTATGGCTGGGGGGTTACGGCGATAGAGCCGGGGAGATTAATCTTGACCTATCCCGGTCGTGATTAATTATCGGGTCACTGTCACGCGTTTTTTTTCTGTTCTGCCGTAGGTGGGCAACACCCTGGTAATTGCTGCTGTGATAACAACTAGGCGCCTAAGGTCCGTTACTAATTGTTTCGTATCCAGCCTGGCCGCTGCGGATTTATTGGTTGGCTTGGCCGTCATGCCACCGGCCGTATTACTGCAGGTATAGTATGCGCGGTATACTCGAAAGTGATAAGCGAACGTTGAAACGTATGCGTGCACAAGGAGCTGAGGAACAGGAGTCTATCACATCAGAAACTTGGAAACTTGAGTCACCTTCGCGAATAAGTCAGTAGCTGCAGCTACTAACTAAATTAACGCGTCGCTGCACCATGTGCACCATATCTTACGCAAAGAATCGTCTACTTTCTAATTGCTACTTCTAACTGATACTGTATAACATATTGAACATTAGACGTAATACACAGTCCGTGTAATACCGTTCAACCCTTTCAATACGGCATTGTATCTCTTATAGAAATGACTGGATTCTACTTTCTGAAGATTATTGTAACGTAAAATGGAATTGAAAGATTTGTAAATGCTCTTTATTTTTTGCTATCGCAGATGGGACAACATAGGGTGAGTGTAACAGTAAGTGATCGAGCACCAATGAGTGACTGTGTTCCAATAAATACTTGTTAATAACAGCTTGTTTTTGAGGGTAATAGAGGTTAAACTGTACTTTGAAGGACCAATTACATATAACTTTTTTTATGCAGTCCTATAGATTTCCACGAGAGAACACCGAAACTGAAAGTCTTATTGCCAGGAGTTCACTGGTTCAGAAGTTATACGCATGTAAAGTTGAGCACTTTCAAACCTTTTTGACAGGTTAAAGCGCCGCCATATTGATATATTTGCTAGGTGGTACACGTAAGATCGGCTAAGTAATACCGAGCAGATCCGTTAAACGGCAGCACAAGCACGTACGAAATCAAAATGCGGAACATTGTAAGCGTGACGGGGACGGCCATTAGGCCGGTCCTCTCCGTTCCCACGACAACCTAACTCCAAACCAAATTGGACTATTTTACACGCGTATATCTTCTAAACCAGTGAATTACCATCTAGCGTATGAGCTAGTACTACTTAGCCGATACGCTGAATACCCACCATCTATCCAGCGCATGCGCTCAATAGTCCTACTTCTACCACCCAAGGAATATCCAATATGGCAACGCTCTAACCTGTCAAAAACGCTTAAAATTGCTCAAGTTTACACGTGTATAACTTTTCAACCAGTCTAAGGGTCACCTTCATTTCTAAGAAAATAGTGCAAACAGAAGAAAATTACATACACCATTATGTTACTTACCAAGAACAGTATTACTTTTTCCTCTATCATTTTTTTCTAATATTTATTATTTGCAAGAAAAACGTTGGCTAGTAATAGCGCGAACACTTTGTATATGTATTGTTTGAAAATAAATTTGAGATTAAATTAAAGTGAAGCATAAAATTTTGAATAATGCAATATAAAAATTTACAATAGGTAGAAATAGAAACATTACAAATATTTTACAATGTTAAATGGAAAAAAATTAAGTTCAATATAAGCTAGCGTAAGGTTGTTAACTTAAGGAGATCTCTTTCCAATACGCTGTCTTTACGGCGAACGGGCAGAAGAGAGCCTCTTCACAATCGCGCTTTCCGATGATTTTCGGATGTGTCGAAAACTCGTACTCTGACAACGTTGCGTACTTTAGACTTGACAACGCTGTAGAAGTTTGACCAGTCGAACTCGAGTCGCACTGGTTCTCGTTCTCGAATTCACCATTCTCAAAGCGTAGAGGACGCTAAAATCACTGGCATTTTAAGGTGACGGTACTACAGATTCCTATGGCCATCAAGTCCCATAAGATGTCTACTCTATTCCTATATCTCGTCTGTGGTCCTACCTCTACCACCCAACGAATATCCAATATGGCGACGCTCTAACCTGTCAAAAAACCTTAAAATTGCTCGTGTTTACACGCGTATAAAGGCGTTGATTCAAAATCAGCCAAAATTACCCAAGACCAATTTTCCTGAAACTTTGCATATTGGTAGTCCTTTGGGTCTAACATTGATTCCGTGCAAAAACTTTTTCCCAGGTCTTCACGGTTACGGGGGGGGGGTCAAAGTACGTATTTTGCGGAATCTATTATGTGCTGTAACTTTTCATAAAATTAGGACATCAACCCGGCACTGATACCAAATAATCATAAAAAATTCAAGCTTTCCAACGGTGTATGAGTTTATTAATTTATTTATTGCTAACATCATTTTTTCACGTTTTTCGTGTTTTTCAAGCCGTAAAAAATTCAGAAGAATTGCAATTCCCAAAAAAAGTATCGCCTGATTTTAACCAAGAACGCTGCATTACTAGTACATTTCATGCCCTTTCGAATGGTGTTTGTCATACCTTGGGGAAATGATTCATTTTTGAGTTATAAAGTAAAATGTGAGTAGAAGTTGAGGCGCGCGATCAACTACTCGACCAATATATTCATTTCAAACGTGGAAAAAACGCTTCCTGTGATTATATATACACTGTACATAACACAGCTATGTTATTGTTATCAATTCTACTGTTTTGAAACAGTGAAACACATTGGTTATATTTTACAATAATTATACTAGAATGCAGATATTACTTATTTTATTTTATATCTTATTATACAATTATCAGGTAGCGTATTTTCTTCAGTTTGTTCCAATTTATATTCACGACAGTATTTAATAATCTCAAACGAAACATAACAGTGTTTTATGATTTTCCGTCTTGGGTAATTTTGGCCGATTTTGAATCAACGCCTTTCAACCAGTGAACTCCGGTAACCAAAACTTGAATTTCATGTACTAAAACTTACACGTCTATCATTTTCTCGTCAAAATGTGTAGCATCACATACAGAAAACTTGAAAATTGTTGGTCCTCTAAAGTACAGTTCAGCCGTAATAGAAGGCAGATAGTCCGACGTTACTTCGCTTTCGGTTAATTTATGGTAGGGTCAGTGATTGAGAGTAGCCTCTCAAGGCATGTTTCCGTCAACGAAGAAACCCGAGATGATGCCTGGCAACTTGAAGTTGTGCAGACGTCTGATGGGGCGCATTCGTTGACACATGTTTAGAAAGTTAGGGATCTTCCTCATAATTAGAATAAAATATGTTTTGCTATACGTGTTTCTAGTGCATAGTGATTTCTCACTTTCGTACTCAGATGTGGTGTGTGTACTATTGTCATTTACTTTAACATTGATGATTTACGGAATATTGTGAACAAAGTCATTATTTAATTTTATTTTCATTGTCAATTTGTAATTAAACAGTAGAAGTAAAATGACAACTGTATATGAGAAAAGAAGTTGCAAGGGGTCTCTAAGAATCGTTAGTTGTTTAACTGTACCAACAGGTAACAAGTTATAAATAAATGTAGCATGATCTTACTCATGACTGGTCAATTACTGGTACATTCACCCTGTGTCACAGTTGTGTTTCACAGTGGATTATTATGGTAATTGTTGGTATATAAGTATAAATACACACAGTCGTCTTGAAAGAGTGAAATTAGAACGTTCAAGTGTCTTGAAAAGTATTCATGATACGAAAAAATGTTTTAAATAAAGATTGCACGTATGTCAAGAGTCACATATCGTACATTAAAAGCATTAAATAAAACATGAATGTTTTAAATCTATCCTTGTACTAATATTAAATAGCCACTAAGTAAATCTTCAATCTGTAATGAACGAAATTACTCGGTTACTTTTTCAGAATTGTTTTATTATAATATCCTAATAGTTCACTTTAGAATTCGAAATATTAATTTTAATCAGCAATTTTTCCTAACTAATCTCCAAGTCCAGAAAATATGCAACAATGGATGAAAATATATTTTACCTAATGATCCGACTTCGTGAAATAAATAGACTGCGGATTGTTGGAGTAAAAATGGAGTAAAATACATCCTTTCTTAGTAGACCCAATGTATTAAAAATAATGTGACTAACTTTTGGACATTCTTGTAATGTATTTTCTGTTTCTTCTCATTTTTCTCATCGGTGCATACAATCTGCAGTCTAGTAATAAATATTAAAGTTAACAGTTTACACACAGCGTAATTTAATTACAGATCAATTTCCATGCTTAATCGAATGCTAGCTTTGAGTCAATTAAATTTTCAAATCATCAGTGTAACAATTTTCTGTGCATAATCCAATTCTGCAATTTTTCGTGCAGAGGCGTTCAGGGAGACGGTTAGGAAGGATTGAAACGCTTGTTGCATGTCGCCTTTCGAACGTAAGTAGTACAAATCGATGATAGCGTGAGAATTTCTTGTTCGTTCCACGCTTGCTGAAAAATGCCAGCGTTCTTCGGGAGCCACTGCAAAAAGCTTTTCTATGCAAACGAATGTTCCCAGATTTCGGAATACGTTATTGCATTCTGAAAAATATCAAGGCAATATGTCACGCTATAAAAGCGGAATGTCTGCGGTCATGAGTCGCAGCTGGACAACGATCAAATTATGACTGTGCGACCCGCTGTCTTTTAAAACTCAAAATATTTCGTCGCATAGTCGCTCGCTAAACTCGAATATTCGTATTTAGATTTGCATACCGAAAATAAAATGCAGGAAGTGTGCGTAATTGTCTCTTGTTCTAAAATTCTTTGGTGTGCTTCTTAAGAGGATGTTCTAGTTTGAACGTGTCAGTGCAATGTTTAGTCATTAATTCCAAGCCAACCATCGAACTCAAAAATCTGAAATTTTTCATGCTTATTTGTACATGTTAGACGAAGTAGTAGTACAAATTTGTATTAGATTATTGCGGGGCCTACAACAGATAATCAAAAAGATGTTGACAAAGTAACAAATATTTAAGGGAGTAGCTCCACATTTTATTAAAGAATTCTAACTTAACTTTAAAAAATATATAGTAATTATAAAGATATCAGCATAATTGAAGTTTGAATAATAACCACATCCAATACGAACAAACCTTGAATTTGTTTCTTTTGGACTACTAGTACGTACGGAATCAAGTTGTCCAGTTGGACACTTTTTTCGCAACATGATCAATATACTTATTAATAACTTTCACAATTTTTAATGAAATATTTCATAAATATGTGTACTATTAGTTCAAATATGTGTAAATATACATGCAAGTTTTCAGCATACTAGGTTGAATCATTTGCTTGAAATTATTTCCTATTATATTAGAATGTCCTGATGAATCCGAGAATAAAATTTGATCTTTTCTATGCAATTTGGAAAAAATGAATGAGACTGTGTGCCGTCTTTTTGGACGATCCAATTATACAAATGAAAGTCTTTTGTGTCCCATCAGCGATTTGACGGTGATATTCGGATTTCTTGGATAACCAGCGCGGGTTTAACGCAACCATTTCGAATGGACTTGTAAATTTCTTGTTTGTTCCCCGAGTGCGTTTATCATTCGCCACGGCTGCATTAGAGACAATTACCAACATTGATCGTTCGTTCTTCTTGAACGGCGAGGAGCAATTTTGCATATAGATTAAAACCGAGTTCGGGCATAATGAATGCTTTGCGATACGACGCAGTCCAATCATCTAAGTCCTACGGAGACAATTCTTAAATGTCTGCTACTCTCGGCGGGATTGGTTTTCTTACTTATGGTGATTATATGTCTGAATATTTTATTACCGCAGAAATGATACGAGACTCTCGGCGAAGATCGCTTTTCAAGTGGATCCTAGAAGTCAACAGTATTATACGATGCATTGTAATATTATTATATTATCATATGACATTAGCAAATTTATTTTGCAAAGGAAAAGCCACCGAATTAATTGCAACATCAATCATATTTAGTACTCGCGCAAGTTTATACTGATTCTCATATGGGTCAAATTAAAATTCGTGTTTAACTCTCGAATAGCACCTTTTTCGCTAATACAGCTTTATTCGTCAATTTTTTTGAACATATTGTTGAATGTACTCCTACTAGATACTTTAATTTGAATTAGTAGCTATCCTTTTAGATTTAAGATTAAGAAACACTAGAATTTGAGTAGTTAAATTGCATGTATTCAAATTCCATTCTATCCAATTCTACGGAAAAATTTGCAATAAATGTGACTAACAAAGATTGTAAAAAACTTCTATCTAATTATGTTGGATACATAAATTAATGTGAAGCCTTTTTGTTTGATAAATAAAACACGCAGATGACTGTCAACCTTTTTCATCGATGAAAATCGAATCTAGCACAAAATCATACGATACTTGAAGGAATTAAATCTTTTTAATAAAGTAGATCCAGTTGTTTTACAGGTTAAAGACAAAATGAATGCGTTAGTCGAAGGCAAGCTTTAGTAAAACAAGACGAGATACCGAAGGAAAGTAACAATCGTTTCAAGTCCGTAACAAAAGTGCCCTACAGTCGCAGAAATAATTTATTCGAATCTTCCTCTGCCAAATAAAGTAAAAACTTCCGGAATAATTAACGAAGCTCAACTAAAACGGAATACATTATCGCGTACTCAGTTCTGCCAGTGTTCGTTGAACACTATTAAATACAAATGAATATATGATACTGATTATATGCATAATGCCAGCAGAGTCGCATATTATAAGATGATCTGAAGAATATACAGGGTGTTAAAAAAACCATTCAATATTTATATGGTATATAGGACACACTGTGTTAAGTAAAAAAGATTTAGTAAACATAGGTCGAAAAATCAACCGTTTCTGAGATATAAACATTTTTGTTTGCTAGCATCGTGATTGATTTACTACTGAGAAAGTACTTACTAAAAGTATTCGAACTCACTTTAAACTGGAATAACTTTTCTTTAGCAACTACAAGCATTGATTTACTAAGTGGGAAGCAAAAAAAATTTTGCAAAAATTGCAGTTACTTACATGAACTTACTTACATGACTTACATGAAAAAATAAAAATGGCACTTTTTAAAAATTTTTTATTTCAGTTCGCAATGAAAATTTAATATATGCATTTTATAGATCTATGTTAGTTGTGCACATGTCGAAAATTTCATCGAAATCGGTTGACGCAAAGAAAAACGGCACGCATCGAAACATGTAAGAATTTGTGAATTTTAAGCAAAATCTGTCCAAAAGTTGTGAAAAACTGCGATTTTTATCAGTTTGAACCTCTTGTAGCTCGTGTATACATTTACTCGATTTCGATGAAATGTTCAGCATGTGTATTACTAACATATGTAGGTCTACAAGACGCATATTTTAAATTTTCATTACAGGCTGGAATAAAAAAGTTTTAAAAAGTGCCATTGTTATTTTTTTATGTAATACCTACCTATTGCATTGGTTTCAAAGTCTTTTTTGCACGTCATTTAGTAAACCAATGCTTCTAATTGCGAAAGAAAATGTCAAGTTGAGTGGTGCAATTTTGAACAAATTATTCTGATTTAAAGGGCGTTCAAACACTTTTGTAAGCCACTGTACCTTTTTGCCATTTCTTCATTCGAGTAATACGCTGACGTTTTCTGTATCTGTACACTCGGAACCTACTATCGGCACTTGAATGGGAACTTTCAGAACACGATTTGTAAACGCTGAAGTAAACATCGCATGTGATGGACGCAAGTAAGTCAATCATGATACTAGCAAACAAAAATGTTTATATTTCAGAAACGGTTGACCTTTCAACCGGCCTGTATGCCATATAAATATTGAATGGTTTTTTAACACCCTGTATATTTACAACATTTGAATCATTAATTCGTAACTAGGCTGTGAATCCTCACATCTAACATCTACAAACGTGCAAAATAAAATCAATCTTGTCCTTATCGTTTGATCATTTTACTAAAATGAAATGTATACAGATAGATTCATTGTTATCAATAAAAATATTATATACAGTTACTGCAGAACTCTATGTCTCTGAAAATAATTTCGAAACAGCATAAATATCACAGTTAACATTTAAGAAATGGAACATACCTCGGCACACTTGATTACCAGAGATTCGCTATACAAGATATAAGAAAACTTGATTATCATTCTGAGTATTTAGACAAACAAATCTTAAAGCTCTCGCCATACTCGACATTCGTAGTCGCTCAATAAAAAAGTTACATAAAATTATAATCTCAATTACGATACCATGTCTCGTAAGATAATTTAATATCTTCAATATTTTATCATTTAGTACTCCATCGTTAAAAGAAGAAAATGAAATATAGATCCACCCACTTAACCAATAGAGATTAGCCGTCGACAGTTCTTTACGGAGGATGAGGATGCTTTAGGTCATCAAAGTTAAGAAAATCGGCGGACCGCGTTACATTTTCGATTGCTCGCTTCCAGAGGGAGGATCGATTACGAAAACGCATTTAAGAATTGATAGGAAAAGTCGGTCGAGGCTTTCATAAAATTTTGCACCTCTCCTGTCGGAGAGATTCGACAGTCTGACTTAAATCGGCATAAAGCCTCGTACGTAATGGAATCAAGTATTAAAGACGTACAATGCCACGAACACATGGAACGAGGTCCATCTCGATACATGTATACACGGCTCGTCGAGCTGCAAAAGGAGGAAACAGGTACAATGGCGATCCTTATTTTCTCCCCCGTCTTTTCTTACGCTACGTATTACAGACTGTCCGTGAAGATGAAAAGTATTATGACTCGAGCAATGCCGCCACTCCTGGAAAAATGAAAAGAGATTCCTCTCGAACAATAATAAAAAGAACCTATTTAGTTTGATCGATTCGGCGCGCCTCAGCTCGAATCACGTTGAGTATCGCGAAGTTCATCCACGAGCTTTGCAATTAATTATCTGTACTTAAAAATGGATTTTCAATTTTATTTTTTTAATTATATGGTCCAAAGGGGCTAATCATTTAGCATGCAATACATTTTTTAAGCAACTGCTAGTGGAACAGCTCCCCAACATTTTCTTTAAATAAAAGGTAGTAACAGTGCTTTGTTACATGAACCATTTCTTTTTATTGTACATACTTACAGTTAGCGTCTTCACGTTACCAAATACTAGACAGCGGATTTTATGCAGTTATTGGAAAAACGAATGTTAAAACGTAAGAATGTCTGTGTATCATTTTCATTTTGTTAAAATTCTTACTGGAAGAATGAGTATTTTATTTGTTATCTTGTTTCTTATAATTAAATCTGACGATTTCTTTGCATAAAGATCCGCAGTCTACCAATGAAGTACATAGCAAGCTATTGAAATTGTGTAATTTGTGTATTATTTATCCGTGAACTTATTTTTTAATTATATATATTATATTTATAGATTGAAAATTTCGTATCTGTAACCTTATGATAATAAATCCTGACTTTTCAGTTATTGTTTGATTTAATCAATTAGGTTGCTTTTGTGGCATATTTGTGGCAACCGACGTACAAAGATAAAAAGATTGGAAATACAAGTTGTAAAAGGATGACCAGCTCCCGCAGAATTAATCCCGATGGAGGATATTTCAGGTTCGTATAAATATGATGCACAGCTCCGCTTAAACTTCTGCTCCAGATTTGCGATTCATTGGAAATCAAGCAATCAATGTTTCCAAGTTTCAACGGAGTTCCTGTGAAAAATGACTCCTCGTCCGTAGCACTGCGGTTCCTTGCTTCATCAATTAGACGCTATACATACTGTGCTCGGTTCACTATGGCCCTGAGACATTTAATTTCCTTCGACTTAACCTATGCGACAACATTCTTTGAACCTGAATCTATATAGTTGCGTTTGAATAGTGTCATTAGTCTAGGAAATATCGTTTTAACGATCTAACTCGTAGACTGCGGATTTTATAATATATATTGTGCAAAATAAAAATTTTCTACAATAATTACAAAAGACACTGACCATATAAAATGTTCTTTGTTTATTTAAGCAAAGCTGTTGAAGCAGTTGGAGCTTCTAAATTCTATAATGTTTCTGGCGTTTTAAATTGTAGTTTCTCATTTTTATTATAAATGCATAAAATCCGCAGTCAACTAATTCTTATTTACTAATTATTTCTACTAAGTCTATTAATCGTTATTAATCTTTCCTTGTTTGTATAGTTCATAACGGACGCGCAGTAAAAATGGCATGCAATAGAAATACATTTACTGGAAGCTATATGTAAAACGAAACTTAACACTTTACCTACTGGGAGGCTATTGACAGGATGTTTGATGATTATGCTATATCTAACAATAAGAGGAACTCAAACAACTTCTTTTAAATAATAATCGCAAAAACATGATTAAATTTCGGAACTTGTGGTGACTTATCGATTCACAGGCGAAATTGTTATTGCTATTGAAAGATTGATTAAAGAATTTTTAATTTTGAAAGAAGTCATTAAACAATTGCTAATAGGTAATGTGCCACAGGACTGTAACTCGTATGATTTTTAAAAGCTAACACTATGAAGAAACGTGAAAAAATTGGAATTGATTCGTTCAACTCGATAAAATTAGGTGCACAATTAATTCGTGGTCCTTTCTTCATTTATTTACGTCTTGAAAATAATCTCAATCATTTTTTATACGTTTAGGCCATTTTACAGAATTCCCTTTCGGAAGCTAAATGAGGTATTCAATGCAACGAAATTATTAATACTGTATTTTATATACTTTTGTATCTTGTATCGATCGAATGACGTTGAAGAGAATAATACAGGTGATAATCTGAAGAGTCTAACTCTGACGAGTAATAGCACGTTTACGTTGGAGCTGTGATAGAAGGCATAACAGCGTCAATCAAAGCGACGATAAAAGCTACAAAAAAATATCTTCCTTTGGTGTGTTTGCAGTGGAGCTGTGATAATAGAACAATTTCAGTCGTTCAACGTTTCACGAAAGAAGAACCATATAAACATGAGTGATTCTGAAAGAGAATTACCATTACCATCATGTCCCACAAAATGGTATATCGGAAAAAGTCTATGTAGTGAACGTAACCATTAAGTGTAACCTATTGATGGTAAAAGACATGAATTTAACCGCTTCGCTACCATCGACGAGATATTCCGCGATACGACATTGCTCGTACGGTGGCCACGAACGAGTTTGTACGTGACAATGTTTCGTTCGTATGTCGCCACGGACGAGATATCCCGCGTAGGGTGAACTGTCCAGTAAATGACCGCCTCCCAGTGAATGAACAAAATTCGTATTAAAAGAAAAAAATAACATTTATGATGCCCTTTTCATCTTGAAATTTGTACAGTAATTCTGTGGTAAGTTGACAGATGTCTCACTAAAGAGATCTTCGTTTTGTGTAACCTATTCGGCACAACATTAATTTATTTAGTAGTTGATCAAATGACATTCCACATATTTAAAGTGAGCATTGTTATCGTGAGTTCAGTAATTTGTATTTTGAGATGGTTAAATGACCGTATCATAAGTTTGTTTATGAAATTATCATTCACTGGGACACCTATGTTTATTCATTAGAGATTGATGTTCATTCATTTGTCATTTGATCCATTTTTCGCTTAATGCTGTACTAGATTTTTAATACAAGCTGTAACCATCAAGTATCGTTAGAATTATGTTCTGTAATGAAATATTTTAACAATGACACAGTCTTCTTATAGAAACAGCACTCAGGTAATTAAATAATGATTCGCGAATACTAATTTTAACAAACTTGCAGCTTAAGTGTTCATTCACTAAACAGTTCACCCTATTTGATTATTGGGGCGAAAGTTTTAATTCGGAAAATATCAATTCACGAAACATCATAGGTAATGATACATATATTGTTTTTAGGAAGAATGATGTTTATTTCTGTTGCACTTGAAATAATTCGGAACATGAAACGACACATAGAGCTACATTACAATTTTTACACCAATAACTTGTTTCTTTTCGTACATTGTTAGCTTTGCATAATACACAACGTTTTGTCGGATGACATTTGTTTTTTAATGGGGGCAGTCTTTTGGGGTAACATCGAGATTGAAAACGAAGGGGATGAAAATGACATTTTCTTCGTTCTATGGTAAACATTTTCTGTTGGATGAAGATATTTCTATAAAACTCTGATATCGGTAATAGCGCTACTAGCCGCATTTTATGCAAATCGCTAACTTTAAACACAGTGGCCATCGTTAAAAAATTGTCACAGCGGGCTCATCGTGTGCTCAATAGAACCGGCAGAATCTCTGCTTCAATCTGACTCTCGGATCATTATATTGCGATCATTTCTCGCCGAGATGTAGCGAGTTAAAGAGAAACTGGAAATTGTGCACATTTTAGGCATATTTTCAGAAACACCTGGTATATCGAAATGTCAATAAAATTGAAATAACGGTTAAACTGTACTTTGGAGGACCAATTTTTCTTAACTTCTTTTATACAGTCTTATAGATTTCGACGAGAAAACGCCGAAAATGAAAGTCTTATTGCCAGGAGTTCACTGGTTCAGAAGTTGTATGTGTGTAAAGTTGAGCACTTGTAAGTCTTTTTGACAGGTTAAAGCGCTGCCATATTGATATATTTGCCAGGTGCTACCACGGACTTACAGGACAGAGCGTAAAGTAGGTTTATGGGTGAGAGGGGTCGTGCCGCGAGCGGGGAGGGATGGTTGACTGCGGCCATATTGGATGGCAAAACTAGTGTTGCCATCTATATAACGTTGCGGGAATTTTTATATGATTTGATTCTGAAAAAATGAATGCATAACAAGTGTATTTGCATATATATCTGTATATATATACGAAATATTGCACATTCGGCTCCAATATAACTGCCTCAGGGTTCTGCTACCTCATCACCTCACGTTACCCAACACTACCCTACAATTTAATGGCCAGAAAACAATATTAGTTTATTAAAATAGGTTCTTTTACTACTGGCAACATTACTTTTTTTGCTTACATATATAATTATATCTAACCTTAACATAGTTATTAATTATACACTTTATAAGGTGTATCCTATGGTCGTAAAAGTGCATTTTATCACTGCAACGGTTCAGTAAATTTATAAATAAGTTATATGTATCTATTTCCCGCATGATTACATTGCAAATTCGCGCAACTAGTATTTAAAGCTGCCTATAGACAGTGTTGGGATATAGTGAAAGGTTTCACGCTCATGCGCGGCCAAAACAGTAATGTATCTATATCATGATGACATTTCACGCTATTACTAGTTCTATTAGTAGTTCACACTATTACTAGTTCACGCTATTGCTATTACTAGACACTTCACGTTTTTCTTACAAATAATAAATATTAGAAAAAAATGAAAAAGGAAAAAGTAATACTGCTTTTGCAAGCAACATAATGGCGTATGTAATTTTTTTGTATTTGACATATCTCGTCTGTGGTCCTACCTGTACCACCCAACGAATATCCAATATGGCGACGCTCTAACCTGTCAAAAACGCTTAAAATTGCTCATGTTTACACGTGTATAACTTTTCACGCAGTGAACTCCGGTAACCAAAACTTGAATTTCGTGTACTAAAACTTACACGTCTATCATTTTCTCGTCAAAATGTGTAGCATCACATACAGAAAACTTGGTCCTCTAAATTTTTGGTCATCTAAAAAATGTGTTAAAACCATCAACGACATGTCTACTCTATTCTTACCGTTAAAAATCTTCTAATTAATACATTGAACTTGTCCCTCATCCTGGTTTCTACAAAAAAATACATGAAAGTTGGAATTTGCATAGAGATCCTCGGTCTAGTGATCACATCGTGCCGTTATATGAGCCATTTAATGCCAAATTGTTGTAAGTCAATATTTGTTTTAATTTATAACTATCCAATGATTAACTGTTTTGACTTGTACCACTTTTACATTAAACGGCTCATAATGATGTTCTGTTCAGCGTTAAAGTCACTACATAATGGCGCAGCCCACTGTAACAGATGAGACTTGAATTTAAAACCAAGTAACGAGTGATTAACCGTTTGGACCACGGATTAATTTGGCACCTAATAGAATAGCTGTGATTGTATTTACATATTTATACAATATTTATATGATGTTCTTTTCACTTCGAGGGTCAGCACTGACACAGCCCAATATGGTAGCTAAAAGATTTAAATTTAGATGCAAGTAACTAATGATTAATTGAAAGAGCTACGGATTAATTTTCGCATCTAATAAAATAGCTGCGATTGTATTTACATATTTATATATTTATGTGATGCTCTTTTCACTTGAGAGGTCAACAATCCCAGAGTCCAATGTGACAAAAGATTCAAATTTAGAATCAAGTAACGAGTGATTAATTGAGAGGACCGCGAACTAATTGGTGTGCCTAATAGAATAATTAAATAGCATGGACCTGAGCCAGCTGCTATGACTAATATAACGAATTTGACAAAGCTCACAGGTGGTACTTGGGTGCTGGGCGAAGTACTCTGCGACTCTTGGGTTTCTCTCGACGTTCTCCTCTGTACTGCCAGTATACTATCGTTATGCGCCATATCCATAGACAGGTAAGTTGTCCACGGTGTTTCGGAACCGCGGCACGTAGACGGGTCAAGATTACGAGACAGGTTTTTCTTATGCACATCGTACCAGCCGTCTCATCAACACAGTTTCACCAACACCGTCCCAATCCTGCATAAGCGACGAGACGGTTTCCCAAAATCGAATCGACGAAGTGCAAGCTCCTAGTTTACACGACGAGAACATCGACGATAGATGATCGATGAAAGTTTGTTCAAGATTTTGCAGGACAGTCAAGGAAAACCATTTCCTGCACATTAATGCCCCAATCACGTCCCTGACTTGTCCTGTCCGAGCGTATTCCATCGATCCCAAACCAACAGCAGATAGATGCATTGTCGAAAATTAGACTGAAACGTCCCGTTGTTTACTTTTTGTCTCTATTATAACGTTCGAAGCTTATGTAGCTGTGCAAGAGTTTTCATGATTAAATACTACAATTAGATAAACACAATAGATAGACGTATCACCGAAAATTAGACTTCGACGTCCCTTTCTTTTTGTTTCGTCTTTATTATAGTGTCCGGAACTTATTGAACTGTACAGACGTGCTCACGATTGAATACTTACAATTAGATGATCTCGAAATTGATTATGATTCTTGAAGAAGCTGTATGAATAATTTTGTTTTGCACTCAACATTTCGACGCAGAACGCTTTCAAGATTTTCTCTATACCAATTTTCGCTTCTCTATCTCTAAATAATTGCAATTATGCAACTTCTTTAACTCCGTTGGAACATTTTAATTTTCTAGTCACATACTACACACCCCAGGCTGCATTCACTATTCCTTGCAGAGTCTTTTGCACGGTCTAAGCATGTTGAAACGCAACAGTTCCTCTATACCGATTTTCACTACCATTTTCCCAGACTAATTGCAATTATGAAACTTCCTCAGGTTCGTCCCAATTTTTGTGTTTCATGGCCACGGAATATACACCTGAGAATATTTTCGTGAATTTTTACAATATATTTTGCGCGGTATATACGTGTTCATAAAAGAAGAGGGTAATTATATAGAAAAGGTCTGCGTACTCCGATTTTGATGAAATTTTAATATATTATAGATTTCGACATTTTGAACAACTTTTTCCTTTTCCAATATGGGGGGGTCGCTTTTAGTTTTCGAAATATTTGCAAAAAGCTATCGGTAATATTAATTTCATAACGGAAACCTTCTTTTTAGAAACACTGGGTGCGTGTGAAACACTTGGTGGGTGTGTGTGGTATTGTCGCTTCTCGTCTCCACAACGTGTTTACAAACAAAAAATAAACAGGCGCGGCCCGAAAATCCAGGAAATGTCTTTGAAAATTGAAAGCTCAGCCTATCTATGTATGATCAGAGTTATCTACAGGAGTTAATTCTGCTTGTTTCTTCTGTTATTCCATTTCCTGGATTTTCGGGCCGCATCTATTTATTTTTTGTTTGTGAACACGTTGTGGAGATGAGAAGCGACAATACCACACACACCCACCCAGTGTTTCTAAAAAGGTTTTCGTTATGAAATTAACATTACCGATAGTTTTTTGCAAATATCTTGAAAACTAAAAGCGACCCCCCTATATTGGAAAAGGAAAAAGTTGTTCAGAATGTGTTGCTCCATAACATATTAAAATTTCATCAAAATCGGAGTACGCAGACCTTTTCTATATAATTACCAAGAAGAGATTCTCTCAACCGATTTTCGTTGCAGTTTCTCTTAAAGTAATTACAATTAGTAAACCTCTTTAGCTTCGTTCGAATATTTTTTAACAGCAGATTACACATCTGAGAGTAGTTTAGTAACTTTTGCAGTTTCTTTACACAGTCAAAATTCGCCAGGATTATATGTGAAAGACACTCTGTGCATATTTGTCCACACGTTTTTTTCAAATAAAGTTTGAAATTTGTCTCCTGTGAACAAAAACACAAGTCACTTTGTGTTAAACGACATTGCTGAACGATGTGATTAAGATTATAAATTTCATTATTATGTATATTGGGTGATGAACAATGCATCTGCGAGTAAGTGATGCATTAAAATTATAATAGTCTGCTCTACATCGACTAATGGTAATAATAACTAAAAGGCCTTTACGAGCATGTCGTGACTGAGAAGTTCGGGAAACCGACATTTTGTTAATTTTCGAGATCTGCAATACCCATCATTTATAAAGACAAACGATTTATTGTAGGTATAAAATGGACTAACATAAATTAACGTGAACATGCAAATTCGAGTGAGTTTATTGGATGCTTTAAAAGTAGGATGTATTAGAATTTTAAATATAGATGTAAATTAATTCAAGCAATTTGACAGATTCTTATAAAAGAAGATTGTAACTAACAAGCATCTAAAAATATTTTTGTTGGCGTATAAAGAGTCACATCTCTAAAATTCTATACTAGCGTTTCTTGTTGGCAATATTTTGTAAATGCAAATAGTTCTTATTTGTATTCATAAAATGTATTTTAAGTTTGAACACAAACAAACATTCTTCTAAAATAGAGGCATCAAAACCGCAATTATTTTTGTGTCAAACTAATGAAAATAAAAAATCTGAGAATTCTATATATTAAATTATCGCAGTTTATTGAAATTTCTAAATGAAGAAATAAATATTTATGGATTTATCCTATCTTTAGTGATGGATGCAAATTTTTTTAATTGTGTATACAGATGATATACAGACAGAGTTTGAGGCCTAAGTCGGTATATTGCACCATTTCGGTTTATTGAATTTTTTAAAAGAAAAAGTAACTATTTATGGAACTACTATCTTTTTTGTTCGCTGCAAAATATTTATATTTTGTAAAGAGTTTTGCAGCTTTCATATTTCAAACCTAAATCGAGATCTCACAGAGTGTAGGTAGCACGCATGGTCTGCGCGGAAAGGTTCACTGATCTAATCACATAAAAATGTTCCCGTTTTCCCTAGAGGCTGCCGAGATTTCCTCTTCAAAGAAGCCTCCTCCTTTCTGTGTACATCTTTTGTTTCCGTCGCGTGTATTTCGTATTTCGAAACATTCCTGGAACATCTCGTCGACAAGTTTCTCCCGATTGCGACAAACAATTTCAAACGATGATCTTTGAGAGTTAACCTAAATTTAGCTACTGCAACGAGAGCTCATAACCTTTTCCACAATTGTGTTCACCAGGTTTTATAGTAAAAAGTGTTCGGATGTGTTCAATTAATTAAAATTGTTCGCTCACATAGATCACCGAATATAGAAAGTTTTGCGAGGAACCTGCTGTCGTGGATCAGCTTGGTAAACAGCTGCGAAGATTAATGGTTCTGTAATTGTTCAAGAACATGGGAATTGAATAGTTTAACTTCGCTCGGGTTTATGCAAAAGTAATACGCTGACCGACTGACGTCGCCAGTCGATTCGATTTTCAAACGAAATATTGTATAGTCGGAGGCAAAATTAAATGGACACCCATTCAAAACTAATCACTATATTAAAATTGCACGAAACAATTTGAGTTTCTTAAGATGTTAGACGGATTAATTTGCTAGGTATGGGGTAAAAAAATTGTTTTTAAAATGGCTACCGCTCATTTGCTATCGCTAATCTGGAAATAAAAAATGAAAGTCACAATTTTTAACTTTCTTGTCTGTGCCTATAATGAAAACTTAATATATGCCGTTTCTAGGTCTATGCGAGTTATACATACATACATACAGTGGATCACAAAAGTATTCGATCGCCCTTTAAATCAGAATAATTTATTTAAAATTACACCAAATTACTTGACTTCTTTTCAGCAATTGGTAGCATTGATTTACTAAATGGTGTGCAAATAAAATTTTGAAAATATTGTAATTGTTAAGAATCACATGAAAAAATAATAAAGGCACTCTTCCGAACTTTTTTATTTCACCCCGTAGTGAAAATTTAAAATATATTTCTTGTAAAACTATGTCGGTTATACACATGTTGAAAACTCCATCGAAATCGATTAACGTACACACTAGCTAGAAGCCGTTGAAAGTGGTGAAAATTGCAGATTTTCACGATTTTTGATCAGCTTCTGCTTAAAATTCACAGATTCTTGCAGTTTTGGTTCCTGTCGTTTTTTCTCTTATAACAACTTTTCCTCGTATAACTAACATAGTTCTACATAACGCACATTTTTAATTTTTACTACGAGATGAAATAAAAAAGGTTTAAAAAGTCTCTTTATTATTTTTTCATGTTATTTGTACCAGTTGGAATTATTTCAAAATGTTTTCTGCACGCCATTTAGTAATTAAATACTTCTAATTACTCAAAAAAGTCAAGTAATTTGGTGCAATTTTAAACAACTTATACTAATTGGAAGGGCGTAGGATTACTTTCGTGATGCACTGTACATGCCCAACGGTTCATCGATATTGGTTGACGGATAAGAAAACTATAGGCATTGTAACATGTAAGAATCTTTGAATTTTGAATGTTTATGGTTCTACTATTTATGGTTCTACTATTTATGGTTCATAACACCTTTAATCGATTTTAATATTAATATTTTAAGATTTTAATAAAACTTTATGGATGTATTATATATAACAGTTAAAAATCGTGACCTTCACATTTTTTCTTCGTAATTTCGACCAATGGTAATTAATTTAATTTTTGATTAATTTTTTGTATGCATTATCTAGCAAACGAATCCTTTTAACATCTCAAAAAAATCCAAGTCATTAATTCCTAGAAGATGTCCACTTAATTTTGCCTCCGACTGTATATGAACCACTTATAGTTTCTAGACTGACGTCAAACAATATTTTGTAAATTAGTATTTCTATTAATTTATACTTTAGTACTTTCTAAATGAATACTGCATTTCATTAAATATTAATTTGATCTATCATCTTAACTCTGCAATGACACTAGATAATAATCAGAGAAATTTTATTGACATGTTATAATCATTTAAAAGTCAATAGGGAATTAATTATTAGCGTGTTAGGCATTTTTAATGGAATTTTGCGTTTTTACTGTTAGTGAAACACTCTAATTTTTAACACGTTGGACCTTCTATCCAGATTTATTCTTACAATATTCTACGCGCAATGAGAAGACGCGGTCATTGGGTCTTAGATTTTGTCGAAACTTTGCATACTGGTCAATTTCGTTCTCCTGTGTATGAATATATAGCATTATAGGCGTCGATACTCAATAATTTTTGAGATATTTACAATTTAAATTTCATTATACCCGTTAAGCTGTTAAGTACAGTTTTGGTTGAAGTTTTTGTCAAGTGCCAAACGGCGTGATGGTAACGTACTAGATTCATTACCGGGAAGGCCAGTGTTCAAATCCCTTTTTCCTTTTTTTCTGTTCAGTTTATCTATTTTAATTAATTGTATTTTGCACATGAAAAATACACTCATAATATCTATAGGAAACAAAATATAAAAATTTTATTGAAAAGGAACATAATATGAAAGAAACACTAACTTCATCAATCTTAACGTATCTCAAAAGTTGTTGAGTATCGACGCCTATAATTCTACATTTTCATAAACAGGAGAACGAAATCTACCAATATGCAAAGTTTCGAGAAAATCTGAGACCCCATGACCGCGTCTTCTCCTTGTTAGTACACAGCAAGCCTTATTCAACCGAAAATATGCTATGAAATCCATGGCTGAATATACCCTACTGTCCACAAATATCTGCCTAAATTCGTGATTGTCATCGTACAGAAAACAAGTTCGTGCCAATGACTGTCTCTGCAACTGTTTTTCAGATTTTTCATATTTAGATTGTCACAACTTCATGTTACACCGTTTTTAAAGTGATCTCTTGACTCTCAAGAGTAATTTAAATATTCTGAATAATATAATGAATCAATAAAAAGATCTATAGTCTGTAAGATACCACGGTGATGTCTGCGAACGAGCAAGTGTCGAGACATTTTTGGACACTTTTTGGTGCATGTTTAAAAAAGGATAAAAGCGACCGTGTTAAAGGGAATAACTCATGCGATTCGCTGAAATTTGACGTTCCTGATCGAAACGATTCCAAACACGACACAGTTTTGGATCATATTTAATAAATAGTGGAGCGTGATAATAAAACAGTTAATATATCGTTTTACATATGGACCACTTTTGATTGAACAAAAATTGAGTATTTAGATGTCATTGGTTCAGATAATAAAGGTTTTACTTAATCAACGATTAAACAAGCAAGTATAATCCTGTTACGCTCATGTTAATCAGAAAAATACCACAAAAATGTCGGTAAAAGTTCCGTAAAGAAATAATCAAAAATGAAGAAAAGGTTTATCATTGAATCAGCAGGGGTTTCACCAGGCTTCTGAAAGGATACACAGGATGTCCTACGTAACACTTTTCACGATTTTCCAAGTACTTTCGATAATCTGACAAAAAAATATTTTAAACAAATCTTGATCAGTTTTCGATTGCCTCTACAATGCAATGAGAAAGAGTTCAAAAATTCTTTTTTTCGATAATTGTCAAGGTCACCTTCATTTTTTCAAATGGCACTTTATCAAGGCGAAATCAACGACCTAGTATACCATGACCTTTTGATGCCCTTGAAGGCAAATAAATGAAAATTTCAACAAAACATGACAATCTGCTCGAATGGGTGATAATAACTTGTGTTTATTTTTATTGTTATGTTACATTCAATTCAGGAAGCTTGAGTAAATGAACGCAAACGTTATCGTGAAAAATTCACATCAAATATTCGAAATGAAATCCATGTTGTTATAGGCAAAATTTCGCTCTACGTAGTAAGTTTGTAGTAGTTGCTCTTACGATACTGTCGTGACTTTGTTGAAATTTTAATTTTTTTGTTTTCAAGGTCATCCGAAGATCATGGTATACTAGCTCGTGGAATTCGTCTTGATACGGGCTATTATACTATTAAGTCAAAAATATAAAATGCCATTTGAAAAAATGAAGGTGACCTGGACAATTATCGAAAAAAGAAGAAAAATTGAAAAGTGTTACGTGAGACACCCTGTATATTCCAGATAAATTTTTCACAAATACCGTGCAGATCTTTTTCACATACATCGAAATATTACCGTACTTCGCGACCCGTATTGAAACTTCAGGAACATATTTACAAGATACAATATTAGTTTTACATTTTTCAGTCGTTTGCATGAGTTGGCCCCCTATAAAGATCCTTAACGATTTGCCTCCTCCACACACAGCTAAACGAGGTCAATTTCCATTCAAGGTATCTAGCCATAACTCAACCACTAACATATAGCCGACGACGTCGGAGTAAAAGACTGGCTGGTCTGATGATTGTAGCAGTCTGGGTCCTAGCCGGCGCCATAACCAGCCCTCCACTGTTGGGATGCTTTCCACGTGCAACAAATCGCGACACTAAAAAATGCTCGTACAACATGGATTCCTCGTATGTGATATTCTCCGCGATGGGATCGTTTTTTCTACCGATGCTGGTCATGCTTTACGTTTACGGAAGGATATCTTGCCTGATCGCGAGCCGCCATCGAAACTTGGAGGCCACCGGCAACGAGAACATACAGCCACGCAAACAAATCCTGGTAAGGATCCTTTTCAACCGGATGCTCTAAATATACAGAGCTCAAACTGGACAAAAACATTTGGTTCAAATTTTGAAGCAACACAGAGCAAGAGGCAAGGCCATCTTGGATATAGAAAATTTAGTGTTCTTTTGCAATTTTTTCTTACAGCAGGATGAAGTTTGGGCAAACATTTGAAATATAGCTTTTATTACACAAGTCTAAATGACTAACTCTGTATTTTTCCTTTTTTCTGTTTGGTTTGAATTTTTAAGATGTTCAAAGCCAGACTGGGTCACCTAGGATATACAGAATTCATGGTCTTCTTTTGAAATTTTTTCTTATAACAGAATGAAATTAAGGGAAAATTTGAAATATAGCTTTTGTTATACAAATCTTGAAAAGTAACCGTATTTTTCATTTTTTTCTCTTCTTTTTGGTTTCAATATTGTAGCTGTTCAGAGCTAGGAGTTGGACCACATAATTTATTATCATTATCACCTCACTTATTAACTGAACTTATTAGATGAACACGTAGGTCTTAAAAAAAGGTTGATTTTTTATGAAAATTATAACCTAGTTTATTATAGAAAGAGGAAGATCGTCTCCTAATTTAAAATGAATTGGATGAAATTTTTAGAAGATATTTACGCCACTGGTTCTAAAAACCTTATCTTAATCTACCAAGCTTTAAAGTTTTAAACTTCCTGTTACAATAATATACCTGTAAACTATTGACAAAGCATGAAACGACACGTTTTCATTAAGCTTTAAAGGCAGCCTCACCCCTTAACCAAACAGTTTGATCCTTGAATAAATTACGAGCCTAATGTGTTCAAAAGGAAATACTTATGCAATTAATTTTTCGATCACAATATAGTAAGTAGAAAATTAGTTTCTATATACTCGAGGTAATATAACAATAAACATTTTCATGTAAATATGTCTTCATTCCACAGAGATTTTCAGCCTTAAGAGTTGAAGAAAGTTAGTTCGATATTTGAGCGAAGAATTTTGTAAGAATGTTGATAAAAATAATATAATTTTTATTTCTGGTTTTTTGCCTTCTAATAGGTGAATGCAGGGAATAAAGCATCGAAGTTTGCGACGCTAATATCTTGATTCCTAGCCATCTTATTAACTGCGTCTGAACAGTGAATCAGGCTTGGATTACAGTTTCTCCGGAAAGTCGAACAAGCACGCGTAAATGAGAAATCGATTGGCAATTTGAATCTATTGACACAAATATCTACAAATCTAATACAGCACCATTCAATAAAATCAATCGCATTATGTAATGCGAAACTGATCAGCGCTCCTTCGAAATGTTGATTAACTCGATTCTCACAGATATTGTTTTCCTACCTTTTTATAATATAAGAAATAGCATATAAGAATTGGAAAAAATATAAAACAGTTTGAATTAAACATTAACGCGGCTTAATTTCAAGAACCAGTTTCTCCGTGCCTTTTTAAATGATTCTCGTTTCGTTAAAGTGGCGAGCTGTTACGAATTTCCCACGGGGAAGCACACCAAACAGCTCAACAAATAAAATTCACTGGACACCCATAAAATATTAATTATGCCTCTCGCTTCGTAGGACGTTTTACGTCTTTGGACAAGATTATATGCTCTTTTGAAACTACGTTAACGCAAGAATAATAGATTTAGCGAAACCAGAGGAGCAGCTTTTTTACCATTCGAAATAAGCAACGGGAAGATGATAACCTCTTCATTTCGTTTCTTGCCGCCCTACGCACAATATGGAACCATAAATCATCTTCCTGTAATGTTTTATTCAGTGCGCCGCCGTCAAGAAGTGCCAAAATTTGCATTCTATTTCTTGAATAAAAACTGTGATCGCGGGTCATCCACGAAGAGTCGAAAGTCTAAGAGCCGTACCATTTACATCGGCCGCAGATCTCCAGTTAGCTCTAAAACAGTAAAATAGGAGACTGTGTCACCGACCTTAATAGCGCCGGATTCCCCGCATTCCGTAATAATGTAAGATAAAACCTCTATCAATTACAAGAACGCAACAGACCCGAAACTCTGCCAGACATGTTATAACGCGAACCTCTAATTCAGTCAAAATACATTAAAACGTAGATTCAAGGTTCCAATAGTGGAAAACAGATGATACACATCAATGGAAACATCCGTTGTCTCCCATTAATTTATTATAAAAAAAAGTTCAGTTTAAAGTCTCGTTACAATATTTGTAAGCACCTTTAATAGTTTGTTAAACGGTACCATGTATTTTATTATTCTCACGAGAGTCTCATAAAATACGACTATGGGAAGTCTATTGAGACGAACTAGATTGTTGTCCAAAATCTTCTTCACGGAGTAATAATAAGCGTGAAATTTCAACAATTTTTCTCCTGAGACTTCAATGGAGTGGAGTCAATTTTTTTTTGTATACGGCAACCTCATGCATTTTCTGAGAAAAGAATTTAGGGTTAGGGGGTGAAAATAGAGAATTCACCGTTTATGATGCACCGAGGAAATAGTCGTCGAATTTTTTCCCACAATATTAAAACAGGTTAAACACACAGTGATATATGTATAATGAGTCAGTGTATTTTGTAAATAACAATCTATAAAATCAAGGGGGAATCACACTTCATCCGGTCGAAAGACTTCATTGGAGGAAGTCGATTAGAATATTATTGTATCTCAGTGATTGAAATTATACGGAAATACCCAACATTACAAAAAACATATTTTTTGACCATGCGATGAATAGTGTTGTCTATAATGCTGCTAAATGTGGATTTGTAATTTGCAAACATTAACACTTTATACAGAATGATAAGAATTCATTACAGCTAAACTTCCATTTAAAAATTGATTGTTTTGTAACGAAAAATCGTGTACTTATGCAAGTGGTTCTAATCATTTCTGCATATGTGTGAAATACGAAACCCTTTAAAGGAGAATAAACAATTTTTATTTATTCTGTCTGATTGCAGAAAGTTTTCTGCGAATATCTCGGGAACTTTTAATTTTCGTCAAAAATCATATTTGTATTCAGTGCATAAAAATGTGTATAACACACAGACTGCGGATTTTAAGCACTTATAACAACAATGTCTAGGTCTAATACAAAACTGAAAAGACATTAGAAAAATTTGGATATACTGTTACATTATTTTCGACCTTTTAAGACTATTAAAAAAGAACATACATTTTTATTAGCCTTCGATTTCGAACAATTGACTTGGACAATTTTTATTTTGCATATAGGTCCGCAGTCTAATAATAGGTACCAAAGCTTGGGGGAAGGGTTCTCTTATGTGAACACTGTCGTCCTTCGATTAGTTCGCATGATGACGGTTGTACCGTATCGATAATCCGTCGGAGACGTTGATGTTGACAGATCGAACGAGCGAAGAGCATCAGAATACGAAGAGCCGAATGCATGGCAAATACCGTGAGCTGTGACAGGACATCCGAAGATGTCGAACCCCCGGCCACAAGCAAAAAGTCGGGGATCGTACGTAGTCACCAGCAGAGCTGCATTAACAGAGCAGTCAAAGAGACAAAAACTGCCGGCACTTTAGCAGTGGTCGTGGGTGGATTCGTGGCGTGCTGGTTACCGTTTTTCATCCTCTATCTGGCCACCCCTTTCATACCCGTGAACCCGCCGGATGTACTTATGGCAGCGTTAACGTGGCTAGGTATTTACCATTTCGTTTCGACGCGTTCGATGTTGTCCGGAACACTAGAACCGGCTGGAAATGTTTGCTTGAAAATAAAAAATCTGAAATCCGTGAGCAAAAGCTTAACTAGCAGGCTTTTTCCACAACATGTTTAGCTCTGCATTCTTTATTTTTCTATTCTATTTGTTTTCAATTTGCTGTAATTAGAGCGCGAATCTTTTTGCTAAATGAAAATTATCTACATCAATTGTAGGGTGCAGGAACCAAATTGAAATTTGTTTCTTTTATTAATAATGTTTTAGACTCATGGGCTTTCAAAAAAATGAAACCTTACCGGTCAGTCTAATGTACAGGGTGTATAAAAGGTAATGGTCATCCGTCCTAGGGGTGAATCTACACCTCTGGATCGGGGGACATTTGTAAGAAAAACTTGGCGCAAAATTGTTTATAACAAAGAAAATTGTTGTTAAAGTTTTTGTTACTTCAACGCCTTCTATTCATCGAGAAGAGAACAATTTTGAAAGGAGCCATATGTCGCAAACAAATAATTATTGAGATATAAGCTGTTAAAGTTTTTGCAAAATTTGATTGTGTGGAGTTATACGTATAGACAAAAGCCCACTACTACAGTCCACCCGACGGTATCGATGAGACAGAACATGATCGTGTGCGTGCCTCGACAAACGAAATTTAAAGAGACATTCGTCGCTAGGCCCGTACCATGTCAACGTCTTCCTGCCCATTCAGATTATACATTTGAATTTGTAAACTATGAAATAAAACCGTATACACATACATTGTTAATGATAAGAATATTAATCCTACATGATAAAATACTAATGGAAAGTATAGTTACAAATGTTTCACAATCTTCTATTCCTTCGGCGGATCCACAGGACACTACCATTTTCACGAATACGTTTTAATAATTGTGCCTGTCTTCCAGCTTTAATATGGGCACCACCACTGTCTTTTATATCGTCTATATGATCATGCTCTGTCCCATCGATACCGTCGGGTGGACTGTAGTAGTGGGCTTTTGTCTATACGTATAACTCCACACAATCAAATTTTGCAAAAACTTTATCAACTTATATCTCAATAACTATTTGTTTGCGACATATGGCACCTTTCAAACTGTTCTTTTCCGATGAGTAGAAGGCGTTGACGCAAAAAAAAACTTTAACAACAATTTCCTTTGTTATAAACAATTTTGCGCCAAGTTTTTCTTACAAATGTCCACCGATCCAGAGGTGTAGATTCACCCCTAGGACGGATGACCATTACCTTTTATACACCCTGTACATACGATAGCAAATGGATCGACGAAATTCTTACGGATCAGACGGATAGGAATCCAAATTGCGTAGGAACTGTCGTTGCGTTGTCAAAAGATGAACTGATCGATCAGCTGAACGCGTCGATCCGCCGCGTCCGTCCCCCCGCTGCACCAGCGAGACACGAGCTGCTCGAGCCACCCAATGGTTCTTGCGAGGAACGAGGGACACGGTGCGGGGAAGACGGTGCGTCGACGCTGATCGATAGATCGTTGTCTGTATTTATTTGTCGATAGCGTACATCGGCATACAAATGTGAATTCGTTGAACACATATGTGTGAATAATTAGTGTAATATGTACAATGTTGAATAAAATGAAATAAAATCTCTAACAAATAATTTGATTAAGTTGATGATAACGTACTCTTAAGTCCCTTTTGTCTTTCTACTGTTTCATGTTTTAACTATTCGTTATTGTCCTCAGTCTAGATATAAAAGATAATTAGATTGCAGATTTTTCTACGAATATAAACTGCGAACACATGCGTAGGAAAAGAGTTTCTTTGCTTCATTAAGAGCTTTGTTATGCAAGTTCGTGCAGTACTTTCGTGAAAGCTACGTCAGCAGACCTTTCCAATTTTACTTCTTGGTTCTCCAGGGTGGAATGCACTATTTTCTACTTTATTTGTTTTCAATTTGTTATAATGTATAATTAAATTGCGGACCTTTGTGTGAATATAAATTTTTACGAACAAATTCGTAGAGAACTTCTTTACCTCGTTAGGGGCTTAGTTGTGCAAGTTTCTTAGTTATGCACTCTCGTAACAGCTTCACAAGCAGTCTTTTTCTACTATGTACCTTTTAGTTCAACAGGATGAAAACGCTCTACTTGTCTATTTCATTTATTTCCAAGTTGCTTTAATGTATGTATAACTAGATTTCTGACCTTTCTGTCGCTACAGAACAAGCTTTTTCTACATGTTCGTTCATGAGGATAAAAACGCTCTATTCTTATATTTTATTTATTTCCAATTTGTTTCAAAGTTAATAATTAGACTGTGGATCATGCAGAAAAAGAATTTTTCGGTGTCATTAAGGGTTTCAGTATATTACTCATTTTCTGTTTCAAAATACTGGAGAATGTTTCATTTCTGCCCGTCTCTATCGTAAAGTAATAATAATAATAACATTTATTTAATTCAGCCTCGGGGCTAAGAATCTGACTTGGCTTTACATAAAATCTACCTTAATCTAATGTAAGCACATTCACTCACTCATTCACTTGTTCCCATTTACTTCCTCTTCTTCCTTACTTCTTCTATTCCTAATTAATTTTGTATCCTATCTAATCTACCCTACCTATGGCACAATTTGCTATATTACTCTTTGGATTTCCTATTCTCCTGTCCCCTCCTTGTGTTGCACCACTCCCATTTTTCTTTTTCTTTCCTTCTCCGGATTCCTTAACCAATTGACCACCTTCTCATCCTTTCTCCCGCTCACTACCTCCTCTATCCTTATCCCTCTTTTGACTTCCCTACAGTCCCTTACGAGATATTCCAACGTACTAAACTTATCCCCACACAGGTCACAATTCCTTCCTTCCTCCACTTCCCAATATTTGTTCCACCTTTCCAAATTTCCGCATCTCGCTATATACCGTAAAGTATATTTCTTTGAAATACAAAATTATAAGTAAACTGCGGAGTTTTATACAAAATAAAAATTTTCTGCGTTAATTGCAAGGAATCGGAGCCAAGTAAAAAGTTCTTCCTTCCTTTAATAATTATAGTAAGTTAAAAACAATATGTCAATGTCCCGAAATTGTCATAATCTCTCTACTATTTCAGATTGAACCTACTCATATGTGTCATAAATACATAAACACTGCAGTTTAATTATAAATGAAACAGCATTTGTTCGTTTCAAGTGTAAAACCAAAATGGATGAAATATTATCATTGTAGATTGTAGATACATACCATTTGTACTATCATTTCTGAGAATTATACGATGGTTAACCTCATCGCTTTGTCGAGTATTAGAAGATGAATGCAATAAGTACACAAGCTCCGCAGTTTAGTTAGAATTATAAACGGTTGCGAGCGTTTATTTGTTTTCCAGCGGTATACTTGTTTGTACAACTTGTGTGAAGCTCGGGAAGGAAGTTTGAAGATACACGAGTATAATGTGTTCATTTGTTGATTCCAGGCTGGATCAATTCGGCGATAAACCCGTTCATCTACGCGTTTTACTCGGCCGACTTCAGATTAGCATTTTGGCGACTTACATGCCGGAAGTGTTTCAAGAGCAGAACCAACTTGGATCGGAGCAATCGAAAATTGCCGGTTCCATCGAATGGGAAGAAAGTAACTTCGAGGACGTGAAGACCAACAAGCGGAAACTACTCGACCAGTCTGATTGAGTCCGAGGCCACTGTGATTTATCTAAGGCCTAGCGCGCACAAATGATCCCTCGATCTTAAACGGTCAGTTTTCCCTTCAGCCCTTGATACGGTGAATTAGTTTAACGATCACGGATGCGAGGCACGCTACGAACGAAGTCAAAAGCCCAATCGGAAGATCATAGAAACGTTAGGAAATTCTCTTCCGCTGAATACGGTGACTAAACGTAGGCATGATGGCCAGAAGTAGGCATGAATTTTTTTTTTCCTGTCGTTCAAATAAGCAACTTTTCTACAACCATTTATCCTGGGGTAGACACATCCCTCGACTTCCTCTCGCATTTTCCCATTAAATAAACTTTGTTTTACTGTACACACTTTCATACGATTCTCTGAGAATAAAATATTTTTAACCCTCATACGTTCCTCAGGATGAAAACTTTTACTATTTTTATAATACCGTAGAACAATCTAGAACAACTGAGCCGTTTAATCCAAAAACGGTGCAAATCGTTGGATGGTGAGGAATTAAATAAAATATCTATACAACAATAATATCGATTATGCAAGCCACGTTAAAATTATATTACAATTATTTTATTTAATGACGATTGAACCCTTAAGACGTGGTGTTAAACCAGACAGACAAATATTGATTTACACCACTTTATGTGTTGTGAGATGTATTTCTCTAAAATGCGACGTTATAAATGAAGCATAATTTGTTGCTTTAAAGTGTAAAACAAAAATAGGTGAAATATTATCTTGGGCTCTTTTATGCGGCTATTTCTGAGGAGTGTATAAGGGGGGTTAATTAGGTTGAATAAACTATGCGACAACATCTTTTCAATGATACCTCTGTCCACACTACGAATGACTTTTATTGTATAGCGTTTATAATTTTTCTGTTTATTTACTCTGTCCATTTCATGAAATAGTATTCTACGTATTTAGTTCCATCGTGTTAGAGCTAACATTTAGCTATAACGAATGGTATGACACGAATGGTGCGAGTCAATGTATGCGAGTGAAATCCCCGAAAATATAAGATCTTTCCCCTCATATTGTGAAGATTGAATCTCGAACTTTTATTATAAGCCATCGAACCTGTCCGATGGTGCACCCTGTCTGATGGTCAACTGTTCGACGAACCTCCATTTTGCTCTACAGGGATGAAATGGACAAAAAACACAGTACAATTTAAAAGTATCTGAAACAATACATTATCGGGAAACTAATTTCCCGATAATGTATGGTGCACTAACAATACGCTTACGGCAATGGCAGCCAATCAGCGGGGAGCATAATATTCTGCAGAATGACACGGTTGCCAGTTGATGAAACTTAAACAATTTGTATGCTCTAGGCTTATTGCGATTTCTATTGCGTCAACTGTTAAAGAAACTTCCTGGAGCATGCAAAGGACACCTCGGTAACATTCGTTTACTGTATTTATATAGTTTCATACAAATTTGAAGCATTTTATTCGCAGAACCATCGAGCAGACGAAATAGAGAATGCGAATAAATTTGTTTAGTGTACTTCGATTTCGGAAGTATCGTTTCTGAGTGATTTGTATTCGACGATGGCGATTGTATCGAATATGTTGGTTTTAGGTTCATGTAGAAATATATTTATTTATTTATTTGAATAGTTGTAAAATTTGTTGTATTCGAACACACTTGAGTGCGTAAATAAAATTTCATATTCGCATTATAGAACCTAGAATTAAATAGTAGATTATAGAGATAGTCTTCCTTCGTCATTACAACACTGTATTTCCTACATTTATTATTGCAATGTCGTGCGTCTACATCTGTAAATGTAGAAATTATGCAAGTATACGGATTTGATAATATTCTGGAACTGATATTTCACTTCGGAAATCCCCTCGAACCTTATCTGTTCTTTTTTCCTCTTTATTATGAACGCTAATTACGCGACGCCAGCGTTGCATCCTTCTATTGTATAATTGTGGCTCGGCAACAATGAAAAATCACGCGGTTGTGCAATTACCCACGTGATTTCCTCGCAGCTTTGTAATACATAAACAGAAGATAACCCGTATTAGTTCCCGCGAGTGTGCAAAGTAACAAGCGTCCGGAGAGATCCCAATGAAAGCCTGTTATAGAATCTTTGTATCAAAATATCGATCGCGAGGAGCGAAATAGAAACATAATTTTTAAAATAGAACAAAAAATTTCGAACGTAATAAGAATACTGTAAAAAACGTTTAGGTATAGTGCTGTAAAGTGTGGGATAAGGTTCACGGAACATCATAGAATATGTCATCCGAAATGCTAGAATAAATTGTTTTATATGGATCACCGATTTGTACGGATTACCACTGACAAACTTTAATATTAATCGAATATACATTTTATAATAGCCAAGAGGAAATGAAAATGCTGACGCCCGGGGTTTCACTGTCTCCAACTTTCTCAGTTTGAATGCTCTAGCCTGGAACAAAACCTACATTATTTTTAGCATGGAACAGAACCTACATTACTTTTAGCATGGAACAGAACGTACATCATTTTTCGCATAGAACAGAACCACCGACAATAACGTCGGTGCTTAAATTCAATATAATTCCTAAACTCACCACTCTAAATCGTAGAGGGCATACCAAAACCACAGCCACAGACCACAGACTTAAGATACCTACAGACATTGCATGCAATGCATTTTTCTGTCTACGGTTCTGAATTACCGACCCTGTAGAAAATGCCCTAGTACGATAGCGGACTCTATCGAAATGGAACGGTCAGGTGGTGAACCACATGAGGTTGCAACACATAAAGTGTGTGTCTGAGGAGGCTCGATTTTACAGCGTTGTCAGCTTTAAAACTGCAATGCTGCCGCATTGTGTTCGTACAAAAATTAAGCGTTGGCGTGGATTCTATCATAATTTTATTTTCACAGCTATTAGCTCGATATGATTGTCGATTTTAAATATTTTATAGAGCAATTGGTGTTTTATATGTTTGCCCAACAGAATATTATAAATCAAGAATCACATCGATTATCCAGGTCTCACCACGTGGAGGTTGCTGCGAGCGAGACCCACCCACCCACTTGGAATTTCTTTATCGTCCCACCCGACGGAAAAAAAAATTACAAAATACAAAAAAAAAATGTATATATATATATATATATATATATATATATATATATATATATATATATATATAGACTCTTCATGATACACATTAGTATCTGTACTACAAACGAATAGCAAGAAGAGCCTAATGGCAAGCCTACCCGACCGAATTCTTAACCTGCCTAGTGTAAAAGCTAATCTTCCCTTTGAATGCGCATATGTACATATAGGCATTTTGCATATATTCTTTCATTTTGTTTTACCCATTGTGTTGTGTGCCTAACTACAGTAATTCTGATTAATATTCGGACACTCTTAAAACGATGAGAACTTTTTAAATATTGGACTCAAAGACTTTGATTTTTCTGAGAAGCTAGAACAATTAATTGATTATGTGATGTGGGGATAAAATTTGGAGAAAATTGTAACTGGTCGGAATTACAAAGAAAATTCTAAAAATCGTATTTTGCAACATTTCTATGTAGGCCTACATAGAAAATTTTAAAACATACGTTTTGCAGATCTGTGTAAATTAGATACATATTCCGAAAATGTCATGAAAATCGGTTCATGCAAAAAGAAAACGACACGCGTCGAAAGATGTAAGAATCCGTACATGTATTACAGATAGAGACCGAAAATCGCGAGAAACTGTAATTTTTACCATCTTTAAATGTTTGTAACTTCATTACAACGTAAACCGATTTTGATGAAATTTGCGGAATAGGTACGTACCTATTATCGACACAGACCTACAAAACGTATTTTTTAAGTAATCAATATAGGCCCACATAAGAAGAGTTGTAAAATACGGTTTTAAAGATTCTCTCGGCAATTCCGATCAATTTGCAATTTTTTCAAAAAATGTCTTTCGCACGTCATGTAATAAACTGATTGTTTCAACCATAGAGGCAGATATTAAAAGAGTTATCGTCTTTTTAAGTGTGTCCGAATATTTATTAGAGTCGTCGTATGTAGGGGTAGCTAACCTATTCCCCACTTACATACACTTAAACATACAGACATATACAAAATATGTACATTGAATTAATAAATAGAACATGCACATATAAGACAAACAACACAAACATGCAAACAAGGGCATATAACAATTTACACAACCAATACAATTTTGTTTTACAACCACAAACGATCCAGAAGTTGAAGGCGTGTTAAATCTCGAACTTTGCTATTGTGGGGTTCGGTCTGCAACGAGCAAAGTATCTGAAACATACTTAATTTTGAATAAACACATGAAAAAAAAAAGAAAAAAAAGGTTCATACATATGCAAAATGGTTGTCCACTCTTGACATCTCAAAAACAGCGCGTGCAATGCACTATCCATCGTGACGTTAATTAATATTTGATTCAAAACTGCAAATTCCCGTGTGCACTTTCGTCTTTTTCTTACGCAACTCTAAATGGAAACGCGATGGCAGCCATTTCAATTTATGGGGAGGGAATCAAACCGAATCGTTCTTTCGCAACGCTAATATACAAAATAAGTAAAAGAATATCTCGATAGAAACGCGAGCAGCAGTGCATTATTTGTCATCATTATTTGACGCTAATTTATTTAATTCGATATGGAAAACTCCCGTGCACTTTAATTTCTTCAGACTACACAACTCTAAGGGCAAACAATGGCTGCGAGTATTTAGGAGCAGGATCAGGGACAGTCGTTTCTGGGTGCAGTGCGGGCGGCATTTCATGTTTTGCAACTCTAACACAAAGCTCCCATATGTTTTAAATATTTTCGTAGATTCGTTAAAGAAAAACAAAAGCATTGCCGACCATTGCACATCGGTATAAATACGATTGGCGCACGCCTCTAGACAAGCATCTCATCGCGTGTAGACGCATGTTGGAGATCTTCTGCGTCAAACGGATCGGACTTGCAAATTCTAATCGTAACACGCGACTGGGGGGACTATAATTCGCGGTCCCGGGTATTATTACAAATTCGAACACTGCAAAATCAGTTTTGCGTGGCGCAATGAACACTAAAGTCCATCGATAAAGCTACGCCCGGCGCACTATCAGCGTAAAGATACCCCATCTTCTACCTTACGGGCCGACAAGGCGTTCGATACGCTGTACATACACATCGTGTATGTCTCGCTAACGCGGGCGAACCACCACGTTGGTTGAAAAAATACATGCTGGTGAAACGCAGTGGCAGGTTCCATGCATTTAGCGCTCACACACCATCGATTGGCCAAGGTGCGCGTTGCTACGTTCAGATGAAGCTACAGCGTTACTCCGCCATCGCAAGTCACTTCAATATCCACGGCTCCATCGCATTAGATGCTAATAAGATAGTTACCGTGGTATTTTCGTGCGTACCGCCACAGGTGACATAACTTAATATGTCTTTTTTTTGTGTACGGTATTTTCATACGACAACGGAGACACTTGTTCCATTGCTGGAACGGCAAACGAGTCGTGTGTTGGAACACACCGCGCGGAATTGAACGTAGCCACGTGCACGTGGTTTTGCGCTAATTGCCGTGGCAGCCAGGCCCGAGAACGTGCCAATACTTTTCTGCTCTACACATAGTGGTCCGGTGGGCGTATGCTCCACGTTTTGGCCGGTGCCAAAAACTTTAAATCAAGAATCTAATTCTAAGCAACATCCATACTAAATGGATTAAATCTAAATATCCAAATATCTATAGAATTCAATGTCCGTATGCGCCTTGCGGTATTGGTTCTGCAATGTTAATTTTCTACTACTGAAACGCGGTCGCGACTCTTATAATTAAATCGCACCTTTTAGGTGTGTTCTCCAATATTTGTGTAGACGCGATGCGATGCAACGAGTGTCTAGATGCGCGAGTCAATCGGAATTGTATCAATATTAAACAAATTTAGGTCTGTATTAATTTGTAACGCTAACTTGACCCATTGTGGTTCTCGCGCAACTCTAATAAAAATCGCGAATGCCTACACCGCACCGGGCAGCCGTTGCAACTGGAGCATGGGCGCCTGAAATGTCGAAACATTCAAATGCAAACGCGATCTTATTGATGCGCAACGCTAAATCGACAAATCAAAGTTCAAAAGGCAATTTAAATGAAACATTTAGTACTTCAACATTTGAAATTCTAGATCAGTATCGCCAGAACTACATTAAGTCGTGATTATTTATTTGCAACGTTATCATGAACTTTAATTAACTTAGAAAATTTATACTTGTACAACGCGTATGTTAATTCGTTTCGCAACGCTACTCGAAATCGCGGATGTGCCCATCTCACAGCTGATCGTTGCAGCTCGAGCATGGGAGCCTGAAAAGTCGAAATACTCTAAAGCCAACGCAAACTTTTGGTACGCAACGCTAGTTCAACGAACAGAGATCCAAAAAAGATGACTCTACTGTTTCTGTAAAACAAATCGCGACTATTTGTTTCGCAACGCTATAGCATTGGAGGGATGACTAACTTTCGTCTCTGTTCAAAATCGACTAATGCAACGCGTAGTTTCTTCGCAACGCTAGTGTAAATCGCGGACGTTCCCATCTCGGCTGATCGTTGGGGCGGCCAGGCCTGCCCATGCATGCAACTAACTACTTTTACTACTACTCTATTTCTACGGACGAGTACAGTGACAAGGTAGTAACGGAGTGACTTCTCATCCGAAGATGAGAAGCCATTGCAATAATTGCCCTCTTGAGCGACAGTTTGTCGGGCATCTTCTTTTTCTTCGGCGGTCCGCCAACAAACTGTAACCCTAAACGTGCTCGCAGCGAAAACGATCGACGACTTTCGAGACGAATCACAAGTCTCGAGAGAAGCTGATAGTTCCGCTGGTGCAATCGAGCAGGTGCGCAACGTTTCGAGACCCTAATCCGCGCGCGTTCGCGTCCGCGTCCGCGAAAAGCTATGCGAGCAAGAAGAATCGAGCACGAAGCGTCCATCGAACGTCATGCCTCGTTCGATTTAGCTTCGAGTTGAAAGTTCAAGCTCTTCCAGCGACTGACTACCGCGCGAGTCGCGGCCTACCCGAAAGAGAAAGCGATAGCCAGCCCCGGCTCCTACCTACTTAGAATTAACAGTCACCAAGAGAGTAAGCTACCTATCCTGCCTAGCCCTATATTTAAAAAAATGGCAAAAGACACAGGCTCTCCAACACACTCGTTACACGGTTTTCTCACACAGACGCCAGGGTGCAATAGCCTAATACCTAGGGAGAACGTCCCGGGACGTCTCCGACACCCTAACGTTCGATCTCAGTCAAGCACACTCTAAGGTACGTACCAGTTTTCCTGAAATCGACTGACAATGGTAGCGATCATTGCGAGACATTAATTTAATTAATTACAGACCTAGTTTTCATCAATGAATTGAGAAACTACGCGCGCACATATTCCACGAAGATCCATGTAGCATGTCGCGGATCGACTGGAATATGCACTACCAAATCAAATTGAAAGAACCGACGCAATTCCACTGCCTAACCACACACTCGCAAAAGTGGAAAATGCGTCGTGCACGATACGCTAACCATTGTCAGGCGCCACACATATTCATGTTAGAAACAATATTCCTTGTGCCCGTTGCTCTCACCCTCCCTAGTAGCGCCTGGGCACGCGAAAGGGTTCGAGCAACGAACAGGGAATCTCTATATCCTGAAAATCCTAACTAAAAGAGTTATTTAGATTTTGTACGGGCTAATGTTCTTGTATGCTTGCAAAGTGATTCTACTTTTATTTCAAAATTTAATTTTAATAAAGATTCGAAATTTAATTTTAATAAAGATCCAGAATTTAATTGTGATAAAGATTTTGATAATATAAATTGATAATACATTTTGATAAATATTTTATGCATTTATTTAAAATTATCAGGAAAATATTTAAAGACCCTTGGGCGATCCTTTCGACAAAGCAACGTTTCGAAATATGTAGTGGAAAAAGTTCTCTATTAAATGTGAAGTACTCGTGCTTTGTCTTGAGAATCTACCCGTCGCGAATCGTCATTTTGTACGTATTATCTAATGCTTCCGAGCAATTTAAATATTTTAAAAAGCAAACGATTTTATTTCGATGAAAAAAGTGACTATGACGTAGATTGCGTACCAATTTATGGAAGTTTTTTATTATCTCGCAAATTGGAGATCCAGGTATAAAAATTGCTATATTTATAAAAAGTCGCGACGTACAAAAAGACCCTACCTAACTAGGAAACAGATTAGAACCCGCAGGAACGCCTGGCGTTCCTACGGTCACTGTCCTCGCCAAAATCGACTACCAACAACATCAACTACAGAGGATTTTAAAAAAGACAGTTGTTTTTTCTCACTTACTACTTGTTGGGGGGATGCGAGAAGCTGCGTAGAGTCCTGGAATCAGAAAAGGAAACAAAAAGATATTAAAATCGATTCGTACGATTTCTCATCGAGATATAAAGAGAGTCTATTAAAATTATTCTCAGAGTAACGATAACAAATCAGTCGAAACGAATCGTTGTCTCGAATGGTTAACATGAATCTCTATCATATGGAAAATCCATTTAATTTGTGAAGATGTTTCACAAATAATTTTCATTAATAATTTAAAAAGAATACGTTCGACAAGAAAGTGTAATTCGAAAGATAAATTAGTACTTACATTCTCTCCCCCTTGAAGAAAGCACGACACGTTGTCACTCGATCTCGGCTATCGATGTCGTCTTTGGATCGACGTCATCTTGGGTTGACACATCCTTTTCCCTCAGGCTGTGCAACAGAAACGACAAAATCATTTAATTTCATTTAATAGGAAATAAACCGTTTGTATTGAATATAAATTCAAAATTAATTTACACCTGTACAGTAAAGTGAATACTTACGGAAAGTATGTTCAGCGTTCGAAATGATGCCACGATGCACTCGGTGACAAGTTTCTCCATACTGGAATATGCTGAATATACCTGAATAATTAACACAACGAACCCATAATTATAGAATACTCGATTCTCTATCAAATGGAGAAATGAAATATCTACTTACTCAGATTGCAGCTGACGCCTGCAAAAAGGTTCTTCTTCCACGATGAATCGTTGGTTAGGCTTACAATCCTTGTTTCCAATACGCGACGCGACGCGACTATTCACAAACCGAGGAACCATAGAAATGGACTAAATTGTTCAAAAATGGTCCAATCTAATACTCTCAATGATCTAATTACTTATACTATACAATAATCCGGAAGTGAGATAGACGAACAATAGACACTAAAATTGTCGCACGTTGGGCTCGACAGAGATGCACAGACAACCCGATCTGCGCGCTCAAAAAGGGGTTTCTACAAATTCCAATGGCCGGGCACGAAGAGGTCGGAGACCTACGGCTTACAATCGTCCTTCTGAGCCCATGTCCAAGGTGCCATCGGGGAACACCGTGAAACAATATCTACTACAATTACGATTGTACGCAATAGGATACGGGCTGCCAGGACCACCACCTTCCACCGGGCCTCGCCCACTTGTTCGGCGCCACAGTATGCCAAAGAAATCACAAGAAACAACTCCGAGCAGACATGCAGGTGATAGCTGGGTACCAACCGAAGCCAGCGATCCAATTCGATTGCACCCGAGAAGCGGGTACAAGTGCATCCAGTGCCGAGCAACAGTACCAACGATGCAACAATTTACAAAACGACCACGACCAATATCGATCCCGGGGACTCTACTTGGAATTGATTTTCAATTCGAACAATGCTCGTCTGATCTCCTTCATACATTCGTTCGACAAATCGATAGTACTTAAATTAATTATTCTAAAGTTATCGCACTGACGTTGGCCTCCAAATATGGAACCTCGACAAAAGTAGGCGCTTTGGGGTACGACGGGCGTGGTAGCCGCGATCTGGTTTCTGCAGGTCTACCGGGCCCGTTTATGCCTATGGAAGGATAGCCGATACCCCCCACAAATCGTATCGAGCTAGCGACGTGTCCCGGATGTCCGGTGCACTCTTATCTATGTCTAGATGATTACATCTCTACGCTAGGGAACTATCCAAGCGCCAGGTCGTATATAAAAAAACAATGCTATTAATGATAATAGTATTATTATTTGCATAATGATAATAGTATTATTAACAGCATAAAAAAAAAGAACGTCCTGTCGACTGGGGCTGTAGCGGTCACAGGCTGCGAGATATGAAAATACCGAGTATTTTTTTCATCTCCACAAGACACAAGTTCGTGGTTGTCGCAAAATTACCAAATAAACAAACTCCATGTCTGTGTACTTGAAAATTTTAGACGGTAGGGCACCAGCTATGGCAAAGTCGAGTAGCCAAGTAGTCGGTTTGCGACAACGTACATGAATTTTGTTATACAATGGATTCCAGCCAGACGAAAGGGTAGATGGAAGACGTACCAAACACCGATGCACCCCGTCCGATACAACAACGTATGCATCGTAAGCGTGACCATCGGTTCATTAATTGATTAATTGATTAATCTTGCATCTATAACATAGGTGTGACTGTACTCTATTCAACGCTATTGTACTATGAGTACAAGGGAATTACTCCCTGCAACAAGAACACATGGCTCTACTGCTGGATCCTTTTATCAAAAGGGAGACGGAAGATCGGTCTCTAACTCTAAGAGATCGTTACAATTTTGTCGGCTGATAGTAAAATAAAAATTACGGCGCGGACCTGTCGGTAAAGCCTCAGAATGTTGCAAGGGCCTCAACATTAAAGACCCACGTTGCCTAAGCACGGCCAAGATGTCGTACGTCTTGTTGAGCCCCAAGACCTCGCCCAATTCTCTAACAGGTCGAGCTGTACCATCGCCAGCTCTCGGATTTCCCCGACAACGGGGTACGCGTAAAACTATCCGTCAAACGACTTGTAACGATCCACGACTTTCATTCAATTTAATAGAATTTAACTTGAGAACTTTAGAACTCGATGCAACCGATACTGCATCCGTGAAATCAAAGATCACTCCACCTCCCTTTGCTTAATCTATCTATCACCTGCCCGAAGCTTGGCAAAAAGAAAACATGAATTCGCGACGCGAGGTCTCGCTGGATCTCCCCGTAAATCGAGCGGTACCAAAAATTCGAATGCATACCCGAGAAGCGGGTGGAAATAAACGAGCAAAGCCAAGCAATCAAAATTAAATATCTTTTACAATTCATTCGATATCATTCAAAATTCATTCACAATCATTCAAACTTCTCTCAAAATATTCTAAAAAATATGTCAAAATCTACCTGATAACTATGTATATACGTTTTCGAATGAATTCCGGAGTACGTGGAAACAAGGGCGGCTAACGTGAAGTCGGATGTCGGTAGTCGGCAGTCTTCTTCGAGATGATGCAACCTAACATGTGTAGATTCGAAGAAAAAAGATTAGAATTTGTTGACAATTGTACGGAAATAATTTTGGAATTTATTTATTATTTGAGCTGAACAATGATAATGAAATAAAAAATTATTCAAATAAAATGTTATTTGAAAATAATTTATTTCATTGAAACACCACAGGAAAATAAATTTTCTATATTATTTGAAAAACACAAAATAATTCATTATTTTAAATTAGATTATCCGTACATGTTGGTTTTTTAATTAATCGAAAATACATTAGCAATGTATTCTTATATTATTGTAATTTGAAAAGAAAATGTCCAATAAAAAAGTTTAATTGTCAATGTAGTGTGTATATTGATACTCACATCCTCTCCTCCTCGAAGAAAGCACGAGAATTGCGTCTCGATCTCGGTTTTCGATGTCGATTTTCCCTCTGGCTCTGTGACAGAAAGAACAAATTCGATCAATTACAACAACAACCGTCAAAGGATAAATCCGAGTTAATAGAAAATAAATAATTCAAATTGAATATAAAATCAAACTTTATTTGTACTAAAATTTATAATAATCGCGATTTCTATCGCGCGACACGAATTTAAATTCAGTTCATCGACACGATACAAGAGTAAATTATCGCGAGAAAGCAACGCAGAAAAAACACGGAAACAGTTATACGTACCACGTACCGCGTAACATTCCTTGCTTTGCGTTGTACACATTTTCTGCGTTTCAATAATAGACGCGGTTGTCAAGGACAGAGGATGGATTTCCGAGATATGGTAACGCACGTCCGATCACTTTGACTGTTTTGATCGTAATGAGTCGTGTAGTGGCCAAATCGTTGGGTCTACGGGCGGGGAGGGGACGATTGCCCCCGACAATCGGCGATTGCCCCCGATTTTGGACTAGCGCGGCCGGCCGCGAAGGTGCGCAAAAGCCCCTCTGAGGTAATACCTGTGTTGTGACGTCGCGTTCTTAGAAGTGTTCCAGCGAAGCAAACAGACAAAATATCCATAGCCGGGTGAGCAATGACGTCATAATTTGTACCGCCGGTGATTTCTGTTTATTTTTGAGAAATATACGATATCTTTCCTACTTATGGGTATCGTCTGTGGTATTGTCATCGTCAACAATATCTGCAATTTTGCACTTTGTTAGCTACGATTATTATTAACAAAGTGGATATCTCTGTTACTAATAATGAGAGATAAAATCTAATTTTTCCGATAAACATCGGTACACCTATTACAACCAAATGTTACGAATCTACTTCCAACATCGCCGATGGGTTCGAGTGTGGCGTTCCCGTCATCAATGATAGGATTCTAGATTTCTGCGATACTAATAATATAATCTCCGAAAGCCAATATGGTTTTAGAAGACACCACTCCACAATACATGCTATCAATAAATTAACATCCGACGTCAATCTAGCCCTGAGTAGAGGTTCTTGCGTGGGCGTCTGTCTAGTACATCTGGAGAAAGCATTCGACACCGTCTGGACAGGCGGGTTGTAATCGTTAAACAAGCAGAGATAATAAATTCATTAATTGCATTTTATCGATTGATTTATGCTTAATAATATTCGTGTATCATAAATTATTTTGTATTTCGAGTTCGATTGCCTACTTCTCTTAAAAAATAAGATGGCAAGATGGTCAAGAATTGTTGCAAATATTAACCAGCTAGACATAATAAATTCATCAGTGAATTGTATTCGATAAATTAATGCGCGCGAATATTCATGTGTTAGAAGATATTCAATATCTCGAGTTCCATTACATATTTTTATTAAAAAATGACATGGTCAGATAGTCGAGGGAGTGCATGTCGACATAATTGGCAAAAGGAATTGTTATAAACATTAAACAGCCAGAGATAATAAATTTATTAATTACATTTGCTTGATATAATATTGTTTGGTGATATTCATGTGTTAAAAGTTACTCTGTATCTCGAGTACTATTAGCAATTTTTACTTAAAAATAAGATGGTAGTTAGTCAAGAGGATGCTTGTCGACATCGTTGGCAAATGGAATTGTTATAAACATTATACAACCAGAAATAATGCATTTATCAATAATTATTATCACGGCGATCGAGATCCACCAAAATTAGTTGGGGTCGGAGCGTTGCGCTCCGCTGCGCGCTGCGCATCACTGCTTACCTAAGCTCGCGGAGCGCGCTCAGTCAGTCAGTCGGGCCGGGCCCTCCGGCAGAAGCGGATGGCCTCCGGGACCAGGAGGGTCTCCAGCTACCTTGGGGCTGACCAGGGGTCCTCAAGAGGTACCCTGGCCTATCCTGCCTAACTTGGGGATGACCAGTGGATCTCCAGAGGTACCCAGGCCTACCTTCAGCCGGCTTCGGGTTGACCAAGGGTCCTCCACCAGTGGCCTACCATGGGGTTGAACGGTGGTCATCCAGAGCTACCCTAGTCTACTCCTGCTTACCCTCAGCTGGCTTAGGGTTGACCATGGGTCCTCCAGCAGTGGTCTGCCCTAGTCTACCCTTGCCTATCCTGAGGTTGACCAGTGGTCATCCAGAGCTACCGTAGTCTATCCTTGCCTACCTTCAGCTGGGTTAGGCCACCCTGATCTACTCCAGAGCTACTCAGGCCTACCCTTGCCGATCTTGGGGTTGACCAGTGGTCCTCCAGAGCGACCCTGACCTACCATTGTCTACCATCAGCTGACTTAAGCTTGACCAAGTGTCCTCCACCAATGGCCTATCATTGTTTATCATGGTCTACCCTTAGCTAGCGTAGGGTAGTCCAAGGGTTATTTAAAACTTCCTTGGCCTACTTTAAGCTAGCTCGGGGGGGGGGGCATGGTCTCTTCAATGCTGTCTTCGTTTACCTTGGGCTCTGAGCCGGTCCAGTTTCAGTATCCGGCATGATGTCAGTACCGTGCTGATCAGTTCAGAGAGGGCAAACATTGCAGTGGCTTCGCATCTTTGAGTGAGTCATTTCGTCACTACCTTGTCAATATACTCGTCTGTAGAAGTAGTAGTATAGAATAGTAGTAAAGTGTAAAAGTAGTTAGTTGCATGCATGAGCATTCCTCGCCGCCCCAACGATCAGCCGAGATGGGAACGTCCGCGATTTGCACTAGCGTTGCGAGAAAACCACGCGTTGAATTTAGTCGATTTTGAAAAGAGATTAAAGCTAACATTACGGTATAGATTGTTTAGAGCGTAGCGTTGCGAATCACAAATAGTCGCGGTTCAAAATTATATTTCAATTTGATAACTGCGCTTTTAAAGTCCATATTGTTGTTGTTGTTTTACATGTAATCTAAAGTAATCGTTTTTTGGATCTCTGTTCGTTGAATTAGCGTTGCGTACCAAAAGTTCGCGTTTGCTTTCGAGTCTTTCGACTTTTCAGGCTCCCATGCTCGAGCTGCAACGATCAACTGTGAGATGGGCACATCCGCGATTTCAAGTAGTGTTGCAAAACAATTTGTTACACGCGTTGTACTATTATCAATTTTAAAACTTGATTAAATGCCTAGTTAATGTTACGAATAAATTTCTTATTTAACTAGTATTTTGAATTTCGATTTGTTGAATTAGCGTTGCGCATCAAAAGGATCGCGATTGTGTTAGAATGATTCGATATTTCAGGCGCCCATGCTACAGTTGCAACGATCAACTGTGAGATATGAACATTCGCGGTTTTAAGTAGCGTTGCGAAACAAATTGTAACACGCGTTGTAATAGTATAAATTTTCAAAGTTGACTTAATGTCTAGTTAATGTTGCGAATAAATAGCCGCGATTTCAAGTAGTTTTGGAAGTACCGATCTAGAATTTTAGACCTTAGAGTTTTAAATTTCTTATGTAATTTGTAAGAATGATAATACTTAATTTTGTAAGACTTTCAAAGTTCAACTTTACCAAATTGATACAATATTTTTGTCTAGAAATTGATATTTTTCAGGAAATTCATATTTCTCAGGAAATTGATATTTCTCAGGAAATTGATATTTTTTCAGGAAATTGATATATTTGTCTTGAAATTGATATTTATTTCAGGAAATTGTTATTTATTTCAGGAAATTGTTATTTATTTCTGGAAATTGATATTTATTTCAGGAAATTGATATTTATTTCAGAAAATTGATATCTATTTCAGGAAATTGATACTTATTTCAGGAAATTGATATTTATTTCAGGAAATTGATATTCATTTCAGGAAATTGATATTTATTTCAGGAAATTGATATTTATTTCAGGAAATTGATATTTATTTCAGGAAATTGATATTTATTTCAGGAAATTGATACTTATTTCAGGAAATTGATATTTTTATCTTGAAATCAATATTGTTCGGATCGGAGTTCCCTCAGGGACTCACTCACGGGATGGGGCCCGTTAGTGGGTACGGGGACTCGCGTCCCCGGGGGCACCCGAATCGCCTACAGGTCGTTGCGTCCACAAATCATTAGATTTGGGCTCGATGTAGTTTCGATTTTGTTTCGACTTTGTTTCGACCTGTTTTCGATTTGGTGTCGATTTTGTTTCAACTGGTTTTCGATTTGGTGTCGATTTTGTTTCAACTGGTTTTCGATTTGGTGTCGATTTTGTTTCAACTGGTTTTCGATTTGGTGTCGATTTTGTTTCAACTGGTTTTCGATTCTGTTTCAACTGGTTTTCGATTCTGTTTCCATTTTGCTTCAACTGGTTTTCGATTCTGTTTCGATATTCTTTCAATTGGTTTTCGATTCTGTTTCGATTTGGGTCGGTCATCTTGCTCTTGTTAGTCAGAACGAACGAAGAAAATTCATCGAAAGAAAAAAATTCATCGTGTGAAGAAAATTCATCGTACGAAGAAAATTCATCGTACGAAGAAAATTCATCGAAAGAAGAGGATTCGTCGAACGAAGACTCCAGATTATTCTTACGTTAGTTTTAGTGCGAGCGTTAGTTATTAAGATTGGCAATCGTCGTTGTAATTATGTCGAGTAATTATTGCCGTAACTTGACTTTGCTCGCCTCGTTTTCTGACTCCGACACAGCCTTCTGCTGTGTCGGCCTTGCTTGCAGGTCCTGAGCTGGTCCAGTTTCGGTATCCGGCGTGAAGTCATTGAGAGGGATGTCTAAGAGACTCGTTCACTCGTCTTCTGACGATCCTCTGTGTTAACGTAATCCTGGGCACGCCATGTTCTCATGTCACCCAGTAGCGCCAGAAACCGTTTGAGCGCATCTCTTTGCCATCTTTCTTGGTGATGGAGTGACGGGTATCGGGCTGGTCGGCTCAGGACTTGTAAGCACTGAACGCGTCGCGTCACCCTTGAACCAGAGCCTTCTGCTCTGGTTCGATCTTGTTTGTCTCTTTGAAAGAATCAGAGCCTTCCGCCTGATTCGCCCTTGATCCCTCGTGGATCGGAGACTTCTTCTCCGATTTACACTTTGCCCCGCAATAATTACTCGACATACGCTAAATGGAAAAGAAATCTTTTCCATGAAAAAGACTACTTCTCCTTTAGCGACCTGCGAAACTTAGTTTCTAAGAATCTTCGTTGTAAGAAGGGGAGGCAGAACGAAGGGAGACTTCGTTCTGACTCCCTTTCGGGTCTCTTGTGCAGCAACCTCCTCGTGGTGAGACCTGGGCAATCGATATTATCCACAATGCGCAAGATATTATAACTTATAAATTGTAGTATCTTGAATGTAGTTGATAATATCGAGCTAATAGCTGCACATTTAGAGCTTGCGTAAATATGTATTTTATATTAGAATGTAAGACTTAATAATTTCTTCGTTTTCCTTTGTTCAGGTATTCCAGGTTCAGCATTTTTTTCAATTAATAATAGAAATACGGAATTTCAATTTCAGAATTCATGTACCTTCAACAAACACCTCCATTATTAATTTTTGGATTCGTAATTGGAATGTGCTCCTGAACTTTCAAAGTATAACTTTCTCAAATTGATATTTTTGTCTTGAAATTGATATTCCTCCGATCGGAGTTCCCTCAGGGGTTCACTCACGGGATGGGGCCTGTGAGTGGGTACGGGGACTCGCGTCCCCGGGGCCACCCGAATCGCCTATAGATCGTTGCGTCCACAAATCATTAGATTTGGGCTCGACATGGTTTCGATTCTGTTTCGACTGGTTTTTATATCCCCATAAGAAAAAATCTAATGGTGTTAGATCGGGGGATCGAGGAGGCCATTGACGAGGTCCCCCACGACCTATCCATTTGTTCCCAAATTTTTCGTTCAAAAATTGCCTGGTGATGATTGCAAAATGCGGAGGAGCGCCGTCTTGTTGGAACCACATTTCTCTTCTAACGTGCAGTGGCACATCTTCCAAAAGCGCAGCCAATGATTTTTTAATAAATCACAATAACTTGCAGATATTACAGTTTCTTGAAAAAAATAAGGTCCAATCACAAAATCTCCTATTAGGCCACACCAAACATTTAAAGACCATCGATGTTGAAAGGGAACACATCGCATCCAATTTGGGTTTTCCACGGCCCAATAATGCAGATTATGTCTATTTACATGCCCTGAATTCATAAAAGTGGCCTCATCGGAAAAAAGTATTTTGCACAGAAAGTCATTTTCCACAACACCCTGCAGCCACTCACAAAATCTTACGCGGTGATCGTAATCTGCTATCGAAAGCTCTTGTGATAAAACCATGTGATATGGATGATACTTTTGCCGTTTCAAAATTCGTTGAATCGATGAACGACTAATATGTGATGTTTGTGCAAGTGTACGTTGACTAATATGAGGATTTAATGTAATTGCAGCAAGAATACTGGCACTATTATTTTCATTAGTGACAGCTTTAGGTTTATTGCGAGTTTTTTTACACAATTCACCGTGCTCGCGAAGCCGCTTTTCTAAATTATGAAATGTTGCATGACATTTTTTGATCCCATAAAGTTCAAAAAACATCACTGCTGCACGCCGATAATTTTTTTGGCATTCACCTAACGTTAATAACATATTCACTTCTGTGTCAAAAGTAGCCATAATCAAAATGTTACTGCTTGAATAACAGCTCTAAACTCTAAACGTTTTCATAGATAAGTGAGTCAAACTCAAGAATTGTAAATATTATTGTTTGTGTTTCTTCATGACTAAGCAATGGACTCAAGCGCGTATAATTCCATAACGCTATTTCCGAGAGCTTCAAGTACCTACAACTCGAAACCTCAAACTGTTATATCTCATCATGGAAGTATCTGACAAAAAAATGTTTCAGACAAAATTGACTTTTTTTTTCCTGTAGAATGTAAATATGTAACATTTTATACGGGGTTCCATTTAAAATTACAAAGGTACCTCCCCTCCCCCGTTAAAGGGGAAGGGAGGCCACTTCACGTTTATGTTGTCAGAAAGGCCCTTCAGTTCCATGCAATTTAAGACTAAGAACTTTAAAATCGATGGCATAGTTTTCGAGATATTGAGCTGTTCAGAGTTATGTGGCCACCCTGTATATCAGTGGGCTTATGGCAATACCGTATCCATAGTATATATATATATATATATATATATATATATATATATATATATATATATATCAGTGATCCTGTACCAGAGAGTACTCCTCAGTACTCCTGTACCTCGTCTGTGATGTAAGCAATCTGTAACTGTAAACATTTTTCATACTTGACGGTACAGAGTATGCGCAGAAATGCCACCAATCAAATTCAGGTGTAAATGTGCCTGTGACGATCTAAATTCCGACGATATTACAGGACGAATGTAATCGAATCATGAGTGATTCGGAAGTATATACACGGACTGTAAGTAGCAGTTTTTCCCATCTCTACACTCTCTGCTCTCTGGCTTTACAGCTTTACATTGCCAGATTATTTCCTATTTTTCATAGCTTTGATGTCTCTATTTTGGTGTTTTAATTCAAATATTTTACCGCTAAATTCCCGATAAAGCATTATTGTAAATTTCTATACTCTCAGAATATTTTTTTACTTTTTTTATCAATAATATAAGACTAAAAATTGTTCCAACAGTGAGTGTTGTGGTCGTTAAATGTAAACCACCTTGATACAAATGATACATGATTTGGCGTTTTGTGTTGCCTACCAACTTTGAAACACGACCATTGAGACTTAGTATTTGTGAACATGGCGCGAGGTAGTAGTGCTGGCTTTGACAGGCATATTACGATATTTTCGCCTGAAGGACGGCTTTATCAAGTGGGTAAGATCCGCAAATTCTTATTCAGCAAAGCTGATCAATTCTCCATTAATATTTCATCAACATCATTCATAGTATTCACTAAAAAACGCATGAATTCTCGAACCGGGAATCATGACATGGCGTGATCTGCAATTTTGAACTTGCTAACTACTTACGGAATAAATACTTTACAGAATATGCGTTTAAAGCAATAAATCAAGGAGGTTTGACATCCGTTGCTGTTAAAGGAGTCGACACTGCCGTTTTCGCGACTCAGAAGAAAGTGCCTGTAAGATAACCTTCACTAACTTATTATTTCTCCTACCCTCCATTTTAATTCTGTCGTATGTATTTGCAGGATAAACTACTTGATGCATCCAGTGTGACTCATATTTTTCAACTTACTGAACATGTAGGATGCCTTATGACTGGCATGATAGGTAAGCAAAGTTATTATAGCATCATAGTTGCAAATACTACAGCATATTTTCTATTTCAGCTGACAGTAGATCTCAGGTGCAACGTGCTCGCTATGAGGCAGCACATTTCAAATACAAGTATGATTACGAAATTCCTGTAGATGCACTGTGTCGTCGTATCGCTGACATCAGTCAAGTGTACACGCAAAATGCAGAAATGCGACCCCACGGATGCTCTATGATGCTTATTTCGTATGACAAAGAAAAAGGTCCCTGCGTCTATAAGGCTGATCCCGCTGGATATTTCTGTGGCTATAGAGCCATTTCTGTTGGTGCTAAACAAACTGAAGCTAATTCTTATCTGGAGAAGAAGTTGAAGAAGAAACAGAACTACGATCATGATGAAACAATACAATTAGCTATTACATGTTTATCCACTGTTTTATCTGTTGATTTCAAACCAACAGAGATTGAAGTGGGTGTGGTATCAAAGGATAATCCCAAATTTCGGTAATTATCATTAGATAAACAGCTCTTATAACTATGAGCATATTTTGGGTGCTTTTTTCCCAAAAAACAGACCATAATCACTATATTTTACTGTTTCAGAACTTTAACGGAACAAGAAATTGATAAACACCTCACTATAATTGCTGAGAAAGATTAATAAATTTTATGTATAATACAATTTGAATAAATTTCATGTCATACTTAATCTACTTTTTTACTTCAATAGTTTTAGGTATTAGTATTGTTAACAGATGAATAAATTATACAGACTTATGGATTACATGAAAAAGTTTATTTCCAGCGCATAGTCCTTATATTAAATTGAAAAATTAGAAAATTTGTAGAAAATTATTTGCCTGATGCTGTGGCTAATGGATTCCGTAGAACTAAAATAACAGAGTCTCCTCTTAAAAACATTTTAGAGATGAATCTGTCTTTATTCACTGGTTTCGCCTGTAGAAAAAATTAAATTATTCAATTTGATAATGCAGTCTGTCCCAGCTGTATGGAACAAGCTGTGTGTGTCCATGAAATTTGTTAAAAAATCTGTAGTTTACTGTTGTACCTTCTTTTTCCCTTTGCCTGTACGAGGAAGTTCAGTCCACATTTCTTTTACATTTTCTAAAACCATATTGCAATGCCTGTCGAATGCTTTCACTCTTCCCAATAATTTTTTATTGTTCCTACAATTGATTAAAACTTGAGTGTTGTTTTTTACAGATTGAGTGAGAACCGAAAGTGGTCCAGTGTTGAATTCTTCCTCTTCTCGTTTCGCTAGCTCCTCTGGAGTCATCTCAGATTTTGGTTTTGTTAAAGAAGACCTGCAAGGGAAATAATATAAGAAATCCCTGATAAAGCAGAGTTGAGCAGTATTTAATGTTATTAATGTAATTGACGATTAAATTAGTTGTTCAACTAATAATTGCAGACTAATTTCATCGATTGATTGAATCAATCGCTGGTTTTGATGATTAGTTCTTTCTTAATCGTAAATATTCATTAATTAATCGAATTGGAAATGTTAACGAAGTAATGAAAACATTTTTTCAATCCTTAAATAACTACTATTTAAAAAATACAAGAACCCAAACAAACAATGGAGGTTATATTCCCTTTACCAAATACACAAATGTATCAAAGTAACATAAAATGTTGCTCAAATACTTACATTTTTATACTGTTTTTTAATAAATGTATAGAACAACGAAAGTTATATTTTAACAGCTACTTTTAGTCAATATAGACTGATTGATTTCAAAACGCAATACAACAGACACTTTATAGCAATTGCGAGCGCTACTTCTTTCGTTTGTGCAACCTTTTTTAATAGTAAGTTATGTGGCGCGTATTATTTTAGATTGTACAAAATACATATTTGTGTATCTAGAAAGGTAACTTCAATGAAAATTTAAAATCTAATTTTTAATAAAATATCTTTATATATTCATAAGATATAAATATTTTTGTAAGTAAATAGTAATACGGAAATAAACATGGTTAGAAAAGTAATATTTCGCTTGTATATTTTAAAATGAAATGAATTTGTCTCCATAAGAAATAGTTTATTTCATAATACAATCATATTAACAAAGTACTCCATGGTTTTCCAGGATATTATCCAAAATTCAAATGCATACACATTTCCTGCAACTTCATTGTTGATATACATATTTTGATTACAGTACAAAGTAATAAACAATGAAGACAGCTCGTCAGAAAAAAGCAAGGAAAAATCTAGGATTTTTCATTAACAATTTTAAATTCAGGCCGCCGTTCCAGATTCTTATTGATGGCACATTCGCATTTGCCGCATTAGAGGTTTGTTTAGTTGCGTTTAATTAAAAAGTTATAGAATTATTTATTGCATCAATTTGTACTTTTCTTGTATACAGAATAAATTCAACATACAAGATCAATTATCAAAGTACTTTCAAGCTGAAGTTAAATTATTAACAACTCCATGCATCATTTTGGAGACGGAGAAGCTCTGTTCATTTTCGAAAGCCATCACTGGAGCTATGCAAATAGTTAAACAATATCCTGTACATAAATGTGGACATGAAAAACATTCGATAACTGGTACAAAATGTTTGTTGTCAATGGTTGGAAAAAATAATCCTTCTAGGTACTGTATAATACTTTCTATGGCACTTCCAATACTTATATTTATAGATACAATTGTAACAATACAATTGTTGTGTAATCTAACTGTAACTCAACTTATTTTTGTTCAGATAATTATAAATTTATGAATAATATTCACATCTAACCACATTTGTTCTTTCCAGATATATTATAGCTACACAGGACAGAGAGCTTCAAGAAATGTTAAGAAACATTCCGGGAGTACCAATAATATATTTGCATGGTAAAGCTCCAACTTTAGAAGCCCCATCACAAGCAAGTCATGAATATGCTCGGGGTGTTCGTGAAGAATTAGGCATGAGTGCTTGGGAAAAAGATAACATTAAAACCCTGAAAAAAGCAGCAGGCATAGAAAACAAAACAGAACAGAAGCTGAAAAAGAAACGAAAGAAGGGTGGGCCCAACCCACTCAGTTGTTTGAAAAAAAAGAAGAAACCAAGGGCAGAAACCTCAAATAACACATCGGGAGTAAAATCTGGAAAAGTGAAGAAGAGAAAGAAAATTAAATTAGCTCCACACGTTAAAGAAGTATTGGTTAATGAAATGAAAAACAAATAGACGCGAACTGTTGAAAACTTTGTACATGAACTAGATATCGGAATTTATGTAAATAAATTTCATTTTTATTCATAATACAATCGTCTTTCTTCAATTTATAAAATTAAAATAATCAGAATGGTATTGTGATATATTATTACTAGTACAAGATGAGTTTACTTACGAATATAAAAGATGTGCTAAACTAAGGAGCAACTCTCGTAGCGTAGCTAAGGCCAATGTTTGCCTTTCGACCACCGAACGTTATCACTACGTATTAGTGACACACCTTCAATAGTAAAAATAAACTATTACATATGGCATTATGTTTGAAACGAAAAAACTGTGGGGCTCCGGGAAGACCTAACTGGATGGATGAATGAGAGTTATTTAATCTTGAAAACATTAAGGAAGTTGCTCCTTACTTTAATGTTAATGATAAAAATGTTACTCTTAAATACATAGAATATCACACAGTTGTTTCATCTATATCCGACAAAGAACACGTTCTATTCGAAACGAATGTGACATTATATGACAACTTGTTGGTTCAAGAGCGCACGTGCAGCCATGGTTAGCATCTTCATACGTCGGTTCGAACTGTGATTAGGATAAGCCGCGATGAACGCGGCCAATTGACTTTGTAAATTCATCAGTACCGTACCCATGTGCTCTCGCGTGACTGGATCGTTAGGATCCAAGTTTAATATTGCTTCTTCTAGCCACCTACGAAAGAATTGTCTTTATTTAAAAATATTCACGATATAATTGAAAGTGTATGCTTTATTAAAATGAAACTTTACCTGTGTTTAAGTTCTGTACGATGTCCTAAGTCTGCGGATAGTTGTTGTACAAGTGAAAGTATTACAGGTTGTTGTAAAATACATCTGGGACACTGATCTGGCCCAACAGAACAAGAAAATACTTCGGAGGGATCTGTTTTTTCACAAACTAATACTACCAAGCCTAAGTCGCTCGCGCTTAAAGCTTGTTGAAAGGCAGCATTGAATTGTCCTCTTGCGAGAAGGGACATAACTCGTGATTGAGCGGCGGCAACCGCAGGTACTGGTATAGCAGGAGTAGTTGCTCTAGAACTGCAAGACAGATTAATTAATTACACTGTTTAAGATCAATTTCATGTTGTTTAACCATTTCTAAATAAGGAAAAGGTTTACATATAATTACCGCGCATTTGTTATCTCGATCAGTTGATGATTTAAATTATCTCTTATAGATTCGCGAATAGTGCGCATCGTTCCTTCCTGTAGGTTGGACAAGCCTCTATTTATTTCAGTTTGCAATTCTTCGCGAACTAGTCCAGCCAACGCTTCGCTCTGTTGCTCATTTCGTTGCTGATATTGTTTCTCTGTGACTGTTTCCACTTTCTGAAGATCTGCAAAAATATTTCAATATCCATTTTCCGCATATATATTACATTTCCGTGAAAATGTACGTTAAATCTGATATGTATAAACGATTTCTTACATTCTCGTGTACCTCGGACAAAGGCATCTTGGACCTGCTTGAACATTGTTTGGCACGCTTTCTCCATACCAGGCAAGAGTACGTTTGTGAAAGCTTCCTTGAACGCGACATCTAACGCTGGTTTCGCCGCATTCGCCGTCGCCAACGCGAGCGTGTCTTTCACATGGGTGCTATTCATTAATTCAGTCAAATTTTCTTTTATGCGTTCATCTATCCGTGCGACATCTAATCTCAACTGATGCTTCAACGGTTCCACTGTCTCTTTGATGATACGCGGTAGTGTTGTATCAATTTTGTCCATTAACGTTGTCTCGAGCGCCATTTGATTATACAGTGTTTGTTGCTCCAAAGCATTTTGCTGCTGAGCAGCCCTAGCTAAAGCAAACTCCACTTGCGTCGAGATCGGTGTTTCTTGCCCCAACCTAACGCTCTCTGCACGTAGCTCTTTCAACTCTCGTCGTTGCTCGTGAATCAACTCCATAACGGTTTCTAATTTATCTATTATTTCGCGTGTGTTTAATTCATGTGCTGTTTGCCATGTGCTGTCAACGACCGCAGTGTTGAGTGTGGACGATTTTGAGTCATCCTTCAATTTCTTTTTTTTCTCTTCTTCTCCCGAGTAGTTCTCAGCTTCCTGCATCGCGTGCCTGCTCACATCTTTCAGTAAAACCATAGGGATGTTCGACCAGTCTCCATCGGTCGCGTTAGTAACTTCTGGTTTGCTCTCGACCTCTGGTTCCTCATCCAGTTTCGTCAGAGCTAAAATTTCTCTGACTTCTCTAGATGGACTGCTACCACTGCTAGCTGGAGTTTGCTCCTCCAGCTCGCTGGCAGCTAATGGAGGCTCTGTCGCGTTTAGAGCTTGAACTGCTTGCGCCAGAGAAGGACTAGCCGACAAGACCTTGCCCAATTCTGGGCTACCAGGCCGAGAGTCCAGTTCGCTATTTTCCTTTTTAGCTGGTGAACTGAATGCATCGGGAGTCATCAGATTTAACCCAGCATTGTGATTCGCAGTTGCCTCGATTGTAGCAGATAGTGAACGGTCCTCTTCGCAACTCTCTCCTGCGATCCCATTGTGGTTGACAGTCCCCATCTCGGGCAGGTCCTCGGAGTAGTCCAATGAATCGTGAGCGAGTCTCTCCATAAGCCTTTTATTGTTTGTTTGCGAGGCAGGCTTGAAGGCAATCTGGCACTCCTGCAACGATTTCGGTTGGACTAGATACATTTGGATCACAAGTTGTTCCTCCTCATCCTCGCAAGACCGTAAGTCTTCTAATAATTCGCAGGTGGGTCTTATTTTGCGCATACCAGCGTCAACAATGCCGAAGCTTAGTATCGGATACGGCAGAAGTAATCCTGATACCGTACTAACGGACGCCAGCGATTCGCCAATGTCTTTTGTCAGACTCATTATATACAGAACTTTGTTGGATATGTCTGATAATAAGAGATGGCCAGCGCTAGGATCCAAAGCTGCTTTTAAAACAGGCAATTTTCCGGTGGAAGGCGTCGGCGCGAATTTTATAGTTTGCTGACAAGTCCAGAGTTCGCAAGACCAAACTTTTAACTCTGTATTGTTATCACATCCTGTTATGGCAAACCTCCAAAACTGAACACTGTAAATCAATAAATTTTTATAAACAGTCGTATGATTTTGTTTGTAGTGAAGCTCTTACTAACTGTGAATCAAAGGACTTGGAGTACCCACATGAAAAATTATTTCAATAAAAATTTATTCAAATGCAAATTAAGAAATAAAATAAGAACTTATTTCATTTGATGTAATGTGATTAATTGTACCGGATACTCGGATATATTCAAGTAAAAATTATGTAAACGTATGTCTAGATTTCAATTGAATAGTTATCAGAGAACTGACGTTGTGGTACCTATAAATCTGAACAATAGTAAGAGCCCTGTTCTATAGCATTAAATCGGCGTTATACAGTTGTTTGAGGCACTTACTCGGGATGGTACGTTTTGTGGTCGTCTAGGAAGAATAAACAAGAGATAGGTCGTCCATCATGTGGTCTCCAGTGGTGCAAACAACGTGGCTGAGCTTGATTGCCATGAGAATTCTCATGCAAGTATACTTGGAAGAATTTCACTTCCCCATCAGAGCTAGCTGTGGCTAAAGCTGTGCCATCAGGACTAAAAGTGGCTTCAATGATTCTGCCAGAATGTTCATCAATTTCAAACATGCCTCCGTTTTCCTTTGCTGCTGGATCAGTTGCCTATCATTCAGTCAAACAGTTGCATACTTTGTTCGCTTTTGTATGGATTTTATAATCTGTAAGTTAGGTTCACATTCACCTCTATTGATTTGAATCTTGATGTAACAGTATTAACTGACCACAACTCTGCTTTCGAATCACGAGTTAAAACTAACAGTTTCGACACTTCGTCCCCATCGGACATTACATCTTCAGGAATATAGGGGCACCATATCACACGATGGTAAGCACTAGAATCTGCATCCACTTGTAATAATAAAGTACATAACAACTCGGATGGTGTTGATTCAATGCTATGTATAAAAAGATTTCCTAAATAGTCGACGCATGCTAAAATAGCATTCGATACATGCGCAAAAGCCAGGTCCTGTATCGGAGCACGCATTTCCCTTAATAAAGCTCTATGTTCCGATTCTGTGTACATAACTCTCACTCTACCTCGTCCAGTACCAGCTAAACAATTTGAATATATTAATGTTTGAAAGCACAAAAATATTCCAAACTTTTCTTGTTCAAACGTGAATTACCTATTATTCCATAAGCTAAATATTTGCCATACTTATGAACAGCCAATAACTGGTTTGGATAAAGACTGACATCCCACGTATAGTCAACAATATTCTTTAATTTCACCTTTGAACTACCATGATTGTGACCTCCGGGTAAAGGAACAATAGTAACATCATTGCCATATAGTTCCACAGAATGCTGGTCTTCTTGTCCATTGAACTCTCTAGACATAAATACAATCGTAACAAATACAGGCATCACAACGAAATAATAATAAAAAATCGTAGTAATAAATCAGTTAACAAATGACACGACACTTGTGGAATAGAGATATGATGATGCACAGTAGCCATATATATTTTTTATTCCGAGTAGAATGCATTACTTCATACATGAATGAGAGAAAACATTAAACCAGGAATACGAAAATAAAGAAGCATACAGGAAAATACCGGGCAATTATAAATGAATACAAGAGGCCGGGTCGTATAGATGGTTTATTAAGTACTTACACTGTTTGATTACAGTGAAGATGCCTTAGGTTATCTTCGCCTGTTTTGATCATTTTGCCGAATGATATCGCGTGTCCTGAAAAGTGGCAATGTTAATGGACGATTCGAAATCCAACCGGTGGCACGCCTGATAACAATATATTTCGCCGGTCTCACCTTTCCTGTACAAAACCTGCCGGGATTGGAAAATCGTTTCTGACGATTCGTCGCCTGATGAAATGAACGACGCGTGTATTACCGTTTCATCTATGGGGCTGGATAACGTGTCTCATGAACCATAGTTCACTAAAATTGTCAAAAGAGAAATGTCAAGCGGCCATCAGCCACTTGTCAGAAAAACAGACCGGAAGTATATCGGTGGTATTTCGTATGGTTTGCGCTGTGTGGCGCTTCGTGTGAACTTCGCTTGAACCATCAACCGGTATCACAGAGTACTATACCACAGACGAGGTATAAGTGTAGACCACTCACCCAATTTATTTTTCTGTCTCACGCCCCGGGGGCTCTAGAGAACCCTTACCATTCCGTGTCACATCCTACCGTATCGACCAAAACTAATATTGTGGAACTTATATTCTACAACGGCGCTGTTATTGATAGAATTTAATATCGCCATACAGTATTTCATCGGTAATTGTCCCAAATGTCTCCGACATAATTGTCCCTGAGATATCGCCACTAGTGCGGGGTGTACCCCCTTGAGGGGCCGTGAAGCTCGAGAGGCCTCGGTCGCCGAAAAATATGACACCATGCGGCTCGGGTATATCGATGATACCACACTAATCCGAATTTCCAACTTCTTTATTATTCATTATTTTTTATGGGACTGAGATGACCATATTTGTGGCATTTTTCTAATAAAAATGATACCAAATATGATATAATTCCGATGATATTTACTTGTGTAATCGACGATTAAAGTTTTGGGCACGAGGAAGGATAGCGTATGGCAAAGAAAGAGACGCGGAAAGTCGCAGTCGGCGGTACAGTTCAAAGGCTCGCGCGTCCTCACAATGTATTACCAAGGAATAATTTTTGTATTATTACTTATTTTTTTATGAGACTTTTTCTAATAGATTTGTGACATTGTTCTGATTAAAATGATATCAAACACGATATAATTCGGATCATATACAGGTGTATGGTCATTATGTATCGGTCAGGTACATAACATCGGTGAGGCAACAGTAATGCAATGACGACACTTTTTCATTTTTAATTAATCTTTTAGGAGACTTTTACCAGCATATTTGTAATATTTCTCTGATCAAAATTTTTCTGATTATACATACATATCTGTTTAAATATCGCGTTAGTTTGAAACGTGCTTGAATTTCGTGATTGTCGCGATCTAAATTCATTGGCGATTCCTCCGAGGTTATTTGTTCGAGAGGCCAATAACCCGTAATAATTCAAGTAAAAACGGCGTGACTTTCTGGCCATCAGCAAAGTCAGCTGACAAACACGGCGATCGGTTGATCACCGTGCAAAACGTTCAATTCAAACTCGCGTCGCGAAGGTAAAGAGAGACAAAGAGAGCAGCATACAAATATACGTTGAACAGAGACAGGCGGATAAGAGAGAGACAGCGCCGCGTAGCGGTTCAGCTGGGAATCTCTCGCGACGCTTGTCCGTTCGCGAACTCAGACATTTTTGGGACACCCTGTATATACAAAATATTGCACATTCGGCTCCAATATAAATTTATAAATAAATTATGTGTATCTATTTCCCGCATGATTGCATTGCACATTCGCGCAACTAGTAATTAAAGTTGCCTATAGGTAGCGTTGGGATATGGTGCAAGATTTTTACGCGCATGCGCGGCCAAAACAGTAATGTATCTATATCATGATGGCAGAGGTAGTGGAGCCCTGAGACAGTTATATTGGCGGGAATATCTCGAAACAATCTATTCCGCACAAAAAGACTTCAGGACGTATCCTACGAGTTACAAAATATACACAAATACACGTGTTATACACTCATTTTTCAGAATCAATTCATACCAATTTCTTAAAATTCTGCTGGGTGCTCGAGGTACCCTATTTTATCGAGAATCTTACTTTACTGTGGCTGAAATCGCCGCGCATGCGCGTGAAATCTTGCACCATATCCCAACACTGCCTATAGAGCGCACCACAGTGCTTGCCATCTAAGATGGCCGACAAGTTGATACCCCTTCCGTCTTTCACCTCACCCCCGCAGCATAATGCCAGTCTTTAAGTCCGTGCTGACACCACAGACGAGGTGTACAGGTCTGTGATAGTATCTCGTCGGTGACGGGAGCTGGCATGGCTGGCAGTCTTTAACAGTATCTCGTCGGTGACATTGATATTCCCATTCTTTTCCATGGATCAGTTGGGATCAGTCGATAAAACAGGAAACGTTGCAAAGGCTGACAATATTTGAATATGTTTAATAAGTGTACACAGTTCTAAACAGTAAATAATAGTCGATGAAGGTCTGGTAATTTCTTATAAACTATTTTTCACGAGTTAATATTGTTTCAGTATCGTTTAGAATTCGTTTATTCATTCTTTATTGCAAAAGCATGTGACCATTACATAGTACCTTTCTGCAAACTAGTGCCCTTGTCACGAAATTAATTTTGTTTGTTAATTTGCTATTTGTATACTTAATTTTTTAACTCATATTATAGCTCGAAGAATGTATTTCATTCTCGACCGAATATCATTAACAAATAAGTTAATTTTCTAAACAGGAGCAGACGAATACTTCTACACACTTCGAGAATAAAAAAGCAACTAAATGAGTGTAGTATAACGAGCAACATATTATTCATAATTTAAATAAAATACATGTACCAAGAGTTTCTTGTAATTGGTGTGAAAAATTTTATTTTGCATATAGATCCGTATTCTAGTAATAATAATGCTAATGCGAACACAATTGTGTAATAATGTATATAACATTAATGTTATAAAAATAACATCTAACTATTAATAGATATAAATCGTCTTCATATCTAAAGTTATATTATATATCATTTTATTCAAATTGAATATTAATCGTTTCCTCTTGCTTTTCAAAGGGTTTCATATTGTTATGGAAACTCAGGGGAGATTGTGTATCGTAATTTACACTTTATTTCGTATATTACACTGTAATAGAGAGGCTTCTCTTCCCATACGCGACTATCTCTTGGAAAATGGCAGTAGTGCTCAAACATACGTAGACCCAAGACAACTGGCAGTAAAATTCATCTAATCCGAATACATTTTTTGTAATTGCGCTTAACGACTACGAGTCCATATGTTCTCCGAATGAAATTGTCCCCGACGAAGATCGATCTACAGATAATCATTTTTACTCTGATCACGTGGATACCTAATTACTCCGAAATGTCCGCTGTTACCGAGATGTTTGCGCAAGCTTTGTTCCAAACAAAGATATTTTCTCCACATTAATCGGATGTTCAATAAAAATTCCATAATCGTCGGTACTATTATTTAGTTTAAGTCGCAGTGGAAATTAATCATCGAATTTTTGTCAAAATCATCTAATTGCTAGGATGAACGTTACTCGCGGAACATCTTCTCTTATTTGTTTGTTGCTTAGCTAAGCGCGTCCAACAGGAAAAGAAAAGAGAAAATAATTGACGAGCACTATTGTCAATCTCAATACACGTTAGCTTCGTATATACAGGGTGATCCATTTTAATCTTGTCTTACCAGCTGAAAGCGAGATAGCGAGGAGGAAAACAAGAAGACAGTTGCGAAGTAGACGGAGATGGTTTTCTTCGTTGTTATGGTTACAAATAGAATGCGTCACCCTGTATAATATATACCTTGTAACAGTAAGTTTGAATACTCGAAGAGAAAATAGAAGTATCTCTGTCCGGCGAAAGTATCTCGTATTTTGATTTTTTTTTAGAAAGAAAGTCCCATATATTCGTCCCAGAAAAGTATTGTATATTTTCGCGCCGTGCTTGGGAACACAATTCTCGATCTACCGGTCTTTCTCTTTTCCTTATATTGTAACACCGTCATACAACGACAAGCACACTGAGACACTGCGCCAATCCAATAGAAAAACGATATTTTTAATTATTGTGCCGATAGTGTTTGCAGACTCGCGGCGAGGGAGATCCACCAAAAAATCTTCATTCTTCTTTGAACAATTTAATACCGTTTTTCTCTGCTATCCTCATTTTTTAAGTCGCTCTGTGCTGGAAACGGTGAAATTTTCAGCTATAAAATGTCCTACCGACTCTTCTAAGTACAATGATACGTATTTTCACAGCAGTTCAATGTATTTGTACTTCCGAGAAATCTGCCTCACCGGTACCTCGTTCACTTCAAACGCTGTTTAAATGGATATAAATGCTTATAATTAGGCTGCCGATTTTATGCATTTATAGCAAAAATAGGTGAATATAAATTCAGACCGTGGAAAAATATCAATACATTTCTTATGACTTGATAAAACCACTAAAGAGAGAAGTAAATTCTCATTTGGCTCCTACGACTTGCAAACAATGCAAACAAATTTTTATCTTACATAAAGATCCACACTCTACTTATAATCTTACAAAAATATATATCACTGTACTCAAGAGAGTTTGTAGAATTGTTCCTTAAAATCTGAGGACAATTCGGAGTTGCCAAACAGCATAGAAAATACTTTCGATAGAAATAAGTGGAGGCCGATTTCCCTCGCTCAAATCCTATCGCTACTGAATAACGATTTAACGATCGAGACCTTAATGGCCGTATCATTATACGTAAGCGTAATATTTCGATTCGTCTAACGAGAGCAACTATGCATAATTAATTAGTCGATCGTGTTTATCGCTAGGGGATGAGGTATGGGTTAATGTAATCGTAAATGATAAATCTCACGCGAATCTCTAAACGATGGAAATTACATGCTCAGAAATACGATATACCGTAAATTAAAAAAAAAAAGAATAATTTCCATAACGATAGATCAGGACACATTTTTTCTGGTATGTAAGACTTTGATATACACGATCGAGGAAAATATTTGTCAAAAATCCTCGTCCACAAAGATTCCTAAGTCGAACGCAAGGGCTGAAAGGAGTTGAAGAAAGTCGACGCTTCGTTAAACGTTAAATGGATCTCAACGATGAGATGGTCCCTGCGGGATGTTAATTGGAATCGTACTTTTTTTATTAAATTCTCTGTGTTTCTTTTTTTATATATATATATATATATGTATGTACGTATGTATATATAAAAGCATGGCACGCGAGAGAAATCGTCGGCACTTCACATTTGTATTTCCTTGTGAAGTGATGTCGAAGCGTGCTACTCGATATTGCTACGACTTTTGGAAATACATTACGGCTCGTTACAATCTTCCTTGAATCTGCTAATCCAGCGTAAGAACGAAACTAGAATGAGTGCTCGGAAACGAATCTAAACCGTGGACATCGCGCGGCTACTTTCGCAGAGTTTTTATATTACATTTTCACCAATTGAAAATGTTACTTATTAAGTTTAATAAATTAGCTTATAAACTCGTGCGTGAACGTCCACAATTTAGCGATAATAGAATGAAAGCAGCGTCGGTTAAGGTTGATGGGAACCATTTTGTTGCTTACGTACGCCACTCTCGGACGGAAAATTCGAAAAATGCTAGCAAATGATCTTCATGCGATGGCTGACAGTCGTTTGGTTGAATTGTTCTCGGAAATACAGCTATGCAACGAGAGAATGAATAGAAATAAAGCTTATGGCATTTCAGAGCACTCGTGATGGCGAGTGTGTGCGTGGCTACGAGAAGTTTACAAAATGGAGGTGGCGGTTGTATTTACACTAGATACGGTGAAATGTTTGGTAATCCTCGGTCGCAAAGAATAGTCGTACGAAAAGTTTTGTAAACTGCAATACTGATTAATACATGTGACATGTTGGCTGATCCGATCTCGATTAAATTCGGTAATACATTTGTCCCTAGTGTCTAATGATACGGTAGCTTTCCATCTTTTGTGCCTTAATTAGTCGATCTAGCGGTACAGAATGTGAAAACGTTTGTGATCTGGATCTGCGAAGATTTGTTCAAACGAATTATAGCTAAATGTACTCTAGTCTTACTGTCTAGTCAGCTAAAATTAAGTTAAGAAACGAAAATCGATATCCGATTTCCAGGTTTCCTGACCTAGAGATCTTAAAATTAAGTTTTCGCTCTTATATCTCTCTTCACATCTTGTACAGTTGCAATAATCACAATAATGTTGTTATGGTTTGGCCAGCGCGCGATAGGTAACAATATACATAACAAATAAATAGACGAGAAACTTAACGATATAGTCATTTGAATAAAAGTACGCGTTCGTTTAATAATGCGAACAAATTGCATCGCACCCGCACCGTCTCGCTGATATGCTTACAATATATTGCTATCCAGCGTCTGGATAAATAAATAGACCGGACCAATAAATAAATAAATAAATAATTAAATAAATAAATAAATAAGATCGATCACGAGTTACGTCTAAGTGGTTACGACTAAGCTTCCGTACAAAAACCCTAATATTAAGAGAGGAAAGTATAAGCTCCTTTGATTGTTGGACGGAGTCGTGCAAAAAAGAGGAGCGATCTGAGAATTGTTTGCCCTAGGAGTCGAGAGTGCATGAACAATATTTAATCAACTTAACAATTTGGTATTTAACAACAAAGCGCAATCAGAAAGTATATTCTTATTCCATCGCTGTGGTCATTCTTACGTGATTGCTTGCCGACTTTATTGGTCCATTACTTTCTCAGGGTGAAAATGTATTCACTTATTTTTAGATACAGTAAAATTATTCATTTCTTCCAGTTTGTCTTGAAAAATGTATCTCTTTAAACTATGGTAGCATAAATATCACACAATTTAACTTACTTCCTTAATACACCTCGTAAACATAAAGCTAAGCTCCACGCTACAACCTCATGGTAAATGACATCTTGGTAACCAATGATTTTTCTTGTGAAACTATTATCAACATTATTCGTAACATTTTTCTTATTGAAACGACATGAAAACGACACAGTTTGGATCATATTTAGTTGTTTAATTCATGATACGGAGAATTCAAATATCATCGGTTCGGATAATCGAGGTTCTACTAAATCGTGTATTGAACGCAAATATGCTCCGCATTAAGTCACATTTCGTGTCATTATAATCAGAAAAATGTCACAAATATGTTTTTAAAAGTTTCATAAAAACGAACTAAAGACATCAAAGTTTTGTTACTGGGATCTGGTACACTCCGCAGTAGCGAGGATAAGTTTTTCACAAATATCGAGCACATCTATTTTACGTCTACCGAGACATTACTGTATACGTGAAATAATTCTGGATAGCTCAATGATTCGTGCACTTTCGATCGGGCGACAACCTTGTCACTGTAAGAAAGAAAATCCTAGCGGCATTTCTGCTCAACGTGCGAGGAGAAACAACGATCGAAGAAGTTACAATTACGTTAGCCGGGGCGATACTACTCACGCAGATTTATTCTCTTTTGCATGATACCGTGCAAATCGTTCGCTTGTGCACGGTAGACGGCACACCGGGCTGTTGCACTGGCGTGTCTGTGGCGAAGCGGTAGACTCGAGCTCGAAACAAAAGGATACATCACACGGAATAGAAAAACGATCGAGAGGCAGCTTCTTTTTCTTTTTCTCTTTCTTTCTCTCTCTCTCTCTCTCTCTCTCTCTCTCTCTCTCTATTTCTTTTTTTCTTTCTTTCTTTCTCTTTTCCGAGAGCCTACCGCCTGATCCCTAATTCTACGGCGGAAGATAGCTCTTCCATCCATTTCGTTAATATTATTGTTCTCAAAAATACTGTACACAAGAATACCTAAGAGTTTACATCGAAGCTCGTCCATTGCCGCTCGAACGAGCACTGAAGCACTGTAATTATATACGCTCGGGCGAACTGATACGCTTCTCTGTCTCGTTTCGAACAAGAAAATATTACCGACAATGGGATAAAGTTCAATGTCTACTGGCCGAGCTCTGGTGCTAGTTTTGTTGTGCTCTTCAGGGACGTTCACCTCCTTAGGAAACGAAAGAACCCGCGGCCCTTCTCCGGCGGAGGCGCCATCAGCATCGGAACTTGGTTCTTATGCGTTATGTGAATCTGAAACGATTTAAACGACATTCTATACTTTATGATCGACATCTGTACATTTGCGACTATCGCTTGTTTTATTTGTGTAAAGGTACAGATGCGCTAACAAGCAACATGCGAGATTTCTGGCGTGAGCGATTCTCGTGTATTAACACGCCTAACATAATTTCTACCAAGTCAGTTCAACTTGAGACGTGTTTGCACATGTCTTTAGAGTTGTTTACACGAGAAATGTTGCAAGTGACTTGCTAGTGTATCAGCATCTTTGAACTTTGTCCTAAACAATAGATTTCACTATTACCTCTTCTACAACATCATTTTGTTTTTTGAATGTCATTCTTACAAATTAATCGCAAGAAATGAAGCGATTTTTATGGATAGGCATGTATTTGTGGACAGTTCAAGAGCAATATTATATTTCTATCATTTTGAACAATTTTGAATAGTGACTAAATAACAATCAAGAAATGTTTTCATTCTTTTTATCGATTAAATCATTGTGGTTATAAAATCATATTTAAACAGATATTAAATGAAAATGTGGCTACTTGTTAATAGTAATTGAATGGCTTAGGCATGTCTGCAATAGTTACATGTTTAAGGAATTTATGATTTTCCAATTTAGGAAGATTGTGCTACAAATTTGCACATAGTGTTTCTGTTGTCTACTAATATATTTGGGTTCCTCGTTCGATTAGAAAATGTTTTCGTTGCAAAGATTGCTCGTAAGACAAACTTACAGTGCAAGGACCCTGCATCCACGGTTCCCCATCGATTTGCATGGGGAATCTTTTGGTGGTGGTGATGGTGACGCTGCTACACTGAGCCAATCTTCTTCCGGAATGTCGAAGTCCTGTCTTCACTTGACCCATGTGTAAACAGTTCTCCAAACCGATCACTTCGATGAGATTGTCGCCGATGTCTGTACAAATTTTATTTTCCTTTTTATTCAACACTTTGCCAACCAGAACTTTCAAGAAATTTGGGGATAATTTCATGGGATCTTTCGCACGTGGTTGTTGTGATCATGATTAATTTAATTTTTAAACTTTTAAAAAAGCATAATCATAACAGCTCAAACATTTGTATAATTTTCTATCACTTCACAGTGTCTGATATTACAAAGTAAAATTGATTTACATTTGTCAATTTGATAAGAAACAATTAAACGATTACAAATTAATTCAATGTGAGGCACACAAATGTATGCATTGAAACTGTGAAGTCTAACAACTAAACTACAACGTTATTAAATATTGTACATAATTTTGGGCATTGATATGAGGGCTAAATTAAATTATATCTGATGTCAACATGCTGGCACTCGTCCTCAAAGGGGTGGAAGTTGATTTAAGGATTAAATTGCTGTTCCTAAAAAGGGGTACCTTGTATAGCAGCAGTAAGGTCGACGGAATTGAAGCTGCTGGTGCTAAGTTCCTTGTCGGGCCGCTTTTTCCGTTTACCCAGCCGGTGCCTCGAATGGTGTTCACCCCAGAGGTTCGAGCCTCCATGGGTGAAAGGAATGTTCAACAAAGCAACTCCTTGGAGAGAGGGACCATGAGCTAGATCCAGAGGCGTTCCGTCACACTGTAAACGAAAGTTGATTTTAAAACAGAAAGAAAAAGATCGTAGATCAAATTATTCATAATGAAGTGGCGGCTACCCTTACAATAATCTCGAGATCCTCATGGAGATTTTTACAACTAGCCGCAAACTGTTCCGTGGTCGCGTATTCGAAATACCAGAGCTTATTCTTCATTCTACTGTTAAACTTCTCTGGATTCTTCTCCCTTTCCATGTGAAACTTCACGCAGATCGCTGCATCCACGCCCACCGAGAAGTAATTGTTGATGATATTGTACGGTATGCAATCTTGGTTCGGTTTCTTTTCCTCCTTGTGGTCCAAGACTTCTATTTGCCAGCGGTCCATCATTACGGGCGCCGCTTTCTCGATTTTCTACAATTTTTCGCTGCTTAAAACTTAATTTTGAACTGATTATGGAGCGTCTGATAATGTAAAATTAAAAAGTCGTTCAGCCTGAGATATTTGGACACAATCAATTTAAGATATGTTCGTCTTTGCTTGCAAAACAACGAACATATTTTTGAAATAACTTGAAAATATTTGTTTTCGTCTTTGTTTAAGGAAAATTTATTTAATTCATAAATAACGAATCGTTAATTTGAGTACTTCAGTCTCAATATATACATTATTCACTGTTAACAGCACATTTCGTGTTATTGTAATGAATTTATTAGATTCTATCAATTTTAGAATATTAGAAATAAAAGAGATTTTAACAACGTGCACAATGTTCGAATTATGTAGACAATACGATAAATGTAATTAACGGAAAAACACAGTAAAAGTTTTCAAGTCGAGATGTTTGTCTTTGTTTTTTTTTTAGGCGCAGCTTGATAATGTATGTCGCACGTCAACCGTTTCGTCACAATGGAGATGCACTTACTTTGAGGACCTTGTAAATGGCTTCGCCCTCGTAGCCACCACCCCATCGCAGGCATCTTGCGAGATCGTTGCCTGTTCCCAGAGGGATGACGCCTACAGCAGGCTGATGTTCGAATTGGACGCGATCTGTAATCCAGAATCATTGTTCCTATAGCTCTGAGTCGAGTTGCATGAAACATGCGTTCGTACTTTCCATATCACATTCATCATTTCTACACTCCCGCCCATAAGTATCCTGTAACTTTTCCTAAAAATTGTTGATATTTGAACCATTACAACGTTATGAAAAATAGTTGTACAATATTCTACCCACGCTCATTTTAATATCATACAACAGCGGAGGAAGGAGCCTAGGTATCTTCGCTGAGCATTTTGCAAATTCAAATGTTTCTACGAGGATTGGAAATTTTTTTTCATGGTTGAATCTACCACAAATTTGTACACTGATACTACTTCTTTAAATGACCGCACAGAAATCGATGTACGATTTTGCTAATCACTCTATTGAATTTTGAAAAGTGTGTGGTCCGGACGGAAGTGTATATTCGTAAAATTGTTTGGAAACTCTGTTTACTATAATATCTGAAACGTATTTTTAGTGACTTATTATTAGACTGCGGATCTTTATGCAAATTCTAAATTTCGTGGCTTATTTTTAAAAAACCAGGATGAGGAACAAGTTTAATTTGTCAATTAAAAAATTCCTTACAATAAGCATTGTGAATAGACGTCATTAACGTTTGTTACTATACATGTTTTCTTGTATTTTAAAAACGCAGCTTTGCTATAAACGCATAAAGATCCACACTCTTATTATACAGGGTGTCCCACGCAACTGGAACAGGCTGTACCTCCTAAACGGTTGGGAATAGAGGAAAATGTTATAAGAAAAAGTTGAATGGCATCGGACGGTACATAATACCCAACCAATTTTATGCACTTTTGTGCATCGGCGCATCAGTAAAATGCAACTGCACTTTTTTTTAAAATGGAAACCTACATATTTGACTGTACCAATCGATGCAATTTGTTGTGCTCTACATAAAAGTACTAACATACTTATGTCCTAAACTTATTCGTTCGGAACTTATCGTAGCTAAGATTGTTGTAGATTTTTGAATGATTTCGCTCTGTCGGCAAGTGATCTGGAGTATCACGTAGTGCTCCATTATAATGTTTGTAACTTTTAGTCACGATAACGTCCTTACGAATAAGTTTAGGGCATAATTATGTTCTACTTTTATGTAGAGCACAACAAACTGCATCGATTGGTGCAGTCAAAAATGTAGGTTTCCATTTAAAAAAAAAAGTGCAGTTGCATTTTTCTGATGCACCGATGCACAAAAGTGCATAAAATTCGTTGGGTATTATACACCGTCTGATGCCATTCAACTTTTTCTTATAACATTTTCCTCTATTCCCAACCGTTTAGGAGGTACAGGATGTTCCAGTTGCGTGGGACACCCTGTATAAACAATGATGTCCAACGAAAGTTTATTTCCTAGTTCAATGATCCAAAATTTAGACACTGAACTATAAACAATATTGAACTTCGCCAAACAGTGTGTCTCATTTTATCTCTCACACTAATACAATATAAAAGTGCAAAGATTTACACTGCAGTCGTACTACTTTCTTCAGATTTCCGTAAAGTAATTAATAAATAAGTATGCACAATCTCATTATAACAGAGCTAGAGTTTGCCCGACACAGCATCCAAAAGTTAATCAAAAGGAAACAAATAAATCCGTGGTAGGGAGCATAGTAGAGAATCTTGTTTGAAGAAGTTGCAACCATATCAGGATTCTCATTTCCCTCGAAACTATCGAATGTCTGGCGACTTGTAATACAAGTAGACGGCGCTGTGGTCGTTTCGCTGGCAAGTCACGGACACGAATGCACAACTCGCAGGGTCGATTTGGCAAGTTTTAATAAATAGCTGATCGTACCCATGGTTTCCAAGACCCAGCCGACTGTGCCATCGCCGCCGCAGCAGATCACTTTAAAGTTCTCCACGTCTTTGAACATCTGCAGACCTTGCATCGGTCCACCCACGGCCAAGTTGTGAACCTGCCGCGGGTTTAATATGTACTGGAACTTCCTCAGCATCCGTTCGCCCTGCCTGCCTCCCGATTTCGGGTTTATGAAGACCAAAAGTGGCATCGTATCTGGTGGAGGTGTGATTTGGAAGGACATCGCTGGCTGTTGGCTCGACGCGTTACCGGATGTTAATAAACCGGTCTGAGAATCGAACAGAATTCGGTAATATTTAATCCAATCCATCATTTCAAAAATTTCCTAAAACGGTTATAAGGAGATTGCCGATTTTCTGCTCTCATGACATGAACGAGTAAGAGAGACACAAGACAGTAGAATCATTAGAAGAATTTAATACTATGGTTATATTATTTTCACTTGAGTGAATCTATTAGAAAGGAAATAAATTTATCAATCTGTTCATTACGATTGGATTAAGGATTGAATAGTTTGAATAGTGATTAATTAGCCAAGTGATTAATTAGCTCTTCATAGTGAAATAAATGTTTATGCGACGTTCACTTATCCATCTCGATCACGTTCTAAAATCTCTCGCGATGTATTTTTTCGATTTTAAACCTAAAGCAAACGTTTCATGTAGTTTGAAGAATAATAAATGCAAGAACATCCTGCAAACAGCTACATAAGCTATTGTCGTTTCAATACTACAATTGAAATACCGATTAGAAGAGATAAGTGTCGTGAAAATAATTCTGACGTGCATAATTTTATTAACAGCAAAAATCAAGTAGAGTTTCGTTGCAACTTCGATTGAAAACTAGCTAGCTAACTTGTTAACAATTAATGTTTTTAATTAGTGGCCTCCAGAGTCAGTTAAAAATACAAAACAGTAGGTATATTTAGGACTACTGTTATGTAATTTGTAACAGATTCAAACGGTTACGAGTAGACATTTTCTATTTAACACTTTTCTGCTTGGAATTGTTGCAGACAATATTTATGTCTACTAGCGATCACTTTCAATCAGTGTGCATTCGATTCGCATGCGAGTATATGATGTTACGATTACGTAGACTGTTTGAGTTGCTTACAGAACTAACGGAAGTCGAATCCTGGCCATGCTTGCTCCCCCTTTTGCTGTCCCTCGAGAATGATCTCTGTCTGTCCAGGACAACCGGGCAGATCGCAGTAGGAGGAAGAATATGCACCGCGTATTCACCGAGCGTGCACTCCGTCCTCACTTGCGAGGCGCATCTGTTATGCAACTGCAAAGTTACCGTCGCGTGAACATCACTCTTAAACTTCTATCCCATTGTAGTCTTCACGCCCTTCTACGCTTCACGAAAATCGGATCGTTTTATGATCGACGATGCTTGCTCGTTTTCGTTGTCTCTGGTATGCGGATTTTATGCGTCTAATACACGAATGAAACTCGATGCAGTAAGAAATTTAGAAAGTTAATAGGCACAATACTTAATAAGACTCACAATGATTGGAAATAAAATGTGTCTACGAACTTATGTATCTCGCGTGTTAAATGCAAATATGAATAAAAAATGCAGCACAAAATTTGAAAAACTAATAGACACAACACTAAATAAGATCCACAATGTTTGAAATAAATTTATATTTTTATGAATTTATGTATCTTGCGCGTTTAATGCAAGAATGAATGAAAAATTGATTAAATTCAGCATTTAGTAAGACCTATAACGATCGACACTTTATGTTTCTATATATTTGCACGTGTTAAGCATTCTATGCAAGTATGAATTTTACTAAATTCAAAATTTCATATGACCTCTGTGTAATCATTGAAATTTTACGATTCTATACATTTATGTATCTTAAGCATTCGATGCAAGTATGAATTTCACTAAATTCAGCACGTCCTTATGCATTAAGTGCAAGTATGAATAAAATGTTTAATACAATTTAAAAAGAATGTTGCACTGGTACAAACTATTGAAGAACCCAATTTTTTGTTCTTCCCAACCTTTGAAGTAATTAAAATATATCGAATATGGATGCAACATGCAATAATCAAGTAATTAAAACATAGCTGGGAAGATAACGTTACTATTCGGAAATGGACTACTCACAGTCAGTTGACACCATCTGCAGTGCAAACCCGTGATACCATTGTAGCTTTTGATAGTCTTCCTACATTTGGAGCATTTCCCATGACAATTACCCTCGACCCAGTGATGCGCCATCGTCTGCGACGTCTTCTTGCTCTTCACGTACGTAGCTATGCAAGAAGCTGGCGCTCTCTGGACGCATCTCTCGTGTACCGTATATTTGCAAACTGCATAAATTTAAAACCAAACTTTGCCTCACAATCTTTTTCGAGTCATATCGAAAATAAAAAAATAAAAATCAAACTGCAAAGAATTCGTCTATTTCTCATCTTCGCCAAATCCAAGGACTGTTCTATATCTCACAACTAATGTAACGTTAAACTGTAATACTAGAATCGACATTACACAGCAAGAAATATTTAACGAGAGGTAAAAGATTACCAAGTAATTACTCAGTTAGTCAAACAATGATAACAGAATTTCAAGCAACGAGATGTCGCTCTCACTTCAATCATTGTTTAAATACAATTCTGTACTCGCAATGTAACATTAAACTATACCACCGTGCTCAGGAAAGTCTACAGGATGCTATTACACAAGTTAGAACAGTATAGCTACCACTGCCAAAGCACAATATTCGAAACTTGCCTTCATTTCATTTTCAATTCAAATTCTCTCGGTAGTTACGTAAGGGAATTAGAAGAGAAAGTTACAAATATCTCGTTTGAGCAAAATGATCAGAAAAGGCTGTTGAAAGTTTCAATTTGCAGTGGAACCTTGATTAACTGAACTAATTAATGAATCACGAGTGTTTGGATAATAGAGCAGTCACCTATTTCCAGTGCTCGTTTAACCCTCCGACGGCGGAGCCTGGGTCTATTTTGACCAATAGTATCAGAATTGTCATTTAATTACACAGTTTTTAGCGATTAAATTAAACGAATAGTTGTTATATTAGGATCAACAGAAAGACTAATGTGTCTACAAGAAGTATTGCCAAAAGTATGTTTAAAAAGAATAAATAAATAGAGCAGTATTCCTAAACATCGTAGATTATAAAATTGTAAAAATGGTCCGCCGTCCGATTGTTGTATCTATCTACATGTAAAACGTGGTCGGATAATGAAGAATTCAAATTTAACGTCGGAAGTGCGAATAATCGAGGTTCTACTGTACTGTATTGAACAATGTAATTGTTGCTTTTGATAAAAAAAAAGTAAAATGGAGCCATTTTTCGGCATTCGTTACGTGTAGTTGATGAGTTTAGCTGTCGAGGGTTATTCTCGAGAACTGACAAAATATTTCTCGTGGAAGCAGAAAATGGCGGCGGGTGGGGTACCGAGGGTTGAGTACTCACAAACGCAACAAAGTCCTTTCTTGCCGAGACCGACCAACATATTCAAACAGAGATTGCAGTAGGCGGGTTTGCTGAAGTGCTTTAGCCTCCAGAGATGATTCCCATCCTCCTTCACGTGGGAATCGAGTCCCAGCAGCACAAGCAACGGGATCGTCGTGAGGCCACCCCTTTTCCACTCCTCCAGGGACACGGTGCCATCCGCGTCGTAGTCTATTTCCACCATCATGTCTTGCAGTATCTATAAATACCATGGAAGTTACGCCTAGATATCGCCAGTCAATTTACACGTCTCGACGCGCTACGCAAACAGAAAGTTAGGATCGCGTCTATTGAACTAGGAAACGCTACACCCCTGTCGAAAAGTGTTCAATCAAACGAGTCGAGCGTCTAACATCGTACTCGTTCGTATCGTTCTTTTATTAACCCTTTGATTGTGTCACACTTTAGCTTTGCAAAATATCGACCGGGAATTATTTCATAGTTTCTAAAAGTTTATTGGCTAAGGACTTTTTAAGAGATGGCTCAACAGCAATAACAACTTCAGTCCTAAACCAACAAGCTACCTCCAGTAACGTAATTTAATCATTTCTTTTAGTATTATTATGTGAAAAAGGATTTTTTAGTTTTCTTTTGGTACGGCACAATTGAGGACGCCCTTTTTAGGTAAATCGTCTGTAAATACGTTCCCTTAACATTTCATTTTAATATTCTAACTTTCTTTACTCGTGATCGGCAAAGAAATATAGCAAATGGGGCCATTCTTTGCTCTACATCATATTGCGATACATTCGCAAGGTTAAATCTATGGAAGAATCGATATAGTGTACACGAATTAAAAAAAACATTAAACTTTCTTCTGTAGATCATGCACCAATAAAAAAAAGAAGAAAAATATTTGAAGAAAGCAATAAATCATAGTTGAATTACTCTTAAATGTTCATTTCATTAGTATATGTGCAAAATAAATATATTAATTTGTATTTTTAATATATTTTTAGCGTATTTATTATTTAGTTACTTCTTTTCCTACAATGTATGGGAGAGAGGCACATGCAACTGTTGAAATCTCTTAGTTTATTTTGCAAAATGATATTATTGTACATTATAAATTTATACTATATACTTTATAAGAATAACAACAAATTACTATATTCGTCATTTTCGTTTATAGACCTTTTTTCAGAAACTTCCTCAATTATTAAAACTCGTATTCATAGGCTTCCGGTTAATAAAGTGATAACTAGGCTGTGGATTTTATGCATTTATGACAAAAACGAGTAAGTCCAATTAGGAAGAGTAGGACGAAAAAAATTATTTAAGAATGTAAATGTATTATTTTGTTGAGGTTATTAAAGACAAGAAGAATCTGCTACTTGCAATTGGTGTAGAAAATTTGTATTTTGCGTAAAGATCCGCAGTCTAGTGATAATACATTGAACGACACACGAATTTTGTGCGTTTCACACTAGTTTCGCCTATTTCGTTCACAGAAGCGATCAGTATTATTAGAAATAATTGTTAGACACTTGGCAATGAAGTTTTCGCTTTGTTCTTTAATTTTGTTGATTTCAATATTAATCCTCGGACAGCGGACCGTTCTTCGAACTTTTTATGACTATTCACTACTTTACTTATGAATTTTTGGAAATATATTTTTCAAGGTACTTCTTGTAGACACGTTAGTATTCCTTTTTCTTCTAATGTAACAGCTGTCCATTCAATTTAATCGCCAAAAAATGATAATTTTACACTTTGATCGCCATGTCACCCATGTCTGGGTGACGGAATTACTTATACAGAATTGTAAATTAATTTTTACGTTGATAGTTTGAGTGTACAAAAGCTTGCGATTTGCGAAATGGAAGAGTTTGAAACAGTAATTAACAACAGAATATTAAACTTCTGAGTTTTTCTTAAAAAGACGACCAACGTGTTAAATATCGATTTTAAGGTTCTGGGTGAAATAGATTCAGGTTCTGCTGTCGGACGGTTAATAACGGTTTTCTAAATTTTCCTGTAATTCTAGAGATGGTATAATGTTTTTTTGGGATACACGAATGGGTCCACAATATAGTAAGATGAAATCATTGGTGCTATCACTTACCGGTTTCAATTCGGAGACGTCCCATCCGAGATACTCCGCGACATTCATCATCTGATTGACAATGCAGTCCATCTCCTAGGGACACGTGATAATGATATTAAATGCAGGCTTACGATTGATAACGCGAGCCCCGCATCGATCTATTTCACGTTAGCGACAGCTGTCGCGATGATAGATTTATCTGTCGCTAATATATTGTTCGCGAAACTTTACATGTTCTTACACGTCGATGAAATAGGTACAAAACACCCTTATCGATTGCTATAGCGATTGTCTTTATGGGAGTTGCTTATTCCTTTAATTATTAAATCTTTTAATTAATATAATTAAAAGTCAGATATCGAACATCAATTGGAAAATGCATTGAAGCAACGTGTCGTTTAATAAAATAATAATATTATTATTATGTTATTAGTATTACATAATAAAACAGTTTAAAAAAAGCAAATGAGATGATTTGTATATCTATATACTGTATAAAGCATATTATTATGTAATTTTTCTACGCACTATAAATTGAAACAATCGAAACAGAGAAATAAACGTTTCAGACATTCTACGTGCATTATTTTAGTAAATCAAATTTGAAAAATTTTAAAAGAGCAGCATATAAACTATAAATAAATTTTAAATGCACAGAAACGTGCGGACAGAGCTAAATAAATTATTATAATAAAACTACGAAATACAGAAACAAATTTTCTGATCTTTTTAACTCGTAATAATCTTCATGATTTTGTGTTTTTCATTTAATTATATCACTAAATAAAGAAATACAAGAAGCATCATTATTTCTTACAGAATATGTTAACTAACAGACTGATCAACGTTCATAAAATGTGTAGAATTTTATTCACTTCTTTAAAGACTCAAAATTATAAAGTATACATTTGTGACCGATTGTGCATATTGCACTTCTTCAGTTCGTCCATATGCGTATAATACACTGCAGTGTGCAGATACCAGACAGTATTTCTTGTCGACGAAAAGTCGGGATTGTTACTTCAACGCAATTTTCCTCCGACTTTTCCGGCGAAGCAGCCCGTTGATTAAAGTGTTCGAAGTTAATTAAAGGTGATTAAAAAGCCGAGCCGCGGTCGATGGAGGGTAAAAACGGCGGTAGCGATTTTCTCGTTGTACTCACGTTCGTATCGAGAACGCCGTTTCCATCTGTATCGTACAGCCGGAACATAACTGAAAGAAGAATAAGAAAAAAGGTGGAAAGGGCGAACGAATTATCACACACCGAAATTGGCGTGCAACAAGTTGCAGCGGACGCGCGAGCCCGAGTGCATGGCGCGCGTGCGAAATCTGCTTGGATTGACATCGCGGGCCCGCGAGTTTATTTGCTTTCTTTTGTATAATCGAATCGAGGAGAATGTTCACACGAAAAATCACTTACATTCCAATTTGTCTTCTGGCCTGCCAGCTTCGAGGAGAGACAGATAGCACACGATGTCCTTGAGACTGACTTTAACGGAGTGAACGTCTATCGTGCTCTGCTTCCTGACGAGATGTCTCATCTCTGCAATCAAAGAGCCACGTGTGCAACTTGTACGCATCCATACACTGCAGATTTTTATGCGAAAGATAATTTGAAAATAATATGACAACGTATTTAAATTTTTGGGATTTATGCTTCAGCTGCTTCTTTGTCTCATGAAAGCTGCAGTTTAGGCGTTACAAGCTGGAAGCATTTATCGATAAAACGGATAGTTTGAAATGAAGAGATGTGCAAATAAAGTACTCAATCTGTTGCGATGTTCATGATTCTATGAGATAATGACTCTAAATTATGTTCAGAGCGACAGAATAAAGTGGTTCTCGATCGATTGGGCTCTGAGAAGACGCTTTAAAGGACCTGTTGCTTCACCTGGGATTTAGGAAGCGAGCATCAACAATAATTACAATGATCAATCCAAAATTTTGATCAACAAAAACATATTTGTACCTTAGTCTGTGTAAGAATTTTTTGATTTTTTGAGCACTGAATAATAATGTTGAACAATAAATAATACATGAAAAGAAAGCCCAAATGTTGTTTAACATGACTTTAAAACATTTAGACGTTTCACTTAATAATCACCAAGAAAAAAATTGTAAACTAACCTATTACACCTGTAAAAAATGAGTAAATGTCAGCTTTACTGAAGGTATTTTTTTCAAAATTTTAAGTCGCTAATCGAGAGCAGAGAAAAATGATTCATCTTCAGTGGTTTTTCCGAAACTTTGAGTGATGGCTATCGGACAAATAAAATTTGAGTTGAGAGTTCAACTAACTTTTTTCGGAGTTCCGGAGCTAACATTCATCTGCATAATGTGTAAATAGCATAAGGGTAATGTAGACAAATTTTTCTAACTGTAGAGAGCACTGTTTTGTATATGTCTTTAATTTTTACGGGAACAGGAGACGTCGAAGACAACGATATGATCGCTAACAATTTCCCTCGTAGCTCAATGAGCCTCCAGACGAAGCGGAAAAAAAGAAGCGAAGGAGAACAATGTTGCTGGTCACGAGGGAAATAAAGCCAGCTGATCAATCGCGGACGGCGGGCGATTTATCTTTAGTACGTGCGACAACGTTGAAACAAATTCACCGACTATTCTATTGCTCTCCAGCGGTCCATTTTGCCACCGTCTGTGATTCTTTCGGTGGCCATGTTACGATTTATCTCGCACTGATTGCTGACCAACCTCGGGATACCGATAAATTTCGTTCTCGTGGTCTAAGGACTGATAACGTTTTCAGTTTTTCAGTTGTACTGAACAGTTTTACCAACAATATTAAATGGATGTACACATTTTATCTGAAAACTATCCCACAGAAAACAATTTTTCTACCCCTAACGAATGGACTGAAATTCTGAAAAAATACGCAGACTAAATCCTGCATGTATGTACAACATGCTGGTAAGTTCATTCGAGTATCTCACACAGTGGCCGGAAAAGAATACTCACAAAAGGGGTTTCGAGGAATGAACAACGGCATTTTTATGTTGTGGATACAAAACTGTTAAAAATTGGCGCTATGACTGCCATGTCAGTTACTAATTGATTTTCAAGTTTGCTAAAAATCGTGTCAGGCATATAGGATTATAATACAGTCTGCAAACCAAAATTTGTTAGCCTCGTCAAGGTATACGGTGGGTATACAAAGTATTCGTATACTTTTAAAAATTGGATCAAACGACTTCAATTATTTTGAGATGTCAGGCGCATAAGTTTACTAGGTAGCGTGTAAATAATTTTTTTCTATAAATTGCTATTGGTCGGAATTGCGATGAAAATAGTAATGATAACAATTTTTATCTGTGTCTGTAAAATGTAAAAAAAATCTGCGACTTTCACCCTTAAACTTTAATCTTGTAATGTTTTTAGCTCATAGTAACATTAACCGACTTCGATGAAACAACAAAAGTTTTGAAGTACAAAAGGCGTATTTTAAATTTTCATTATAGTCAAAGAAGTTAAAAATTGTCACCTTTACTTTTTTCTTCACAATTTCGACGAATAGCAGTTTTTAGAAAAAATTATTTACACATTACTAGTAAGCTAATCCTTTTAACATCTCAAAAAAACTGAAGTCGTTTGGTCTAATTTTAAAAAAGTTATTTGATTTTTAAAGGTGTACGACTACTTTTTACACCCACTGTAAGAAGGTTGCGGAAGTAACTGCCATAACAAATCTTGTCTTTTCTATTCTTACATTATTGTATGATTGCGGAAGTTCGTGTTCGATTTAAAGATAAAACACAAGCGGTCACATTTTAAAGTAAACAATTTTACCAATCAATTATACAGTCACCAGCATTTTAATCCTAACATTTTATTAGCTGTTGGATTCGAAAATCCAAAGAAAAATCGAAGGAGAATCGGATACGAACTTTTGCAACCACCGAATATTAAATAAGTTGTTCTGAGGTTTTGTGACTTTTAGAAAGATTGCTGTGGCAGTGAACATTTAAATAACTTTCTTCGGTTGCTCACTAATTTTTGCGTTGTCGGTTGGACGCCATGGGGCAAATAATAATTTGCGCCAAGCCACCATGCAATTTTCCTCGGCAAACCAGCCGCGCAGATCGAACGTTGACAATTAATGTAATTGAAAACCGGCGATTGATTGTCCCACTGGTGGGAACGCGGTGGCAATGACTAACCAACTATGGCAAGTCGCACGGAACAGTGTATTCCCGGTGAGATTTCATTTGCTTTGGACTGCGCTCGAATAGAATCAGCCTCGCGCACGCATAAGTCTACGGACCGATTAATCCGGCAGGATTTTCCGGCTTTTAAAAAATGACACCGGCCGTCGCGTTGGCAACGTTCCGCCGCGTGACAGAAACAAATTCGAAGCCTGTAGCCACGCACGCGGATGCAATTGACGCAAGAACGCCACCGCGTCAAAGTGAAAATCCCTGACGTTTCATTTCGCGTTATAAATATTCAGGGGAGGCGTACCCCGCGCGACGAAATCGCTATTAATAACGTTTGCCTCGGCCTCTTCGCGGTGACAATGAGAACCCGATGACGGAAGCCGTCGGTCGTCGCTCCTGTGCCGCCAAAACTCCGTTGCCAAATTGTCTTTGGCTATAGTTAGTTCAGACAACAAATAAAAAATCAGCAAATCAGATTTGTTTTAGAGAAATTAGTCAATCGATTTTATGCGAACGTGTGTGCAAAAATTTTCTGCAGAATGAAATATAATCATTTTCTTAATTTTCAATTTGTTTCTAATATACAGGTCTCTGAACCTTGCTATTAGGTAAAATCTCGATGTATTCGTGATATAACGACTAAATCGATATTTATTCGAATATTCATACAAAAATTTTAGTTAACGTGCTTATACTGTACAAAATGGCAAACCACGGGGGGTTTAAGTCATGGTTTCCTCGATTTTCAATTTGTTTATAACATACGGGGCTCTGAACCATTCAATTAGGTAAATTCTAGATTTATTCGTGATGCAATGAATATATAAACTTTATTCGAACATTTAAACAAGTATTTTGATAGAACTGATGTTTACAATATAAGAAATGGGAAATTAAGCGAGGCTTAAGTCATCGTTTTCATGGTTTATAGTTTGTTTAACAAATACAGGATCCTAAATCTGAAAATTTTTGTCTACCATATGAGACAAAGATATCTATGGGAATATCGAACAAATCATTTTTAGTTTAATTTTTATGAGGAAACTTTGATTAAAATGAAGTCGTGTAGTGCAGGATATTGGAAATTAGGGCAGGTTTAAGTCATAGTTTTCTCAGTCTTTGATATTGTTATAAAACACAGGCCACTGATCATTGCAATTATTTCTACTTGGAGATTCCCCGAGTATTAATCGGATTAAGACGATCTCTTTTTAATTTTAAACTGTAAAAGACGTCCCCTGTGTTGCGTGGTGTAGTTAGGTTCTGCTTCACACCTATATTTTGCAAAATAAATTGGAAAGTATCCAAGAAAATTGTTCGTTAAAATTTCGATTGTTCATTCAAAATCAAATTTCTCCAAAGCTTAGTATTAATTTTATGAGTAACAAAATCTACAAAACTGACCTACTGGTTATCGAAATAGTATAATAACAAAACTAACGATCCGAATTATGCTATTTCAACTACTCTAATGTTTCAAACACCTACTTTAACATGAAACCGGTAAAAACCTAGTAAAATTTGTTTTAGATACACTCGTAATTTCTTTAAATAATATTGACTAACAATTGCCTAACAGAGTTGGCTTATGAATTTCAAAACAAATTCCTTTGACCACCTTCCTTCAGGAGCAAACTGGAAACCGGAAGCATGTAGCACAATCACAAAGCTCAACATCCTAATTACACGATTTCGACCGTTCTGGTGGTTTAAACACCGAATTTGACATGAATCCGGTACAAACGCAGTCTAACAGAGGTGGCCGATGAGTTTCAAATCAAATTTCTTTGATCACCTTCCTTTAGGAGCAAACTGGAAACCGGAAGTATGTAGCACAATCACAAAGCTAAAAATCCTAATTACACCATTTCGATCGCTCTGATGGTTTTAATACCAACCACGTTGTCAAAACCGTAGAAAATTAGCAAAAATTTTACTCAGACACGTAATTTCTTTAAATATTCACTGACAATCACTTAACAGAGACAGCCAATGAATTTCAAAGCGATTTTCTTGCTCACCTTCCTTCAGGAGCAAACCGGAAACGTTCGGTAAGTGATGCCAATCATTTTTCAACACCATTTGGCCACAGTAGATACGTGGGACCAAGAACCATGGAGCTCAAGAGACGCAAGGTCGTTCGAATCTAGACGTCTGGAAATAACAGCGGAACCGGATGGACTAACGCCGATCGACGGTGGATGATCGCGATCAATGATTATGGCTCGGGAAGAGCGGCACTTGTTGCTTGCCGCGTGATCCCGGAGACACTGAGACGGCGTATCGTGGGAGAGAAATTTCGAGCCGAAGGGTCCTGGGATACTAAGCATGACGTTATTTATACCGGTTGATACTGGTTCCTCCTCACGTTATTTCGGGGATCAAACAAATACGCAAACTCATCGCGAAAGCGGGACAATCGAACGGGCGCCACGCTGTGAGTGGTCTAAAGAGCCATTGTTTAATGCAGTAAACATTGTGTTGCTCCATAGAATCCATGTTATTTGTACAATCGTGCTTTAGGATTCATATAATGTTGGAAAATATTTTTTGCAGATACCTACTACCTCGCAAAATTAAAAGGATCGCTAAATTATAGTCGAAAAATTATCGCTCTTATATTAGGTCGTCACATAAGTTCGTTCCGCGGACATGTTTATACTTTTCGCAGTGAGTTTTTCTTTTCTAATGAAAAACCACAGAAATTTTATAATGATTGTATAATGTCTTTACCAAAAAGGTGGGAAGAGATTGTGCAACAAGGCAGTGATTACATTTTTCATAAACTTTAAAGGTATATTTAAAATATTAATTTAAATAGTAGAGTAGTGAACGGCATTAACTTATGGGACAACCTAATAACTTCCTGTAAAAAATTTCTAAAATATTTTGTCTCCATCTATTTTAAAAGGCAATATCTTTATTACCGCGCCCCAGAATTCAACTTTTTCAAACTCTTCTTGTTGTTATGAAATGAAGGCGAAAAACAAGATTGGTTTTCTTTAATAGAAACTTTCCAAGTAGACTGCGGATCTACATGCAAAATAAAAGTTGTTTTCACTAATTGCAGGACATGGGGACCATTTAGCAGATTAGTTCTCTCTTCTGTAGTTATGAAAAATTGTGAAATTTTCTTAAGTTGTGAAAAATTCGTTTATATGGTCAAACTCTCAAATGCATAAAATCGGCGATTTATTTGCAAGTTTAAACGATTTTATCAAGCTTAAAAGAATTTTTTCAAATTTCATGTTAATTTGATCTTATAAAATGAAGTCTCCTCTTTATAATGGCTTCTCGTAAGTTGATCTATGGTTGTATGTATCTTCAAATGAAACATCAAATGTTATAACAATTACAATATATTAAATGTTTTGTTTTCATGTAGAAATTTATTCTTTTTTTTCGGATGATTTAAGTTTCATGTCTCATCAGTCAGAAAATTCACAGGATATACTTTACAGTCTACAGGAGAGATCAACGTGAATTCGATTTATAATCTCCGTTATTGGAAACACAGAATCCGATCCCCAGTCTAAACAAACCCCACAAATAACCAATTCGAAATATCCGTGAATTACCTCCGTCTGTCGTGACATTTCACGTAGATCAAAATGTCAATTTATAAATGGTAATTTACGTGTTCCTTGAATTTAGAAATTTGATCGGAGTCCGATAAACAATTTCAACAAAATGATGTCTGTGTTGAAACTAAACGTTTCCGGGTTGCCAAACATACATACATGTCGTTGTCTGTAATCGCTGTTTAACTATTAATAATACTAGTAACACTCTTATTTTATCTTGACCAGTTGGTATTCAGTGGTCGTAAGAGATTCGTCCTTTATTTATATTTTATAAAACAATACAAGGAAATGAGAATATGCTAACAAATTCGAAGAAATTACTATTCTATTTTTTCGTGAATCGAACATGTGTATTCTACATCATTTAATCTCCTATAGAGTCAAGGTTCTGAAATAAAAATTCAAACCACCTCAGCTTTATGATTTTTTATTGAAACTTAGGAGTTTACCATCTGTGCTACCTCTATTAAGTATTAATATTATGAAGTTATAGTACTGTGTTTAACGTAAAGATTAATAAATAGTACTGTATAATTAATATAAAGTACTGTGTTTCACTAAATTTTAATCATGACGGAAATGTGTTATTAAGCATGTTATAATTCATGAAATTTACAGAACATCGTAAAAATACTTTACTCACTGTAGCAATCAATGTCGCACCTAGGATAACACACGTCCTCCTTTAACTTTGAAAAATGAATCTTATTTTTATTTTGCCACAGTAAGCAATAAATAATATTTATATCTTTTATACTCAGTACACATGTAGTCCCGTTTAAATGCATTCGCTTGAACTATTAATGGCACCAAAAGATGTTGAAAGTAAAAGTGTTCAAACTCAACTAACTAAACAAATTATTTACACATCCTAGTATTGTATGGATTTGTAAAATGTCAAATAAAGAAAAGAACCGTTAGTTTCTCCATCCGTTTTATAACAGATCGGAGACTTTGATATATAAATAAATTCAGGGGCGTGAAAATGAGTTGGGTTCATCTTTTAAAATCAGCACAAGCAGAATAATTTTAAGATGCTTTCACACAAAGTTATACAAGTTCAAACATCGACAATATTTTGATAATAATTTAGCGATCCTTTAATGTTGTGCAGTATTAGTAGGTTGTTGCATATGAAATGTCCGATTTTGAACAGTAACGTTAAACAAATTGTATCTAAATCGATTTATTGATAAAAGTAAACCCCACTGCAATCAACATATTATGTCCATGAATTTCAAGGTTCTTTACTCCATTACGGTAGAAATTGAACTTTTTGGTTATTCACATTCTTCATTTGCAAAATTATTATCTCCATCTTGTAGTTTTTTTTACCATCTACGAATAACAAGTTGATTAATCACCACAGATTATTAAAAATTCACATAATGTTATTATCAATATGTTGTTTTCCACGTATATAAGAAGTCGAAATAAAATTTATTTACAAGTGAAATTAGACATCTAGATTGGAATTGAAAGGAGGATTTTAAGGAACCTCAAAATGATCTACATATAAAAATAAACCCTTAAACTGTAATAGTATTTCTTGATCGAAACGCTTTGTAACATTTGCATTCTAAAATCCGACATTTCATATTCAACAATCTAATATACAGGGGGTTCGAAAAAGTTTGACCATAACTGAAAGGGGTGATTCACGAGGTGGTTCTAAGCACCTTCCTCCTTTGCCAATTTCCACCGAAACGCTTTGTTTTCGAGTTATTAACGAAAAACACGGTCCAATCAGAGCGCGGCTGACCCCGACTCGGCGACAGGTCCGTCTCATCGTGGCGTTGTCGTTGGCCGGCCCGCAATCCGTTCGCCGTTACTGCGCTCTGATTGGTCCATGCTTTTCGTTAATAACTTGTAAACAAAGCGTTTCGGCGCAAATTGACAAAGGAAAAAAGTCCTTAGAACCACCTCAGGAATCACCCCCCTTCAGTTATGTTCAACCTTTTTGGGATACTCTCTATTCCTCTAAAAATATATATTTTTAATGATTCCAGTATCGTAAATAACAGACACATTATTCATTAATACAAAGGTTTCACTGAATTTTGCTGTTAAGTGAGACGCTGAATGACCAGAAAACATCGTTGACATAACCGGAAAAATTCGAGTCTGGTCCGCGGGGGTGGCATTTGAACGAAATTTGGGGCGATTAGTGGAGATCGTATGATTTCGGACTAGACGACGAGTTCAACGAAAATAGAACCATTCATTGCGTCAGTGAATTAGAAAGTTAACTCTCTAACAGGAAGCCTTCGAATGCTACCGCGTCGTTTACGAGCACTAAACTTTGTTTTCAAACGTAATGCCGCAGTTTTATGAATAACCAAGCCCCCGTTCGATACGACCGCGTAAACAGACAACGAACGAGCAGCAATGGTAGACAGGGGTGAAACATGACGGGACAGGGGATCGTAGTTTTTTCGAATTCGACGCCGACAGTCGGTCGCAGCACCGCGAAGTGCACTTCCGGTCGAGATGACGTCCCGTTCCCGTCATAACTCAACCGCGTTTACGATCCTCTAGATATTCCGCGGATAATGCATCAGCGTAAAAACGATGCCGGCTAGAACGAACCCCTTATCATTTCGAGCGTAATTCGATTTTACCCCAGGACAAAGAAGATTCCCAGGATTACGTACAAGCACACCAATTTTTGCCCGCCTGGGAAAACCGTATTTCTATGTCGACGGGTCTCCACCCACACGTGGATCCACTACACGGTATTTCTCTTGCGATTTACATACTCGTACATTCGACACTGGAATTTTTCATTATCGAAAAGTCAACCCTCAGAATTAATTTATTTGTATTGGATCGAAGATTTAGTGCTGGGAGAAGTTTTTAGTACGAACAAAAAGATAAAAAACTCGCTACAAAATTTCAATTATGGTGACAGCTATTTTTGAAGGGTTGGTACCGGAAACTACCCTTATTGAAGAGTTTGATAATTTTGGTGATGCGGGTTTTATGCATTTATGACAAAAATGAATAAATGAAATTTAAAATAATAATCTGACGAAAAGAACTTAAAAATGTCAATATATTATTATGACGTTATTAAAATTATTAAAGAGAGAAAGAAAATATTATTTGGGTCCTGTTTCTTACAAATTTTGCAGACAGTTTTTATTTTGCAGAGAGATCCGCAATCTATTGATGGTATTCGATGGAGTTAGAGATATGAAACTTTCTTTTCCTGTGGCGATTGAATGGCTATGATATTAATTTAAATAGTCAATAATAAATTAGCTGCTTCATTTTATATTGTGTCTATTATCTTTGAAATAAAATATTCCATTTATTGGAATAGGGTTTGAAATGTAGTATTCAAACAATATTTATTATTCATAGAAATGACCATAATCAAACTAGAAATAATCTGTCTATATCCTCACTTTTCTCAAATTTTTAACTATTTCCCCGCTAGGCAAACACCTCATTTGTTAAAAACAATTGAAAAATTATTAAATATTTTTTATTAGATACTTTTATATCTTTCCTATAAGCATCTAAAATATCATATCCTTTGGTTTGTTATTTCAGCCGTTATAATTTAATTAAAAATGGTTGACAATTCGCTTTGCAGGTCTGTAAAACCAACAATTTTCAACATATCGGTAAACCATTTGACACACGTTCATACAAGGTGCGTAAATTAAGTAATGAGACTGGCAACGTAGCATTCAATCTGGCAACACTTAAGACGCGGGACTTGGAGGGGCGACATGTGAACATGTGATACGTTTTCAGTACGAGTTTGAACTCGCTAGAATTATTTGGTTGCCCATTACAATTTGTTTCGTCAAAAGGTTTTTTTCCAGTGCGTTCTAAAAATGAGTGACATCAATTGCTTCGGACTTGGGCACAGTACAACGGAAACTTTTGCAAAACTTCAGCAGGCCTACGGAGACAATGTTTTGTCAAGAGCCCAGGTTTTTCGGTGGTTTAAAGCATTTTCAGAAAAAAAGAGAGTTGATTGAAAATGATCCACGTAGCGGAAGGCCTTCATCTTCAAGAACCGATGAAAATGTACACAAAATCCGGGATCTTTTGCGTTCAGATCGTCGGTTGACAGTCAGAATGATCGGGCAAGAGTTGAGTTTGACTTACACCACCGTTCATCAGATTTTGACCAATGAATTGGGGATGAGAAAAGCATTCAAACGGCTGTAACCGGCCAGCTGAAGGCTATTCCAGTATCCGAGTTCCAGCACTGCTATGAGGATTGGAAGAACCATATGCAACGCTGTGTGGCTTCACAAGGAAGTTATATTGAGGGAGACAAAATTGAATTGTAATTCTATTCGAATAAAAAAGTTGAAAAAAATCAGTCTCATTACTTAATTTACACACCTCGTATATCACTAAAGACTACAGCATATTCCGGAAAGTGTCCGACTTTGCGAGGAATGACCCTTATGTGAGACTTGTGTGAGAGGTAGATAGTTCTTTAAACAAATATTCGACACATATTGTATATTCTTTATCGTCCATCGTCCACATTGAAGGGATGAAAACAGTGCTGGATTAACCAATAAGTAAATTAAGTACATGCGTAGGGTATCAGGGGAAGGAGGGCACTATAGGAATTTTTTGAATTGTATATCGTTTGCATAGTTTATAATAGCATGTGTGTGCGAGTGAAAAGATGAAAATCAGTAACGAGTGAACAAAACTTTAACTTTAGTTAAAAAAACGTTTCAGTCAAATTATCGAAAAACCTGTATAAGGAGGCCTTAAAAACTTTTAAGTGCTTAGGGCTTCTAAAGGTCTTAACCCCTTCGCTTACAATATCGTGTGAGAGACGTGATGAAGATTCTGAACCGAGTCTAATAAAGATGTATGTTATTAATTTCCCTTAAACCGAAATATAATTCTATTTTGTTGTTGTTAATGTACAGCCATTGGAGAACATATAGACATGCAATAGATATGCATTTTCTCCTTTTTCTAAGAAATTATGAACTACAAAGAAATTCTAATTACTAAAAATTGTAACGCAAGGGGCTAATCCAACACTGTATGAAAACAGCTCTCAAAATTGGTGATTAAAATCACGGTTCTTGAGATAATACAGGGTGTTTCGTGTAAAACAGGACACCTAAATATCTCCTCTACCTCTGAAAATACAAAAAATGTTTCTAACGTAATCTAAATGGTTTCAAAAGACGAATAAGATGGAAGAATCGTTTTTTATAAATTGTAATTTTTTAATAGTTTTTTCAAGGTTACTCGTGTTTTTTTACATATATACACACATTTTTTGTTGTTGTATGTTATAGCAAACATTATTGTGCATTCATCCATGTTTAATAGCACGACCTTGAAACGACCTTGAAGTGAACTCTAAAATTTGTTAATTAATGCAGAACTTACTTTCAGCGACATTTTAGATTTCAACGGTAACAGAAATTCGACCATGAACTTGAACTTGTAAATAAACACATTGTATCATTCCTCTGTGTACATAGAGAATGAGCGAGATATGTATTTAAGAGTTTGGTCACTGCTAGATTTCTCAGTGTATCGGCAAGCGATCCATAATGCGTTATTAGAACAGGGGAAAATTCAAATGGTTTTAATTTACGGTGAAGCTCGAGAGTGTCTAAGAGAAGCAATACGAATTTACAAAGACAGATTTCCAGAACGTTCTTGTCCATCACGTTCTGCATACTCAAGTATTGTTAAAACATCTTGTGAAACTGGTAGTGTCAACAGAAACATTCGTGTAAGACGTAAGACTGTTACTCACGAGGCAAATGTGAACAATATCTTCGATAAAGTTAATCAAAACTTGACTGTTAGTATATGGCAACTTGGATGTGAAACCGGTAATAGTGTTATAAGTATATTCCGGATTCTTCATTCACAAAAATTTCATCCTTTCCATTTATCTCTTCACCAAGATCTTCATGGAAGAGACTTTGAAAACCGCGTACACTTTTCTTAATGGGGTATACGGAAATATGAAAGCGATGAAATGTTTTTCCAAACAGTATTGTTTACGGATGAAGCATCCTTTACAAATCATAGTCAGGTGAACCTCAAGAACATGCATTATTGGTCGGTTGAAAATCCACGATGGTTTAGACAACTCGATAAGCAGAGACCATGGACCATAAATGTCTGGTGTGGTATTCTAAATAATAGGATAATTGGGCGGTATTTTATCAACGGTACGCAAACTGAGCAGAAGTATGCTGAATTTTTAGAACATATTTTACCAGGTTTATTAGAAGATGTACCATTTAGGGACCGTCTAGTATTATGGTATCAACACGATGGGTGTCCAGCACACTTTTCCTATATTGCAACACGTGTTCTCAACGAAAAATTCCCAAATCGTTGGATTGGACGCAATGGACCTGTATCATGGCTGGCTCGTTCACCCGATCTCACCCCACTTGATTTTTTCTTATGGGGGACATTAAATTGTACGGTTTATCAAGAGCAGCCCACGACGCCAGAAAATATGAAGGAACGAATAATTGCTGTATGTGCTGATATGAAACCTGAAATCATCGAAAGAGCTGTACAATCTGTCGTTTTTCGAAGGACATCATTTCGAACATTTATTGCAGTAATAAATGTGATTATTTACAACTTCAAGTTCATGGTCGAATTTCTGTTACCGTTGAAATCTGAAATGTCGCTGAAAGTAAGTTCTGCATTAATTAACAAATTTTAGAGTTCACGGTCATTTCAAGGTCGTGCTATTAAACATGGATGAATGCACAATAATGCTTGCTATAACATACAACAACAAAAAATGTGTGTATATATGTAAGAAAACACGAGTGACCTTGAAAAAACGATTAAAAAATTACAATTTATAAAAAACGATTCTTCCATCTGATTCGTCTTTTGAAACCATTTAGACTACGTTAGAAACATTTTTGTATTTTCAGAGGTAGAGGAGATATTTAGGTGTTCTGTTTTAGGCGAAACACCCTGTATATAAAAATTACCAGTCTCGTTTCGAGCCTCTCGATCTGCGCAGGTGCTCGAAGAGATTCAAATACCATAGTTTCCGTACCAGAAAACGTCATCACTTTTTCCCTAGCCGGTTTATTTTTCCATCGACGTGTTGCCGCACTTTTTGACTCCGGGCGACGTAATCGATGGAAAAAGCTGTAGTCGCGTAGCGTCGACGAAGAAATTTCGATCACCCGGGTTTGCGTCAAGGGTTTTTGCGACAGCCACGGTAAACGCAAAAAAATAATCGATTAGGGCATCATCGCGGGACAATAGGCGCGTCCATTAAGTCGTACACAGTCTCCGGGACGTTTTATCTCTACCCGGTTTACGAGATCGATTTGTTTGCCGATGTGTACACCGCACGACTCATCCATAAAGAACTCTACGGCGATCATAAAGAGTTACGTTACGATCGGACCCGCGATTCAGCGTTGTTTATCCCGCGGGCGATAGCCTGTCCCGCTATTGTTCTTTGCCTTCGAACCTGGATATTTTCGGTGCTCGTTACGCGCCGTTTACCCTCCACTTGCTCGAAATAAAATTGCTCGGACCGCGCTTAAAGCGGAATTACTGCTAACGACGCTGCCACGTTGGCGTTTAGAATCGCCCAGACAAGTGTCTTAGCTACGTGCACCGACATTATTGCGATATTTGTTGGTTGTGGAATCGTCTTGAAGCCCTATCATATTTATTGGCTTTGGAATTGTCCGAGGACATGAAAATAGGTGGGAAATAAAAATTCTAGTTTGAAAACAAAAAGATACGGATAAATGAAACTTGGTGGGTAGGAAGAGGGGAGATGATACATTTGAGATGCAAAACCACAGTTTTCGGAATCAACACGTTCGAAAGATACAGACGCAAATTGGACGCCGCGCCGTCCATACCACAAGCTTTAAAATTGTTCGAAACTAGGTGGGGAATAAAAACTCTAGTTTGCGAAGGAAAATAGATTAATAAATGAAACTTGGAGGGTAGCAAGAGGGGGGGATGGTAGATTTGATGTGCAAAATCTCAACTTTCGAACTTCACGAGTTCCATAGTTACAGGTGTTAATTACACGCTGCCCACACCGTCTGGAAGTCGTACGATATCTATCGATTAAGAATACTAACAACCTACGTTCATGGGAATACAAAGCACCTGAAGATTAATGCCTTAATGTTAACAATGTTCGTGGAAATATCTATTTTCCACTGTGAATAACAAATAAAAAATTTAAAATCAGACTAACTCAATAAAACTCAATAACCAAAGTAACATCTAACTATGAAGTTAGATTGTTGCGATAGTTGTGATACTCTAGCAATAAGACTACGGCATAAAAGCTGTAATAATCTCGAAAGAAGGAACTCGCAGATCAATCTGAAAACTGACACGTTCGACGGCGTGCATTTCGGTCCCGATCGCGATTAAAAAGACCCAGATGGCTAAAGGTCACGTCGATATCGATTTAACCGGTACGTTTTCCCAAAAAACTGAAAGAATCTCGGTCTGACAGCCACGTTCATACAACCACCACCCACCTTCCAATTTCCCGTTGTTGACGAGCAGCGAGTTGTTCGACTTTCGCGACGAATTCCGCGACATTTGGCTGTGACTGGGACTGCTGTCGGTGCTCTTCTTCTCGATCACGTCATGGCAGCTGTACGACGTGTGCTGGACAGTCAGTATGGGATGGACGCTTCCTTCAACCCCATGAAACACAGAAGGAAACGTTAGCGAGACACGCGATCGGGTGACCGGAAGTGATCCACAGCGGTATGATTCTCGATCTACGATCTAATGGATGGTGGACGGGTTCGTCAGACTTTGAACCATTTTCCACCCACCCCCTGACACCGATCAATCAGATACACGATCACTGTAATGTGATATCTTGATCTCTGCTTGTCCTTGATATCGCAGAACCGTAGACATTCGGTGGACGAAAGAAGAAATTTGGTCAGACATGCAGAATGTATATCGATACCTTCATTCTAATACCATGTATCAGCATTTCTATCGAAATTTGGGTTTTGAATGTTTCTAAATCTACGTTTCATGCTCGATCGAATGATAAAATGAAAAATTAAAACAATAATTTGCAAGTTTAATTTGCAATTAACTGAAACTACGTATCAGATTTAGCTGTTTGCAATTTCTAACAACATGTATTAGCTTATTCTCATACCACGTATGAGAAAATGAATTCGTCAATATCTTGTATTTCAAATAAAATGATGTGTTACAATGTAACTCTTTTTGTTGCTTTTTCTCCTCCTATAAAAATTGTAATCTCTTATTTACAAAAATGAATTGTTTGAGTGATCCAAACAATAACATGTATGAGAATATTTAGAGTTCTAATACCACGTACGTGATTTTAAAAATCGTATATTATCATACAATAAAAGGCTATCAAATAAAGGAAAAAATAAATATTGATATAATGGTTAAATCGACGAATTTGATTTCCATCATTATCTAACATTTTGGAGAAGAATATCTTACAGCACAGGTTGAAAGAAGTTATGATATTTACATAATCTAGAAACAGGGGATGAGGGAAGTTTCATCCTGAGGAACGTTTGAGCATCAAAGATGAACATCAAAGATGAACATAAATGATTTTACTGTCTAAGAAACGTAAGATTGTTGCTATTATTTCACAATGCAAAGAAAATGTTTCGAGCGAAGGTTGGTTAACTTTCAGTGGACTATAAATTGAGGTGTAAAAAGTTTCCATAATTGGACTACCTGAGCGAGCTTTGGTGGAGGCTTCATTATCCGTTCTATGATGTCCCAGAGCCTGCAGCTTTTCCGTGAGACCGTGGATCTTGTCAGCGAATGATGAACCATGGCTGTCCTGCGATGTTCCACCTGGTATACCTGTGCTATTCACGTTGCTGCTGGACGTTGTGTGGGAGGTAATGGCTGCACAGGCGGTCGTCGATGATAACATAGCCATCTCCTGATTGTTAGAAACGAAAATCAGAAGTGAAAATATTAGTTTTTATTTATCGACTGCAATTTTTATTGCTAGTCAATTTTGGAAAGAAATCTTTGGAGTCTGCAGTCTAATAAAATATTATTTTCTATGAGAACTAGCTGAAAAGTAATGCAAATTCATCCTGTATTGTTACAAAGAATCAATATTGAAGTCTTCTTCATCTTTTTCGTCTTTTTCTTACTTCTAGAAATAATTTTGGCGTTTTGATTTTTGCAATATATTGTTACAGGGAATCACGGTTAAAATGTTCTCCCACCTGTTGCTGAACAGCATAGCAGTGGATGGCAAACACTATACCTTGAAAGCTTTCCCATCGACGCCACGCTGCACTTTCTTGACGAACGAGAGGAACAGGTGTCGCGAAAGCTCATCCGGTGTCGCGACTTCGAGATAGGTGTCCAGAAACTTGCGAAATCCATCGTAATCGATGTCCTAAAACAACAGGATTATACGTACAATAGCTTTGCCGTCAATCGATTATATTAACGATGTTATTAATTAGAAAGAGTTGAAAGATTAAAAGGATTTTATAATCTTGTTATATTAATTCCAGTTTATTCTAATTATTATAAAGGAAAGAAAAACTTTCTACTTGGTACCCATTATTTGCAATGTATGTAGAACATTTCTATTTGGCATAAATATCCACAGTATGATAATTAATAATTACACATCAAATTTACAAATATGAGTAGATGAATATAATACTCGGTATATTATTTTCAAATTATTCAAATTATTAAGAGAAGACAGTTTTTATCCAATCCCTGGCTCTGAAATGGATGCAGAAAATTTGTACATTGCATAATAAATCAAGTCTATTAATAATGAAGACTGTGGATTATTTTAGACTTTTTAAGATGATTAAAAGAGAAAATGCATTTTCATTTAACTTCGATTTTTTACAATTGAATTGAACGATTTTTATTTCGCATGAAAATCTGAAATTGCATGGTGTATATTAACAATACTGGATTTGTTAGAAAATACTCCTGTTTTCTTGTTAACATGGTGCGCGTTTTTGAATGAGAGATGGGGAAATATTTTCAAGGGTCAGTTTTAATTGTAATACATAGAACTAAGCAATGGAAAGATGTGGCAGAAAACAGATGAAAACGATTAATGATCTATTTAATAGCTAAATTTCTACTAAATAAATGCTATAATGTATAAACAAGTACATTAAGCGAACACTGGGGGTTTGTTTCTCATTATTAAACAATGAAAATTACTGATTGGCAATTTCGATAAAGATAAAACAAGAAAATTATTCGAACCTCAATTGCAGAAGATCGAAGTTTTTAATTATTCTAGCAGTCAGTGCCTAATTTTTTAAAATTATAAACACGCTGTGCGTAATTTTTCCGTTAACTTCGTTAAAATATCGATACCACGAAGCGGTTGGTCAACAACGGCACATATCCGTCGCTAAATATGGCTTAAGTAGATTACACACATTTGGGAACTGCGAGCAGTATACTGCCCCATCGGATCGATGGTACCTAATTTAATCACTTATCCACATGAACAACTATTTTTATAGCCAATCGCCATGGGATTTGCATTTTAAGACATAGAGTATCCTCGACAAGCGCGGATCAAATATCAAAGTTGTCAATTGATTCCGGTGTCCTGCATGGATGCCGAATTATTCTTGCGATCACCATTTATCTATACAGAACATGATCGATGTCCTGATATCCGTGGGAGATGGTACAGATGGATATCAGTTTACGATAGATTGACGATCTTGATCTGTAGGATGTAACACGGAGTGTCTCGGGGTTTATGGTGCAATCATGGGCTATTGTTCTATGTGGAATAAAGAGGGTGTTTCGAAGGAGGACGTGTAGAATAAAATTTCTCTACACGAGATTTCGATTCTCCAAAAAATCGAGAATTTAAATTCGGTGGCGGTACTTGTGCTAATCTGCTCATTTTTCTTGGAAACGAAGTGTGATATACATTAATTTTATTTTACATTTTCGATTAATTTTGTCCCTTAATATAAAGTAATAGTACAAAAACTGGGACACCTTGTATAGGAGAGCCTCGAAGATATAATTGAGATCCTTATCGATCGAGGACTCTGCAATACATACGTACGTCTTCGAGCCATTCAGGTTTGCCGTAGCTGACAAATATGAATAGAATAAATAAATAATAAAATATGAGTCGATTTTAAGAGTCAATTTTAGATTGTGTTTCCGTAGGAATTTTCAAATTTTGATCGCTTAAATTAAAGATGGAAGATGGAATTTTATGACAGGATCATTTTGGTTTGAAAAGAAATACGAAATGATATGGAAAAATCGATAAAACCCCACCGTCAGATCGAACAAAATTAATTCGATTTTAAGAGGTTTATTCGAGTAAATTTTAAATTATACCCTCGTAGGAAGTTTCAAACTTTTGAGGGATTAAATTAAAGGTGGAGCACGGAATTTTATGACAGGATAATTTTGGTTTGAAAATAAATACGAATTGATATGGAAAAATCGATAAAACCCCATCGTCAGATTGAACAAAATTAACTCGATTTTAAGAGGTTTGTTCGAGTAAATTTTAAATTATACTCTCGTAGGAAGTTTCCAACTTCTGAGGGCTTAAATTAAAGGTGAAGCATGGAATTTTAAGACAGGATCATTTTGGTTTGAAAAGAAATACGAAATGATATGGAAAAATCGATAAAACCTCACCGTCGTCAGATCGAACAAAATTAATTCGATTTTAAGAGGTTTGTTCGAGTAAATTTTAAATTATACTCTCGTAGGAAGTTTCCAACTTTTGAGGGCTTAAATTAAAGGTGAAGCATGGAATTTTAAGACAGGATCATTTTGGTTTGAAAAGAAATACGAAATGATATGGAAAAATCGATAAAACCTCACCGTCGTCAGATCGAACAAAATTAGTTCGATTTTAAGAGGTTTATTCGAGTAAATTTTAAATTATACTCTCGTAGGAAGTTTCAAACTTTTGAGGGCTTAAATTAAAGGTGGAGCACGGAATTTCATGACAGGATAATTTTGGTTTGAAAATAAATACAAATTGATATGGAAAAATCGATAAAACCCCATCGTCAGATCGAACAAAATTAACTCGATTTTAAGAGGTTTATTCGAGTAAATTTAAAATTATATTCTCGATGGAAGTTTCGAATTTTTGGGGGCTTAAATTAAAGATGGAAGATGGCATTTTATTTTAGGATCATTATGGTTTGAAAAGAAACACGAATTGATATGGGAAAATCGATAAAACCTCACCGACAAAATTAACTCGATTTTAATCATTGCGTAGCCAACCAGAATGTTCACTGCTGTTGGTCAATCGTGGTAGCGGCAATTTTACTGTTATTTTTTTCACTGAACGTTAATCTATGTGAAGTTATACAAAGAATGAGGATCCGGAAGTGTTTTGCAATATTTTGTTAGGAACATTAAAAAATTACTAAAGGAAATATGGAAATGGGTATCCGGTTGGCTACACAAGGGTTAAAAGAGTTCTGCGAGTCAATCTTAGATTGTACTGTTGTACAGAGCACGTATACATGCGCAAGTGTTCAGCTAAAAATCGTGCACAATTCATATAAACGTGTTTCTGTAACTTTTACAAGACATCACAAGCTATTTAGTTTTAACTAGTACTTCATACTTTGCAATGTGTTAAATGGTCTTATAATTTGTTAAGAATGAAAACATTTACACATGTGCAATTGCTTAAATTTTCAATAGAAAGGAAGAAAGGATAAAAAGCTCGATTTCAGAGAAGAGATCAGTAGCAGACGTACACGAGCGTTTCACTTTTGCCATATGAAATAATGATCCCGCAGCAGATTTTCTAGGATCCATTTAAACCACACAATAGTGTAGAACACAGGTTATACAGCGCCGGGAATAATGCGATTGATCGATTTCTAAGGGCGCAAGATGAATGCATTAACCCGGTAATAGCAGTAGCCATCTTGTAATCAGCAACGGTGAACAGTTTGCTCGGTCTACCTAAACCGAACCATCGGCTATTGTACGCGGATTACACTGTCCAACAAATTTCAACTTTTTTTATGTTTCGCAATTACTGTTGGGTGGTTCTTATAGAGTTTTTTGTGCTGATTCCGAATCTGCCCTCACTTTTTCTCCAACACGCACAGTTTTTGAGAAACATGACTTTGAAAAAAAACTATTTTTCAACTTTAAACAAATATTGTGATCTTATTATAAAAGATATTGAATTGTTCTCTACAGCAAAAGATTCTGTAGACTTTTCCGAATACAGTGATATCCAATATTAATACACTATGAATGTTTAAACATGTTTAAACAATCATTAAAGACGGAGGGACACCATTTTTGCACCAATTTTTGAGAATATTTTTGAATTTATCTCAAAAAATAAGGGCCCAGTGTAAAATCGAACTATATCACGCGATAGAGCAGACTTTTATCTTGAGAAACCCCCATTTTAAATTTGCAACATCGACGTTTTTACCGACCAGCAAGCAAAATATCTACGCCCGACACGAGTTGCCGCCAGTAGTGCTTTTTCTCTAGCGTAACGGCGATGCAGTGGCTAAAAGCGCGCAATTATGCCAGCTTATTTAAATGTTATATTTTATTTATATGTTATTTATTATTTATTATTTATTACTACATTTATTCTGTATAAATTATTATATCTATTTTTTTAATGTTAGTCTCTTGTTCATAGTATATTTCATACTAAAAAGGTCTTTTGTAACAAAAAAATAATTTAGTAATTTTTTCTTTTGTATTTAGTTTTCTTTATTAAGCATTTCCACAATAGGCGATATTAAATAGATTTCTGTATTAAATTATGTTGACTTGCAAAAATTACGAAGGAAACGTGTTGAGAAGGAACATAAGGTGGTTCCCACAAGAGTCTCCTCAGAATTTGACACTGAAACCCACAGAAATCGACCACCAGTCTCGAGATAATAAAATCTAAGAGTCGAACACGTTTGAGCACGACGCGACGGGACTCGCCCGATTTTTCCTGCGACCTTACGGCGCCATAAGTTCCCACCATTTCCACAGTACACCCCAAATTTTCTTCCACTATGTTCTATCACCTCCACCACAAATTTCACATCTTTTAACAGGCATTTTTCCTATCCTACGGCCAGTTTTCAGCAATCACCCATATAAGTCATATCAACTTTGTATGATTGTCATAGCTTAATATACTCTATTGCTATTAACACAGTTTTATTAATTTCTTTAAACCGTTAGTTAAAACACCTTAACCTTTATTAATCATCTGATGCGGTTTCGAGTATCTAAACCAGAAGTGATGGATGCGAGATAAGTTAAATACAACGATTTTTTCCATCTACGCACGTACACAACGAGACATATTTGTTCACCGTTGAAAAGAAAGTTTATTTAATAACAAGTTTATTTTGCTAGCCTGTCGGCCATGAAAAAGGTTTCGGTATATAATAATTTTTCCCTAACGTGAAACATTCACAACATGTCCTTCTATACTATACACTTGGGTGGACCTTATTTTGAAATTTTGGGCACGCCCCCCTCCAATATTGTTCCATTTCATGAAAAAATAATATATCCAAAGCTTTAGATCAATCGGACGTCGGGAAGACGTGCCACATCGAGTGCGACGTTTTGAAATAGAAGTAACTGCGCGCTAAATGTGAAGAGCAAAAATATCATATTTCTGATGTGATGTCCGAATTTTAATAGCAGCAGCACAAGCTCTAAACTATAATTTAAATGATTTGATAATAAATCGATCGTCTATTATCTATTAAAAAGAGCTTAATGCAATTTCTTTGCATTGGGATGGTAAAATGTTACCATCATTAACTGACAAAGAACCAGAAGACAGATTACCAGTAATAATAACCTGTAATGGAGATGAACAATTGCTCGGAATTTCAGCGATATCTTCTGGCACTGGTAAAGAGGCTCTTGCGGTTTATGACTTATTGGAGGATTGGCAACTTATTGATAAAGTAAAAGCACTTTGTTGTAATACTACAGCGACTAATATGGGAAGGTTACAAGGCGCGTGTGTAATTTTAGAACAAAAATCAAAAGGGACCTTGCCGACATGACACATATGAAATAGTTTTGCGGGGTGTTTTTGAAGAAACAATGTTTAAATCTACTGGACCTAACATTTCTATATTTAAGCGGTTTCATGGATTCTGGTCTCTTTTAAATAAACTTAATTTTAGATCGGGAGTTGAAGATGAAGTGGTGAAAGGGTCACTCGACAACGTATCCGAAATAATACAGTTTGCAACTTACAATTTGGAAATGAAACAACCACGCGAGGACTATGGAGAGTTTCTTGAATTAGTAATATTTTTTCTTAATGGAACCGTTCCACAGTTTTATTTTCGAGCAGCAGGAGCATTTTATCATGCTCGATGGATGGCGAAAGCTAAATTCTTTAAAAATGTTCTTATTTAGAGATCAATTTACATTGAGGAAGGTTGAAGAAAATGGAATACGTCAAATTTGAATTTTTGTCAATAAATTGTATTTAAAAGCATGGATCCAAGCTCCAATTGCTGCAGAAGCTCCAAGACAAGACCGGGTTTTTTGAGAGATCTATACGTGTATAGTGCCATCAATGACGATGTAAGTCGCGTAGCACTACGAAAATGTTGTAATCATGTGTGTTCCGCATCATATAAAACAACAAATGGTTGTAGCTTTAAATACTGTTAGTGATAATTATATAAGAAGATTGGCAGGTAATTCAAATAATGTAAATGAGTACGTTAGTAGTAACATTGCAGCCTTTATGTCTAAAAAAAACTTCTTAATTTTTTTAAAAGATTTTCGATTTTCCTAGATTTTATAAATAAGGAACCCTCAGAATGGAAAAGTAATCTCAGTTATAACGTAGGCTTAAATATAGTAAATAATTTAGCTGTACTTATGATTCGTCAGAACATAATGCCAACTGTATCAGACTACAGAGAGCGTTATCCAGACGCATAAAAGATTACATTAATGAAATCTTTGTAAAGTGTCTTTAGTTGTATTTGTTGTATTATATGTATTTGTTGTCTTGTATACATTATTCTTCTCTTCCCCTTTATATGGTTTAATATTCACCACATCCGGTTAAAAATATTATGCTCTGATTAAATATAACATATTTATGTCGAACGATAATTTCTCTACTTTTTAAATTAGTATAAGAATACAACTAAAAGAATTGGTACTTTCAATAAAATCCATAAAATTTGACATATATATTTACAAAAATATGATAATTAATTAATTGTTATATTGTAAATATTACATTTTGGTACTATTATAATCAATATTTTTTTACACAAGAAGACTGTTTAGTCATAATCAAAAGTCTTTCCTTCAAATATTCCCATTCTTATAAAATTTCATGTTTTTCGCAACATCAATGTCAATGTGGCACGTCTTCCTCTTATCCGATCAACTTCATCTTTTGCAGGAATTATTTTCTTACCGAATGGCACGATTTTAGAAGGAGGGGTGAAAAAAATCTCGCAAAAAAAATTTCGCCTGGTATAGCTAAAGTCCACCCTACTATACACATTCCCTCATTCATCTGTACGTCATTTCTGTGGGATGCCTAAATTCCCGCCAAAACGGTCGAGACGCGCGTCCCGCCAATGCCGGTGTAACGCTCGCTCCGTAAAACAGACGAACGGCAAAAGACGAGCGAGTAACGTCGAGAAAAGAAATGCGAGCGAGAGGCGGCATCGAGGAGTCTCGCGTTGGTCGCCACGTTGTACGGTTGTCTCCATGTTTTGTTCCATCATCCTTTAATTTTTATTAAACTATTATTATCTGTTACGAGTCGACCCCTTGATTTACCCCTGCCCGCGTATATCGATTATTCAACTCGATCGCGAATATCGAACTAAAATAGGGAAATCCTACATTTCCTTAAACCTAACTTCTGGAGTCAAACTAAATACACTACTTTAATAAAATAATAAAATAAAATACTTTTTAAATGGTAACTACTATATTTGAAATATGGTAACAGTTATATTTAACAATTTATACAATTATATTTAACAAAACTAAACCTACGTATTGCATTTTGTATGCATTCGTACATTTAATCAGTCGTTCCCCTATTCTATCCCTTCCTCGAGAAAATTTATTTATTAGCACAGATGTCTAGAAATTTATTGACGAAAATTATTTAGACGCGAATTATTTAGATTTCTTCTCGAAAAAGAGAAATTAAATTCTAAAAAAATATATTACCGTATCATAAAAACCAGGAAGATACACAGGACTATAGTAATTCAAGAGAAATTAGTAGTCGCGTACAACTAATAAGTAATGTTGCTTAAAAAGAAAGGAAAAGTTAAGGCGTTTGAGCAGATAAGTAAAATTATAGGTTATTTATCATTTAAATACACTCGATTGCTTAACCAGTCAGATTATTGTAGAATAATGCTAATAATTTTTTCGCATTAGAAGCATGCTTCCGACTTCCGACCATCATGCGCCATTTGCATGGAATACTTCTAACTCGACGTGCTCGACGCTCGAATTAAGTTTCACGAGGGCTCAGGTGAAAGTTGCTCGAGCACCTGTTTAAGGAACTAATTGCTTTAATTGGTTCGGTATTACCCAACGGAAGCGTACCTGTTGATCGAGATCTTGGAACACTGTAACACCCGATAGAAGCAATAAAATATCCGACGAAGCCTAATTAATTAGACTGCAGATATTTATGGAAATTTCTAACCCTACGCACCGATTCATTTGGATAAACAGAATTGATATTTGATATTACCTCTGTCGAAGATTAAATTGTGATAAGCGCATGAGGCTTTAAAAAAATCCAATGAAACTCGCGTTCCACGGTTTCTTTTACAAAAATGTTCAGTTTAATAACAGCAATTAGCCGCCGTTTGATAAACGACCTCTAGTTTGTTTTTTGAATTTATTCCGTTATGAACCGAGTATAAACGCTTGTTCCCCAGTTAATTAACTGGTTCTCTACGCATAATAATTCGCAGGCGAACATAGGCGAGCGTCGTAAACATCTCCAAACTTTACGCGGATCGATTGTGCAGTTTATTAGGCGTTTCACAAATTATAAATGGAAGTCAACGAGACGCGCTTGTTCCGGTGCATTTCACGAACATGCTTGTACCCCTTGCTTTGTTTATCGTTATAACGATAATTAGCGACTCTCCGTTGTGCGTTACACGGTTGCATTGTTTGTCGCAAATAAATGTTTAACAGGCGGACTCTATGTTCAAACGGTGTCTAGAATTGTCTAGACATCGTGTCTGGGCTTGTGCTACGATCGAGTGGGGCATTGTCATTTCTGAGATATTTATTGGCGTGCTTGGCCCTAAGAATTCGTTACGGACTTGGGTACGACTGGAAGTTAAGTGTTTTGTTTTGAAACGGGAAAACAGTACTCCGCTCAATGACAATTGACGCATCGCAGGCCTACACGCAGCGGAAAGGCGACACCAAGTTCGGGGAAAGGATCCTTAGGCAAGGGTGCTCTGTGCAAAGTCTTGCGAGGCTTACGTGGGAAAAATGAATTCACGGAGCTTGTAGGCGTTGCACAATTTAGGATTACGCCCCGAACTGGTGATTCGTTCCCTTTTATCCCTACCAAAGGAATGATCTCTTCCTGAACTTTGGTAGGGAATTAGAACAGAACATATCGAACCTTAGATCGGAACACATCGAACGTTAGAACTGTACAACGGAACGAACGTTATATGTGAAATAACGGTAGAACTTCACGAACCTTTGAACTGAACGAATTATAGGACATTCGCATTTTAGAACATTGTACTTAGGATATTGAACTTTAAGTGTATTTTTTATGAATGTGAAATATACCTTTTTTACTGTTTTTAAACTAGAGCGTTAATTGCCTTGAACCAGCGGCAATATTGAACGGAACAACGCTCGAAACAAACGGAAACCGACGCGACGCACAGTGGAACGAACATAGCAAATAAATGGACATGGCGATTACTTCTCATTGGCTGAAGTTATTGGATTGAGACTATACAGACTTTTTACCCTTATAATGTAGAGTACCTGTACTGAAAAACATTCCAACAAGTGTATCAGGTTTATTCTGTTTCTATAGGTTCGCCCAAATTTTCGTCACTGATATCAGTTATTGTTAAAAGCTGAAATGCTTCTGGAAATAGGTCTTGTTTTATTTTTTGTACTAATTGTGGTCGAAGAGAAGATATCAGTGCGTCAGATGTGACGAGTAAGTTGTTTAATATATCTTTATTTGTAGCCAACCTGTTAAATTTCCTACACTTAAATTCCCGGAACTTTCGGAATCCAGTATTTCTTGCTTCTTGGGCTCCTTCCGATAGGTGCCCGATAGATACTATGGCTTTCTCAATAATTTTGTCACCATGGATTAAAACTTTATGAAAGGTGGCTGGCATGTAATACCATGGGTAGAGAGTGACAAATAATTCCGCAGTGTCCGTCGCGTAGCGTGCAAATTTTTCTACATTAACTTTTTGCCCAGATGAAATGGCTTGGAGAACCACAGCAAACCTGTAAATTAAATTTTCATCAACTCCAGTGATTGCTGACGTAATCTTGGAATGTTTAAACAATCTTCTGGCAGTATTTCCATCGTTGTACGTACCAGTTCCTTGGTTAACCTTGTCCACAATTAAACCCAGCTCAGAACGAAATCTTTCTCGAACAAGTAATTTTTTACTTCTCTGCATTGTTTTGTATTCTGGCTTTGATGCTGACCACTTTTTAAATTGGAGATCATAAGACAAATGCAAGAGGCAATCGAAAAATCGAAATTTTGCATGCAGAGACGAAAGGCCCAATTTATAGTACTCCACATTACAAATATTTTCATTGACTCGTTTTAAATTATTCATCTCTTTGGGAGTTGCATTACAGATGTAGCACCTCATTGACGAATTCGTGACCGACAAAACGTTGCAGATTTTTCCGTCTACCATAGTCATTACTAATTGAATCAACTTTTGTTGGTATTAGTAACGAAATTTCTTCATTGATTCTTTCTTTACAAAATTTGAATTTGATTGGCCTATAGAAAGATGTGGAAGAAGGCTTGGGGTTTTTACATAATATTTCTCGATTATGTGGGTCGAACAATTTAATCGGAACCAAAGTAGAAACAAATATGGCAGAATCATCATCATCTTCATCAAATGAAAATTTTTGTTTGTAAACACTTTGGCTTGAAGCACCATCGCACCCCCATATTGATATCAAAACCAGTTTAGTTTTTATTTCCACATTTGCTTCTAACGTCCTAAATTATCGATTCACTGTGTGATCAAGTAAACACTGCAGTTTTATATATGCTCCTCTCTCAAAAACATAGATTAAGAGTGATATAAATAAAGAAAAAAAGCTAAACGTGCTTCAATAATTCTCCAAGTGACGAAGTTTTATCATTTGCACATGTTTAAATTAAATTTACATGAAGAATAGCAGGTATTTGCAGTCAAATTTTTCAATTCTTTAAACCTTAATATTAACGGTTGAAGAGAGTGTAAATTAGACCTTGGGCGGTTTTAAGCGATTTTCGTAATCATAGGTTGAAGAATATTTGAAATGTTGGTCTCCGTTTAGATGTTTATCTCATCCGATCGAAATGGCACCTATGTGAAACTGTAGATCATAGTATACTAAATAAAGCGAAAAGTTTGGAAATTAAACAAAATTTTGAAGAGCTCTTTCAAGAGGAAAAGTAGAAAACTAAAAAATTGCAATGCAAAATTCACCCTAAGGTCACAAATTTTAGTGCGGGTTTTAACCCTTAGCGGACTTCTTTTTAGCATATTTCTTGATGGGCCTGGATTAAATTTTCCTTGTGAAACAAAATTGCATACTGAAGAGTTAAATGTATGAATTAAATGAAAGAAATGGGTTGTGTTCAGTAAAAATGTGTTTGATATTTTTTGAGAGTAATAATTTCTTTAAAAATTATTTGCAGTCGCAAAACGGCAAAATTGCTTGGGCGACTATCAACAGACAAGCGTCCGCAAAGGGTTAAAAGAATATTTCGACGCCTTCCTATACTCCAAAACTAGATAAAAGATTTGCTGGTGTTATAAACGTCAATTTCGAACTTTTATATTTAGGCCCATGTCTAGAAAATATGTCGTTTCGTCCCACTGTGCAACGTTTTGAGCAGTCTCGATTAAACCGTTTCATGGAATTTCGTTTTGGAGCTATTTTTTGTCAAAGTGGAAGTTCTTATGGTGCATCGAATTTTTGTTCGTTACGGTTTTATCTTGTTTTATGATAGCAAAACAATTGAATCAGAGACAGAGCTTTGAGAATTTACATTTCAATATCTCTATCGTTATTTCCTTTTTTTCTATGGATTTTATATTATTTTGCATTGAAGCGATTTAATTAGAAACAGAGCATTGCGGATTTTCAGTTAAATATATCTATCGTTATTTTCCTTTTTAAAGGGATTTTAACGTTTCCTAAACAACGTGATGTCGATTTGCTTCGTTGTTTTTTTGAACATTGAAACAATTTAATCAGACACAGAGCTTTGAGGGTTTTCACTTGAGTATTTCTATCGCTATTTATTTTTCTCGTCGACTGTAACGTTCGCTAAATAATTTGTTATAGCTTTGCTTCGTTGTTCTGTAACATTGAAACAATTTAATCAGAGGAGGAACTTACAAGATTTTCACTCAAGTATGCCTATCAACATTCTCTTCTTTTATAAATTTTAACGTTCACTATGAAATATCCATAAATTTTTATACGATAAATACGGCTTTGACCCAGCATTTCATAGACACGTCATTTAATTTTCCAATTTTTGATGGTGATTCACTGAAATCGTAAATAACGTCCATTTTCCAAAGGTCAATTAATAATTTTTAATTTTCTAGGTTCAATTTACTGAACAAATTGAAAAATATTTGGAAAAATGTGTTGAGCAAATGTTGCGGAGCATTTGCAACGTCACAACAATATATATCATTTTACGGAAGAGAGCTTCCTGAAATTCGAAATATGAATTTTATTTATAAATTTAATTTTCTGAAAATGAAAGGTGATTTGATATATTTTATGCGCTTGTAGCATTTTCCAGTTCATAAAGAATGCAGCAAAATGTTGCAGTGAAATATCAAATTCTTTGGCCAGATAATTAATTTTATCTACAGTGAAATGCAAAATAGAAAATTAATATTAAAATGTGAATGAGATATTAAAAAAATAGCTACGGGTGTACATTATCTATAAGGAGTCCGAGGCACGCGACACTGTTGTTTAAAACGAGATCTGCCATTTTCGGAACGAAACTTTCGTCGGAATTCGCCAAACATCGTTGACGTCGCGCATCAAGCTACCATTTAATAAAAGAAGACGTGGGCAATTGTCGACTCGCCATCGTTCTCTAATTGGGCACAAAGTTAATGAGGAAACAAGCCGACTGCGAGCTGCTAACGACCAACCCAGTTTCGCATTTTATTTGAAAAGGGTCTGCCGTTTCGAGAACGACATTTATCGATATTCCGCTCCAAGGACGAAGGGCGTTGCCATTTTACCTTTTTTTCACTTCCCTCTTTGTTCCTTTCGCCCGCACCCTCCGACCACTCGTCGGTTAAAGCCCAGGCGATCGAAAAATAAAGCTTTGGAGCCTCGGATGGATTACAAAATGAAAGATTGCGAGGCCGCTCGTATTTTTAAGTGATCCTCCATTTTTGCTGAAAACGTCAGTTCTTTGACTACATCTTCTTTCGTTTCGGTTAAATATTATTATTATTTCTTTAATTGTATTTTGTTCTCCTGAAACATTATTATTTTTCGTTTTTTAATATTTTAGTGTGGAGGATATTGGTTAGACTGCGAAATTTTTGCATTTCTGATAAAAATTAGTTGATCGAATAAGGAAAAGAAATATTTACGGATTTTAAACGTACTGAAATATTATTTTTTTAATTATTAAAATTATGAATAGAAGTACTGTTAGCCAGTACAACTACTGTATGCTGCAATTGAGGTAGAGAATGTTTAGTTTGCATTATAGTTCGCAGTTTACTGATGGCTTTATGGAAATTTGAGATCCTCAGAGGAGCTATATATTTGACGTAATGTTCTAGAAAAGGTGAATAAATTTATCCAGTCACGAAAGTCCACATTATATGCACAGTTCATAAATTTCAAAAGGATAAAGAAAATCTAAAATAGTATACTATTTAGGGTAGTTGGTTATAAATATTTGAATAATACACTACTTATTTGACTGTATATTATCTTAAAATAATCGCGTGTTAGTTTAATTCACATAAATATGATTTTTCTCTAGGTTATTTCATTCTTTGACTACCAAATAAAATAATTTCTTATCTTTCATTCTGTGTTTGAATACATTTTTAATGAAATCATTCTGCAAATATTTTTTAATGAAAGTTTTTCTCCCTGTAACGTTATACTGCTATCATCTGCCTCTGTGGAGAGGTTGTTTTCTTTTGCTACAACGGTAGGTTCAACACAATATCGATGTTATTCTGATGAAAATCTTGAAGTTATAGTAAGTTCGTGGGTAAATGTGGTTAAAATATGAAATTTAATGTTTAAATATAAATGGTCAAGTATACATAAAATCGTTCAAATAAAACAGCAGGTAATATCTGATAACTTCGTAAGACAGATTATTCCTTATTAGTAGGATGTGGATCTTTATGCATTTATAGGTTATACAGATTTACAAAAAATTCTACAATATAAAATTTGATAGAGCCCGGTGCAATTATTATTTATTTTGGATTTACAAAAGGCTATTACCATTGACAATAAGACGTTATTTGATTCCATATTTTTAAAAATTGTCTGCGAATATTGAAAATTGCATAAAAATCCTCATTCTAATTATTACATTTGAATGATTCGGCTAACTCAAACAAGGAATTATTTGAAAATGATTTATTCGTATTTCGAAGAAAGTAAAATAACTTTCTCTAGGATCATTTTAAAATAACAATAATAAAGTAGTTCAAACAATTCATTCTTTGACCAGCAAATAATTAGGGACGTTTAGTATGATTCTTTGAGTAATCGAATACAAAATCAAAAGTCTGTTTAATTCCCAAACGACCAGACAAATCTCTCACATAAAGTTTCTGTAAAAATGTAATATGAAACGTTATTTGATACTTTTTATGCTCAGAGCATTAAAAAAATCAGTATTATAGAAAAAAATGTATGAAGTGGCTTAATAAATTAGTTTTAATAAAGATGTTGTAAGACGGATAAATTAATTTGAAGGTTGTGATCGTTTGAGGGTTAGGAATTGATAAGTAACGTTGCTAAAATATTGTGTGGCGCTGCTTTCAATGTTACTTTCACAACAAACTGATAAAATTGGCGGTTTAATTGTACAAGAAAGCAGATTCGACTCGATTTTAATCTCATCAGGAGGCATAGGATAAATGGTCAGCGTCTGAGATAATTATCCCACGGCTGACGTACAAATCAGCTTACGCTACCCGCCGTTTCTCGGAGGGGTGGCTCGGAAACTTTCCACAGAAGACGGCCGACACGTGCTTCATTTATTATAAGACGGTTATTTCTGCGAAGGAAAAAATTTTCCCGCTCTTGACCCTTACTCTGACCTTCTTCTGCCCCATTTCTCTCTCCTTCTATCTCTCCCTGTTGCGCCAATTAAACGCTACTTTGACCAGCTAGAGGCCCCGAGAGTAATTATCGATTCACCAAGCACACTTTACCCTTCGAGAGTAAGCGCCGAGGAGGAGAACACACAATTCGTTTCGCTTGTAGAGAGAACAGGTAGAATAATCCAGCTCTAACGATGTCGGAAAATGCTCTAGGCTCTCGGCCCTGGAATTCGGGAATGCGAATTCGTGAATTCGAGCCGATGGAATATTTGAAATTCAAGTTAAGACACAAGAAATTACAGGATCTCGATATTCTCATTGAGCAGAGCGAGGAAGAAAGTGTTTGAACAATCTACAATCTTTTTGTGTTACGTCTGTAATTTTATTCATGAGAAAAAAAAACAAATTTATAAATGGTGCTCTATACATAAACTTAGTTTGTACATTTTAGAACATTTGTTGTGTATTTCTATTTTTTTTTTCGTACACAATAAAATTTAAGATTATTTTTATTTTATTATTGTAATTTTCACAAAAGAAATTTCTTGTTTTGCGTAACGTAGCATCTTAAATATGTTACAAAATAGTATCATTTTCGCGTGCACATTTTATAACATTTGTTATGTATTTTTATTTCATTCGTTGAACACAGTCAAATTTTATATTATTTTTATTTTAATCTCCAGTCCCAATATCTTGATGAAAAAATAATTTAATACTACGGTTTAAGTTATAAATAAACACGTGGAAAGTCAATATCACTTTGAGCTTTCAGTTTCAAACGCATACAGACAATGATACCTACTGCAGTGGCAAAAAAATTCAAAGCGAACGTGCGAACAAATGTTTCCTTTGTTTCTACTATAAACACTTTTGTGTCGGTAGAAAATTGTTTTCTGTCGCTTCAATAGTACGAGGAAACACCCTGCCCGTTTCAAAAAGATTGGTTGTATAGGTCTCCAGAAAAAATTCTAGCAGGTCGCCTAATGTTCAAATTGTTCGACGATGTTCGCTTTTATAAAGCTAATAATACAGAAACTGTTCTAAATTTAACATTTAACGTAATTATCGTTACTGTTGAACGTAGAACTTTAATTGCAAAATTATTTTATGATAGGCTTATATATAAGCCTATATATAAGAATTATATATAAGAATAATACTATGTTATTCATGTTAGCATAAAGCAGGTCACTGAAACATAATGAAAATAATTAAATTGACAAACATTTCGAATATTTCGTCAGAATGAAATTTTTGCTTATTAAAAACAACGCTCACTGGAGGTAAAAAAGTGTTCGATCAAATACATCAAGCGTTCGTCAACACCACTATTTACGTATAGGATATGGAAATATTTCCGTTAACGTCACAAGCAAATACGTTAATAAAACTAGTAATAGTAAGAATAAAATTGTTGGTTCTTAAGTACTTCGCTTTAACCCTCGCATAACGATGCACAGACATCCAAACGGCTTATTTTTTTGGACAAAAGTATTGTAGTTTAAATCGAAGGCTTAACGTCATAGTGAAGTAGGTCATTGGATTCGTCTTGACGTCAGCTACGACAATATGTAATAAAGAAGACATAGTGGCAATTCAAAAATTAAGATGAACATAATTTGTTATTAAAAAAACATGTTTTGTAATCTTTATCTCTTGGAATCTATAGACGACTGAATATCGTTTAACTTTTGCTGGAAACATTTCTTTGTCAGATTATCGTTTTGATGTCACACAGAGGTCCAAAACGCCTATTTATTTGGCCAACAGTCGTTATTTTTCCGACGTATCCCAATCATGATTTTCAGGACATTTCCGATAATCTGATAAAAAAATGTTTCCAACAAAAGATAAACGATGTTTAATCATCTATATATTCCAAGAGAAAAAAATTACAAAACATTTTTTTTTAATAACAAATTATGTTCATTTTAATTTTCTAATTGCCATTATGTGTGCTATATTGCATATTGTTGTAGCTGACATCAAGACGAATCCAATGATATACTTCACTATAGCGTTATGCCTTCAAATAAAGCTATAATACTTTTCCCTAAAAACATAGGAATTGCGTATCTAAAATTGATAATTTTGCAATAAGGGGCAAAAAGTTGCGGCTAATTTTTACTTGGCATTATGCAGTAGTTCATACAGATTACGAATAAAAAAATTGACGCAGGAGTACGCTGGAGTCAAAATATAAGATTAACTCAGTTATCAGTTGTTAGAAAAAAGAACGCTTACGAGGAGGGTTCATTCAATTTACATTCTACTTGTAATTTTTATTTGAAACGAAAAAGTAAGTATAGGTTTTCAATGTACATACCATCCATTACGCTATCCACTTTACAAAAAGTCTTTATGCTGAAAACTTTTGTGACACTGATGCTTTGCAGTCAACGTTCCGCGCGAGACTGAGATTCGTATTTTTCGCGAGTCGCATGTGTGAGGACTTCCGTTGTTATTTATTAAGTATAAGGGGGGCAAAAAGCAGGTACACCCTTTGAAATAGTAAACTTGGGTATGTCTACTAATGAACTGTCCCATAAAAATCTCGATCGGAATACCTCGGAAAAATGATTTTTCTCCAAAAAAACCTCTATTTTCGCTGGTTGTATAGTCCCTAGTGTGGGTCACGCGGGACCCAGTCACCGGCAACTGCCATGCGAAGGTTAACAGTTGCCGTTGCTGATGGTATCACAAAATGTTTAGAGTGCTAAGGATTAATATAATAGTAACACTTTAATAATATAAATACGTTATACGTTCAGATAATCCTTAGAGTGTAAACGTTTTTACGGTACCGCCAAATTGTAAAGATGGGTCTTTCGTGTCTAAACAGTTTTAGTTAGTAATAACTCTTAAAAAAAATTGAAAAAATTCATACAGTAGTAGGGTAGAGTGGGGCTAAAAGTAGCCCTGACATTGGAGGATCAAAAATTTTCCAGTTTCCCATATGCTACGTTACACATTTTGACGAGAAAATGATAGCCGTGTAAGTTTTAGTAGACGAAATTTAAGTTTTGGTTACCGGAGTTCACTGGTTGAAAAGTTATACACGTGTAAACATGAGCAATTTTAAGCATTTTCGACAGGTTAGAGCGTCGCCATATTGGATATTCGTTGGGTGGTAGAGGTAGGACTGTTGAGCGCATGCGCCGGATAGATGGTGGGTGTTTAACGCATCGGCTAAGTAATACTGAGCGGTATAGTCCAAGTTGGTTTGGGGTTAGTCAAAAGTGCTCAACTTTACACGCGTATAACTTGTGAACCAGTGAACTCCTGGCAATAAGAATTTCATTTTCGGTGTTTCCTCGTCGAAATCTATAGGACTGCATACAAAAAAAGTTAAAAAAATTGGTCCTCCAAAGTACAGTTTAATCTTGACTTGAATATCGCTTTGTTGATGGTCGACTAAAGTTTGCCATATACTGTAGGTACTTTGGGGAATAATCAAAGAAATCATAGCAACGTTAGTTGTCTTGAAGTATTCGTTTGAGTCGAACAACACATTTGTGTTTTTCCATACTAATTGTAAGAAGTAATAAGTATACTACGATTATAGGGTCCTCTAGTTATTTTCATATGCTTTGGTTTCTCTTTAAATAATAATTATTTCGAAGTATATGTCGATATCACTATAAATTACCCTTCTTACCCCATCAGTAGAAATGAATAAATCATTTAAGTTTGTTTTTATACCTGAAATTGCGACACTACAGAAGGAAAACTGATCGCAGTACTAAATCATTAGATAGAATAAATCGATCTGTAGAAGACGTGATAGACGGAAAGATGAAATGTAGAAATTTTCTAAAAAGATTTATTGGGAGATACAAGGAAAATCTAAATGAAGCTACTTTTGAATATGTATCTTCACAGCAAATATTTTCCATTGAACAGAAAAATACTGAGGCCAAAAGTACAATAATAATAAGATAATAATTTTCCTTTTTGTTAAAAGAAGATATATTTTTATTTATTGTTAAAGAGAGCCTAAGATTATTGTATAATTTTTTGTTAAAGTTCGTTGAATCTAAAAAGAATCTTTATCTTGTTCCTCAACTGTTTTGTTTAAAATAATACCGTGATATTGTATAACAAGAACAGTTAATTCAATAAATAATGTGAATTCAAAAGGAACTTTTTGCTTATGTAGTTTTTTAGCGGAGGCTGTAATGTGTGAGTGGGGAGGAAAAGCGAAGGGGTCGATTCGTCCTAGGTCTGCTAGAGGCCTCGAAAGTAAGGCTATTTAGCAGCAGAGTAGGGCACAAATCAACTAATAATTAAAAATGACTAATTGTCTCATCGATTCTTAGTCATCTCAAAGTAGTCATTAGTCAAAACTAAGTATGCAGTACTTTACATGTATGCAAAATTTCAAAACTCGTATTACGGAAACGGATACAGTGAATCATTATTGGATGAATTAGACTTCTTATCACGTGGTCCGTTTCCGTAATCTGCCGTAAAATAATAAATTTCATACTTAGTTTTGACTAATGACTACTTTGCTATGACTAACAATCAATGAGACAATTAGTCATTTTTAATTATTACTTGATTTGTGAACTACTCTGCTTAGCAGCCCCTTCGTTACAGGTATTGTCCATTTGTCCATCTGGTGGCGAGCTTAGGAGGAGCCGCCACAGTTTCTTAATACATAAAATATCAGTTGTCAAATAATAGGGACATTCTGCTCCACTCAACTCTACCTTCGAACATCCTAAACTGAAATTATCACAATGATTTCGACAAACAATTAGTTGAAATATTGCAAATAGTATGAAGCAAAATACGTGAATGTCACAAACTGTTCGAAAACGTTCGGGCACGAATGACCACTCGCTACAGAGTATAAGGGATAATACTACCAACGATTAAAGCTACGATTACGATCGAACATGTTTGCCATAGTCGGCGCTGTACACGGTGCTCGGTGTTCCGGCATGGCCTTCGGGATCGTCCTTCGTCGCCAGCATCAGGATCCGAAGGACGGGAACAGGGTGGAGAACGAAAAGGTGGAAAAAGCGGCGGCTCGTGGACCGCAAGCAAGGGTGCGGTTGCCTAGCTACTACGTGACGTCACCTCTGACGCACTCGAATAAGAGACAACCGGTGGGGGTGTGACGAAGAAACGAGATGCGGTGGCGAGGTCGACGCGTCATCACATACCGGGAGAACCCTAGGAAGGTGGATTGACCGGATTACCAGCAAGGCGGCGAACTTTTCGGGGATCCGGGAAACCCAGCTCTTTCGACGCGCGATTAATTTCGCCTGTCTCGGCCAGGGAACGACCCGCGCGGTGCGACGATCTGGATCGTACATCGTCAAATAGAAACGCACCGTTTCCGGTTTTCGTAGACTTTATTGACGCCGGGAGATCGGCCATAGACCAGTGGTACTGGTCGGTTTGTGGTCGGGCACGTAGCAGAACTGTGCTAACAGAACTGGGGTAGATTATATGTATTGCTAGTGGTGGTCGTTGTTTTCCTTGATTAATCTGGGTTGGTGGAAATTTGTTGGTGGCAGGGATTGTTAGAGGGATAAGTGGTTCTAGGCCGTTGTGGTCAAACATGTAGAAATATTGTATTAGAAAAAGCAGTTGAATGATTGATGGTAGTCGTTGCTTGGATCTAGAAATTTAAATATTATTAATGGGTAAGGAAGGGTTGAGTAGATTGACCGGAATGTGGTCAGACGCGTAATGAAATTATGCTAACGGAACTAGAGAATACTATTATTGTTAGTGGTGGCCGTTATTCTACTTGGACAATTTAAGTTGGAGTTAAATTCTTCACAGCAGAGATTGTTAAGGGAGTGATTAGTTTTAGGTGGTGTGTTGCCAGACAAGTATAAACAGTCTATTGGGAAAAGCAGTTGTATTACTGATGGTACTCGTTGCTTGGATTTAGAAATTTGAATATTATTAATGGGAAAGGAAAGGTTGAGTAGATTGGCCGGAATGTGGTCAGACGCGTAATGAAAATATATTAACGGAACTAGAGAATACTATCATTTTAAGTGGTGGCCGTTATTCTACTTGGACAATTTGAGTTGGAGTTAAATTCTTCACAGCAGAGATTGTTAAGGGAGTGATTAGTTTTAGGTGGTATGTTGCCAGACAAGTATAAACATTCTATTGGGAAAAGCAGTTGTATTACTGATGGTACTCGTTGCTTGGATCTATAAATTTAAATATTATTAATGGGAAAGGTAGGGTTGAGTAGATTGGTCGGAATGCGGTCAGACGCGGAATGAAATTATGTTAACGGAACTAGAGAATACTATTATTGTTAGTGGTGGCCGTTATTCTACTCGAACAATTTGAGTTGGAATTAAATTATTCACAGCAGTGATTGTTAAGGGAGTGATTAGTATTCGGTGGCATGTGAACAGAGAAGTATAAATATTCTATTGGGAGAAGCAGTTGAATTATTAATGGTAGCCGTTGCTTGGATTTAGAAATTTATATATTATTAATGGGAAAGGTAGGGTTGAGTAGATTGGTCGGAATGCGGTCAGACGCGGAATGAAATTATGTTAACGGAACTAGAGAATACTATCATTTTAAGTGGTGGCCGTTATTCTACTTGGACAATTTGAGTTGGAGTTAAATTCTTCACAGCAGAGATTGTTAAGGGAGTGATTAGTTTTAGGTGGTATGTTGCCAGACAAGTATAAACATTCTATTGGGAAAAGCAGTTGTATTACTGATGGTACTCGTTGCTTGGATCTATAAATTTAAATATTATTAATGGGAAAGGTAGGGTTGAGTAGATTGGTCGGAATGCGGTCAGACGCGGAATGAAATTATGTTAACGGAACTAGAGAATACTATTATTGTTAGTGGTGGCCGTTATTCTACTCGAACAATTTGAGTTGGAATTAAATTATTCACAGCAGTGATTGTTAAGGGAGTGATTAGTATTCGGTGGCATGTGAACAGAGAAGTATAAATATTCTATTGGGAGAAGCAGTTGAATTATTAATGGTAGCCGTTGCTTGGATTTAGAAATTTATATATTATTAATGGGAAAGGTAGGGTTGAGTAGATTGGTCGGAATGCGGTCAGACGCGGAATGAAATTATGTTAACGGAACTAGAGAATACTATCATTTTAAGTGGTGGCCGTTATTCTACTTGGACAATTTGAGTTGGAGTTAAATTCTTCACAGCAGAGATTGTTAAGGGAGTGATTAGTTTTAGGTGGTATGTTGCCAGACAAGTATAAACATTCTATTGGGAAAAGCAGTTGTATTACTGATGGTACTCATTGCTTGGATCTATAAATTTAAATATTATTAATGGGAAAGGTAGGGTTGAGTAGATTGGTCGGAATGCGGTCAGACGCGGAATGAAATTATTGTTAGTGGTGGCCGTTATTCTACTTGAACAATTTGAGTTGGAGTTAAATTCTTCACAGCAGAGATTGTTAAGGGAGTGATTAGTTTTAGATGGTATGTGGCCAGACAAGTATAAACAGTCTATTGGAAAAAGCAGATGTATTACTGATGGTACTCGTTGCTGCGATCTAGAAATTTAAATATTAGTAATGGGGAAGGAAGGGTTGAGTAGATTGTCCGGAATGTGGTCAGATACGTCATGAAATTATGTTAACGGAAATGGGGAATACGATCATTTTAAGTGATGGCCGTTATTCTCCTTGAACAATTTGAGTTGGAGTTAAATTATTCACAGCTGCGATTGTTAAGGGAGTGATTAGTTTTAGGTGTACATATTTCTGTACAACAGTTGTATGTATTGCTGATGTGGTAGTCGGTGATTATATTTAGAAACATTAAGTTAGATTATTAGCGGGGTGGAGATGCTAAGTAGATCTGGCTGCTATATAGTCAGACGCGCAATGAAATTCTGCTGAGAGAGTCAATGTAAACTATATAATAAATAATAACTACTTTTTGTATTTTTCTGACAATTTTGGTTGATGTTTAGTTATTAATGGTAGGCGCTGTCATAAAAGCAAGTAGTTCTGGATGGCGTATGATCAGACATTATTAGCGTACAAGATTATTAGTGATGGAGAGGAAATCATATTGATGAAGCTAGGAACAATTTTGCACCTGGTTGTTTTTCTACCGAATTCTAACTTGGTTCATTAAAAGTGAAGAGTTGCTACTGGGATTATGTAGTTTTAGTTGGCATTAGTCCGACGCGATATAAAATTGTGCTGATTGAACTAACGTACATTGCAAATAATAATCGTTGTTTTTCTCGACAACGAGTTGAACTTAACCTATCTTTTGTGCGGTTACCAGACACGTAAGTAGTCTTGATTAGTATACGGTCAGGCATAAAATGAAACTGTCAATAGATCAATTTGGGTTTCGTGTAATTTAATGAACGGTGGATTAACCTACTTTTTTTTCTTTATCGAGGTATTATTCCTGTATTTCTAGTACACAAACGGTCTAATGACTTCTGCCGCAAATACTGTAAGTAGTATGTACCGATTATGGCCAGGCACGCGGTACCATAAATCCAATCTCTCAAGACGTTCAGATTCCAAAGATGAATGTCCTACAATTCCATTAAAGATACTGTCGATTTCTATTGCTTTCCTAATATTTAACAAAAAGTAAAAAATTACAAATATAAATAATTCCTAAACACATCATTCAAAAAATATTTTAACAAAACTGTTAAGCAGTATCTGATCTAATGTTTTTCTACAGAGAATGATAAGCTACGTCGAATGATATGTTAAAAAAGTCATATGTTTCCATAAACAAAAAGCACGGTTAATTTTTACATGTGCTTTACATACTCACCAACGAAACAGATTGCTTATCTCAAGTTACGCAGCTTTTGAAACCACACAACTTTTATTCGCAACATTTTCCTGTATCACCAACAGTTTCATAGACACTCAAGAGGTCTGATTTAAATGAGATAGTTAGCAGAATCGATCGGAGGATCATGTATCAGGTTCAGTGGGAAAGTTACCAGCAACGAGACGCGCGAGTGCGCGTTTGTGTGTGTGTGAGAGAGAGAAAGAGAGAGAGAGTGAGAGAGAGAGAGAGAAAGAGCGCGCCGACGGATATTACATTTTCTCCGGGTCGACTCATCTTACCTTGCAACGATTATGGCCACTGATGTCAAGTTATTCACGCTCGATGAAGCGCATCACCGTGGCTTGTGTTGCCTCTGGAAACGATGATGAAAAAGACGAGGCGCTCGAGTTAGACGCTCCTCGGGGCGTTCTTTAGAAACCGCCGCCCGTGAACGCGTGTGAACACGCGTCTGAACACGCTCCGTTACTGGATCGCAAATCCCTAATCTCTTTACGAGAGCTCTCAGGAATATCGTCGAACCATTTGCGCAAACAGACCCGTAAAAATCCCTCTTCCGCAAAGCGTATCGCATGCAAGATTAACCATTAACACTTGCGGCATTGAGCAAAGGGACTGAATTTAATTTTATTATTAATCACAATAGCCAGTTTTAGATTTTTCGAGTTATGATCAATATTTTCATCTTATGATTTTACTGTTATTGCAATCGCAAAGATTCTTCTGCGAGGAATCATCGAATAAAGTTATTTGTTTGTGCGCACACTTTTCTAAAGGATTATTCATTAAAAATTGAACGAAATTCAGTCTTACATCTTCAATCTTGAAGAAATGAAATCTAATTTAATTTACAGACTTCTAGTAGGTCAAGTGTTCAGAAAAGCTGATGGTTTTATTTCGTTTTTATCGCAAAGTATTGTCTGGTTGGGGAAATCAATTTTTTCTGCGATCTGCAAAGTAGTGCTTGAAAATAGGAATGTGTATAAAAATTCAGTCTATTTATTCTATGTGATCTATAGTGTTGAGACGTGCTTATTATCGCCTGCTCGTATTTCGGTTTGGGTCTACGCTACGGTCGATTGTGGATAAGTGCCATTGTCGAAGGGTTCCTCTAACGTCTTGGAAGAATTTATTGTTTTATGACCCGGGTACGTCTGGAAACTATCAGTTGACCATGGGAAAGTCAGTCTGGCCGTACCGCTCTCAATGGCACTTGGCGTAGCGTAGGCCCAACGCTTAGCGCCAAGGGGGGCCTGTGGCCCTAAGCCTAAAATATGATTTCCGGTGAAATCACAGGAAAGCGAGTGTTGTCTGTCGCCGACGAGTGACTCGTCGCAACGTATATTCGTCTATGTGCGTTGCCCTTCTTTTGGGAGATCACTTGTAGCCTCCCAAATAATATTATCATTGGCTGGTGCCTCCACTATGTTACATTTTGTGGAAGGAGTTTTTCACCCCCATGAGCCTTCTTTACTTCTCGTGCGTTAGTTGTAAGACAGTTGCGAAGTAGAATCCATAGATACCACATCTCTATTATACAGTCCGTCATATTCAGTTTTATTAAAGTTGTCCGAAACCCAATTACCTTATTACTTAATTTACCTCTCTTTGAGGCGTGTTCCTCAGCGGCTCACAAATTATTGTTTGAGCACTGACACGACACAACATATAGATTAAATTCAATTCAGAATTTCAAATAAAATACAAAATGTCAAATTAAATACAAAGTCACAAAATAGTTTTAAAGCAAAGGATAATCGTGATAAATAAATTAGCATTGCCTAACAATTTTTACACGTCATTTTTGTTTGAAAACTATACGAATGAATGTATGAGTCATTATAAATATTAGGTCGTTGCATATGAAATGTCCGATTGTTAGCAGTAATGTTAAGTAAACATAATCTTCTCCGAAATAAACTTATGGATCAGAGTAAGTTGCATTGCAAGATTCTTGATTGTATTATGGTAGAAATCGGATTTATTTGTCGTTCACGTTCATCATTTACAAGATTCTCATCTCCATTTTGGAGTCTTCTTTACCGTCGACGAATAGGGCATTGGTTAATCGACAAATTTTGACTAAACATCACATGATGCTATCGTTAAAATGTTATTTTTCCACTCATATAAAATGAATACTAGACAACCACATTGATTGACATTGAAATAAACTTTATTTAAAAGTAAAATTGGACATCTAAATAAAAATTCAAGATAAGACCATAAGATCAGCTTTGTACCTTACAATGATGTATAGTAACCCCATACATTGTAATAGCATTTCTTGATCAAACCGCTACATAACATTTGCATTCTAGAATCGGACATTTCATATGCAACAACCTAATAACAAAAATATTTTACTGTACTTGCAAATCAAGTAATCCAATGAATAATTCGTACAAAAGCATTTTCCTGTTTCTAATACTTGTAAAGGAGATAAGCACGTGTTTAGAAATTATCACGGCTACGGTTTATTAGTATATCTGTTGCGGTAAATGTGATTAATCCGGTGATTATGTATAATCAAACGGTTATTATATGCAGGGTGTTCGGTAACTGGTGGTACAAGCGAAAAGGGGGTGATTCCAAATGAAAAGATAAGTCGAAAATATAAAATAAATTTTTTTCATGTGAGGCTTTATTTTGGAGAAAATCGAATTTAAAGATTCGTCGGGATCGCGTGCATTAGTATATGCACAAAATAGAATTGGTTGGTCATGATCCAGACGCGACAGCCGATTTCTATCTAATAGTACGCGTATTCGCTGAATTTTCGAACTCGATTTTCTCGGAAACAAAGCCTCGAATAAGAACATTTTATTCTATATTTTTGACTTATTTTTTCATGTAGAATCACCCCTTTTTCGCTCGTACCATCAGTTACCGTACACCCCGTATAATCACCACTAAGTTGGGTAAATGTGATGAATTCTTGAATATTTATCAAATTAATTATTATATATAAATGTATAACCCAGACCTAACCCAGACCAAACTTAGCGGTGATTATATATAATAACCGGCAATTATACATAATCACCGGATTAATCACATTTACCGTAACATATCTACTTCGAATTAAATAACCCTGGAACTTCTGATATGGCTACAGATTCTAAACGTCGAATCGTCTGCGGTCTAATCAAAATGATGGCACCTTTGGAAAAATTCACGGGAGGAGAGAATTTTCATGAATGCTCTAAATTGATCTATATCGAGGAAAAGTGTTTTCCTCCTATCCTTTCAACGCCTCTTTGATTTCCCAAAAGGTAGCAGCGGCCATCTTCGAAGAACATCGTCCTCGAGCACCGGAAATTGGTGTCGAGCTGGAGAGAAATCTCTCGTTTCGTAGATGTTCCTTTTCGTAAATAATTGCCTCTGCATGTACAAACCGAGGACGCCGCTACACATTAATGAAAACCGGATTGCACAAATACTGCATCGAACCCGGAAATGCACAGTCGCCACGGAAAGTTAACGTCGTGTCAAATCAGTTTGAGGCAGACTGATTTCATCAATTAGCACGTCCGAAAATTATTTAAATTAAGACAATTATTAAATAAAAAATTTACCACATCATTATGAGGGTTTATTGATACATTTTCACAGCCTGATGAAATTTGACAAACTGATACACAAGGGTACAGAGAAGTGATCGGCAAAGCAATCAAATTTTACCTTATACCTTTGCAAACAAACTGACAGGATCCGGTTTCTTGTTTATCAGTTGTTGTGTCGTTTCAGTGCTCAAACTGCAATTAGTGAGCCGCTGAGATACACACCTCAATAAATAAAGAGAATAATCGGGTTTCTGGATAACTGTACAACTTTAATAAAATGGGTGTGAAAAACGGTATAAACAGAGATATAAATTAGAGGTCGAGTATGTATATAAAATTCGACTTGTTCCGACTTTCGACTCTAGTTCGCGACTGACCTTGCAACGAAGGCATAAGAACAAAGAAAATTCGTGGGGTTGAAAATTCCCTCAACCTAATACAAAATAGCGAGTCCTTATCCAATGATACAATTTAGAGAGGTTTCAAACTAAACTCTAAAACAAGCGCAACGCCCATACACGGAAACGTCAGCGCCATCAATATCGCCAAACAGTGACGACACTCGGTTCCTTGTATTTTTTTGGAAGCAATAAATGAGGCATAGGAGCACAGGCTCGTACAGAGCGGTACGGCTAGGCTGATTTTCCCAAGAGTCAGCTGATAATTCCAGCCGTACCCGAGTCATAAAACAATAAATTCGTCAAAGAGACACTACAAAGATTCTTAAAAAATGGCACTGTCCAAAATCGACCGTAGTGTAGACCGAAACCGAAATTCGAGCCGGCCATACAATAAGCACGTCTCAACATCAGTAGACTGCGGATTTTCATGCAAACTAAAAATTGTCTGCATCAGTTGCAAGAAACAGCAGCCATATAGAAATTCCTCCATTTCTCTAATGATACGACTGCGGATTTTATGCATTTATGACAAAAATGAGCATATGTAATTTAAAACAGTACGAGAATTAAAAGAATTTGAGAATATCAACGTATTATTCTCATCGTTTTGAAATGACTAAAGAAGGGATGACACTTTTATTTAGCTTCTTGCAATTGCTGCAAATAATTTTTATTTTGCATAAAGATTCGCAGTCTACTAATCGTCTTACTAACAATAAATAACAGTGATATATTGACATTCTCAAATTCTTTCAATCTGTTGATTATTGTAAATTGCACCAACTTATTTCTATCATGAATGCATAAAATAAAAAGTCTAGAAACACTTCGTATTCGAAACGAGAAAGCCAATCAAACGAGGCGTTCAGATATCACCGAATGCTTCAGAACGATGATCGCGGTGACTCGAAATTTAGATGGAGGGCATCGGTACGAAAATATTTCGTTTTGCAGGGAGTCAGTGCATCGTTGCATCGTCGCATCGCGCGATCCGCTCGCGTATTCCGCTCTAACGAACTGAGTAAACGCGGACACCAGGCGCGGGCGATAAAAAGCCGAACAAGCTTGACAACCGGCACCCTACAGTAATCAGCGGCGTGTTCGACTCGCAAATACGGGACCACGAAAATAACGAGATGACAGAGCGCTACTGTATTACGGAAATGGCGAATAAAAAGCGCGGTGGATCGCGTTATTCATGGCGCGTGACACCTTCCACCGCCTTTTTTCACATTGCTACAAGAAACGGATGCTGCGGCGCGAGAAAACGTTGTTACCGAGCGATTCGTAATAGGGTTGGTCCATCAATTTTCTATTTCACGGTGTATACTGGAAGGACCACCTAATGTGTCAGCTCAATTATTTTTTCGAGATTAGAGGATCGATCCAAATTTTTAAAGAAGCTTCAAGCTGACGATTCGTGATAGGGTGGGTCCATCAATTTTCTATTTCACGTTGTATACTAGGTGGACCACCTAATGTGACACCTCAATTCTTTTTTCAATATTCAAAATTTTTCTTTTGTTATAGATCATACGATTTTAAAGGAGCTTCAAGCTGATGATTCGTAATGGGTTGGTCCATAAATTTATTAGTTCACGGGTATATTGGATGGGTCACCCAATGTGTAACCTCAATTATTTTTTCGAGATTAGAGGATCGATCCAAATTTTTAATGAAGCTTCAAGCTGATGATTCGTGATAGGGTGAGTCCATCAATTTTCTATTTCACGGTGTATACTAGGTGGACCACCTAATGTGACACCTCAATTCTTTTTACAATATTCAAAATTTTTCTTTTGTTGTGGATATGCGATTTTAAAGGAACTTCAAGCTAATGATTCGTCATGGGTTGGTCCATACATTTATTAGTTCACGGGTATATTGGATGGGTCACCCAATGTGTAACCTCATTTATTTTTTCGAGATTAGAGGATCGATCCAAATTTTTAATGAAGCTTCAAGCTGATGATTCGTGATAGGGTGAGTCCATCAATTTTCTATTTCACGGTGTATACTAGGTGGACCACCCAATGTGACACCTCAATTCTTTTTTCAATATTCAAAATTTTTCTTTTGTTATAGATGATACGATTTTAAAGGAGCTTGAAGCTGATGATTCGTAATGGGTTGGTCCATAAATTTATTAGTTCACGGGTATATTGGATGGGTCACCCAATGTGTAACCTCAATTATTTTTTCGAGATTAGAGGATCGATCCAAATTTTTAATGAAGCTTCAAGCTGACGATTCGTGATAGGGTGAGTCCATCAATTTTCTATTTCACGTTGTATACTAGGTGGACCACCTAATGTGACACCTCAATTCTTTTTTCAATATTCAAAATTTTTCTTTTGTTATAGATCATACGATTTTAAAGGAGCTTCAAGCTGATGATTCGTAATGGGTTGGTCCATAAATTTATTAGTTCACGGGTATATTGGATGGGTCACCTAATGTGTAACCTCAATTATTTTTTCGATATTAGAGAATCGATCCAAATTTTTAATGAAGCTTCAAGCTGGTGATTCGTGATAGGGTGAGTCCATCAATTTTCTATTTCACGGTGTATACTAGGTGGATCACCTAATTTGAGACCTCAATCCTTTTTTCCATATTAGAGCATCGATCAACTTTTTTTTAGGCATAGATGATACGACTTTAAAGGAGCTTCAAGTTGATGTTTCGTGGTAGTATTGGTCCATAAAATTAGTTCACCGGTATATTGGATGGGCCACCTAATGTGAAACCTCAATTATTGTTTCGATATTAATGGATGGATCAATTTTTCTTTTTGGGGCATAGATGATGTAGGGCATAGATGAAGGAACTTCAAAATAATAATTAGATTTTATGCATTCATGCCGAAAATAGAGGAGAAAAACAAATCTGTAAAGACATTAGAAGAAATAAAGGATATTGCTATATTATTTCCGGCTTGTTATACATATTGAAAGAACAAATACATTTTAATCTATCTTTCATTTCTTAGAATCTACTTAGAACATTTTTATTTGGCATAAAAATCCGCAGTAAAGTGGTGACATTTAATTATTTTCTATGTGATTTTACAAAGACTTTTAAATCTTTATAAGAAGAATTTTAATCTTCATATTATAAGTGGACTGAGGATCTTTATGGCAAACAATTTTCTGTATCTGTTGCAAGAAAATTGGTGCCAGGACGTTTTCTCTTCCTTCAATAATTTCAATAAATCTAAAATAATGTACTGATACTCTACGATTCTTTTAACCCTTTGCACTCGAATGGTAACTCCGAGTCACCAGTAAAAATTGCCATACCATTATGCAAAACAGTTTTCATATTATTATATTCGTCTCTATTCTATAAATTGCTAAAAATTCGACTGTTGTATGAGAGAACAGGTTAAATTACAAGTGCACAGTGTAAAAAAGATACATAGAATAAATTGCTTCGTTGTTTCACACTGTAGATTCTCGATTTTTCAAAAAATCCATAAAAGTCGGTGTTTAATTGTAAGAATGTATTAGACATTGTAATATTACATTATAATATTATAATATACATATAAAAGTTAAAAACAGCAAATTAATATGATACTAAGAATCAATTATAAAAAGAGAGACGAACATTGTAAAAATCTCATATGAGGAGCACGTTTGTCGGGTTTTTCTAAAACAGGTCATGAAAGCAGAAATTCGCGAATAATGTCGCATGAAAATGACACTTTGCTCGATCTATGAAAATAAATCTATACATATATCTCGAATCCGCTCTCCGCTGTTTCAACGAGAAAGCGAAACATAGAACACATCCTTGTTTTCATCCCTAGAATTTCTCAGTGGTGAGAAAGTTGCAGATGTTGAAGTTTCCTTGGAAAGTAATCAGGAGGAACGAAACACAGCTCTTATTTTAATTTCGAGTCGTTCGGTGTATCAGAACCGGTGCGATTTCACCGTTCATCTGGACGATAAAGGAAAACGGCAGATCGTCAGCGATGAAAATGGACTCGGTCAATTCTTATTAGCTGCGACTTTCGAAAGGTCGGTGCGGCGCGGCGCTTTGGTCCCCGTCGGCGTTCTGTTTCGCAGACCGTTCTCAATTACCGAGGAAATCTTTCTCCATCGCGGCCAATTCCGGTCGCATAATTACGTCACCGTAAGAATTACGGATATCCAACAATTTTTAATCCGTCGTTACTTCCAGCAACAATAATCCTCCTCGGGTGTTTCAATTATTTTGTGAAAATGAGATGGAGTTGCTTGTTATTTGACTTTTAAGTAGAAGCTTCACCTACTACAATCTTTGTTATACATTTTTTATAAATAATACATGATTCATGAAGAAATGATGAACAATGTATCAAACAATATATGACTTTGCGAAATTATAAACATTTTACTGATTATAACTATTAGTATAGTATAGTACTGAGTATAGTATCTTACCTTCATTATTTTCTCTATTATTTATTTATTTTATTCATACTTTCGCTACATAATGAGTTTTTAAGTATGCACAGCATCAAACGAATGCTTCGAGTAAATGTTATTTACTCGATAGTGTAATATTCTAAAAAATCGGGTGTGTTTCCCTTGCCATTTTATAGGTTATCTTAGAAAAATCTCTTAGGAAAAGAACTTAAATTGTTGATTAAAACAAATAATTTCGGAAAAAACATTCTACAATACTTTATTTGCATCACCTTGTATATGTTTGATTTTATTCCTATATATTTCGATAATTGTTTTTTATTTACGAACGATCACAAATATTCAATATTTATCGTAATATAATCGAGCAGCTAATAATCCATTAATTTTGGACGAGCAGGTTTTGGTTAGACAAAAAATGTTTGCCCAACGTTACCGTTAAAAATCGTGCATTTCTTATGCAAGAAACTAAAGCACACGCATTTGCACGGGGCAGGTAAATTAAGCAGAAAAGGTCGAGAACATGTATCATAAAGCTCCACGATACAACTAAAATTAATGCCCGAGGGATGGCTCCTTTTTCACTCGTGCCATGTTTTCGGAGAGAGCCTAGTGCATCGAAGTTGATCCCACCGCTGCAATACCTAATTTCGATGGACGCAGGGCGGAGTCGGGGCCGCGTATGAAGATTTTTCTTTGCAAAGCTGGAATCTAGTAACGTCGTTGCATGTTGCATACGAGGGAGGAGAGGGAACAACCGTGTTTCGAAGAAGCCCCGCAGCTGAATTTACTATGCAATTCCACGGCAATGCTACTATTTTTCCCTGCAGCTCGCTACCGACCGCTCTCCTTCTTACTTAGGTTTATCTTCCTCTGTTTTGCATTTCCGTGTTTGCCTATGCAGGCTGGATGAATATTTTGGTTCATAGTATTTTTATTTAAAAATCGAATCATAAATTCTTAAACGCAACATACGTTCGAGGAAGTTTCATATTAGTCAATCATGGCGAAAAACTATTGACCCATTCAAAACTTAAACATAATCACTGGATAATGAGGAATTAAGTAAAATTTCTATAAAACGCAATAAAATTGAGGGGTGTTACGTTTCTCGTATGCAAGTCACGCTAACATAATATTACAATTATTTTATTTAATGGCAAAACCCGTGAAATGTGGTGATAAACCAGACAAATATTGACTTACAACACTTTTGCATTAAACGGCTCGATTCAGTCAGAATTGTATAGAATTTTTGTGACACGTATAATATATTAGGTCGTAACATAAATTCGACTTATTCAGTATTTCCCATCATTTATTAACAAAGTACCGAAACTTTCGTCGAATAAATTAGATGACTTTCATTATAATCCATGGCAGTTTTCCAATGAGTTAACTGTTTTTGCTGTGACTCACTAATGCATTCTTTCACCTAGAACACATTTATACTTACAATTGAACAAACCTACTCACGTTACAACCTAATAATTAAGGACGTTTAGGAAAATCAATTCATGTAAGAAATCAAGGGAACCATTCACCCCATATCTGGTACAATAGACTCATGCATACTTAAAACTCGTAAAAGTAAAAGTACAACAATTTATTTTTTTATTGAATAAACTCTACCGTAATTGTACGTATAACTGAATGGGTTAAATTCACTCGGGAAACAGTATAATATTCGCCCAAATTTGACACGCTTTTCCACGGAATTTTTCGTATATTATTTCCGCAGTATTTATTTTCCTACAATTTTCCCACGATTCTAATTGCTGCTTATGAGTTAGGAAAATTGCAGTTGTTTCGATTCGCAATCGCCGCACGGAGAAGAGCCATTTTTTATCGAAAAATTGCGTCGTAAAAAACGATCGGTATTGTTTTTAACTTTTCACCGGCGAACTAATTAAAAACAACTGTATTTCACTCAAGACAATCGGAAGAAAATTGTTGTAACAATGGCTAATACCGGCAACAACGCAAACATCTGCCGCAGTAGTGATGCAGTGACGTCACTACACAAATGCACGGGAGATGCAGCGTCGGGTGCACCGACCTTTTCTTCCGTCACCTCGAACTGCAGCTAGTGACGTCACTGTTTTCCCCCCTTCCGTTTCCATGGAAACAATGACGTCGTACTTTTCGGACCGTGAATATCCTGCGCTCATCTCGGCCGTTGAACCAATCATCGTTTTATCGAAGACGGAACGCGAACATGGCCGTGTGCTTTACGAGGAAATACGCCATTTTATCTTTCCCGACGTACTTCGCTGAATACTCGTGACACACATTTCCACGCTAATCTGTTGTCGGCGCGTTTATAACACGGTTATGCGCGAGTGACACCATTCTTCGTTCGTCTTAAAAAATTAACATTTTCGTTGCGACGTATTCGCGTGAACCGATTTTTATTAGGATCTTCATCATCTCAGGCGATTAGAGGAATAATCAGTCTGATAAACTTTCTCACTAATTCAGTTACTTCGATTTTGGGGGCTTCCTGCGGATAGTGGGCTAATAAACAATAAGGATTTCTTAATAGACCCTTCAACAACAATAGCAACTTGAACCAACAACTCACCCCCAATAACATTATCCAATAATTGCATCTGGTATTGATATATAAAAGATGATTTTTAAGCATCCTTTTGTAGATAAAATGTTAATAACGCATTTTACAATTTTTCTTTAGATAACAAAAACTTTTATACAAACTAGGTAACGTTACTAAAATTTTATTTCAAGTAGGTTATCGTTTGTTTGAAAAGATTCGTGACAAGATTCATCTGACCACTTGAGCATTAGGAACAGATTATTCGAATCAAGTAACGCATTTGCGATGTTCCAATGAATTTTTGATCGTAGATGGACATGTCTTTATCCAGAACGAAAATGAACGAAATCGAACTGATATCGAATTGATAACAAAGCTACCTTAATTATAAACAATTGTTTAGTCAAATTTTTCAGCGACGTTATAGATGATGAATCTAAACGTGGTGTCAATTACAAAATTTTCAAAAGATATCGAAAAAAATGACCTTGAGAAAATTTGTTTGCCTACCATTAGGTTTGCCCTTTGGAATCGAATATTTTCGCCATCTGACATTTTTCTTATAAAATATAAGCGAGATATTTACGATAGTTTCGTGGAACTAGGTTAGTATTTAAAGGGAATTAGGTGGAAGGAAGGGTTGAACTTGAAATTTTTTGGCTACGAAGACGTTGGAGCCTCCGGGCACAATTGTTTACTCTCCCGTGATCCGTTTGCTGTGAAAAAAAAGCCGCTATCGATATATTATACCCGAGAAATACTCCGCACAGCGTCATAACCGTATACCCTGCACGTAACGACCGACCTCCTTCGACCCGACAGCGCATTACATGCCACTTACGCTCCGATTGCTTATAGCTGTTGGGGTTGTAAAAATAGGAGGTCTAGGGCATCAGCATATGAAATTGTCGCGCGTGCTCTGGAATCCCAAAGAACTTGAAAAACGATCAAATAAGACCGAAATATGGAAGAACTTGCGCGCTCCGAAGCCTCCGGAAGCAATTCTTTCAACCCTTACACGCATTCCCCTGAAATTAATAAAATATTCGAAAGCTGCTAATTCACTACGTATTTAAGAGGCGATATGAAAGAAAAGATACATTTTTATCTAATTGAGAAAATAGTATTTAAATTAGAATGCAGAAAGAAAGCTATTGTTGTCGGAGTGGTAGGTTCTACCTCATCTGCGTTTTATTATATCCCACAAGAAAATGACTCAAGGTAGATATTAAGTCTAAAAATCTTGATGGAAAATGAATGTTATTTTCACTTTAGAGGGTGGAATTATTATTTAGAGGTAGACTAAATTATTATATTAATGTCCACAGTTGTCATTTTGAATACAAGCGACACTGAACAATTGCAAGGTAGTTTAACGAAGGTTAATTTTAGACGGCACTGAATGACCTTGAATGACCTTTGAAGAAGCACATTTTATAAATCGATAAATTCGTCTCGAAATAAGCTACACGACTTATGATCACCATAAAACATACCCTTCGAAACAGGGTACGTTTAATTTGAAGCATTTTTTAAAACGAGCTAATGCTTGGAATTAACAATGTGTAATAACTGGGAAGTAATTGCAAAGCAAATGTGACACTACGTATTCCAAGCTCATCGAAATCGGCGAGGATACGCTAATGTAAATGATTGCCCAACGAGGTTTAGGATGAACAGTATGAAAATCGAAGGTCCTCACAGGAAATTCCCCAGAAGATCCAATCAGAAGACCCGGATACTAGAGTGACGTGTGTTCCGGACACGTACTCGAGCATGTAACCGCCAGGAGAGAAACAAACAGGGCTATTTTCGGAGCATCAGTCGGTCCACTGTATATTTAGATGAAGCATACACGTCTGTCATGCTTGCCATGAATGCGTGTGCCTACCTACGCAACTGCTCCCTTAGAGACTGACGCATTCATGCAAGGATGCCACTGACCTCCTCAATAAACAAACCTCAGAGAGTCCTGGAAACCTCGACATCAATACCCCCGAAATGTCCTCAACAGTTTTCCCCGCTTTGTGTTCCACAGAGTCTTCAACACTTCGAACTAGTGGATACTTCATTGCGCACTTTCATGCAACATACAAAGTATGAGAAACTTCTAGTTACTATCACTAGCAAAAATTATTCGATTAAACAAATCATGGGCCTATCATTGTAATTATTCGTATTTTCAATGTGGAAAATATTTCCATTAACGATAACAGTAATTGCAATGGTAAAACATTGATATATTATAAGAAAATATTGATATAACTATGAATATGTTGGCTTTTTTACAATGTACAGAATGAGCAAATTAGACACTGATTTAAGGAAGAATGGAATTGGCCTCATACATTCAGAGGTATTAAAAAATGTTCTTTTATTTTGTTATGATATTGAAATGTCCTTATCATTTTCTCATACAGTTTATTATTTAATATTTGCTAAGAAGTAAAAGAATTCATAACTTCATTAATAGTTTTCTAAAATATCATTAGCTCTTACATCATACATCATTATCTAATGCACTATACTATTATTCATATTTAATATACGACTAAATAATTCATTCAAAAATCACAGTCACAAGTTTGATCGAATATTTTCTGCCAGGATTAACACTTGCTGAAAGGTAATACTATTTCTCTATGATAAATAGAAGAAACAAGAGTTTCCATTTACCATCTTGGGGATAATGAAAATTTTGTACATCAAATTCCAAGAAGTAGGAGTTTACATCTACTATTTGTTAGTCTTGGTACCAGTAACAGTCTTTGTGGTTATGATATTGTCTATTAAACGCAACATGGTCATTTATAATATTTGAAAAAGACTACTATCTCAGGAAAGTAATAACTAGACTGCAAACCTTTATGTAAAATAAAAATGTTCTGCTCCAATGGCAAGGAACAGGAGTTTCTAGTTATCAGCTGCAAGATGATAAAATTTTTCTGCAGCAATTAGAAGAAACAAGAGTTTTCAGTTAACAGCTTGAAGATGATGAAAATTTTCTGCTTCAATTCCAAGGCGCAGCAGTCTCTAGCTACCATTTACTAGCGTTTGTTTCGGCAACAGTCTATGCCAGGGATGGGCACGGTAGGGGCCCCCTCAAACGCCTGCTTCTCCCACCAACCTCTCTTTCAAGCGCGAGGCCTACGCACTGTTCGCAACGGGCGAAGCACTTCCCTCCTCTATGGTAACGGCGGATGCTGGTGGGGGACAGTGGGCGCTATGGTGGGGACGGTTTTGTCTCAATTGAGACAAAAATGCCCATTACTGATCTATGCAGTTACGAGAATCCATTAAATCCAACGTGCTCTCTTATCAAATTATAAAAAGAACATTATCTCAGAAAAGTAATGACTAGATCATTATCTAGAATAAGAATTGTCCACATTAATAGCAAGAGATAGGTGTTTGATAGATATTTCGTACTATCTTTAATTATTTTTACAAGTTTAAAGTAGTATATTGGTATTTATCAATCGTTTCAATTTTCCGGCAGTATTACATTGCACCTACTTATGTTTGTCATGTAACAGATAGTTTAAATTCACAATCTAACAATAAAATTATTTTCAACGAAAGGTAATCAATAAACTGTTTTTATGCATTTATTATTTATTCGATCTTCAAGAATTTGGCATAGTAAAACAATTCAAAGAGATCTTTATTCTCTTCGGAAAACAACAGAATCCATAACAGAAGAAATTATAAAAAAATTCCTTCGATTTCAACTGTAAAAAAATCTGTATTTGCAGAAAGTGTAGCAATCAATTCAGTATAAAATATTGTCACAATGTGACAATGTTGTTACTGTTCTTTATAAAATATTTCTTAAATTGACAAGCCAATTAACAACTAAAGAAAGTTTGCAAATCATATTCATTTCAGGACAGTCTTCCTTTTCATCGCAAAAGGAAATTAGTCATCTATCTGTTGAGGTCGTGACAAATATTTGGACAACAATAAATATTCCAAGTGGTTTGCCAACATTTAGTATTCCGTCCAGCGGTAACGAACATCATGGAAGTCGTTGTTACTAATTTTTAACGAGGATCACAGCGTTCGAAATAGCATTCCTACACGCGGACAGATTTAGTGGTGCGTCCGGGGTTTTACATACAGTCTTTTTAAATTCTAATATACATCACTATTCTTAGCCCCCCATGGCTCCCTCTCCCCCATCCGATTTCAGTTTATTTGAACGTTACTAAACGGAAGAAGACAGCACTCCCAAATGGTGTCTATATTTATTTTAATCAATCTAAAACGTAGTTTCGACTTTTGCCCGTCCGACGGCGGACCGATCCGAAATTTTTCTCTCGTTCATCCGTGGAAATCGAATTACAAGACTATTTATTTTTTTCAATTCATAGCTAAAATTCCACGATTTTTCCTCATTAGTGTCTGGCATTTAGAGTCTTTCTTCATCGACCCTGTGACATCGTCTTGCTGCCAGACAATAGTTTCCATTGATTATCTGTTTTTATTTACCACAATTGATAGGAATTAAATTGCAGATTTTATAATGGAATAAATACAGGAAGAATACACTGAAGAGAGGTGTGCCATTTCGAAGTTGTCTGCGGCTTTGTTCACTTTCTCAGTTCACTTTCCAATTTGGTCTGCCCGACAAAATCATTTCTCCACTCTGAAACTTTCGGGTTTGGTGTTCCCAAGAATATTTTTAAAGTAAGAGACGGTGCTTGCATTCGTTCTCTGATTTCTAAAGTTTCCAGTCCACCCCGCAGTCTGTAAATTACACTACCTGTGTCTATCTGTATTCTGAATTCATTCAACAAAATAGTACGCAATACATCTCTGTGAACAACATTAAATATTTCAAATGAAAATAAAATCAATGATTTTTTAGCATTCAAGAAATAAAAATTATTCTTTCCATTACCGTTATAGTTTTACTATTTTCATCCATTACTCAACCATTATGAATTTCTTGCAGTCGTCTTGCAGTTGTCTTATCACGATGACAAAAATAAGCAGCCCCATTTAAAAAATGGTTATAACCTCAATATTTTAAAAAATATTACCATGAAAATATTTGTTTAGTAGCACCTGACAATTTTCTCATCATAAAAAACAAACAGGATATTTAGAAGGTTTGAATTAGGTGGTACATCCTGCAGCTGCCAGTTGCCTATTTTTTATTTTGTTACGTATCTTAGGGACGTGGAGGTTTTCTCATCTTCTTGGAGAATAAATTGTATAAAATCGTGATTAACAGGATAAAGCTATTGATTTTAAGCATTTATGACAAAAACAAGTTGGTGCAATTTCAAACAGTAGAACCATTAAAAGAATCTATGGACGTCAATGTATTGTTTTCAACCTATTAAGATTGTTAAAGAAGAAAAAAAAGGTCTTCATGGCTACTGTTTTTTTTGCAGTCGAACCCAACAATTTTTATTTTGCATAAAGATCCGCAGTATAGTTATTAGAAATGATATGCTCGTGTTACTGATTTCCATCAAGATTGCCAGATGCCTCCGGGAACAGGATAAAACTAGAATAACTGGATAGAATCTACCCACAGCGGGATGGGGTATGCGGAGCTTATCATGTTTGAGCAAGGCGTGGGTTCTCGTCAAAAGAGGTTTAATTGAAATCGACCCACCTTCGGAGCAGACAACCTTTAAGGTCTCCTTATAGTCGACTGCGTGGACGATCGAGCTATTCTTGGCACCTGGACTGTTGACAATGGTGCTCCACCCCCTATCGAGCGGTTGAGCGTGTGTGGTTCGCATAATGTGTGTAAACGCGCGGCGAATTAGCCCCGAGCGTGTTCTACGCGTCTCTTATCTCTCTGTCACGCGGAGCAATAAATTAAACTCGACGAAATTTCATTTAGGATCCGTAGCAGTATGGTATAACCAAAGTCAACTTAAGTTAGATGGTTTTCGAGTTAGCCTTCCTGAGTTTTTGAATTTTTAAGTTACATTGCTTTGATATACGGTGGCCCGAATTAATATTCGGAAACTCTTTACAATACAATACCTTTGTTAAAATTAAACTAAACGACTTCAGTTTTTTGAGATGTTAGAAGGATTAGCTTACTAGGTAGAGTGTAAATAATTTTGTCCAAAAATTGCTATTGGCAGGAATTGCGACGAAAAAAGTAAAGATCACAATTTTTAACTTTATTATCTGTGTCTGTAATGAAAATTTAAAAGACGCCATTTGTAGATCTAGGTAAGTTATACACATGTTCAAAGTTTCATCGAACTTTGTTGTTATGAGCTACAAACATTTAAAGCTGATCACATAAGGGCGAAATTTCCTGAAAAGGCTGAAAATCTGCGACTTTCACCCTTAAGCGCTCATCTTGTAATGTTCGTAGCTCATAGCTACATTAACTGACTTCTGACAACATTAAATGGTATATTTTTAATTTTCATTACAAACACAGATAAAAAAGTTAAAAATCGTGACCTTTACTGTTTTCTTCACAATTTCGACCAATAGCAATTTTTATAAATAATTATTGACACGTTAACTAGTAAACTAATCCTTCTAACATCTAAAAAAACTGAAGTCATTTAATTTAATTTTTACAAAGTTATTGTATTGTAAAGAGTGTCCGAATATTAATTTCGGGCCACTGTAGTTTGATGAACACACGACTACACATTCACTTCTATTTGAAAAATATTGGAAGTATGGCGGCTGTTGGAAATGCGTGAGAGAAGGAAAAGGAAAGAGAGCGTTTCGTTCTGGGACCGCTAGAGGACTCGTCAGTAAGGTTATCTTGCGGGCCCTGCCTTAGACACAGGGATATCGTAAAAACGGTTTAGGATGATATATCTGTGGTTGTCAAGAAGAGCGCCGCATGTCACATACTTTCACTTTCGAGATATTGCCGTTTAAAGTTTTGATCACTAATGCTTTGACATAGGATATCGATACAATTGCATTATTTTTTTGAGCCTTTCGAATTTGTGTTCATGACATTTTTCTGGTAAATACGTGAATCCTATACTATAAAGTTGAATCAATGCATAAACTCAAATTTTTTGCAATTGTGACATGTGGCGTTTTTCCTTGCAACCACAGATGTATGTATAGGAATCGGCGACGAATCAGGTACTAGCGGGAAAGGCGTTGTCTTTGTCTGTCTGTCCATCTGGTGACGAGCGCAGGAGGTAGCCACCACAGAAGTATGGAGCTAGAAAATGTAACGCTACGATGTTGTTCTACTCATGTAGTAACGTTGTTGAGACTTTTTAAGTTTGTTTCCTTTCATACGGTTTGATGAACACACTAATACTTTTTATAATAACTTGTGGATACATTTACCACTAATATGAAAGAAATGCCTGTCAGAATATTGAAAATTGTAGAAGTTATGGAGTAAGAAAAGATAGCGCTGCAGTACATAATTAAAGGAAAACTAATTGTTTGAAAGTAAAGTGCTCTGGAGCGCGTAATCTCTGTACCCAAAGGTAGATAGTGGAACTCGTTGACTGAACATAAATTGTGAAAATTACAAGCAAACAAATTTTTTTCTTAGTTAGTCAATAGTCGACAAAATTGTCCTTAGTGATTTCTAAATCAATTTGTAACAATTCGGTTCGTCATTCAAACTCCACTCTATGAAGAATAGCATTCTACATATCCGGGAAGAATTTACTATAATGTACGTTGTTAACAATAGAACTACCGTGCACTAAACACGACTCGCACGTGTTACCTTATAGTAACTACAAAATTGTAATTATTCAGATTTGGTATAATTTTTGTTTAACCCACACGTGCCTATCGTGTCAATTTCTCTCAATTTTCGCGCAAAGGATGATGTTACTCTGCTATTTGTAGAACAACAGATCTAAAACTTTGAGACTTCGTGACATTTTTTTTACATGAAATACATATATGCAGGGTTTTCGCGCTATCACTAGCCAGCGTTATTCTTGTAAGTAGTAAATATTAGAAAAAAATGAAAGAGGAAAAAGTGGTACTGTTTTTTATGCGCAACACAATGGCGTATGTAATTTTTTTGTTTTTACAATATTTTGTTATATATGAAGGTGTTATATATGAACCTTTCATTTTTTAAATGGAATGCTGTAGATTTTATATCACATGAAAGCGTGTGTCTAGACAAATTCAGCCATATACTTCACAGTGACCTTCAAGGTCATGCAAGGTTAGAAATGGAAGAAACATTTTGAATATTTCATATCAATGTGTTCACAAGTATCCTTTATTGGTGAGGCTACAGTACATGTTCAATCTGTTCGGATATTCTTCTAGGTATTTCAATTTACTTAGTCTTTTACTTCCATTGCACTGGTGATAAATGCGTACCATATCCACCTTCTCGTCCATCGAATAATACATAATACATTACTATGCGATATTACTAATCGGTGTCGGAAGTAATACTGAAATTGTCTCATCATAGAAAAAACTAGAAGTAAACACTCTGATGGTGAATGACAACATCACCTGATTCGTATGAATAAGGAATACTTGCAAACACCTGACCTTGCATGACCTTGAAGGTCACTATGCAGTATACGGATGAATTCGTCTAGACACATGCTTTCACCTAATATAAAAAAATATACAGCATTCCAATTAAAGAATTGAAGGTCACCTTCCTATCTAACAAAATAGTACAAAAAAAAAAAATACATACGCCACTGTGTTGCACATAAAAAAACAGTACTACTTTTCCCTCTGTCATTTTTTTCTAATATTTACTATTTACAAGAAAAACGCTGGCTAGTGATAGCGCGAACACCCTGTATAGTATTGTTAATAGCAAAACACGCGACAACAAAATGGGACAACATTTGTTACGAAAAGGACTCTCTGTGTCAATCTGACACACATCATTTTCACGCTTTTTCAAGTCCTTTGAACGCTAGTTCATTATTTTGTAACAGTTACACGGCAATTAGGCATTCATTCTACAACGCGTTCAGAATGCACCTAGACATGTATTTGAATATCAAAAGTTGGCGTGAACTTGAAAAAGAGAAGAATGGGCGTTACGTATACTCTTCGTTTTTCTCTTCGTCACGGGACAAAATTAAGAACGATCAGATCAAAACTTGAATGAAATCAAGAAATGCGAATATGCGAGAAACAATATTGTGTAAATATTTGTTACTTTAATCTCAATAAACTAATTAGGAATGTTAATTATTTATCGTTTCATTTGATGCTTTACCATTGTGTCAATTTGACATACGAGAGACACATTAAGTTGCGAAAATGAGAGATGGATGAGGGTTAAGGGGGGAACCTTATGTAAAATTAAATTTTTTAGCATTTTTCTTTTTTTGCTTAAATCGATAGGAAATTTCGACAGGAATACGATAAAAAAGTTAGAATGCTATCAGACATGTTCTTGTATGTTATTTTCAAAATAAAGTGGAGAGTTGTATTGAGCGCGTCGCTCGAACTCCCCTAATTCGTGGTGTAAGTGGCGCGTCGCACAAGCGTTGGGAGAAGAATTTGACCATCCACCTGCATTGCACGAAGATGTTCAAAAACATATTCGTCCAATTTACGACGATTTATCGTGGGATGATTTATTAGAGAGATGTCTAGGTGGGCATACCTAAAATGCAAACGAGAGCTTTAACACTGTCATTTGGCGTTTAGCTCCTAAGCATTTGAATTGTGGGTTAAAAACTGTTGAAATAGCTGGTTTTTTTGGTTGCCGATATATTCCACGAAGGATTTTCGTTTGTCCTTCAAACGATGGAACTGCTCGATATAGTAATTGGACAGCAGAGCAGAAAATTTGCCGAAAACGAGGACAAACGCCGTATTAGACAGCAGGAGCGACGCAGACTTGATTGTACTAAAGAGGCTCGTGCTTCTCGAAAAGACGAAAAAACGGCTGAAATACAATACTTTGATAAAGAGGAAGAACTGGTTCTATGGCCCCGGAATCGCAGATTAGCAAAAAACTGTGGTAAGTTAAAATAAATTACGATTTTTTCACAATTTTTCTGTTACACAAACTTTAAACGCATTTTTCTCGAAACGCAAAATTGCGCACGCCGTGCAATGTAGCTCGTAAACTAATTACTCGATCTTTATGAAACTTGATATATATATATTCTATAAACAATTGGCCTCAGCATGACGAGCTCCGATTTTTTAATTTTTTATTTAAAATATTGCTATTAACAATTATTTATAGAAAAAAATCCGTTTTTTTCTTCAAAACGTCGCCATTTTTGCAATTTTGCAAATTTTAAAAAAAGAAAAACGCCATGCTGAGCGTTTTCGCATAAACTAACGATTCCATTTGGATTTTTTTGTTTCAGATCATTTTTGTGCACTGTACGCTGCACGGCGCATTTACAGGATGCCATTTTCAAGCCGTCGTTTCACCATTATCATTAAGAATTAAACTTTAAAAAAATATTTTTTGTTACACTATAACATCGATAAATGATACCTGAAATTGTAAATCAATCTACGCATTACATTCTTAACAAAAAATTCTTCAAAAAACAGGCCATTTACATAGGGCTCCCCCCTTAAATACGTACTTCAATAGAAAAGTTTACTAAAAAATTATTCCTGAAAACATATTCATAATTTCAATATTCGTAAAAGTGAAAATCAGTTATTTTGGCTGGTCCGGTAGTTCTAGTGTTAAAAATGTAGTTTCGAGATAACCGACTTTAAAGTTTGAAGCGATGGTTTCCATAGTTTGCGACTTAGTTACGTTCAGTCTTATAACTTCCGTAATTATGCAAATATCTCCATGAAATTTTGTGAAAGAAATGTTCAGAGAGAAGAAAAGAATCGCTTCCGAAAAACAAACAATCGATTTTTTAAAAGATTACTGCAGTTCCTCCTCCGATCGGTCTTAACAAAATTTACTGCGAAAGTTGGTTGGCTTTTCCGGAGCTCCGCGGATTCTGATTAAAAATTCTCTGACGCGTCCAAGTATTTGCACGCATTCCATTGCCGAGTATCAGAGAGTTAAAACTGCAACTTTTTTAAATTGATTGGAGCCGGGGATGCAGCGCTTCAAGAATTTGTACACAAGCCTCGGGAATATTTCACGAGCCTGCAAATTTTCGCTTTTTCGAAGAGGAGGAGATTGGTTGTTTCGGTTTGGTTAAATAATTAGGAGGTTGTTTAATGGCACTGTGAGCGAACTCGAAACTGTGCCAATTACGAATTAAATTCAAATTCGAACGATAAATATACTATATTTACTGTTCGTTTCATATTTTATGACGCATGCGGTTTGTAAATCGATATGAAGCGTTTTCGTTCATGTGCATAATAAACGATCCGACAGGTTTAAGGATTGATTAATTTCGCGTAAACGCTGACAGGGAATATCGACGATAATATTGCAATTTCATTATGTATATTGACTGTTCTGGTAGTTATTTTCTATTGTCAGATAATTATTCTCTTTGGTAATATCTAGATTATTGAGCTGATGTGTCAATTAATGGAATGCAACTAGTGGGACAAGAAAATGGGACGAGTTCATTAATATTTCATATTCCATGTGAAGAAGTTAGATTGTAAACTAAAAGAAATTTTTTGTTCTACCTTTGGAAGCTTAATGAACATTCTAAAGGGGGAAATGATTCTATTAATGTTGGAGCATGTTTAAGTAATGTTTAAAGCAAACAAGTCCAACCAATAGCATCAATGACAATGAATATATACCATAGCATACTCTTGAAAAGTGAAGATAAAAATTTGTAAATATATATTATTCAAGTATATTATCATCACTAGGGTAAATGTGCCTTATTTCAGTCCAGCCCAATAATCGGCCTTCTTGGCTGATTTATCTATCTATTTATATATTTTACATCCCCTCTTCCACAAAAAATTTGAAAATATCGTATTAATAATAACAACACCTAACCCCTTGCCTTACAATTTATTAATAGTTAATAAGTTTTCAGATTAAAGCATATTAATTTATTTCTTCCGACACTCTAAACACATAGCAATGGAAAATAGGATAATTTATGAGTATCAGGCAAAAAACATTACGTCGGTAATGTTTAAATTTACATTGTTAATTTGATCTTAAGAAAGTGGGAAAAACAAACAAACTAGCAGCTAAATAGCAAGTACATGCCTCTAATAACACACTCTATGTGGAGATAATGAAAAGTTTTCATTCATATAAAACGGATTCAGTGGTACAATTGGTAAATGGTATCCGGGCATAGTTAATACTTGTTTATTGGTTTTAATATAATTACTTACCTATGTAATAGATACCTAGGAACACTTCCATGAAGGTTTTAAATACCAACATGAAAGTTAATATTTGTTCATTGTCAACGTTCTGTGCGCCGCGCATATTCGACGCGCTATGATTGGCCCGTGTTTTTCGTTAATAACTTGAAAACGGAGCCGTGTATGTCATTTTCGCAAAGGGAAAGGCTTTTAAAATAGCTCCAGGAATCACCAAAAATCACCAGCAAAACATGAATGGAAAAGGATGAATGGTTTGAAGATTGCTACATCGATAAGATCTTATTCTCTTTAAAAAGTGCAATGTTACATGTGCAATTAATAATTGAATTATTCTTTTAAGTGGAAGCGCATACATTTTGGTAATTATTGCGAAAGGGTTACTGTTTACGCCCGCGGTTGATCAGATGATTGTTCGGGCCTTGATTGTATTCGCACTGCGAGGTGCCCGCTAATATTTTGAACTCGAAGGACCACCTTCCTTTGACGGAAGGACTAAGACAAACAACTTGAAAAACTACTATTTATTTACAGTAACAAAACTGCACACCGCAGTTGTCGGGTTAGGTACCAAAATACTAAGTGTTTAAACTATGTGAGAATTAACTTCTCTGACTGTTTCTATGGCTACACAGTAGAGAGCGATCTAAGTGTATCAATGTTCTTGTTAATTCTCAGGAAGAGACCGAGAGTTCGCCAATTTAACACCTCGGTTCTCCCTTCCTAATGGAAAACTTATCCCTACTCTATAAAAATTAAGGGTGGGCGGAAACTAAAACTAAATCTAAGAAAACGGGCCCAGCAAATTGGAATGGTCACGGGCGTTACAAAACGCATAGGCGCAACGGGCTAAAGGAGGTGGTGTTCGCGACGCTGCCAGGGTGTTCAAACCCGCGAAGAGCGAAGCCTGGGGAATCCCAGGCATCTGGCAGCGATACCGCGCTAAGGCCCCGAGTGTCCAGCCGCGCCGATTCGAAGAAAACTAAAATACAAAAGAAGCAGATGTTTTATGGCGGGGACTGCGCTCAAGATGTGCAAATACCATCTTGTGCCCTAGGTCGGAGCGGCAATTGCACTAACAAAAGAAAACGGTGACAGGCCCGTGCCATAGCCAGATTGCAATGAGCCGCGTACCGACTCTAAGACACAATAGCGATGGCCCATCATAAAACATCGCCCGAAGCTGGCCGCTACAGTTACTATACTCCAATTTTGATGAAATTTAAATATGTTATGCAGCAACACATTTTGAACAACTTTTTCCTTTTCCAATATACTGGGGTCGCTTTTAGTTTTCGAGATATTCGCAAAAAACTATTGCTAATACTGTATTGAATTTTCTCTCTTGGATTTTCCTGACGGCCGGCCCTCTTCGCCCTCTCCACGACCTGACCACAACTTATTCTATTCACATGATTTTTCCATTACTAGATTAAATTATGGATAACAGCTACAATGCAAAGAACATGCGAATAGAATGAGTTGTGGTTAGGTCGCGGATGGGGCCCGACAACGCATGCGAAAATTTCGAAGTAGTCTATCAAAATTGAAAACTCACCCTATATACAGTGAAACCCTGTTTTTTCTTTCATCCCCACAACTTGTTTACAAAGGAAGTAAACAGACGCCGCACCGGAGCAGCCTTACGTTGCCACGGAGCGTGCAACAATATGGAAAATTCAATACAGTATTAGCAATAGTTTTTTGCGAATATCTCAAAAACCAAAAGCGACCCCTCTATATTGGAAAAGGAAAAAGTTGTTAAAAATATCGAAATATATAATATAATATAATATATTTAAATTTCATCAAAGTAGGAGTATAGTGACCCTTTCGCAATAATTATCTACATTTTTTAAATTTATAGATTCCTGTCATCAAACTACGTAAAAAAGTATTGGTGTGGAATGACAAAGAATTATTAGATATCGAGATATTTAAAAGGAAATATCATTATGGAAGGCTTCTCCGTTACATTTACTCCGAATAAAGATACGTTTTGAAAACATCTGGCTAACTGTTGAGAATAATTATTGTGAGGCAGTTGGTATGAATGGATGGTATGGATTGGTACGACTGTACGGTATGGGTTGGTATGAATGAATGACATTGATTGGTACGAGTGAGCGGTGTGATTGAGCAGAGAGGGAGGTTGGCGGGCTCAACACTAACTAATAATTGTTTTGCTATTCTAGCCCAACACTTTTCTACGTATTATGACGAGAGGAATATATCTATGTAAAGACAAGTATGCATTTTCATATAAAAACATAATGCAATTGTTGATTGCACATGCACCACTGCATTTTTTAAAAAGAATAAGATCATACGGATGTAGCACTCTCAAACCATTCATTCTTTTCCTTTGATGCTTTTTTGTAACTGTACTTGTAACGAAGTTATAGCCTGAAAGAATTACGCGAACCACCCTCATCCTTGATGGGCACGGTAGGGGCCCCTCAAACGCCTGCTTCCTCCACTAACCTCTCTTTCATGTACGAGGCTTGCGCACATTTCGCGACGGACGAAGTACTCGCTTCCTCTATGGTAACGGCGGGTGCTGGAGGGGGGGGGGGACAGCGGGCGCGATAGTGGGGACGGTTTTGTCTCAATTGAGACAAAAATGCCCATCCCTGACCCTCATAATGCGGGGCAAGATCGTAATTTCTAACATATATTCTTTGAAATACTTTTTACCGTATTGAATTATTTAGTTCCGTTCTAAATACAGATAGCCCTCGTACAACACGGTATTCTATAACACGGTTTCGCTCTAACACGATAAGAAAATTGCGTAAACCTTTGTACAACACAGTACTTCTACAGCACTGGATAACATGATTTTTGTTTAACATATTTAAAAACTAAATTACCTTAAAATAATGACGGGAAGGAATAATGAATTATAGTGCCTTTACATGAAAATATATAAATAAATTATAATTTACTCATTTATAACTCCATTCCGATGTTATAGCGGAATGTGTCATGCACAGTTTACGCGCCATACGCGGCGAGATTTGCCGTCTCAAAAATATAGTGTTACGAAAAGTCCCGCCATATCTAAAAGGATAACGTGCAATGCACTTTAAAAAAAATTTTTAATAAAAATTAAGTTGCTTATATCGAATTAAAGAAAAGCGGTTTGTTTTTAATAGGTTTTCGGAACGTAACCCCCCTGTTTGTACTGGCTCTAGGTTTCCTGTAACACGGTTTCACACAACACTGCATTTTCTAGGAACCTATCCACCGTGTTATAGCAGTGTTACCTGTACTAATTTATTGTAGGATTCTACAAATGAGATCCTACAATTTCACTCGTGTAATAATAAATATAACTGCTTCATGTAATAATAAATATAACTGTTTGATGCACTTGCCCCGTTTACGCACTTACCCCACTTCTCCTAATTGAAACTGAAGTTACGACCGATTCAATAAAAAGGCATCGAACGTTACTTGTACACCTAATACAATGGAAAGATGGTGGCAGAACGGCAGCACTGCTGACTTCCTGAGGGTGCGGGGTTCGCGAAAGGAATTTTTCGCAACTTGATCGAATCGGTGAACGCCTCTCGCGAATAACGCGCGGTCGCGGGCGTTATCGTCGACGAGGATTGTAGGAACGTTTCCGTAGAACTGGGTCACGCCCGTTGCTGGAAGGAATATCCGCATGAATGAGACAGGACACGGCCATTAAGCTTCGGGAAGAGACGGTCCGTGGGGCCGGTGAAACGCTCGGGCGGGGTGTGTGCTTCGGGGGGTGGTTCGAAGGGGGGTAGAAAACCGGGTCGTTCTCAATGGTCACGTAAGGGAGTGTCGGTGACGTCAGCGGGACGATGACATCACCGTGAGGTCGTCATAACCTCGATAAGGCTGCCGGCGATCTAGGTCAAAGAGGAAAAGGATACATGCGGGGCACGATTCGCAGGCTGCGAACAGCAGCACAGGGAAAACGGGATTGGTATTTTCAAATGTCGCGTGGCCGCTCGTAAAATTGACTCATCGTTCCGTTAATGCGTCCGAGGACAACCGGGAATGGCTGCCAACCATTTTATTCTTAGCCCCCTATACACCTAAACGTTCTAGGGTCCTGAACCGCCATGCGATAGGCCGATGATGAACAGCGATGGGGATCGCTCGTGGTTCCTAAAGTTCATGGGTTATGACTGGATTTTGGGTTTTATGCGTTTGCCACACAACCGAGCTGTCGGAATTTAAAATAGTGGAAACGTTAACACGTTTTTTTGCCAAATTACAACCCCCAGATACAGTAAAATCAAAGGCATTCAGTTAACACGTCAAACGCGGAGCAATTTTGTCACGCTTTCCATTTTACTTTTTATTTAACATTAAATACAAAAATACGACTGTGCATAAGTAAAAGACTTGCTTACCATTTTCGTTTAATCTGTATCAATTACATTTATTAAGACAGTGGGAACATTTTTTAATGTCATATGATTTATATATTATATATTTTTTTGTAAATTCGGTTCCCTTCAGCCCCCAGGGACTGACATAGCGTTTAAAATGGAACCAGAATTGGGTAGATCAAAATTGTCCTTACTAGTATTACTTTCACCCTTCTGCGACTTCAGTCCTAATAGAATTTACTCTAATATATTAGAAGAACGAATGTTACGAATGTTGCATACAAATTTGTACAATTGCATAATATAAGGGAGTCCGAATAGTTTCGACATCGTTGAATGAAATACCTTTAACCCTTAAATGCATTCTTCCAAAAAAATCAAACATTCAAACGTTATCAGTTCACAGTGATAGAAAAATTATTTGCAATGTCTGTAATACTTCATTATATTTCTCATACGTTTTCTACGTTGTAGACAGTAATTGCACTGTTAAATATATTTACAAAATGTATTTGCGTGATACATGTCTAAGTAGAACAATACAAAAATCAATTTAATTATCTAGCTAAGAAAATTATATTTAAACTGCAAGACAGAAAGAACATTATTGTTGTTGAATTGTTAGGTTCTCCCTTCTAAATTCCTTTTATAAGATCCCACAAAAAAGTCTAAAGGTATTAACCTGTTTATTGTTTCGTACCGTATTCACGACTGACCGAGATAAAATGAGAACTAAAAATTCTTTAAAGAAGTTGTATTGTTTACTACTAGATCTACGGGACTTGTCACAATGATGAGTCCAAAATTTTTTGGAAATTGTAAAAAATCAGAATAAATACGTTTCGTCGTTTTTAACACTAGGTTCACGTGATCCGTTATAATATTCGGTCCTAACAATTTTAATTTACAATTATTCAGATTGTAAAGATGCATCCATAACGAATTATTCAACAAATTTATTTCTTTGGGTGCATATTAAAAAGAATGACTAAAAATTTGTGTTGGTTATTTCTCATTTGGGCAAGAATAAAAAAGTAATCGTACTCACAAAAACAACATATTTGCCAGCTTGTACCTTTACATTATACAATAAATATACAGGTTGTTCGCGATAGTTTGTACCAGCGTTTATTTCGTAAACGGTAAAGAATAGAAAAATTGAAAGAGAAGGAAAGTAGTGGAAGTAGTGGTATATTTTACTAGCAACATGATAGGTATTTCAAATTTGTTGTGTTTTTAATATTTTTCTAGAATCAAAGGTGACTTTCATTATTTTAAATGGAATGCTACATTTTATTTTACATCATATGAAATGAATTACAACTACGTCGTAACTGAATTACATAATTCAAACCTTTCAATTAATTCAATTACTTACTATTTTAATCAGATGTGTAATTGTAATACAGTATAATTGAAATAAAATATAATTAAAATACAGTTCTCCAAATTATAGTCCAGAACTTTGAAGAAGTGCGATATATTTTTATGTGTTTCATTCATATACTTGTTTGCTATTTGTGCGGCGTAGTTTCTATTCCTCGTCCTCGTTCACAATACGTAACGCTATTTTATGTTTATGTTTTCTTTCTATCCTTGTTTCGTGTTTATTCTGCGTAATACTCTATGAGACGCATACTATGCGTATCCTCTGTTTCTCGTTCGTCCGCGACTCGATGGTCAGTATCAATATTTCCTTTGCACTGGTAACAGTGTTCAATGGTATTGTTTTGTTATTACATCGTTAGTGCATTCTTTGATTTTTAAATTTAATTTAATTACATCGTAAAGATTAATTAATGTAATTTAATTACAAAGTATTTGCAATTACGAATTACATTGAAATTGAATTACAATGTATTTGCAGTTACGAATTACATTGCAATTTAATTGCAATGCATTTTATAATTGTACTCTATTGCAATTACGAATTACATTGTAATTTAATTGAATGAGTATCTGTATTATAAATTACAATATGACTGAATTGCAATGTAATTCAATTACTTTGTAATTATAATTCCTGGAGTAATTCAATTATAATTCTGCACAACTCTGCTTGAGGATTATACAAGGGCAGAAATGACAGAAATAAATTTAACATTTCAATGTGATTTCCGTTAACAGGAATGCATTTCTGAGTTCTGCTGACCACACTGCTGGTAGTTTCTACCAATGTTGCATTAGAAATGTTACATTTATTTATTTTACTTCTGCCTTTGTATGACTCTGAAGATCATAGTATACTATACTACATGGTTGAACTCGTCTTAATGTTAAAACTACATGTAGCCTTCCATTAAAAAAAATAAAAGTCACCTTTGTTTCTAGAAAAATATTAAAAATACAAAAAAATTGTGGTAGCTATCATGGTGCTAGTAAAACATACTACAACTTTCTCAGTTTCCATTTTTTTTCTAATGTTTGCCGTTTACGAAACGCTTCGTGCGACAGACATCACAGGTGTGACGTAATCGTAATGGGAGTGGCACTTGCTCCAAAATCTCATTAACAGGTGTCGTTACTAATCGGCGGTCGATTCCGATTTTATCGATCAGACTGCCTTCGACTAGTATTCAACATTTTAGGTAGAAACATTATTGTTATTTTTATAATGTGCACCTGACCTTAACTGGTGAAAGCGTACCGAGTAAACGAAAATCGTGTAAAAGAAAGTCGTGTAAATGTAAATACTAATTAGCAGAAATATATAAAACTTGTTTTAAAGGACGCAAACTATATAAAAAGTAATTTAAAACATAGAAATGCAGTCACTACAGCATTTTATTCAATTATGTTTGATTTATCATTTACTTATTATATTATTTATATTTATAATATCATTTATTTATTTAATAATCATTTAAACAAAATCGTGTAGATGCGAATAAATCGTTTAAAAAATATCTTGTAATTGTAAATAAATCGTTTTAGAAAATTCGTGTAATTTTGAATAAATTGTGTTAATGGAAACCGCGTAACTTCAAAAATACATAGTCACTTTTAGTGCACCGTAAATCGTAAGTGTTAAAGAGTAACATGAAATCGTAATTTTTGTGCACCGTCGATCGAATGTTAAAAATTGTTTCTTCTAAAAAAAGCTGTCACGTTCTCGGCCGTTTGCATGCAAACGACGGACATTGTTGCAGCCGGTGGAAGCGGACCAATCGAGTTAAACCTGGAAACGTCGGACGATCACTGCACCGAATCAAGATACCGTTTTTGTTTCGATCAAATCGACGGACAGAAGTCACCGGGCACAGAGTCGTCGGTCTGGTTTTTCCTTTTTCCAGGCCGGACCACTATCGGAATCCAATTCCCTCGAACAAAGAGACTGCAGATCCAGCATGTGCGAGAGGTGCCATGCCGTCGGACAGAAAACGTCGAGGCAGTCTCCGATCGCGCGTGAAACGCGGAAATTTCTCGGATCGCACCCGCGTTGCCAAGGAGAATCTGCAAACTGCAAGAGGATGCTCGTTCCTTGTGATTGGAGGGCTCCGCGACGATTAACAAATTACGGCACGGTGATTAGTAACTGGCGAGATGCTGAACGAGGCTCGAGCATGGAGTTGCTGCGGGATTTACTGTAATGGGATCTGACATGGGGGCGTGGACAATATATATAGCTATCCCATATGGCGACGAAGTGCTTGGTATTAACACTGTATAGATATATTTTTTATTTTTGTTACTTAAAATGTTTGGAAGGAAGGGGAATACATTGTGTTGAGGGAAAAGCATCGGTATTATGGAGAAATTCAGCTGGGGATGGCAGTGTTAAATTTAGAACTAACATATTTTGTTATATATTCTAAGCTTGATAAAAAATATTTAGCTTTAAAAGTTATAAGAAATGACAGTTTTATTTTTTCAATGTTGACTAAATTAAAAAATATTTATTATACGAATGTTACATAAAATTTGTTTATTGGAAAAAATATGTGATGAGAGTAAATAGACTTAAGAAATAATAACAAGTGACGAGAGTACAGACTTAATAAATAATGATATTTTTATTAAATATGTGAAATAAATACACCTATAAAAATCAATAACGTATTTTTAATCAAATAATTCATTTTGCAAAAAAAAATTTGTTTTTTAATATACCTTCTAAATTTACAATTATTTTTTCATAAATTTCGAATCGCCTAGAATTGGTGAGTGCATGTTAATTACTCCACAAATAATTGTACAAATATCTTCTATTAGAGGTACTACTGCCACAGGCATCACTGAACCAAGAATTTTGAAAGTCTTTATACGCTGATTAGATCTTTCAATATGTACTCTAGCTTTAGCTATTTTAGCTATTAAAATAGTCTGTTCCTTGCTAAATTGTTTCTAATATTTTAGAAGTGGAGGTCTCATAAATTTCAAGCACTTCACTTCACATACATCATTTCAAAGTGTGGAAACGGAGCAATAAATTTTTGCTCGCTCTACTATCACAATCTTTCACTGCACAGTGATCAAAATTTTTTTTGCTACGCGGTGGAAAAATTGGAGCTTCCATAACGTTATTTTCAATTAACACCTGTTTTAACATTGTAAGTTTATACTATAATTAACACCTCTTAACTGCTGTAAGCCAAGCGAAGCCAAGCTTAGAGTATTTCTACTTTTCGGCAGCAGACGGCGCCACTCAAAATGTCAGATCCCAATAACGGAATCACTTGTGATTAGGCTCTGGATTCTGTGCACTTACTTTCTTAAGTATTTTTAAAAAGTATAGATCTTTAAAAATACTATCCCCAAAATTTTATACTGAAATTTATTGAAATGATAAAGTTATGACCAATGTAGGAGAACGATGCATCTGAGTAACAGTGTCGGTACAAAACGTTAAACGCGATTTTGTCGAAGCTACATGATAACTCAATAACTAATTGATTAGTTATGTTCAACCAACGCTTATTTTATTCCTTATACATTTCTCTAAGGATTATACCATAGATTTTGATTTCATGTTTCATTTATAATATTTTCTCAATTGAAAATAATTAATTTTGTATGGAAAGCGTGAAACTTGTCTAATTTTCTTAATTCTTGTCAGATTTTTGGAAGATTCCTAGCACAAACTGTCTAACTTTAAAAAACTTTTTCTCCTTTTAGTACCTAATGATTGATGCAAGTGCCGCAGAAGAGAATAACAACAATTGTAACTTAATATACTAGTCATAAAAAGATGAATTGTTGTTTCTAGTTTTTGAATGCATCTTTGTACGATAAAATAATAAGCATCCACTGCTAAAAGTTTTTTAGAAAAAAGTGTTAAAATATTAGTCGATTTTCCTGCTTTACACGAGTATCCTCCCACAAGTGAAAGTTGATATGTCCACTCTGATCGATTATTTAATGATTCGAACAATTTAGTTGATTATCAACAATACAAAAAAACTCTGTGAGTTAGTGGAACAGCGAAGATGGTATTTTCTTTTGAGCATGTTTCAACTGCAATCGCCATCAAACAATTTTAAAAAAATTTTTATCGGAAAATTGGCATGTCTCCCCGATGATTTTTGAAAACTTTATTTACGATCTTTTGTTACCATTTTAGTGAATTTTGAATGAAAAACCTACCGCCACCTGAAAATCTTCGAAAAGAGAAGATGTCTTCGCCTTTCCATTTCTCCGCACGAGGCAGAAAAAGAAGAAGAAGGCGTTTTTGAGAAAACTAATTAAGGACTCTAAAAGTAGAGGATTTATGTTTAAAACGGCCTCAGAATGACTGTTGTACGATTCTTTGCCACGAAGTTATTACGGATTAAATATCAAAGTTACACGGAGCTGTAAAGTGTTAAAAGATTTTAAGATAGTCAATGTACTATTTTCACCTTCTCGGAATGATTAAGTGAGGAAATAAATTCCTATTTGGCTTAGTTTCCTTCGCAGAAAAATGTTGTGCACAGTCTTGAAAGAACATGTTCGTTCAGAGAAGAACCCATTAGAACTTTCTTCCATCTGGAACTCCACTCGGCGAATGGTGCGCCGCGCCACAGATCGTTGAAAGGATCGAGGGTTTACTTTGCGGGGCGATCGTGTGTGCTGTCTGCGGCGAGGTTTGAAATTAATGATTATTGTAATTCGTCGGGAGGATCCTGGCTAATCGTTCGCGCGAGTGTGTCGCTTCCGGTTTTGGCCAGGAGCCAGAGCAACGCGTTGCGGTGTGAAAAATCGCGTGCTTGGCTATAGGACACCGGAATAGAGCTAATTCCCATGACTTTGGCTGTCGCGCGTGCTATTCGCACGGCAATTTCACGGCCAGGTGAGAATCGTTTGTGCAGACCCGGTGCTCCCGGGTAAATTGGGACCGAGCGATTAAGGAAACCTTTGTTCTTTTTTGAGGAAGCGCTTCCGGTGTTGGGGCACTCGGGCTTCTGATTGCTACAAAGCAAAGCTGTTTATTGCCTCCTGGCATTCCCGAGACTCGCCGAAGTCAGCGATGATTGGTAATCCTATTACTTTTAGAGGGATTCAATACCTTTTTTTCAAAGCGACGCTAAGTCCTTGTTTCATGAACGCAAATGGCGAGAAGGTGATCATTTGGAATTTTCTGCTGGGATACTGTACCAGTAATAAATTTTGTATTTACGGCACTGTTTGTTGTAGTTTTGAAGCATACAAAAATAATTTTCGTGCTAGGGAGAAATGTTTATTCGTGGTTTGTTCGTTTACTTATTTAAGGAGTGCTTATGCGGTACGAATGAAAAATATGAGATAATTTGAAATTTTTTGGTAGGAAACTGTGCGACCAATAATTTTTATATTTACGGAGCAGTTTGTTGCACTATTGAAGCATATCAATATTATTTTCTTAGTAGACAGAAATGTTTATTTGTGGATTTATTCGTTTACTTGTTTAAGGAGTGTCCCATGCGGCGCGGATGAAAAATACATGTTCATTTGAAATTTTTTGCCAGAAACCAGCATGAGCAATAATTTTTAAATTTTAAAGATTATGTATTGTTAAAATGAATCTGTGACATGTTGAATTTCCGTTATGATTCTCCTATAATGTACAAGAAGAATGATATTATTATCATTATTGTTAAGTATATAATTTATTTCATTAAGGTTATTTGCTATAATGATACCTTCAAAAGAAGAAAACTATCTCTGCCTTCAAAAGAAGAAAACTATCTCAGCTATTGAAAGTCACATAAATACAAATTGTCATAAATTATACGTAGTTTCTTTAGCTTCTTAACTCAAATATAGTTAATAACATCAGACAAAAACGATACTCTCCAGACGCATTCTCGTCTGGACGATTCCCATCATAAGTAAAGGACGCACGTAACATTACAAATAATGGAGACACTTGTAGATAATTATCGGAATTGTTATCCCCAACGACCTCTCGGTCCTCCAATTATTTTCACTGATGCATCATTGCAGTATACGAGGCAGCCATTTATTTTCCACAGCTTCTCGAAATAAACCACTCGTATATTGATCACTAACGACACAACGGGTTCTCTTGCGATTCGATCAGCTCCGTTTGCCAATTGATGCGCGCGAATCCTTCGAAATTTTGTTTTTTCCATCGTCGGCCCATAATCCCGAGAAACGGTAGTTCTGCAGGATGCACCGTTTCCTTGCGAGTCTTCACAGGTTTTCCTCAGCTGCAAACCCTCTCTTTTTGTCTTCATATTTTACTATATTATTATACCCTTAAAAATCTCTTGTGTATGAATCCCGACTTTCCAAGAATAAATGGAGAAAAATGATTTTATTGAATTAATTGATGCCAAATGAATTTAGAAATTAAATTGCACAGAGATATTCAACAATATTCATGATACGGTGGCTCAATTATTGTCCAGATCGCAATTCAATTGAAAATATGTCAAACGATTTAGGGGCACCACCAACACATAAACAATATACTCTTGAACTACAGAAATTTCGCACGCTGTTTTACTGACATTCATTTTTAAGTAATTGATCTATCAAACGCATACCTACTTCTTTTTGGAATTATTTCGCTGCTTTCGCGATGAGTCAAATATCATATCAATACTGAAAACCCGTTTATTTAGCCTGAAATATTCAATGCCACGAACATTTCACGTATGAATTTTCATTTTACGAGCTTTAATAACACAATAACATTTTAATTGGACCCTGCACATACGCATACTTTGCAAAATCTGTCGCACGAAATCGTTTCAGTGAAGAAAGAACAAATAAATTAAGCACAGAAGAATTACACTTTTGTTGGGTACCGTTTACGCAAACGCTTCGCATTTTTATGTATCCTTCGTGTGCAAAGGATACAGAAAAATCGCAGACGCCTCATCACCCGTCATCGATTGGTCCATGATTTCAAGAAAAATTTACTCTACGTCTACAGGAACCCCGAAGAAACGGTTCCATGGCTGTTCGTGTTCACGGTGCTCCCTTTCGTTCATTTTACGAGGTTATTATTTCCACGAAAACTCGGGAGTCTTCGAATCCACCTTCTCGCAAAGGTAAACCCCTCCCTCCCTCCCTCCCTCCCTCCCCCTCTCTCTCTCTCTCTCGCTCTCCCTTTTTCTGTTGCCTTCGCTAAAGGATAAATAGAGATCGGCGTCCCGCTCGTTTTGTTTCTGGTTTCGGTGATTTAGGCGACCTCGCGCACTCGTTATTTATGCGGTCCAAAGTTTCGCCCCTGCTGGTTCGAAATATATTCGAATCGGTCACGGTGGATGTCGAACGGCGGCCCCGCTGAAAAAGCCAATCTAGAAGCTCGTGAACGGCACGGAAAATAACACGGAACTTCGCGGCCACTTCCGCCAATCGATAAAACACTGGTCTTTACAAATGACCGCTATTTGTGCCCTTGATCCAGCACCGATCCACGCATTCGGCGACATCTTGCCCGAAAAATCAAACATTTTCAATTGATCCCTGTCGAATTTAATTCAATTGCTCCCCTCCCCCTCCCTCACGTTCATTGCCCATGTGTCCGTTTCCTATTTGCTAATTTTTACTGCTTACTTTTAAACTGTTTACTAATCTTTCGCTCTTAGCTAGACCAATTTAGGTGCCTTAGATGCCGACTGCCTTCTAACCCTTGAACCCTATATTTATAAATAACAATATTTAGGACTATTCACTTCATTATTTACCAATTTTTTAAATTATTTTTGGAGATATTTCTTGCAGTTAGTCTTTCCATTGTTCCTAATGTAACAGCTGTTCGTTTAATTGAATCACCAGAAACTGAATAATTAAATGACGAATTTGATACTCCCGGTCAAAATAAGAAATAGATCTCCGAAAACAGATTTCAAATATCACTATTTGCTCAAACAATATCTTAAGAATCCGAGTTTTTTGCAATTTTTTACAATTCTCCTTATTAATAGTTAATTCGACTTTTGTACAAGCTCATACCTGTGATCTGTGAATATAGATATAGTATTATGTATTTTTTGATTTGTTGTGTTTTTGTCATTTAATAATAATGATTAAATTCACAATATTTTCTCGTCTCGTTCATGTTTTGAACTATTACACTGTAGTCGCGCTAAACGTACCAAGCACAAAGAAAATGAAACGCCTTATAGAAGTGAAAAGATTGAAATTGTTTAAACTTTTTACGGTTTTCATTGTAATATGTGTGTCGCAGAATGTTGATCTCCCTGTTAGGAGGCGTGCAGGTGTGGCTTGGGTGGCGTCGCTTTTGCGAATAAGAGAAGAGCGGGCATGTATGGACACGGTAGAAGGAATGCACAAAACGGAGCGAATTAACGCGTTGTCCCCAGCACGCGCCCGTTTTGCTAAAAGTCTACAGAATAATAAAGTTTAGTCCTTCCGATCACGGAATTATTTATGCAAAATTGAAAATTAATTTTTACGTTGGTAGATTATGTGTCACCAAATTTGCTTACTACCTGTGATATGGAGGAGGTTTGCAACAGTAATTAATATGAGAAAACTAAACTTCTCAGTTTTTCTCTCGTTAAATAAATTGCTTTGATTTTGTGTAATTTTTATGAAGGTTGAATGGGTAATCAACGTGTTAATAACAAAGTCAATTCAGTCATTTCCTATGAAAGCAATTTTATAATCTCAATCATTGTAACATAGAAAACCGGTAATTTGACCTTGAAATATGTTGTCAAGGTCATCATTCTGAACAACTTTTCCCTATACATGTTACCGCCGGTCGGTTTTAGTTTTCGAGATATTCGCAAAAAACTATTGCTAATACTGTATTGAATTTTCCGTATTCTTGCACGCTCCGTGTCAACCTAAGCCTGTTCCGGCGCGGCATCTGTTCACTTTTTTTTTTGTAAATACGCTGTGGAGATGAGAGAAAAAATAGGGTCTCACTCTGGTCATACATATATGAGGCGAGCTTTCGCCTAACGGCCGGACCGCTCTGCCCCCCCCCCCAACGGCCTAACCACAACTGATTCTATTCGCATAATCTTTGCATTGTAGCTGTCATCCAGAGTTCGATCTAGTAATGGAAAAATCATGTGAATAGAATGAGTTGTGGTTAGGTCGTGGAGGGGGCAGAGAGGGCCGGTCGTCAACATAACATTTGTAAGAAGCAGAATACGTTACGAACGCCGTTAAGCGATCGCCTATGCTGAATTACGAAAGTCCAAGAGAGAAAATTCAATACAGTAGTAGCAATAATTTTTTGCGAATATCTCGGAAACTAAAACCGAGCGGCGGTAACATGTGTAGGTAAAAGTTGTTCAGAATGATGACCTTGACAACATATTTTAAGGTCATCAAACTCGGTGAGAAGGACCAACTTGTAAATAATTACCCCTATTTTTTCTATAGTTAAATGGTGTGCCCTAGGTATTGGTATCGCGTGGTACTGATCACCGCACCGTATCATAGTAGGAGGTAGTAGCCGTACGACATAGTTATGGACTTTTATTAAGATGTTTATGAGACTGATTGAATTTAATCTCGTATTGATAAAGTTAATCTAAAAAAATTATATTGCAAATCTAGACACAAACAAATAAGCTTGAATATGTTCCCGCGTAAGCAATTGCTCCATCAACCAAGGTCCCACGAAAAGCGCAATTGGTTTAATAGATTGCACTACGATTTGTTTCACGGTTGGAATAAATAGAACTTCTTCTAGTTCAGGGAATGTTCGAGTTCCTTGAAAGGGATGATCCCTGAGATTATTTTAAAGCTTTTTCCTGTACGAAAATATCCAACCGGATAATCTACAGCCCGCTCTGGTTGGACCGTGTTTCGCGTTAATAACTCCAATAGGAAGCAGCGTACAACATTTTCGCAAAGGAAAAAGCTTCATAGGAGGAGTCACCCCTTCCATGGAACTCGAACATTTTTGGGACACCCTGTATATTTACCAAAACAAAATAGAATTTTATTTGGGTTTCAAGGGAATTAATTACATTTCTATTTAGTAGACTTTGTTCGAAATCTTCATCAAGGGGTTAACAACGTCACATGGATATATGTTTTTCATATCGTAGGTCCACTAATTCGATCATTCCCTCTGCATTACCATAAAGACCTCTCATTCACTGACAACCTTATTCGAGTATTCGTAACGATTCAATGATTATTGCAAACTCTGTTCTGTTGCAAACGTATGTACCAGGAAGGAATGGTGAACACGCAGGCCGATGTCCACCAAATCAAGGAAGCTCCAGCTGAGGATTCACAATTGGATTCCCTGTGAAGGGGATTAAATCTGCTTTGCATAGACCGCTTAGGGTTGCCATTTCGGTTGTGCGTCGCCTGCATTAGCTTTTGCCAGGCAGCTGGGCAGGCAGTTAGAAATGGACTGCCGAGAATCAGTTAACAGAAGCACATCGATAATGATTCTCTTGCGGAAATATGAACGGCGCTCTCTCTCTCTCTCTCTCTCTCTCTCTCTCTCTCTCTCTCTTTCTCTCTCTGCCGAAACTGGGTTGGAAGGCAAAGCGGGTTACCGGTCCACGTAGCGCGCGTCTTTCCCACCGCTGAACACTCGAAATCAGTTTTGCTCCGGCAACAGGAAATTCTTCTAGCAAAGAAGAGTCTTACGCATGGAAAAAAGTTGAGCCAATTTGACCACTTGATTCCGGGAGAGAGCACTACCATCCTCATGGCTTGCTCAACCGTTCGATCTCATAATTAGAACCGGCTTCCCGTTACTCGCAGCTCCGCTTTTTCGGAGATTACTCCATGGCTCTCTGCTCTATTCTCTACTATTTACTATCCTTCATTGTCTATTTACTCTTCTTCGCTTTTAAGCGTCACTCTTTATACTTTACGCTGCTTCAGCTTTTCTCTGTTTTACCCTGCACTGTTTTTTATATTTTACTACTCTCCACTCATCACTAGATTGCGGACTTTATGCATTTGTAGCGAAAATGGGTGAAGGTAATTTCAAATAGTGGAAAAATTAAAAGAATTAAAAATTAAAAGATTAAAAGATTAAAAAAGAGAACATCTATGTATTATTTTTAACTTGCTGAAATTATTTAAGTGAGAAAGAAATTTCTATGTGGTTCACGTATCTTACAATTGATGAAGACAATTTTTATTTTGCATAAATATCCGCAGTCTACTCTTTGCTATCCTTCACTCCTTACTACTCTCTATTGTCTAGTTACTTTTCTTCGCTCTTAACTCAGCATCAGTATTTTCACTTTACTCTGCTTCGTTTTTATATATTTTACTATTCACTGTTCTTTATATTCTATTACTTGTCACTGGTTACTATGCTTTACTCTTTTATTATTCTGTATTGTGTAATTACTCTTCCTCGCTCTTAACACTAGATTAACGGGACCTCATCGAAATGACGGATTTTAAATTGTTTAATTTGCGATTATTAAGAGTGTAAAGATATATTCGCGAGGAATTATTGAATAGATTTATTTTTTCGTGAACATATTATGATGAAAATCTCTAAAAATTTAAAGAAGTAAATTCTTGTTATTTTTATAAAGTAATGTAAAATTGTTAGTTTTAGTGGTGCGCTAACCTAGTGTTAACTAAGCCCTTTACTATTTATATACTATTCTTCTTCACTCATTACTATCCTTTACTCTTTACTACTCTTTATTGTCTACTTATTCTTTTTCACTTTAAACATGGTTTATCTTTTACACTTCACACTGCTTATTCTTTTTCATATGTTACTCTATACTGTTCTTTACATTTTACTGCTCTTCAATTATTACTATCCTTTACTGTTTACTACTTCTACACTGTCGTTACTTGAACTCTCTACAACTCTTCATTCTCTAATACGCTTTACACGTTGCTCCACTAATTCTTTTCATCAATTTACTCTTTACCCCATCCATTACATTTTATTACTTTCTACTCTTTAATGCTCTTTAATCCTCACCCTTTTCGCGATCTTCATCTTTTACTACTCTTTATTCGTTACACTTGTTACGAGTCTGGGCCGAGCGGTAGCGCGCGTGGCCGGCGTGCGGTTTATGGTTTAAAGAGGAATATGGTTTTTAATTGTTAGTAAGGTGCACGGACGAACCTCATGCGAAATGAGGGAGCCGCTAGAATATTTGAGACTTCGTGAACGAAACCGATGCGAAATCAGGGAGCCGCATAGGTTCGATAATAGTTTTGGGTTCCTGATACAAGATCAGGTAGCTCCTAGGATATGTTAGTAACGGCCTCGTAACTGTTGTGTAATTACCTAAGTACTACTGCTTGTTGGATGACGCACTGGCGATGCGGGGAACACAGAGAGGTTGAAATAATTATGCCAAGATAGATTAATATCGTACTCGCGGAATCTATAACGTTACTTGATTCGAAAGGGTGACTAGGTCCGATCTATGGAGATTCCTCAAGAAAATGAGAGGGCAGAGGCAGAAAGTGAACGAAGGTATAAGAGAAGAGGAATGGAAGGAACACTTTATGAATTTATTAGGAGGGGTGGAAAGTAGAGTGATGGGGTGTAAAAGAAAAGTAGAGATTGAGGAGGAGGAGGAGAATAGGATAGAGATAGAGAAAGTAGAGAAGGCGATAAAGAGGCTAAAAACGAATAAAGCAACATGGGAAGATGGGATTGAAAATGAAGTATGGAGGTTTGGGGGTAGCACACTGACGGAGGAGATATGGAAGATATGTGATAAGGTATGGAAGGGAAAGGGTTGGCCAGAAGAGTGGAAAGGGGGGGGGGTAGTAGTGCCAATAAATAAGAAAGGAGACGGAAAGAAGGTCGAATGTTATAGAGGAGTGACATTGTTGAATTCGATGTATTAGAAGGAAGATTAGAAGAGGAAATAGAAGGGAAGAGAATGATACCGGAAAACCAAACGGGATTCAGAAAGGAGAAAGGGACAGCCGCAAATATTCATGTACTAAACTATATAGTAAACAGAGAAGTGGCGAAAAGGAATTGAGGAATGGTAGGATGCTTTATGGATATTAAAGCAGTATTTGATAGTGTAAATCGAAATAAGCTGTGGAAAGCGATGGAATTAAGAGGTGTAAGTGAAGGGATAAGGGAAGGGGTTAAAGGAGATTTACACGGAAAAGTAACAAAACGTTTGTGAATGCACAATAATGTTTGCTATAACATACAACAACAAAAAATGTGTGTATATATGTAAAAAACCACGAGTGACCTTGAAAAAACGATTCAAAAATTACAATTTATAAAAAACGATTCTTCCATCTGATTTGTCTTTTGAAACCATTTAGATTACGTTAGAAACATTTTTTGTATTTTCAGAGGTAGATGAGATATTTAGGTGGCCTGTTTTAGACGAAACACCCTGTATACTGTGAAATCTAAGTGGGAGTGCTCTCAAGATTTCCATATTAGGGCATCTTGTGAAACTGTCCCTGCACTGAATCATGCTTTGTGCCGGCTGCATCCAGCTAGAGCATAGTCATCGTTCCTATAAGCAAAGGGTGGAATAGGACGTTTTCCGTTCTCAGGAAAGAGATTAGAAAACTCTGATTGAAATAAAGCAGAGCGAATTCTCTGTACGTAACACTCTTCTGTAATCTTGGCTTTGTTTTCGCTTTTACTATCCTTTACTCTTTACCATGTTTTATTTTTTAATATTCTTTACCCTGCTCAATCTAATTTACACTTTGCTCTTTAGCGCTCTTTATTTATCTTGTTCATCATACCCGTAGTTAAGTTAAAACTGTGTAACTATGCTGATGAAGCAAAAGACTTGTTAATTGCAACACTTTTTAATTGGAAAGTGGCATATGAACACGTGTTTGGTTTTTATTGAAAGAACCTGTTGACCATGTACACATGTGTAACGAATCGTAACTAAATTCATAGAACAGGAGCGTAATTTATACTCGTAAGCGAATTCATGTATGTTACAAGTTAGGAACCTAATTGGTATGATCGCTAAGAACAATTTTCAAAGTTCCGATTGTAAATATGTATTGAAAAACATAATTGCAGCTATATAATTACTCACTTCATAGCGCTCTTACAATGGAATGTAGAAGAAAAATGTTCGGAGTTATGTGAGAGCCTGTAATATTCATTAAGGGGAGCAAAAAGTTCTTGATTAGCGAAGAGCCCGCGAGCCAACGTTGCCTGATCCAGTATTTGACCAACTTCCATTCAAGTTTCTGGTCAGTAGATTCAATTACGTTCTGTAGTAACGTTCTCAATATTTTACAAAAGGACCACTTGCTTTCGATTTCTCTGTCCTCCAATTTTCTCTCCCCCTCGCCCGTTGCCTTTTCGATTTCCTCGTAATCTCATGCAAGACTTTTCCGCGAAGACAAAATGAAAGGTTTCGAGCGACATGGATCGGAACTTCTTCATTGCGTTGAATTGTAACGAGAAAATCAAATGGGAGTTGAGAAATGAAAATAGTGAATGTGTAAGTTCAAAGTTCAAATGAATCCTTATAGAGGGTTGAATAGGTCTTTGAATTTTAATTTCTCTTCTCATTTGTCAAATTTGCATTATTCATTACTATTAGACTTGATCATTGCTGTTTCTATCTAATTCTTCCTTATTTTGCAAGTCCGTGTTTCATATTATTTGACTGTAAACTTTTGTACAGAATAAAAAGTGTCTGCACTAATTGTAATAAAATTAATAAATTTTAGTGAGCTGTCAACAATGCAACAGTCTTTTTAGTTCCTTTAAATGTATGTATTCATTGTCTTGTATTTGATCCTTTCACTTTTCGTATAAATACGTAAAGTCCGCAGTCTATTTATTATTGTTGCCAATTCACAACGATGAAATAATTTTTCGGTGCCTGCAGTGCAAGTTTATGATTAAAAATAATTGTACTTGCTTGGTGATTCTTAACCTTTTAACACGCTCCACCGAAGTAACTCGGGTTTGAGAAAATGATTTTTGTCCGTGCGCCCGAGTTAAAACGGTCGAGACCTGTATTTTTGGTTTCATGTTGGTGTGTACATGTTGGACAATGTTATGGTTATTTCCCCTCACCCGAGAAAAGTTTCCAGTGGTGTTTACGGGCTAGACCAGCTTTTGGATTTTTAATTGATGCGTTAAGAGGTTAAGAATTGTTTTTAGAATAACTATTGAAAATATGGGACAAGATTTTTTTTAATTCAATTATTCGTATTGTTTATTGTATATTATACAATACTTCTTAACAGATGCGGCAGTGTTCGCGTGCAACGTAGGATGTCAGTGATCAAAACATAAAAAGTGAGACATTTTTTTGGAAGAAAAGTTTACTTCTTTCGGCCGATTAGTTAAATTTATGTAATCAAAAAAATATTATAAATAAAAAATTAAATATAAATTTCAGGTCCAATCACTAAAGAAGTATCTACAGAAATGAACGAGCCTCGTCCAGAAGTTGATTACTTCGTTAGTTTTTTAATTATCGTGAACACCAGTTCAAAGGACATAGTTTCAAGAAACATGCGGGTTAAACTTTCTTTTAGTAGGCCCCTTTTTTAAACTGTTTTTTAAGTAATCCAGTAGATTTCGACGATAAAACTCCAAAAATGTAAGTTTTATTGTTAGGAATTCACTGGTTTGGAAGTTATACGCGTGTGAACTTGAGCGATTTCAAGCGTTTGTGACAGGTTAAAGCGCCGCCATATTGGTATATTTACGGGCTGAGATGGCACCACAAGCACGTTGAAGTAGCTATTTTAAAGCGGGAATTCGAATATGTAACCCTAACATTCAGAAAAATCCACAATTAATTGGCAATTTGATTCCATTTCTACCAGACCTAACCCCAACAAACATGATTAAATACCTATAAATTCGAATTACCTCAAAATAGATGCTGCTATGTGCTTAATTTGAATGTGTATCGCTAAAATTATACCAATATGGCGACGCTTTAATCGGTCAAAAACGCTTGAAATCGCTCAAGTTTACACGCGTATAACTTCTAAACCAGTGAATTCCTAACAATAAAACTTACATTTTTGGAGTTTTCTCGTCGAAATCTACAGGATTATATGAAAAAACAGTTTAAGAAAGTGGTCCACTAAAAAACAGTTTAGCCAATATGCGTATTATACAATAACTAATAAGAAAAATTACATTTAAACAAAACTTGTACTTCAAGGATGTCTTTTTAGATGCCAAAACGACGCAGATCCATGTATCTAATAGCTAATCTGAAACAAAAACTTTGAAAATCTCTTGTTTTCATTGCCGTTACAAGAGAAGTCTCCTTTAAATACATACTCCTAATGACAGTTCAAAATCCAAGATGGACCGAAAGATTGAGTGACATACGTTGCAGAACTGAGATCAGAGTTTCGTAGGATCGAGATTGAATTAGAACTTCGTACGATTCTTAACGAGATCGTGTCAGACCTTAGAATCGGGCGGATCAATACAGCACTTCGTACGATTCACATGAAACTGACTTCGAATAGTTTAGATCAATTGCAACTCAACTAGAGCGAGCTAGAACTTCAGACAGATTAGATCAAATCGTGATTCTGCGCTGCTAATATCAAACGAGGCTTTGATCTTTGTTCCCTGCTCTGTGAAACGAATATAAGGATACATGTGCACGGTGCATAAGTGTTTGATAATATGAACTTGATTAAACATTACGATACCAAATTGTTGAAGATATAATTGTTCCCTCGCCCTACCATTTATTTAATAGCTATGACAATTAATATATATTTGTCACTAACACGTTGACTGTCAATCCAGCTCTTTGAAAAGTCCCATCAAAGAAATCTATTTAACGAGAGATACTCTGACATAGATTATGATAACACGGATAAATTTTTATAGATGCACGATGAATTGTATTACATTTATATTTAAAATAAATCCTCACGGACAAAAAATTTATGTCTATTGCCAGAGTATTCACGACAGAAAATAGAATTCAATTTGGTGCTTGGTGGCGTGTGTTGTAAGTACACATTGTGGAAGACATAATTACACATTGTGAAATTAATGCACGAGTGGCACGTTTAAAATGATGTTGCAGGGATACCAATGACTTATTCAATGGAAACAACACTATTTATTCGACTATAACAAAGTAATAAAGTATATGGATGTACGAAGCAAAGTTGAATTGAACTGTTCCGGTCTACTGATTCTTTGGTTCTGATGATCGAGACTCAATGCGTGAAGGATCCTGCGACATTCCTTTCCATTGCACTCTAAGCGCGATTTTCTTGAAGAGTGGATGCGAGAAAAGGCCCACCAGTGCAAAGACAGAGGGCCACGAATTTTGGCGCCGTGAGATTTTCCATTGGCCGACTCGATTCTCCGCTCAAGACCACCCGGGTTACATTATCTGGCTTTTGGTTTATTTTAAATCTATTTGGTTTTACGGATGTCAGTGCGTCTGTTCCCTTGTGAAGTATAGCAGGACCATTCTTTAAAGGATCAGATTCTATGGATTCAGATTACAGATGAAGTGTAAACCAGGCAGTGACTCCCAGAGAAGATTCAAACTGTTGCGATGCAACACTTGGAATTAAAAGAAGTAAATATTATACATATCTGGACGACTTCGTTTAAAATCTTCATTACAAATCTGACAGGATACAATGCACTAATTGTATAAAGCAGGCATGAGCGACGCTAGCTCAAAAAACACATGTAGCTGCTTCTCCTCTTCGCCTGCTCGGCGAGGTAGCCCCCACCACGTCCACTCCGACTGTTCCTTCAGCACGGGCCTCATGGTGCTGAAGGAAGAGTCCGATTGGATGTGCTGGGGATTGCCTCGCCGAGCAGGCGAAGAGGAGAAGCAGCAACATATGTTTTTTGAGCCAGCGACGCCCATGCCTGGTATAAAGTAAAAACAATTGTTCTTTTTGAATTGTTTTCGCTCCAGAACATTAGTGAATAGTTATTTTATTACAAATAGATTTATTTAAGCAGTTAAGCAAAAACACATTTATTTCAGGCTAGGACTCTGGAAGGTGTTTTATAACCTGGGCACACTTGGCAAGCAAGTACACCTCCAGGACCCTAGCTATCGTAGTCATAAACCTAAATCGTATAGAACTCCAGGCCGCCAGCAGTACCTGACCGTGTCTGCTAACAAGACACATAAGCCACTGGAATAACTTGACATTTTCCACCCGCTTTGGGCCTGTCCGTAACGAGCCATCTTCTACCCCCACAAACCTTGTAGTGGACGGTGACTAATACATCGAAAAGGACACTGCTCAAAATCAACTTAAAGTCAATTGGCTAATTGCGAATCCTCCTACAGAATAATTTTGTATACAGTGTGTTAATTTTATCTCGAACAGCTAAATTATTTCCGCTACTATTAAAAGTAAGAAAAAATAACTGAATAGGATGCACATGGTTTTGTGACTGTACACTGACTCGTGTACAGACGTGTCTTGCTGCGGACGGCTAGCATTTTGAGCAACTAATAACATAACGTGATATTACCCTTTTCGTTTTATTACTTTTATATTCTTCAAACTGAAACTGATTTTTTCGCCTTCAAGGTCACTTCAAGGTGTGTAGGTCGTTGAACTCACCTTGACGAAATCTAACACATTGAATGATGAACAATACATGTTAATATGTCAAAAAAATACGGTGATCTTGATAAAACCGTTAAAATGACCTTCAAACGATTTTTTTATTATCATCTGATGCACGCCTTAAAACCATGTATGTACATCCTATTTAGTTATTTTTTCTTACTTTTAATAGTAGCGGAAATAATTTAGGTGTTCGAATTCAAATTAACCCTTTGTCGTACCCGCTAACTCCCGATTGCTCGGGCCATAATAAACAAGAAGGTCGGTCACGCGTCGAGCCATTTAGCTGTTTAGCCGAGTGCTCGAACTTGCGCAAAATGTATGCATCTTATTACATGTAAATTTCGGCGCAACGAAAGGAATTGTGAAATAATAAACACGTTTGGGCACAATTAATACTTTTAAGATGTCCGGGAAGTAATTATGATCAATTCATCGGTGAACAAAAATGATTTATAATTTGAATGTGGATAATGTATCCGTAACAATTTGTAAATTAATACTTAATTTAAATTAATAATGTTTTGAGAAAACTCGTACAAAACTAGTAATCTTCGTGTTAGTGTTGTTTACGTTTGTCACGAATGAAGTACCACGAGCCAGGCTCGCGTTGTTCACGTTTGGTCCGAACGAAGTACCACGAGTCAGGCTCGTCCTTATTGTTTTTGGCCCAAATTTCTTACCACGAATCTCACTCCTTGTTGTAGGACAAGTGGTTAACATCCTGTGTGAGCGAGACACCTTTATACACAGTATGATTTCACTTTGTCCGATCTCAATAGTATACTTCTACATATGTGTACGCATTAATCCACCGATCAACGGAGTTTCCTTAAACCTTTATACAGTCCACTCATACTAACTCTTCAAGTATAGTTAATTCGGCGCGTGAAAGTTTGCGATTCATCGAAACTCCTACGCTAAGAATTTCGCGACACAACAAATTGATTGATAATCAACCACGTTGGTCGAGGATGACGAGTAGAGTGTGAATGTTTATACATTTATGACAGAAACAAGTTTAATTTGAAACAGTCGAAAGATTAAAAGGATGCAAGAACATCGATTTCTGTACCTCCTGTTGCTCTGCGAGTATTCTGAAAGAACCACAGCAGCAGAAGAGATCTATGTGTCATTGTTTCCCCGCCTTTTACATCGTTTTGCCAGTGACTTTCAACAAACGGCAAACGCCTCGGAAAAGAAATATTACACAGAGACGATCTTATGCATCGCATGCATCCAGCGAACGTTATTTTCTCTAAGATCACGGTTCGCGTGTCCATGGATAAAGGTCTCTGTAATATCGCGCGATCAAAGAATCTTGTCCTCTATTTATACGTCCGGCTAAGTGTTCCCGATCAAAAATAAATATAATAAATACTTGGCGTAGAATGATAGCGTAGTCGAAAACGGGGTGACAGACACAGCGGGTGTGTCAAATGTTTCAATTTGGAGAGAATCTGAGGCCACAGTGTCGTATACCTATAACATCTTTTACGTGTTCTAAAAATGCATCTACTCGAATGTGCAAAATATACACAGGGTGTCTAATTAGTATGAGTATATTTACAGTTGATTGCGAAAATATTTATTTAAAAAAATTTAATGGTTTTGTTTTTGTTGGAATACAACGATACCATGCGTCTTAGTATAAGTGCGTAGGCTTAAGGGGAGGTTTTTTCCCAGAGACAGAAGGGCCCAGGCGAGGGCGTAAAGTTAGGACCGTCGTCAGTCCCGTTATAGCAGCTAGCCTGAGCGCATCTAGCAAAGTAGTTTTTCACATACAGCTATACAGTCGAACTATATCCGCAGTTTTATCACATTATTAATTATACATTAAATACAGAATACGTGGAAACACTGTCGTGGATTTATTTCATTCCCAACAGTTTTTATGAAACATTTCCCAACATATTTGCGACTTCCTTTAGATTGTAATGAGTCAATATTTGCTTGGCCAATTGACGATTCAGTAAAATCTCAATTACCCGAACCGATGATACTTGAATACTGCATTATTCAAATGTGTTTCACATGTAACCAGTTCCATCAACATTAACATAATTTATTGTAGTGTAGCTCCGTATCTAGGTAACTGTTTCACGGATTAGTTCAGATAATCGCGGTTCTACCGTATAGAGGATTAAACTAGTAAACATGATCCAAACTATATCGTGTTTCGTGCCATTTCAGTCCAAAAAATATGACAAATATGTTAGTATAGGTTCCACAAAAGAATAATTAAGAACTTTTGTTCAGTCGCTATCCTATGTTACTTACAATGCTAGGTCTTTTCTATTCTTACGTTATTAATAGACTGTGGATTTTATGCATTTATGACAAAAATGAGTAGGTGCAATTTGACTCAGTAGATAAATTAAAAGAATTTGAGAGAATCAATGTAATTACGCTTAGTTTATTAAAATTATCAAAAGACGAACGAAGCTTCTATTTGGCTTCTGTTCTTTGTAGTTGATGTTGACAATTTTTATTTTGCATAAATATTCGCAGTCTAATTATGAAATATGTTGTTCTGAGCTTGCGTGACTTCTATGGACACCGCCGTGGCCAACGTGTTAATAGAGTGCGTTTAAAATTCTCACCAAAAAGTGTGACTCGATATTACAAGACAAAAGGCTACTGAACGGTCACAGTCTGTTTGCACAGACACTTTCATCTGCAGGATGCATGTCAGCAGGTGTAGCGTTTATAGCAGCCGTTGATTAACAAGAGAAGAGACAAGTCGAACTGCCAGGAGTCAATTACACAACATTTGTTCGAGCTGCTGCTACGTAACCGTGGAGGGAAAGTAAATACCGGAGACGGTAGGGACGGCTTCGATATAAAGGATCGTTATCCTGGTGCCGGATAACGATGTATACTCGTCTTTCAGGGCTCCTCTGCGGCCGATCCGGCAGCCAACAATCCATCACGCTAGGAACATTATCAGCCATCGTGTCAACCGCGATAACAACCGCGTCCGCGCAGTCTGATCCCTAGCGAGCACCATAAATTCTTTCACCAACCGATTATTATTGACACCTGCGGCTTAGAAAAATTATTTTTTAACGCGTCTCGATGGCGAAGCAGCAGTTAATCCTTGGGTGGCCGGAAAATTGAGCAATCGGAGCTTTTAATCAATTCCACTTTGCTCTGTCATATTAAAAGTTACTCTGCGTTCATTCATCAAAAATAAATGGGTACCTTGTAGCCAACTAACAGCGACGTTTACACGATAATTTTTTCCTTATGGTGATACCTTCGTTTATACACGTTTATAAATATGTCCATGAATTTGTCGAACCCTCGAAATATAGAAGAATTGGGCAAACACAGTACTGTATCCATGATCGCGTGATCCCTATTTTACAGAAAATTTATGAACCACTTTTCAATAGGAAAATATTGAAAATTTTGGAAATGAAGAACCATATCTTCCCATGGTTAAAATCAACTTTCTGTTCCTCTTGGAATAATATTAGGTCGTCCCATAAGTTCGTGCCGTTTACTGTTTTACTATTTAAATTAATATTTGAAACATACTTTTGAAGCCAACGAAAAAATATAACCACCTTCTCTACAACCTCTTCCCACTTTTTTGGTAAAGATATTATACCGTCACTAAAAAATTTCTGTGGTTTTTCATTAAAATACTTTTCAATCCGCGGCACGAACTTATGGGACAACCTAATACATCTGGGATAGGTTAGGGAAGATCGGGCCAAGTTGATACATTTATCAGGTTTTAATTTTGGGATTTTTATTTCTATCAACTACGTAAAAGACTTTATGCTAAAATATTCCTTGAATCTTCCTCTTTAAATATTGTAAGTAGAAAAATATATACAAAATATGTTATATAAACTGTTTATTTCATAGAGATGCAAAACGTACCAACTTGCCTCACCGCGGAGTAAATTGATACATCTCTATTGTTTATTAATAAATTTTTTAATTCTATTTTTTTATTAATATATCTTAATATTGCCATTTTATCTATATTATATTATGTTTGCACATTGCCTCAGCGTCAACGAATCTTCTTTCATTCTGACACAAGCTTTGACAAAACAATCTCGCGTTATTTCACCACGTTTTTTTTACATAATTTCGACCCGTTTTTCTAGGTATATGAGAGAAGAATCCAATTAAATAAAGAAAAATAATCAGGGAAAAACGCTGTGTCAACGTGCTACAAATAGGAGATGTGTCAATATGCCTCACCGGAGGTTATTACATAAAAACATTTCTATAAAAAATATCGACCATATAAACAAAATTACGATACGTAATTTCCTTCTCTTCGTTTTGTATAATATCTCTAGTATGATCGAAATGCCAACACGATTATTTACTTTGCTGCTAGAAAAACGAAAACAATGGAATAACAGCTATCTACGTCTGCATGTACAGACGTAAATTTCATCGTACGGAACAGTGAACTATCAAGCTTCAAATCTCTAGCCATAATTTTGCTGCATTTTGTCCAGATAATGGTCAAGAAGAAGAAAATGTCAAGTGAAAAATTTTAAAATTTATAAGAAACAAGACACATCATTTCAGCAGATTTTTGGAATTTTTATGACTGGACTGCGGATATTATGCATTTGTGACGAAAATGAGTACATCAAATAACGGTAAAAACATTTGAAGAATTAAAGAATACTGCTACACTGTTCTCAATTCAATAAAATTATTATGAAACGAAATGAAAGTCTACGTAGCTTCTGTATCCTGCAATTAATACAGACAATTTTAATTTTGCATAAAAATCCGCAGTTGACGTTTCAAAAAGTAATAGCAGGTTAGTTAAAGTTACATATAGTTTGAAGTTGTAGAAAGGATAGGATAATGTCAGTCATAGGGAAAGACACTGTAAAACAGCATGATAAAAAATACATCCACCCAAAATACAGCTACGGTTCTCAAAAATCGAAATCTTCAAACTAAATTCAATCAATTCCAGATCAATGAGGATTGGTAGCTTTTTATTCAAATTTATATTTTCAGAGGCTGTTTTATAGAACACGGAAATTTATTTCGTCTGTACAAATCAAAACTACTATTTAGCTTTCTTGAATACAGTTGTTCCTAATTCCTAACAGTGTTTGCCTAATTTAATATAATAATAAATGGAGTTTGATTAAATTAATATGTATAGAAGGGGTGAAAACAATCCAAAAGACTAGGGAACGTAACAATTTTTCCAAATATCTCAAGAACTGGAGATTTCCGGTTGAATTAAGACAAAACAAAAGAATTGGTTATGTGACAAATATTTCTCGAAGAGCAGTCTTTCGCATTGACGACACTGATATTAAAGTGAATGGGTTTGCCAGTTGTACGGTATCCATGAAGATGGTATTAAGTGCGACACGTTGACCGCAATGGCGTTTGCGTCACAGGACGTAGATTTTATGGAACATCAACGCGGGGATGTTCAATATTTCGTACACCCCCGTCGATGATACAGAGGAACGATTCCCAGAGAAAGTACAAAGCGTTAGCATGCGCGGAGGAAACACGCCCCATAAAATCCTGAACTATTCCTGTGGCTATTCCGCTGAGAATATGTCTGGGTCCGCGCGCGCGCGAACAGGTGCGAGTTATTGCGAGTTTATACCGCGGAGCGAGCGTGTTTGTGTGCACGTTTGTGTAACCGAGGTGCGCTATGGTTCCCTGTGCTCGACCACCAATCGTCGTGGTCGCATACAATCGTGTTCGTACATATAGACACACATACATGGTGTCCCATTATCGTTGTCCAAATGTGTTAACCTTCTAACTTGGGATAACGTGTTGACTCGCCATTGGAGTTCGACGTCGCATTTCAGAAAATGTTTATTTTCTTCGTAATCCATTTACTGAATCACCGTACCATATAGAGTACACTTTATTAAATAAAAAAATATACTGCCTAACCTCTTAACATGTGTGAGCCTACTATCCTCATATATGAAATGAGTGATTCTCAGCAACCCTTACATGAATTTATATTTCCAAACGTCATTGTATTTTTAAAGAAAATTATATATAATTCTGACGGACTCAGTTTAAGGTGGGTTAGTTCAACGAATAATACTTTCACGTCATTGTGGTATACGCGCTGGTATTTTGGCGGCTGAAAATGTGAGGGAGGAAGAAAAGGAAAGGAAGCGTTTCGGCCTGGGCCTGCTAGAGGACTCGTCAGTAAGGCTATCTAGCGCGCCCTGCCTCACAAGGGGACCACAACAGCCTGTTTCTCACGGATTTAGATGAGATTTTACAGAGTTATAGATCTCGTTTCCCTGATTACGAAAATACCCCATTATAGGGGCAGACACTCAATAGTTTTCGAGATATTTGCAATTAAAGTTTCATAACCGTAAAATGTCAGTTTATACTTGTAATTTTTGTTATGTGCAACAATGGTATTAACCGCTCTGATTACTATTCATTCTACATTCTCTATTTTCTATTTTGTATTTTTTCTATCGTATTTTTTGTATTTATTGTATTTTGTGTTTTGTATTTTTTATATTTATTATATTTTGTGTTTTGTATTTTGTGTTTGTATTTATATTTGTTGTTTGTTATGTATTATTTTAATATTATTATTGTTTTATAATTATTGTCTTTTGTGTATGTAGTAATAGATCTAGTGTTTATTCTATAAAATAATATGTATCATTTTCAATTAGCCTTTTAACGAATAAAAATATTTTATTTAAAATTTATTTAACATTGAAAATGCATTTGTACATGTTAAAAAAAATTAGCACGAAGGGATTGTTCAGCTTGCTGCCACTAGGCCACACCACTACTTGGTAAGAAACTGAACTAAACTGATATTTTACGGTTATGAAACTTTAATTGCAAATATCTCGAAAATTATTGAGTGTCTGTCCCTATAATGGGGTATTTTCGTAATCAGAGGAACGAGATCTATAACTCTGTAAAATCACAACTAAATCCGTGGAGGACAGGCTATGCGGTCTCCTTGTCACACAGGTATATCGTAAGAACGGTTTATGACAGTATATGTGTATATGAATCGGCGACGGATCAGGTACTAGCGGGAAAGGCGTTTTCTTGTCCGTTTGTCCATCTGGTGACGAACGTAGGACAGGCATGTCCAGAAGTAGGTCACTTGGACGCAAATTCGAGGGAGACGCCTACTTCTCCCGCACGCGCGTCTCGCTCCTCCTGGCGGCAGTAGTCCTCCGAGCTCCTCAGACCCGTGCCTACTGTGGGTCCGAAAGGGTGCCTACTGTGGGTCTGAGGAGCTCGGAGGACTACGGCCGCCACGGGGAGCGAGACGCGCGGGCAGGAGAAGTAGGCGTCTCCCTCGAATTTGCGTCCAAGTGAGCTACTTCTGGACATGCCTGACGTAGGAGGTAGCCGTCACAGTATATAAACTATATTGTATTGATGTTGATCGCGGTAAAATTCTTGTCATCTCAATCTTACTTCCATTACGTCTTCGTAACACCCAGATAGCACTCGGACGTCCAATGTACGTCCAATGTACATCCGTACCGGACATATGTACGTCCCAGGGACGTACGATATGTTCGAGATATGTCCGATTTATGTCCCAGGTATGTCCGACAGAGGTCCCAGTTACATCCCAGTACGTACATAGGACGCCCCGCGCGGACGTTAATTGGACGTTTGTCGGAAATATAAAAGCATGTTTGCACTTTAAAAAATTTTCTAAATATGTAAATATTGGTTTTAAAGAATTCTACAAAAATACCATTGATTATCACATAGCTAGAAAAAGAGTTAAGCATATTAACAGTCGAGCGCCTAACGCGCTGACCCAACCAAGTTCTTGGTAACACGATTAATATTTTCAGATACTATGCGCGCTGATGTACGAGGTAATCGTAATACTAATCAAGTTAATTTCATTTTTCAACTATTTCTGTGAAATGTTCAAGTTTATCAGTGTCCAATAGACCTACAGAATAAATAAAATCTAACAATTTGAAGATTAGCTCATTCTTTCACGGAACAAACGTCGAAAAATTAGTTTTTTTCAAACAACGGCGCCGCGAACTTAAAAATCTGAAAAAATTCATAAACTATATTTTGAGTATGATAATAGAAACACAACATAGCATCCGAAAACGTACGAAATAATCTAAGTCCCACGTCCCTGGCAAGTACGAAATAATCTAAGTCCCACGTCCCTGGCAAGTACAAAATAATGTAAGTCCCACGTCCGTGGTACGTCCGAAATTTATGTCCGAGGGATGTCCCACGGACGTAAAAAACGGATTTCCATGGGACGTCCGAAATTTATGTTCGAGGGATGTCCCACTGACGTAAAAACGGATGTCCATGGGACGTCCGAAATTTTGATCCAAGGAACGTCCCACGGACGTACACGACGGACATTGGACGTAAAACGGACGTCCCATGGACGTACGGTGCTATCTGGGCAGTTCATGATTGAAAAATCACTTATTCTCAGTTAAAAGGTCGATGTTTAGAGACAATTCTCACTCCATTGAGTTTTATGTCAGAATCCATTTCAGAGGCAATAATAGTATGAATGATGCATAATCCGCAGTTCAGTGATGATATTTTAGGTGAACGAAATTGGTAGGACACCCTGTATATGTATACACGCAAACGATCTCTCGAAGGGTCCAAAATTCGCTTAATTTCTGCCATCTCGAGCGAGCTTTAAGCGAGTTGTTTATTTTTCACGTAGAATTTCATTGTCCTACAGTGCACCGTTTCTAATCGTGCGTCACTGCGGGGATGCGAAAGGGCAATATCGCAGATAGATGAATTTTTAACCAGAGAACTATAAGTCTTTGGCCACACCGAATGTGTATGATTTTTTTGGATGTGGTCGAAGCACTATTCTAGATAGTAATAGTAGATAGTCTATCGCATTTTAAGTCGTGCGTTCATGTAGTTGTTTCGTATATGTAGATAAGACAGTTTGTGTACAAAATTTCAATAATCGATATTTTATTTGAAATTTGACATACCTATTTTATTGTGAATAGTTACAGCTTTGTAAATAAAATATTTTATCTCGTACAAGAAGTGTTAAAAATGGCGAAATAATAGTTTACCTAAAAGATGAGTGGTTCGAAAAGATAACTTCGCTGATTGCTGAATTTCGGCACAGCCAGGAAGCAATATGTCTCCAAGAGTATGAATCTTCACGATTCGAGAAATGGAAAATGCAATGATGCAATTACAAAATTTTATACATTCCAATATATTTATGATGTAATTTTAACCAACCACAATCGAGTTTCATGTAAATTTACATTGAAATTGGTCCGTCAATTTGAACCAACCTCTGACATTTAATTAAGAATGAATAAACAAAATTCCTAATAAATACAAACATGAAAGTCAATCATCGAAGAGTTCGAAACCAAATACACAATAAACCAAAAAGTATATTTACCGAAATCATTTTTAAAAAATGTAGTTGAAGATCGTTTTACAATTAAATCACAATAAAATAATGTGTAAGCTTTGTAAGCTCCATAGCAATTTCTATGGTTTCAAACAGATTCGTGTACGTTATAAGCTCGACACTGATTTGTTGCGAGTTCTTTAATTAACAAATACAAACAATAGAGATCTAGGTAAGGTTAAATGATTAAGTCCAGTTTATAACAAATTCACTCCTAAAGTGGCCAATAATATTTAAATAGAAATGATACGCGTGGTTAACATTTTAAATGGAGACGGCGAGTTCGTGGTTCATGTTCACCATCACTTTTCAGAAACTACATTCTAATTCAACGAACTCTCACTTTTATGTATCATAGTGCTCATATTGGCATAAACTATATTATATTTTCGTTGATTATTTTAAAACTGTTGTGATCTCAAGTTTACTTGTCTTTCATTGCGGTTTCGTAACAAATAATGTTTAAAACGTCGTTGAATTAAAACTTTGACCGCCAACCCAGGAATCTCAAAAATTTTATAAAATCGAAATATTTTATTTGATGAATGAGTACTCCTCTAACTTCCTTACATTTTGCACATACCAACTAAATTTGGTACAGTGAACACATTAGGGAAAAAAATAATTTTTTTGTACAAAAAATTCCGTCATCCATATTTGGGTGACATGGCAGCCAAAGTGTTAAAAGGCTGAGAGTTAAAATCTGACTTTCTCTACAAAATCGAATTTCAACAGGATTAAAGCCGATGTAGAAGAACGGTTTTCAGATTCGTGTTTATCGTACAGGTGTTATTGTATACAGAACGTAAAATAGGTGTCAGTCAGTGCGATCGCCTGTGTGTACACTCAGACCAGATACTCTGTCTATCATAAACCCTGTCGCGAAATAAGCATCAACGCACACTGTCTTCGGACATCGCAGTGAACTCGTTAAACGAAACTCGGCCAGTCGCGTTTCGATATTTCGATGTTCATTTATATCGTTCTCGCGTTTGGCTTCAAAACGTACTTTCGCGTTTTCGGGGCCAGCTTCCGCTGACGCAACACGGATTCGACGCCGGACCTGTTCAACGTCACCCTGAATTCTGCTCGGCCATCAATTTTTCTTTCCCAGTTCGAGAACTCATTTGCGAACTGTCCCGAACTCCGTTTTACAAGGATTAATGGGACTGCCCTATTTTTAATAGTACAATCACACCGCTCAACAAATGACTTTCATTGGATCTGTAACGTTGAGCATAGGCTTCTGATAGAGATCACAGTTTTTAATGTCTTCTAAGGGGTTATATCTATTTATGTTCGGGCAATTGAAATACTCCTTATAGGAGTATACTAATAAAATCGTTTTGGTATTTTAACACTAGATTGCCCAAGGAAGTCATTTTGACTGCTTTTTAATTTCAATTAGAAAAACAATTATGTATATAATGACACAATTTCTTAGAATTTTGTGACTTTTTGTACAACATATAAATGCGTTTATTAATAATTGTAGTTACCTCCCCCCTACTTCATTTCCGGTATATATGTGTGTGTTATACCTATATTGCCCAAAAGCAGTCAAATTTGAAATAATCACATGACTCTTATATTATTGAATTGAGTAAATTTCTTATATGACCAGTTCGGCTCTGTATTGAAATAACAGTTTTCATTTTTTTTTTCGATTATCGTCACATGATAACATACGAGTACATGATAAATTGTCGATTTGGGCGTATACTTGATAAGTTGCAGTTGCTCAATAAGCTAAAGTAGTACTTTCTATTCAAATCTTTATGCAGTGATACTTGTTCTAACAAGTTGTTAACTCGAAGTTCTAGCAATTTTTTTTCTTGTTAATATTTACTAATAACTTGTTATATAACTGTAAATAATATAAAAAATATTAAAAATTAATTTTAAACAAATTTCTTTACACATTAGTTATTTTTTCACAATGCAGTCATTGTGACTGCTTTTGGGCAATATAGGTATATACTAAGTTTCAGTCTTTCTAGTGTTAATTTCAGACGAGCTGTTCCAGAGTCATCATGCTCACCGCGAGTGATAATAAAAAAGGTGCTTGGTGGCAACGGCCATACTTCCCCTAATTCTCAAGATTTATACAAGGACCTTGAAACGTACTAATCGAAACTCCGATTAGATTTCAATAAAACTTTGTTAACATAGTTAGAAAAAAATCTTGGAAATCCCTTAATTTTCCCCGAGCACAAGTAGATACAACCTCTTAAAGACACGTGTGTACACATCTTGATCCATGGGTCGAGACCATGGTTTCATAAATTTGGAGCCCGTTGGTATTAAGCAAATTAAAACGTTACTTTTATTAACAAAATTGATTCAATGAATTGTTTGTGTCGACATTAAACAACTAACATTGTTATATTATCTGGTGAAAATCAACTTCTTTCGGAGGTACCTAACTACAGTGGATCCAAAAATCATTTAATCGTAAATTTGTTTTAAAAAGTAACATTTAAAAATAATACAATATGTTAATCAGTGAAGAGATTATTTATGATACTATGAAATAGAAGGAAAGTGTAAATACAGTGGATCCAAAAAACATTTAAATACTACCCAAAATTATGGGCATCTCGTAAAAACAAATACTACAGATCTAAGCCTGGACTAATTTTTGTTGGGTGTGGATTATAATAAATGATGAAACATATTTTGCTGAAACCAATGTTCATTATACACTATATACTACATCACTCGATACACTCTCTTTCGAGACCTTTTCTCTCATTCGCCTTTGCACGTGTTCCGTTCGTTTCTACTCTCTCTACGCGCAGGCGGGCATTTCGAGCGTTACGGGGCCCTACAGGAGCGTACCTCCTATCAATTTTAAACCTTGAGGCGTCCATTTTCGCAAACCAGCGATGGTTTTCCTCATGGATATTTTTGTGTAGCAGGTGAGATACCGAAGGGTCATGTTTCCTAAAAAATGCTGAAAACTCAAACGTCTCCAGAAGATTGGAGATCTCTATATAAAGACTGCTTAAAAATTGATGTACGATTTTTTTTCACTGTTTTATGGAATAAAAACGAGGAACAAGTTCAGTTATGTAAAGCCCTCATGGTGTAACTTATGCTATTGTAAAGTTGGTGGCACACCTCCCATTCAAAGCTCAATCAAACGACTAAAACAGAATCGAACATTAAGTTTTAAGCTTTCGTTGTAAAGTGGAAGCTTTAATCTTTAAATCTACTGTGGTTTCAGTTACGAAAAAAATTTTTTAATGTTTTCAAACACGTTTGAATGTACAGCATTTTCGAGAAAAAATGCATCTTCAGTTTCTCGCTTGCTACATCATGGAAAAAAATCTTAGAATAAAATGAACGATGGATTAGAAAACTGGATGTTTCTAGGTTTGAAACGAATCATTTATTGTCGTTAGTTTCTAAATATCTTGTCTATCACGATAGACAATTTATTGAGTACATTTTGTTACAAAAATGATGTTATAATTTATTTTTTTATCAACGTTCTGAGACTCTCTTGCGTTAAACTGTTTTAATATTTCATAAATGAGGCGTGTTGCATTTGATAATACATTTTAACAATCAAGGTAAGCAGCAAGACAAACGTGTTAATATTAATGTTCCAAAAATTACCATAATTACTAGCTCAAAAATAAAATCGAGATTTTCACATTCTTTTAATCTTTCAACGAATTTGAATTTTACCATGATTCACTTTGACATTTTCGCCATAAATGTACAAAAGAAGCAGGCTAATTTTTAATTTAAATCTCACTGATAGCGATCGCATTTGTTCTTCGGTTCAAGAAAAATTTCAATTATTCGAGCACTGGAACGAACTTGCTTGAACCGTGCAAGAATTTCTACATAGAAATTCTGAAAACGATCAATGGACAAGCGGGACCGACGACACCGAAAATGTTTATATGAAATTACTGCGATAATTTCTTCGGCCGCGGTTCATTATCTCATGCCATTGTTCCGGCAGCTGCATTCGCCAGCGTCCGAAGGGTGACGGGATGCGGGAGAATACACCTCAGGGACGCATTATTTTGCGGATCGCCAGAAATTTCGCCGAAGAGTACTTTCGAGAATTGCGCGAAAAATGACGATGAAATTACAATCGGACCTGCAGAGCCCATTTCTTCACTGCACTCGACTAATTACTTCCGTTTGCTCTGTGACATTTCCAGAACCACGTATCATGCACTGAGTAATCTCGCGAGCTCCTAATGAAGAAATTCAAAAGTTGGGTTTGCTCGGCATTATCAAAGAATTCGACGTACTCTGAAACCCCTGACAGTTTACGACGTAATTTTACAGTGATTGTTTGGACAAATCTATTCGGCAGGAATTTGTTCAAGTAATTGTTTTAATTTAGGTTGAACTTGTTTGAAGTTTTTAGTAATATGGTGGCTTTTAGGTGAATTCAGGCAAGTAGTGTAGCTGGCAAGCATGCCAGAGCAGTGTCGCCAGACAGGGTAAATCGAGGGGATACAGTTACCCTCTCTGTACCATTGCCGGGTTAGTCAGGGCGCAGACGCAGACGTAACGCGAATTGGGTGCTCGGAACATGTCACGTGACCGGTCCACGACGGAAGCGCGGGAATGATCGCCATCGGGGAGTGGGGAAATGGCGTTGTAGAAGGGGTATGGTAGAGTGGGAGACGAGCCTTGATCTGGCGACACTGTAGGCAAGCCATGTTTTTAGCTATCGACAGGTTAATATTGAAATGAATGGTCCAAGAATTTTATTCATTGTTTATATCCTTTACTGTGATATGTAAAGTAATTATATAATGGATGGCTTTCTTGGGCTCAAAAAATTGATGGGCCAGTTGAAAATAAGTTTTTATTTTAAAAATAGTGGAGTAATTAACCCTAACGTTGTTTCTGATTTAATTTGTACATGTAAATTGTATTTTCATACGTTTTCAAATCTATACATGGTTCGATTATGAAAGTAGAATGTCGTCTTATCTAGACGTCATTTTCTTTGTTATGTTTATATAAACATTTGCTGCAAATGTTGATGAAGATCCTGCTTTAATGAAGATCTAATATGTGTTATTAAACATAACGTCCTTTTAAAATGTGAGGAAGTCTAGGCAACCACTTTGAAGATCATGAATTTAAATGCCAGTTTGAACATTTAATAAGACGAAGCTAATCCACGTCTATGTTAATTACCTTTCGACGCAACTATCCGAACTTTCTCCCGACAACATTCTTCAACTATGCACAATGAAAACTGTTTCAAGGCTCATTTGCCACAAAGATGACGTAACATCATTAATAATATATAGCGATGCATGGTTTATATTTAATATAAATATTAAATATATATATATATATATATATATATATATATATATCAAGACAAGAAACACAATTAAGATTGCCCTAGAAAACAGTATAAATGTGTGCTATTTTCAGAATAACCAGTTCTTATGGCGCTTCTTCATTTCATCACTTTAGTTACCGGAAGGCAATTAACACATTTTGAGACCGGTGACGCAACTGTTGCGTCAGTTAGTATTGTTATCCAATAGCTGGAGACGCAACGTGTGCGTCATTTACTGATTTCAATATGATTAGTTTGTTCTTGGATTGTTATTGAATATATTGGAATTGTACTCATTCTATAGTTGAACTTGTGAGATTATGCTTTCGGTGTGGTTGCGACTTCAGGATGCATGAATAATAACGGTATGGCGCCAATGTGTATAGAGAGATGTACGCGTGGATTTAGAGTTCCGATTTATACATTATTAGTTCTTAATTCTTTTTTAAATATACAGGATGTTTGCGCTATCACTAGCCAGCGTTTTTCTTGTAAATAGTAAATATTAGAAAAAAATGAAAACGGAAAAAGTAGTACTGTCTTTTATGCGTAACACAATGGCGTATGTATTTTTTTTTGTCTTTATATTATTTTGTTAGATATGACGGTGACCTTCAATTTTTTAAATGGAATGCTATATATATTGTTATATTGCATGAAAGCGTGTATCTAGACGAATTCACCGGTATACTGCACAGTGACCTTCAAGGTCATGCAAGGTCAGAAATGGGAGAAACATTTTGAATATTTCATAGCAATATTTCATGTGGTTACAAGTATTCTTTATTGGTGAGGCTACATTAAATGTACAATATGACTTCCTCGTGCATGAATGCACATTTCAGATCTATTAATTACATTTTTTGTGGCTTCCAATTTTTTGTGAAATTGTCTCATCATAGAAGAAACTAGAAGTAAACACTCTGATAGTGAATGAGAACATCATCTGATTCGTATAAATAAGGAATACTTGTAAACACATTTCTATGAAATATTCAGAATGTTTCTTCCATTTCTGACCTTGCATGACCTTGAAGGTCACTGTGCAGTATAGGGATGAATTCGTCTAGATACACGGTTTCATGTGATATAAAAAAATATACAGCATTCCATTTAAAAAATTGAAGTACACCTTCATATCTAACAAAATAACATAAACACAAAAAAATTACATACGCCACTGTGTTACGCATAAAAAACAGTACTACCTTTTCCTCTCTCATTTTTTTCTAATATTTATTATTTACATGAAAAACGCTGGCTAGTGATAGCGCAAGCACCCTGTATATTTGTGTTCTAAATGTTAACCGTGTCATTTGTTTCATCGCAATATTCCTGAAGCATTGACAACAGTTGGTGTACTGTTAATGTTTAATATTCAAATTTTGTCATAACACGATTGTTTCTTCGAAATTTGCCGGCCTTGCATGTGTTAATAGCATTTCCATTCGTTGTCTCACATTAAAAAGAAGCATAATAATACTATTTGAAATAATAATTCGAAAAAGAAATTGTCATATTATTAAATTGTGTTACTAGGAACGACTTTCTGATTTTTAAAAATGTTGTGCTTTATCTGGACCTACTAAAGTTTAATAATGAAAAAATATACTACCATTTTTTAACTTCCATAGAAAATTCCATAAAATTTCAGTTTTGATTAAATTTTAATTAAAATCAATTGCAGGTCTAAACGAGTTAGAAATATTGAGCTGCGAATCACAGAGTTTGAAAAGCTATCGAATAGCCATTGGTAGATAATTTGTTAAAATGAAGTAACACATAATTGTTGGAGTAATTGACTAATTTGTGCAGATAGTACTTGGAGAAACGGTTATTGGTTGTCACAATTATTGCATTTTTGGAGAAACTTACCCCATCCGGATGATATTTCGGCGCGCCGGTCGGCGTCGTCGTCGACCCGCAAAAATCGGTGAGAACATCCTGTAGCTTGCGCGTGGAATCTGAAACAATGCAGTCGGAACTGAACTTGGACGTATCTGGCGTCTCATTCGGTCGGCTGAACGCGATCTCACGTAAAGTTTCTTCATTCGAATGTTTCAAACAAGTCTACGTACCTCGGCGACTGCAGATATCAAGGTTCTGCCATTTAACAATTATTTATTCGACAGTTGAGAAGTTTCTGCAATTCTATGCTGCTTGAAAAAAGCTTTTGATCTTCTATAAGTTTGAGCTTAAACAAATTCTTTTCTCAGAAATTTAAAATTATAAATGTGATTAATTTGAAACGATTATGTCATTAATATGTGAAAATAGTGATTATTAAAATACCATGCCACTGTAATTCGCTCAATGTTATCTTAATATAATATTGCTAAGCTTAATTAAAAAAGTAAATCATTTTGTTTTCAAATTGTCTCATGATTTAACGAAATGTCTGTGAAATAAAGTGATTCATTACTTTATTTTCTGCTTTGTATTTCAATAAAAAGAATACATTTGAATACATCTATGAATAAATTAGCACAAACGAAAAATGATTTGTTTGATTTCAGTATAAAATAATGTTCTTTCTTTATTATCATTTGTAAAATAAAAATAAACAAGTATTAAAGATCATTCTTGATTCCCAATGTATTGTTGTTTTATCTCTAGTATAGGGAGAATTTGTTCTGACTTGTTGCCAAACTCGTTTGCCAAAACGCCAGCTTTCCAGCTAACTGAAACAACAATTGAATTTTGGATGCAACCACAATGAAATCTAATCTAATTTGGATAACAATGTGTTTCAGTCTCCAGTTATCACATGTGAGACGTCGAACATTAATAGTAGAGTGTCAAACAGCATTTCATTTCGGGTTTCCCGTGTCATGGTTCATCTTTTTTTACGTGTGTCTCTAATTAACGCGATCCTGCGAAATTTATGCAACCTTGTATATCCGTATCCGGCGAAAATTATTAACGCATGCGATGTTTCGTTGCACCTAGCGTTGCGAGCCCTCATTTATCATCCCCGACGGAAAATAAGATTTGCGTCCGCCGGAAACGATTCCTGGAACCCTCTGCGTGCGATGCGACTGCATTCGCGGAACATTTACTGCAAAAGCGTAGCATTTACTGCAAGATGAACCCCGCAATTCCCTGTAACCTTATTTTAGAAATTTTTGTTTCTACTTTAATTATGTACACTGATATAAATTGAGATTGGAAAATTCTTTATTTCGTGAATTCGTTTCCTTTTCATTCTATTGTTTCTTTCGAATATTTATATCCAGTAAATGAACCCCGCCATTTCCTGTAACCTTATTTTAGAAATTTTTGTTTCTACTTTAATTATCTAGACTGATATAAATTGCGATTGGAAAATTCTTTATTTCGTGAATTTGTTTCCTTTCCATTCTATTGTCTCCTTCGAATATTTATATCCAGTAAATGAACCACGCCATTCCCTGTAACATTATTTTAGAATTTGTTGTTTCTGCTTTAATTATGTACATATAATGATATAAATTGAGATTGGAAAATTCTTTATTTAGTGAATTCGTTTCCTTTCCATTCCATTGTTTCCTTCGAATATTTATATGCAGTAAATGCAATTTCCACTCAACTTTTTCTAATTTCGTTTAATAAATGCCTAAAAAATTCTATGATATACGTAATTAAGGATTTTTATGCGAAAGAGAAAAATAGAAAGTGTCAGTATTACTTGCCAGATACAAGAGATATAGAGACGTTCATTTCTCTTCTTAATAATTTTATAGAGTTGAAAACAATACAGTAGCATTTTTAAATCCTTTAGATGTGTTTATTATTTTACGTTAGATCTACTCACTTTTCTCATAAATAACATAAAATCAGCAGTTTATACATAGTATACTATAGAAATCATATTATGATAGAAACAACATTTAAAATCAAGTTTATTAAACAAATACAAATTAAAACAGGTACCGTTAAAATTTGGTTATGAAGCAAATTACACAAACAATGTAAATACTAAGTAAATAATATTGATAATGTACATAAGATTTAGACAATTTAAGAAAAATAATATCTATTTATTGAGTATGATATTTACAATAAACCTGAACAAAATGACAAATTTAATGGAACGAGAATTTATGAAAACAATAGTGTTCTAATGATATTTATAATATTTTTCTAAAACATGTACTTAAATATACAACCGATGGTATAGACTGATGTAGCTAAATGAATTATTCACATGTTTTCACCGTGATTTTTCCCCAACGACGGCAAGCGGGTTAAAAAAGAAAAAGAAATGTAAAAAAAAATGAAATTTTGATGGAACTTACAATACGTTTCTTATCAAGATAAAAAGAGCTAATGTGTAACAGTTAAGGGTGTAGAAGTTGGCACATTGTTCGCCGGTTTTCACCTCGAATTTCTCGCAGTCTGTCGTTTTAACGATTTCAATGAATACTATGGGGGATAGAGTGGTTCCTGAGAATATCAAGGGTAAGTCGTGGAGCGTAGGCCTCATTGTTTATGGAATTATGGATATTCGAAAGGCATCGTCCGACAGCGAGTGAAATTTATTCTGTTCGCGTCAGGACGTGTCTGGACTCGAGATAAATTCGAAATTTTGATGATGTATCACTCCTCTGTTGGTCGTGCGAGAACACCAATTTAACTACGGATCTAGCAGCTTGCTCGTATGGAAAACGAAATTTCAAAATAAATGCTTCCTTTTAAATATTTCAGTCACATTCAATTGTTCTAATAATCACTCGCAAGTTGGTAGATTTGCGTTGATGAAATTGGCAACTATTATCGCTATTTAGCTTTCCAATTAGGTTTCTTTTTCTACAACCTTCGTCGCCACCTGTCACTTCACAAATATTTCTTCTTATTTTCATTTTTAGTTCTTTCTCTAGACATACATTTTATTTCAAATTTATTTAATCCTCACTTATAGTTTATCAACATGTACAAAAAGTTCGAGTCGAAAATATATGTATTATTTTATTAAAATAATGTATGATACTCCAAAACAAAAAAAAATCAGAATTACATGGAAATTTCCCAAGCATTTTATTAACCTTTTGCGAATTAAAATTATACAAATATATAAAATCTAGTCTAATTGTAATTTATATTAATTTTTGTTCATGGGTAAACAACCAGTGAATGCATGTCATTCCACTTTTAACACTAGCTTTACGGAGCACTAAAAGTGACTTTTTTTACATCATTGTGTAAAAATCACAAAAATGTGTATATCTAAATTTTTAGACATTCTTTTTACAATATGTACCCCAAAAAAATAAATGTATTGAATAATTCCTCATGGATGCGGCTTTTCAATCTCGATAATCGTAAATTAAAAATATTACAACCCGTCATTTTGACGGGTCCCGTAAACCTAGTGTTAATATAAAAATTTAATATTATTATTCTATTAGTATTTCTGAAACATTTTGAAGCATCAAATTTGCTGCAATGACAGAACCTGATCAAAATTAAACAAGATAATTTTTTTCACATTTTGGATTCGTGCAATAATGAAACTCAAAAATTTCATTTGTCGATAGAGCACACTTTACGTCAGGAAAAATCATGAAAATTGTATCGCGACAATTTGACCGGGATGTTGCCTTAATTTTCCATTTTTCCTGGCAATTTCTGGTTTCGAACAGCGATTTTCGGCCGGAAGCGTGAATTTCCGGGCGGGAACGCTAATCACGCAGCCCGTCAGAGCCGAGATCCATCATCGTACTTCTTCAATCGTCCCCAAAATAGTCTTTGTCCAAAAATATCCCGGCTGTTAAGTGCATTATGACGTCGACGCTGGTTGATTAGGCCGATGGTCTCCTACTATTAGTCAATTCCACGGCGTTGTTTCCTCTGGTAACAACTGAATCCCAGATGTCCGATCGATCTGGCTGTCTATTCCCCTCGTATTCCTTCTTACAGTTGGAGCTCCGGCAATAAACCGACAGAGCCATTACCTTTTCTTTTTCATTCTTCGTTTCTTGTCCCGTATCCGTTTGAGAACAGCCCGCTACGACGAAAGAGCCAATGTCGCCCCCTATATCGCTCTAATTGTCGCCTCGAACGACATCACGAGCTGTCGACTCTCGTTTCTCGAGGCTCGTTCGACGTGTCGAGTATTGTTCCAAGCAAAATTGAGCTTTGTTCTCGTCTGTCGGAGATTCGTCCAATTTTTTTTGAAAACTGTCTAGTGTGATGTAGTCCACGTGACAGAAGTTGGGGTTCAAGTCAATGTTTCTGTGATTGTCAGGCTGTTTAAAAAATACTGCTCTTCGAACCTTACAATTTGAAAAAGTTTTGTAATATGTAAGGGTTCCTTTGTGACGAATGAATATATTGATTCTATATGCGAGTTTGAGTGGATGGATTCTGTTCAAAATGAGGTATGATGTAGTCCCTGCGATATAAGAGACGGTTTAAGTCATCATGTTCATGATTGGCAGGATGTTTAAAGATAATGATCTTCAAACCTTACAATTTGTGAAAGTTTTGTAATATGTAAGGGTTCCTTTGTGACGAATGAATAAATTGATTCTATATGCGAGTTTGAGTGGATGGATTCTGTTCAAAATGAGGTATGATGTAGTCCATGCGATATAAGAGACGGTTCAAGTCATTGTTTCTGTGATTGTCAGGCTGTTTAAAAAATACTGATCTTCGAACCTTACAACTTGTGAATGTTTTATGAGATGTGAGGGTTCCTTTGTGACGAATGAATAAATTGATTCTATATGCGAGTTTGAGTGGATGGATTTTATTTAAAATGAGGCATGATGTAGTTCATACGATATAAGGGACGGTTTAAGTCATTGTTTCCGTGATTGTCAGGCTGTTTAAAAAATACTGATCTTGGAACCGTACAATTTGTGAATGTTTTATGAGATGTAAGGGTTCCTTTGTGACGAACGAATAAATTGATTTTATGCGAGTTTGAGTGGATGGATTTTATTTAAAATGAGGTATGATGTAGTCTATGCGATATAAGAGACGGATTAAGCCATCATGTTCATGATTGGCAGGATGTTTAAAGATACTGATCTTCGAACCTTACAATTTGTGAAAGTTTTGTAATATGTAAGGGTTCCTTTGTGACAAACGAATAAATTGATTTTATGCGAGTTTGAGTGGATGGATTTTATTTAAAATGAGGTATGATGTAGTCCATGCGATATAAGAGACGGTTCAAGTCATTGTTTCTGTGATTGTCAGGCTGTTTAAAAAATACTGATCTTCGAACCTTACAACTTGTGAATGTTTTATGAGATGTGAGGGTTCCTTTGTGACGAATGAATAAATTGATTCTATATGCGAGTTTGTGTGGATGGATTCTGTTCAAAATGAGGTATGATGTAGTCCATGCGATATAAGAGACGGTTTAAGCCATCATGTTCATGATTGGCAGGGTGTTCAAAGATACTGATCATCGAACCTTACAATTTGTAAAAGTTTTGTAATATGTAAGGGTTCTTTCGTGACGAACGAATAAATTGATTTTATGCGAGTTTGAGTGGATGGATTTTATTTAAAATGAGGTATGATGTAGTTCATACGATATAAGGGACGGTTTAAGTCATAGTTTTCATGAATGTCAGGCTGTTTAAAAAATTCTGATCTTCGAACCTTATAATTTGTGAAAGTTTCATAAGATATGACGATTCCCTTGCGATGTATGGTTAAATAGATTTCAAACAAGTTTGAAAGGATGGATGTTGCCTAAAATAAAGCATGACATAGTCTATGCGAAATTAGGGAGAGTTTGAGTAATTGTTTTACTTGTTTTCCATTTGTTTATAAAACAGAGTATTTAGCCTTATAATCTTCGCCTACTGTTTAGGATATATAGATTTCTTTATGAGCACCAAAAAAATCGATTTTATTCAAATGCACATGTATGAATTTCGTTCAGTCTGAACCATAATGTAGTTAATGCAAACCTAAGGGATGTGTAAGTCATTGTTTTACCTGTTTTTAACATATTTGCGAATCTCAAATATCCCAATCTCACAATTTTTGTCCACCTTTTAAGACGGAGAGATCTCTTTATGAGTACCGATAAAATCGATTGTTTCCGAATGCGAGTTTATGAATTTTGTTCATAGTGCACTACGATATCATTTACAAAAAGTTAGAGGTAATTCAAGTGATCGTTTCCCCAGTATGGCATCTGTATCTAAACTAAACTGCGAACAAGAAATTACTATTTAAATCTAGATTTCCCCGAGAGTTTGTACAAAAGAATTTCGTTGAAAAATTGAATGGAGTAGATGCGAGTTGAAGTCTTAATTGCAACTCTGTGTATCTTTCCATCGATCAGTCGCCGAGATAAATACCGTCAGTTATTTCTCTTGAAGAGCGTAGAGTATACAACGTTTTTGAAGACTCTCAGCGTCCCCCTCTCGATGCGCTTGCAACCGAGAGTTCGTCCGACACGAGAGATAGAGCTTGTTGTTATATCTTTTTTTACTTACAAGCTGCCAAGTCCTGGAGCTGTTGAAATTCCGCTGGCGAGAGCTTGTCCCAGTGAAAGGCCATCGCTTACTTCTGCTCTCGATCTCCCACAGGACGGTCGCCCGCTCGCTGAATGCTCAAGATCGTCACCTGTGGACAGGACGACGGCGCAGAATTAGGAAACGCTTTTCCGGTCCCGTTGTCTTGGGATTCGAACACAAACTCGTCTAATCTCATGCGAACTTTCTACAACAATTCTTACAATGACCTGTCACCGTCTTATATCCCTTAACACCTTGGCCTCCAACAACGAGCGAGACTCGTGGTAAGAAATTTGGGCCAAAAACAATAACGACGAGACTGACTCGCGGTACTTCGTTCGGACCAAACGTAAACAACACGAGCCTGGCTCGTTGTACTTCGTTCGGACCAAACGTAAACAACGCGAGCCTGGCTCATTGTACTTGGTTCGGACCAAACGTAAACAACGCGAGCCTGGCTCGTGGTACTTCATTCGTGACAAACGTAAACAACACTAACACGAAGATTACTAATTTTCTACGAGTTTTCTCAAAACATTATTAATTTAAATTAAGTATTAATTTACAAATTGTTACTGATACATTATCCAATTTCAAATTATAAATCATTTTTGTTCACCGATGAATTGATCATAATTACTTCCCAGACATCTTAAAAGTATTAATTGTGCCCATACGTGTTTATTATTTCACAATTCCTTTCGTTGCGCCGAAATTTACATGTAATAAGATGCATACATTTGTGAGTTTGTAATGTCGATCGTATTCACCGTGATGGAAGACGATAGTCTCACCGTATAGATGTATATACTCCAGTTTTGCGAGCGATTCACGTTGGTCACGATTGACAAGGGGGGGGGGGGGGGTTGTTGTAGAGACGGTTGCGAAGTGGAGAGTGTGTTTTGGAAAGAAAAGAAAAAGGGGATTGACGGAATATGCGAGACGACACGGGTTTTTCTCCGCGATAACTTATTGGCCTGGAGTGTTCCGCGAGTGGTCCCGGGTAATGAGAGATTTGGACGTTGGGTCCTTGTGCACTCGGTTCGGCAAGACTTGGATTCTAACAGGCCGGTTGCACATTTGAGAGTCGAGGGCATTGGAAGCGCTGAAGCTCCTTTGCAGTGTACGCCGAAGCTGGGACGGATCGCAAGGCTAACCGTAGTGCTGCCGGCGAAGGAATGTCCTAAGGGCAAGCCGGCAATCGTCCAGAGAGTTCCAGTAGAACTCTACTGTGGGGACCACTGCGCGTTGAGATCTGATGATAAACGGTAAGAGAGCTCTCTTAGTTTTAAATTAGAATGGCCATTTAGTATGTAATTTGTTAAGTCGTGGAATCCCAGAAACCTCGTTAATTATCTAAAATACGGTGTAACTGCTGAGCTTTCGTATAACGAAATTTATGTATTACGTCCTTTGATTGAATAAATCTAATGCGCCTTGCTTCGGCTTTTCCTCGTAATCCGTCGAGGTTTTTACGCCGAAGCAAGAGTTTTGTTTAATCGGGAAATGGTGTCTTTATTTTAGTATAAGTTCGAACATTGTTCAATTTAGAACTTCGCTTTTGCGCTACGAATTTTATTTTTCTGAATTAATAAGAATGATTAAAAATATTCCGAAACACAGCTAAACAGTTAAATGGCTCGACGCGTGACCGATCTTACTGTTTATTATGGCCCGAGCAATCGGGAGTTAGCGGGTACGACAAGGGGTTAACCCTTTTGCTGCGGCAAACTTTGATACGAACCGCTCGTACCATACGGTAGGAATTCAATCGCGACCTCCACTGAAAAGGGCGAAATTTTTCGTAAGTGTGCACTTCTAATTGTGAAGTGAACGCCTATAGGCGCTTATCGTTTCAACGAACCGAACTAAGTTCTGTTATTGCAAGAAAAAACGCCGCAGGTCATAATGTCGCAAATTTAAGTGTATGCATTAATGGAGCTTTAGAATATAGTATTTACATATTTATCAGAAGAAAAAGTTATGAAAACAAATTCTATAGGTTAAAAAGAATAATGCAGTTTAACTGGAATTCCATGTTCAATTCATACGCATTAGGCAAATTATGTAGTGTCTTAGGAAAAATGAGGAATTCCGCGCCGGGAATCGAACCCCGGACCCTCGCGATTGTAGCTGATCAGGTCTTACACATACCCACGGAACCCTCCTACTTTTCTTAATCTCTGTGGCGGCTACTTCCTATGCTTGTCAACAGAGGGACAGTACGACAATACCTTTCTTTCCCGCTACTACCTGAATCTTCCTCTGTTTGTATACATAGCGTCCTAAACTGTCCTTACGACATCCCGCGTCTAAAGGCACGGGTCCGCTAGATAGCCTTCCTGATGAGTCCTCTAGCGGGCCTAGGACGAAACGCTTCCTTCTCCTTTTTCCATTTTTTCATAATTCAGAGCCGCCATATCTCCATACAGTATTTGGTCTGGGGGGTCCTGATCCCACACTCGGCCATCCTTGCTCCGGCATTCGCCCTCGAATGTCCGTCGCAGCGCCATCGTCTTTTTTGGCCTCAGCGCCATTAACACAACTCGTCACCAACTTCGTTATTTTTCGGGAACACCATCCTACTACCTTCTCTAGCAGTTTTCCCTGGATGTGCCCCTTAACTTCACTTCGTCGTCCTTTCGCTCACGTGCGACCGTCTTCGCAACGCTTGCTCACTGCGTTCGTCGTCTGTCACCTTGCGGGCATTGGTGTTCCCCCCATCCCGGACGAGCCCCCAAATGTAGGATCATAGGAAAAGTGAGGTATTCCGCGCCGGGAATAGAACCCAGGACCCTCGCGATTGTAGCTGATCAGGTCTTACACATACCTACGGAACCCTCCTACTTTTCTTAATCTCTGTGGCGGCTACTTCCTATGCTTGTCAACAGAGGGACAGTACGACAATACCTTTCTTTCCCGCTACTACCTGAATCTTCCTCTGTTTGTATACATAGCGTCCTAAGCTGTCCTTACGACATCCCGCGTCTAAAGGCACGGGTCCGCTAGATAGCCTTCCTGATGAGTCCTCTAGCGGGCCTAGGACGAAACGCTTCCTTCTCCTTTTTCCATTTTTTCATAATTCAGAGCCGCCATATCTCCATACAGTATTTGGTCTGGGGGGTCCTGATCCCACACTCGGCCATCCTTGCTCCGGCATTCGCCCTCGAATGTCCGTCGCAGCGCCATCGTCTTTTTTGGCCTCAGCGCCATTAACACAACTCGTCACCAACTTCGTTATTTTTCGGGAACACCATCCTACTGCCTTCTCTAGCAGTTTTCCCTGGATGTGCCCCTTAACTTCAATTCGTCGTCCTTTCGCTCACGTGCGACCGTCTTCGCAACGCTTGCTCACTGCGTTCGTCGTCTGTCACCATGCGGGCATCGGTGTTCCCCCCATCCCGGACGAGCCCCCAAATGTAGGATCATAGGAAAAGTGAGGTATTCCGCGCCGGGAATCGAACACGGGACCCTCGCGGTTGTAGCTGATCAGCTCTTACACATACCCACGGAACCCTCCTACGTTTCCTAATCTCCATACAGTATTTGGTCTGGGGGGTCCTGATCCCACAATTATTCACATTAATTATACAAATATGCAATATTATGCAACGTGAAAGAAATGCACACTTATATTATGAAAAGAAAGCAAGGAAACATTACTAGTACGAAGAATTAGTGATCAGAACTTTAAGCGACAGTGTCTCGAATATGAAAACATGTGACATGCGGCGGTTTTCCTTACAACTACAGAGTTAAGCGGCCATAGGCGCCAACAGTAGCCAAAGGATTAAACATCGTTTTATAGAACGACGTACAACCAAGAGTTCACATTAGCGCAAATTTTCTAGGAATATTTCTATAGTGGCTTTTCACTCTTTAATATTTTTGAACCCTCTGACGGCATACCATTCTTATAACTACAGACGGGGACGAAATTAAGTGGACACCCTTAAAAAACTTTTTTAAAATTGGACCAAATAACTTGAGTGTTTTTGAGATGTTAGAAGGATTAGTTTACTGGGAAATATGTGGAAACATTTTGTTGAAATTACTATTGCTCGGAAATGTGAAAAAGGCCACAATTTTTAACGTTTTTATCTGTGCCTACAATGAAAATTTAACCCTCTCAGTGTTTTTGTCGAATATATTCGATATTACATAAATGCATTTTTTTAAGGCCAATAGTTTACGGTAAAGTTGAATTGTGTTTATGACATTCACTTTCATTGTTCAGAAGGAGACCTCTGCACTTCATAACTGTTTTCGTCAATTATTTACGAGTTGAAATGCAGATTACAAATTTTCAAATTTTTAGTTCAACCTACAATATTTTTGACCCGGAGAGGGATAAACTATGCCTTCTGTAGATCTAAGTAAGTTATACACATAGTTTCATCGAAATCGGTTGACGCATAAAAAAGCTATAGGCATTGAAAGATTTAAGAATCTTTGAATTTTGGACTTGCCATTGATCTAAACCGCAGTGTCTCACCATTCTTGCGATTTTTATTTATTGATGGCTCATAGCAATCTTAATCGATTTCGATGAGTCCCTATGCATAACAGTGGCTCACGAAAATATTCGAACGCCCTTTAAATCAGAATAATTTGTTTAAAATTGCACCAATCAACTTGACATTTTCTTTCGCAATTAGAAGCATTGATTTACTAAATGACATGCATAAAAGATTTTGAAAAAATTGCAATAGGAAGGCACTACATTAAAAAATAACAATGGCACTTTTTAAAACTTTTTTATTCCAGCCCGTAATGAGACTTTAACATATGCGTATTGTAGACCTATGTTAGTAATACACAAACTGAAAATTTCATCGAAATCGATTAATGTATATACACGAGATACAAGCGATTCAAACTGATAAAAAACGCAGTTTTTCACGACTTTTGGTCAGATTTTGCTTAAAATCCACAGATTCTTACATCTTTCGATGCGTGTCGTTTTTTTCTGCGTCAACCGATTTCGATAAAATTTTCCTCATGTGTATAACTAACATAGATCTATAAAAGGCATAGTTTAAATTTTCATTGCGAACTGAAATGAAAAAGTTTTAAAAGGTGCCATTTTTATTTTTTCATGTAATTCCTACCAACTGTAATTTTTTCAAAATTTTTTTTGCATTCCACTTAGTAAATCAGTGCTTGTAGTTGCTAAATAGTTGCTAAACAGAAAGTCAAATTATTTGGTCCAATTTTAAAAAAGTTATTCCAAGTTAAAGTGCGTTCGAATAATTTTGTGAGTCACCATATATGCAACGGTTTTCAACCTGGAAGGCGCCAAAATTTTTTAATGTCCGGACACAAAACAGGTCTTCAAACGTTAGTTAAAACAAAAGCACCACATGCTATCTGGACGCACTGTATGCTTCACAGAGCGGCTGTAGTGTCAAAAAATATGACTGATGGATTTAACAACATTTTTACAAAAGTTATAAAAATTATAAACTACGTTAACAACAGTCCTTTGAGAGCCTTTGATACCTCAAAAGTGATTTAAAGGGTGTTTGAACTCAAAGAACGAATAGCAACCTTCCTCGAAAAAAAATCAGCATGAAGAGGCACATTTGTGGATGAACGATAATTTTATCGTTAAACTTGTCTATTTGGTTGAAATTTTTGGAAAATTGAACGGTTTGAATAAATCAATGCAGGGATCGCAAATGCATCCACTTGTTCAAAAAGACAAAATAAAAGTTTTCATTAAACAATTGAAGTTACGGTAATCAAATTTACAAAGAAACGAGTTGGACATGCTTTCACTTTCAAAAGATTTCTGGCCACAGCGAATATTGAATCCAGCAAAAATCTTTTTATTGAACACTTGGAGGGTCTAGTGCTGCATTTTTCAGATTATTTCACAGACCTTGATTTCTCAAAGTTTTTATGGATACAGAATCCATTTATCGACAATGAAGACGACAAAGCTGACTACCATTGGAAAGGAAAAATTGATAGATTTATCATGCGTTAGCTCACTAACACAAAAGTTGCAAAACCTTAATTCAATTTTGGATGAATCTTAGCAGGGAGTATGAGTCTTTGTATTGCAAAGCAATGCAAGTGTTTCTACCGTTTGTAACGTTGTATTTATGTGAAACGAACATTTCTGCACTGGCTGCAATGAAAACCAAATATCGAGCCAGGTTAGCAGTCGGAAAGGAGATACGCGTGGCACTCTCCACATTGCCCCCAAGATAAACTTTTTGCCAAAAAACAACAACAACCCTCGCATTAAATTTTCATGCGTAAAATGTAGTTGGTTTAAATTATTAAAAAGAATTGAATATGAAAATAAATATACATGTATGTATATGTTATAGCAAAACCTTGTTATTATTCTGTTAATTGTAGTTTTCAGTTATTTTAAAAATGAAGTTTTCATTATTTAAATCGTGCCTATATTATTATATCTATTAAAAAAATAAAAGGTAGGGCAGCGCGGAAAAATTTCTTTTTCGGAGAGGCGTAGTAGCATAAAGGTTGGAAACCGCTGAGTTAATCTGAAATTTGGGATAGTTTAAGTCATCGTTCTTCCAATTTCGAATTTGTTTATAAAGTACAGAACTCTAAATCTTACAATTCTTGCGTATCTGATATAAACTAAAGACTTCTATACGAATCGAATTATTCTGTTAATTGTAGTTTTCAGTTTCTTTTTAATGAAGTTTTTATTATTTAAAACGTAGGGAGGAGCGGAAAAAAATTTCGGGGAGGCGTAGTAACATAAAGGTGGGAAACCGCTGATGTATATGTATAAGTTATTTATACCTATGAACAACATTAAATAATTATTAGTATAAATTTAAGTGGTGCCGCATCGTCCCAAATAGTTCACTTAAGGGTTGAAGGGCATATGTAAACTTTTTTGGCTGGTTGTATCATTTTCACGGTATATGCAAAATATGTATACGTATCTACACATATCTATGAGCACTTTGCTCATAGAATAAAGTAGGTTAATTCATAAGGTACGATAAAAAAAATGTTCGAAATTGTACTTAGCTCGAAAACGAACAAAGGATGCGAACAGTGTCTGGGGCGACGTGAGCGCACGGGCGTAGCAACCGGGCGTTTCGCGCGAGAATTCGGGGGGACAAAGGCATCGGATCGCACGGTGCATGGCCATTCCTGAAACAAAAGTTTCTCCGATCCGAGTAAATAAAAAGGAGGCGAGTCTGTTTCAGCGGGAATCCCTTGGCGCGATATTCTGGCAGGATATTGTTAGCTTGGTCTCTGCGCAGATTGTCGACCTTCGTCGCGGAAAAAGAAAAATCGTCGGCCCCAGGGGCTCGCATTTCGCTAAATTATTCATCGACGGAAATGGCGACGAATACGGGAATAGCTCGCCGTGTTTACTAACTAATTGTTCGTTATTTGTAGGATCCGACGGAAACTATGAGTCCATATAGGTACAGTGTACACTGAATTCATCGTGCATCGAATTTTTCGATTGCCGGGGATCTTATTCGCGAAAGATATACCGGAATATGAAAGACATGTTTCTGATCCGCGGGATTTTGCGAGAGACGAAACGTTGTTTGAACTTCGTTTGCGTTGCGCTTTATTCTTAAATGCTCTAATAGGCAAATTAGGGTTTAATGAGCGGTAAATATTACGCTTAGGGGAGGCACCTCGGATGTCCTTGACCTTGACATATGTTGTCAAGATCACCTTTCTAAGTAACCCCCAAGAGGTTTCTGACGGCGCTCGTTGTTTATTAAAAAGTTATAAACAAAAGAAGTTTTCAAAATATAGCAGTTATTTTAAATATTGAAGGCTAAAACTGATGGGGGTATAGCCTGTACCCCTATCAAAAACAATATGCTGTATTGACATATGCTATCAAGGTCACCTTTCTAAGTAACGCCCAAGAGGTTTTAGCCGTCGCTCGTTTTTAATTAAAAGGTTATGAACAAAAATATACCGATGCTACCATATTGCAATTTGCCCGTATTTAAATGAATGTGATTTTGGATTGGACATATGTTATCGAAGACATTCTCTGAAATTGGACGACCTCAAGATGGTGTTAGGTCTCGGTTAGGTCTGGTAAACTAACCAAGCATAACCCAGACCTAACCCAGACTTAACACCATCTTCAGTGTTTAGCCGTCGCTCGGTTTCTATAAAAAAGTTAACAAATCAACTTGGACTATGTCTACATTTGACAGCTTGTACGAGAATAAAGTGTACTTACAACCAAAATTTAACGAAGGTTTTTTGCGAGCGACGGGTAGATGTACATATAGAAGCAAGTTGTTCAGAATGTTGTCCTTGAAAACATATGTGAAGGTCAATGTCATCCGGGGAGCCTCCCCTAAACGTAATATTTACCAAGCTTTCTCTACAAAATTGTAGAAAACGTTCTTTGAAACAGAACACTAGTGCTTAACGGAAAAATTACTACTCCATTTATCGTACTAAAACGATTGTTACACTATTGTATTTGTAATTAACTGATTGATGAAAGTCGTACTGGAAGAATTAACGAAATGAAATACATACATACACAGTCTATAAAATGATCACAATCAACCAGCGTTGATGAGCTTCCATCCACTGGCAAATACATACAAGCTCATGAAAAAACGATTCTTCAACCGAGTGCTCGAAAATATTCGCATCAAAGAGCATCTAAAAAAAAGTGACGTTGAAGAATCTCGGAAAGAGTGGCAAGTTTTTGAACGGAAGCTCGCAGCTCCCTCAAGTTACGGTTCTCATAAAGTTTACGGGGAAATGTCATTTCTGGGGACCAAGCCAAAGGAATAATTTCTCAGGTGAGAACGCTGTCGATGTAAATTGTTACGGAAGATGTTCTTCACAATCATGGGAGGTTGCAGTTCCTGAATTTTGCGCGTGATTTTGCAAATATGAAGAAACACTACAGCTTTTGTGAAAACTTTCTTTCATGCGGGAGAGAGAAACACTAAGTTCTTTTCAAGGGGCGACTTCATCCCCTAAAACCCTATTACGGCGTGAGCAAAAAACGCGTTTGTATTAGATACAAGCTACTTTGCGTGTGCGAAAAGTTCCGCAATTTTCTGAATTTCCCTAACTTTCTCCCGGAGTTTCAAAGTGCACGAAGATATTCGAAGTTGATAAAATAAACGATAATGATACTAAACAATGAAGTGCTTCAGCTAATTTAATGTTTGTATTCTAGTAATAACACGCAGAAGAATTTTATTTTGTTTGAAATTTAAGTAAATAATTTTCAGATCATTTCTTATCCAAGCCTCATATCCAATCATTCAAATAAATAAATGTTATGTTATTTCAATAATTTTACTTAAACTCGATAGAAAGAAATACATGAATTTACAGTCTACGAATTTTTGCATGGACACCACAAATTTCATTTTTATCGATAACAATTTGTTTTTGCTTTAAAAATTTCTATTGACGGATATCCATATTGTGGAGGATTTATTAAAAAAACCAGATAGAATAAATAGAAGAATTTACACAAAACAACAAATAAAATATGAAATGCATCGCTTGGTGTCTAAATAATGAAACAATACAGAGCAAAATCAATTCCACGCGCGCCTAAACTGACACAAATATATTTCAGAATGACATGTAACTAAATAAGACAATAAATACTTCCAATCTTCATGTTCCAAATATATTCTTTAATCAATGTAGAAACTTGAGCTACATTATGGAGCGAGTAAGAATCGGGTTGATGTTAAAGACGAGTTACTGTATGCTCACATAAAGTTTAACAATTTTCTGAATTTCTCTAACTTCTCTCGCGAGTTTCGAAATGCAATGTAGAAGGATGTTCTAAACTGAAGTCACGGATTCCATCGAGCTACCGAAAGTCTAGCTCACGATCTCTCCTCCCCCTTTCTCTATCGATTTGTGTCTCTTTCGTTGCATGTGAATTTACGTGTTTCGACTGCTACGGCCTACGAATTCAAGCGGTGCCACCTAATCTGTACACAAAGCGACACCGATAATAAGCTTTAATCGACCAAACCGGCGGCACGCGATCGTTTTAATTCTAATGGATGACCATACGTGATCTCACAATAGTGTGCCGCTCTACCCGATGACAATTTACTAGATATTGCGTAACCCAACGCTGGAAATGCAACGCTCGCGTGATGGTTTCGATCTATTGGCAAAAATTCAGCGGAATTTCACGAATTTGCTGAACATTTCGTTCGAGCCCAACAATCGAGGTATAATTCGGCAAATTATTATGCCGATATATTACCCCGCCGATATATTAATTTAATAACTCTCCATAACGTCACGACTCTGGAGTCAAAAGTGCATTCTCGATCCGGGAAATCCCGTTAATTAGAGAAAGACTAGATTGACTTCGTTTTCACTGGTATCTTAATTTTTTATCCGAAAAATTTCTTCACTATGATTCGAAGATTTTTCAGTTCGAATCGTGTTATACAGTGTGCGGCCGAATAACATGTAAAAGCGGGCAAGGGGCGATTCTACATGTAAAAATATACTGAAAAAAAGAATAACATTTTTTCATTTGATACCTCGTTTTCGAGAAAATCGAGTTTCAAGATCCATCGGGCACGCATGCATTTTGTTAGTATATGCAGGAAGTAGAATTGGTTGATCGCAATCAGACGAGGCAGACGATTCCTATCTAATGACACGCGTATTCGCTGCATTTTTAAACCCGATCTTCTCGAAAACGAAGCTTCAAATGATAAACATTTTATTCTATACTTTTTTCCTATTTATTGACAAGGAATCACCTCGTGCTCATTGTACTTACCTGTTATTCGGCCGCACCTTGTATGTGCGGTGGTTCACAAAAGTATTCGCTCGTCCTTTACATCAGAATAACTTTCTTAAAATTTGACCAAACCACTTGACTTTTTTTGAGCAATTAAAAGCATTGATTTAGTAAATCACGTGCAAAAAAGATTTTGAAAAAATTGCAATTAGTAGGAGTTACATAAAGAGATAAAAATGGCACTTTTTAAAACTTCTTTATTTTAGCCTATAATGAAAACATAAAATATGCCGTTTATAGATCTATGTTAGTTATACATATGCTGAAAATTTCATCGAAATCGGTTGGCGCAGAAAAAAACGACGCGCATAAAAAGATGTAAGAAACTATGGATTTTAAGCAGAAACCGACCAAAAGTCGTGAAAAACTGCGATTATTACCACTTTCAACCGCTTGTAGCTCATATGTTCGTTAACTGATTTCGATGAAATTTTCAGCATATGTATAAATAACATAGATCTACAAAACACATATTTTGAATTTTCATTACGGGCTGAAATAATAAAGTTTTAAAAAGTACCATTCTTATTTTTTCATGTAATTCCTACTAATTGCAATTTCTTCAAAATCTTTTTTGCACGTGATTTACTAAATCAATGTTTCTAATTGCTCAAAAAAAGTCAAGTGGTTTGGTCAAATTTTAAGAAAGTTATTCTGATTTAAAGAGCGAGCGAATACTTTTGTGAGCCTCTGATATACTCTGTCGCAGCAATATTCGGACACTTAAAAATAAACGATAACTTTCTCAGGATTCGACCAAACGACTTCAATATTTTCGAGGTGTTAGATTGATTAATTGACTAGCAGACGTAAACAAAATTTTTTTATAAATTGCAATTGATCAGAAGCATTGAGTAAATTTTAAGGTTGCTTTTTACAACTTTTTTATTTCTATATCGAAAATTCTAAAAATACTAAAATAGTAAATAAATTACTAAAAATTCTTAAAATTTCATTAAAACTGGTCTGTGTTGCGATGAGCTACAAACGGTTAAAGATGGTAAAATGGTAATACGGTAAACACGAAAATCGCTATTTTTCACGTTTTTCGACCTGTAACTGTAATTTTAAATATTACATCATTCGATATTTGTTGTTTTCCCCCGGATGAACTGATTTCGACGAAATTTTCAGAATATATGTAACTCACGCATACTCATGAAATGCTCTTTTTTCATTTTCAATACAGGCTTAGATAAAATTTTATAAAATTTTCTCCACAATTCTGAGCAATTGCAATTTTTTCCAAAAATTTTGTTTGCGTCAGATAGGAAACTAATCTTTCCAACATCCGGAAAAAATTAAAGTCGTTTGGTCCAATCTTAACCCCAGATTACGAAAATTATAGTGGATGGAACTAACGACGCCAATTAAAAACACAAATAGGATTGAAGACTTCTCATTTAACAATAAGAATACTTTACCTTCTGAAGAAATAGTGTAAGTGAAATTTAAAAGTCATGTTTAGCACCGATTCTATTAATTGACAGACTGTATGCCTTTTCGAGCTTGTTTGTTGTATACTTTCTGATCATGTTTGAAAAGATTAGGATGTTAACACTAAACCTACCGCCACCGGTCAAAATGATCGGTTCCAGATACTTTATCTTACAATTACAGAAATTATAAAGATGATTTCGTGGGAAATGATTAAATAAATATATTTAATAGATCACCTATTGTAGTACGAACTCCACAAAATCCAAATAAACTCAATCTTGTTATTTCTATAAGGCAACATATACATATCAGTTATATTTGAAGGCTCGGTAGGTGTAGTGTTAAGGTGGTATTTGAAGGGAACTGATACTGTTTCAAACAACTTGCTGATCCTCGAATTAAATTGTTATCGCCATCGAATAACGTATTAAAAATTTCTCAAATGCTCTTTAAAGATTATTAGGCAGCTATTACTAAAAAAAATATTGAAATATTATAATACCGTACACAACGAATACAGAAGAAGATCTCACTTGTCGCACAAGACGAAAATGCACACACAAAAATGAATTTCTTGCACTCAGCGAATCCTCACGCAATCATACTAAATCCATGAACCATCGGTTCACGTACGCAATGTACTTCACTACAGGAAAATAATTTTTAAGCGGAAACACAGTGGTAAACCGCGAAAACGGAAGGAAACCCGGAAAGATTGTAACCATAGAAGTATTCCCATGAATTAGATAGTAGATCACGGACTGTCCGTAGTGTTTTCACTAAAGGTTACACGTCTTGACCTTCAGTTCACGCCGAAAGCGTCCCAAACGAGCTTTTGTGCTGCGATAAGTTCCGTCGCGGACTGCAGAATTCTGAATAAAACCATGAACCGAAGATGGTTAAGCAAATTTGACGTTCCCAGGATGCGAGTATAAATGGACAGAGGTTATCAGACCCGACGGTCCTTGGCTCGGTCAAGAAAATCGAAAACGTTAACTTCCGTTGCTTATTGTCTTCGAAAATACGTATGGTAAGGTCATATACACTCCGGGACAAAAAGATAGCACATTCGTTATTTTCTTAAATTTTGTATTATGAACTGTAAGAAATGTATATTATATTATATCAATAACTTCGGGCACATCTATATGCATAACATGCTAAATATCATCTACAGCACTCGCTTCAACAAAATTCTGCGAACGCAAATGTAAATATTATGGTTTACAAGTGGGACAAAATGATAGCACAAATACCAAATCTACGCTTTTCAGTTGTACATAAGCTACTAAACTAGAAACATTGAGCGTGAAAAGTAATAAATATAGTGTGTACTAACAGTTTGTAGTTCATATATTTGTTTAAAGACAGTAAATTATTAAAAATGGGCCGTGGAAAAAGGCTGAGTCCATGTGAAATAAATACGATATTAAAATTAAAAGGAGAACGATATACAGCGGCACAAATAGCAAAAGTTACGAATAGAAGTCGAAAGGTAATTATAAATTTATTAAAAAGTCCAAAAAATTATGGAAAAAAGAAGAGTACTGGTCGTCCGCGAAGTCTAACCGCTCGTGATGAACGAGAAATTATAAAAGCAGCATCGAATTCTAAGATGACTGCAAGACAAATTGCTAATAGTGTTGGTATAAACACTAATATAAAGAACGTGAGACGTGTTTTGCAAACATGCAAACATATAGTACGAAGAACACTACAGAAGAAACCGTGGTTAAATGAGCAACATAAAGTCAAACGGTTACAATTCGCAGAAAAACATATTCACATGAGAAAACAATGGCGAAATATTTAGGGTTGAAAAAAAATTTAACTTGGATGGACCTGACGGTTTCAATCATTATTACCATGATTTAAGAAAAAAACAACACTTTTTAAGTCGTCGCCAGATGGGAGGCGGCAGTGTTATGACTTGGGCCGGCATTGGTTATCATGGAAAGACTGAATTAAAATTCATTAGCGGCAGAATGAACAGCAAAAAGTATTTGGAAATGATTGATGAACAGATCCACACATATGCCGCAAGAATTGCTGGAGATAATTTTACCTTTCAGCAAGGCAACGCGGCAGTGCACACTGCAAAAATAATAAATGATTATTTTTCTCGGCGAAAAATCCATGTTTTAGATTGGCCAGCAAGGGCCCCTGATCTGAACATTATTGAAAATTGATGGGGAAATCTTTCCAGAGCTGTATATGCAAATGACAGACAATTTGGAAACGTCAATGATTTGAAACAATGTATTCAAGAGGAATGGGAGAAATTAAGACAAAAAAGTATTCAAAACTTATATAAATCTTTACCGAGAAGGATCATTGCTGTCATTAAATGCAAAGGAGGTCCCACAAAATATTAAATATTAATATTATTTACAAATTTGTTTATATGTTAAGCTTTTCCTTAAATGTGCTATTTTTTTGTCCTACTATATTTTGCCAAAAATTGTATTTTTCTATATTTATTAAATATATTGGAGAAATTTAATTTGATTTTTCTTTGTATACGTTAATAAGGGCATTCCTATAAATTTATGTGAAATTCAATTTCATTGCAATGTTAAATAAATAAAAATTATATTTATTTCAAAGTGTGCTATCTTTTTGTCCCAGAGTGTAAATATTGTTACATGCTCGTGGCGAACACTTTTACTTTAATCTGCCTAGAGTAGTTCCGTAAGGAAAGTCTTTTGGTGTTTATTTTTACAGAGATTGCTGCGGATCGCAACAACAATGAAAGGACGTGCCGAAACGTTCGTACAGCGACTTAGATCGCGCGGTTTACAACCCTATAGTAGACGCAGGAACCGTACGGTCTGGTTCCGTAATTTCTATATTTTTTTAGGGCCACTGGTACCCTATCATAAAACAGCTGGACACCACGTGCGACAGAACAGTAAACGACAATACGAGACGTGCTTTCCTGGCAGTTTCCCACCCCAGTATCCGAAATCTCCAAGCATATCCACGACAAATTAAAAACACAATATTCCACCACCTATATCTACAACCGACCAATTAGGAAAAAACCGCGGTGACGTTAGTCGAAACGCGACGAGACTCGGACAGAATGATATAAATGAACCAGTCTATCGAACAATTTCCACAGAAGTGCATTTATGTTTTTAATCCTAGTACTTTGTGACGGCTACCTACTACGCTCGTCACCAGATGGACAGGCAGACAAAGACGACGCCTTTCCCGCTAGTACCTGATCCGTTGCCGATTCCTATATATATATATATATATATATATATATATATATATATATATATTGTCCTAAGCTGTCCTTACGATATCCCTGCGTCTAAGCGAAAAAATCAACTCTTTTTTCATAAACTGGAAACTGACAATAAACACTGACAAATGTGAAATCATACTATTCCTCCCAAAGTTAAAAAATGCAAGCCCCAACACAAATAAAAACTGGAAAAATTCCAATTAAAAGAAAACAGCAACTTCCTCACCCTCATACCTCACAAAACCACAGTCAAATACCTAGGAATAATATTAGACACGAACCTCACATTTTACAATCACATAGACACACAATTAACTAAAGCAAAAAATCTATTCCGAAGCCTCTCCAGACTTTTTTTCTCCAAACACCTAAACAATAGGATCAAATTACTTTGCTACCTCCTACTAATCAGACCAATAATAACATACGCATGCCCAATATGGTATAACATTCCTAATTTCAAAATGGAAAACATTAGAATCTTTTAATTGTGATTTCTATCGATCGAATTTTGAATTATGTTAGAGAAGATTTTATTATTTTAAGAAGATTTTGAACCTTGCGCCGATAACATCTTCTCTAACATAATTAGAATCTTTGAACGGAATTGCCTCAGAGCATGTCTAAACATGCACAAAACTCCAGAATCGAACTACAAATGACGCTACAAAAACAGCATCCTTCTAAATAAAGCCGACATTTTACGAATCGAGAATCACATACTCAAACTGTGCAGAAACTTTTTCGCCAGACCATCCGAAACACAACACACACAAAATCTGATTAATAAACTCCACTCACAACCTCAGTATATTCTAAAGACCCTAAACACAGAATACACCCCTACCGAACTATTCCCATTCCTAGACCAAAATGGATTCATATCAGACACAAACAACATCCCACTAATCTACCATATCAAAAGGACAAGGAACACGAAAGCCATTACATACACACAACTATGTCTTCCAAATCCACAAAACTAAATACTGCCAATAACTTTCAGACAAAGACAAACACAATACTCCATTCACAAACAAAAATTACTGGTGGTTCACCCCGAAATCTGTCCCCCACCTATCACTATATGAGTCCGACATCATAACAATGTCAGACGATAAATAAAACTAAACCAACTAATGTTACAAAGCGACACAAACAATCGTTTCACATGTAAGCATTTTAATACTGTACATATCATAAATAACCCCTTGTATATACTCCTCTCTCCCTGTAAATAAAACTAGCTCGTAAAGTTCTATTTATAAGATTAGCATATAAGTAACTTAACTTAGCAAGTAAGTACACTAAAACAAAGAATGCGCCATTTCCCACCAGCCTCATAGTACCGTTTTGGGCGCTTAAATAAAGAAACCGATAAATCATAGAAATACAAACCAAAGAAGGAAAAAAGATAGCGTTCTCCGCAAATAATATTAGTACAATTAAGTCTGTTCAAAGCGCATTAGCTATAAGACTGAAGATGTACATAACAAAAGCGTCTATAGTTTTACACATTTTATATACCCCTATAAACGTAATTGTTGACCATGCAATAAAATGTTGTTTAAAAATGAAAGAAAGGCAGGGCCCACTAGATAGACTTACTGACGAGTCCTCTAGCGGGCCCAGGACGAAACGCTCCCTTTCTTCTTCCTTCTCTCATACATTTTCAACAACAACCAACACTTGCATAAAAGTTCCTAAGATAATATTTCTGGTTTTCAGTTTGAATCAACAACTCGAAAAGATATCGTATATTGTATAGCATGTAGAAACAGAAAATGAATGAATTTTTATCCAAAGAAGAATAAATGAGAGTTAATACAGTAGAATCTCCATTATCTATTGTGACTCACATATTAGTTCACAGGAAGCTATTACATTTATTTCGTTAAATTGAACATAAAGTTCAGTATTTTATATTAACACTAGATTAACGGATTACTAAAAGTGACTATTTTACATTACTTTATGTCTATCCAAATTTCGAACCGTTTCTTTTATAATATATGTATACCCAACGAAATAAGTTTGTTGAATAATTATTCACGGGTGCATCTTTACAGTATCAATAATCGCCAATTAAAAATATTGGAGTCCGTCGTTGTGACGGTTAAGACGGTTAACGTATATCTAGTGTTAAAATGTTACTAAATGAACCACAAAAGAATGTTACTTCAAAAGACGGTAGAAATGAATATGTAGGTGTCATAAACGTTTACGCTGAACGTTACTTTAATAAGTTTGCGATTTACTGTAAATTCTCTATTACAAAAAGATCAATCTAAGGCGGCCTATACACAGTCCAATTTATTATAAAAGTCGGTAAGGATGGATTCCAACACTGTGACTAACAAAAGTAATTGTTTTATTATCCGAATATCAATAACACGGTACGATTACGATTTCCGTGTCCCCTACTTTGAAGGTTAAATTAGTGTTCTTGCGGTCATTTTAAGAAAACGACTGTATATGTTATAGGTACCAAATCGGCCTGGTTTAGCCGGTAAAGTAGATTTCAGGTTTTGTAACCTAACCTAACCTAATCCAACCCAACCTAACCTAACCTAACCTAACCTAACCTAACGTAACGTAACGTAACCTAACCTAACCTAATGCGTCAACAATATTCACTGCTAATTGAGTTTTAATACATAGACATTTCTTGAGTCTCGTATAAGCAGTTGTGAACGGAGACTTTCCGTTCTCCCGACAATCATTTCAGGAAGGAGGCAGTTGTTCTGCAACTTCACCGAAATATAAATATACTCGGAAACTGCGCAGCTGATAACAAAATATCATAGGACATAAATTGTTGGAAATTTAATTTTCTACAAAAAGGTCTCTTGATATTTTGCCATATTTCGCATAGTTACCGAGATATTTGCAGATTTATGAAAAACAGGAAATCTACTTTACCGGCTAAACCAGGCCTAATCGATACCTGTGACATATACATTTTTTTCTTCAAATGACCCCAAGAACACAAATTTAACCTCTAAACAAGGAGCCACGGAAATCGTAATGTCTCCAATAACATTTATAACACTTGACTTGTTAGGTGATAACACGCCAGATGATAAGTTACACGTTAGTTCGGATAATCGAGGTTCTAGTGTAGTTGTGATACCAGAAATTTGTAACGAGGGTGATTTTAACTCTTCTGTCTGGTTCCAGCACTAATGAAGGTACCGATATACCGGGTGTCGTGATAAATGTCCACGATAAATCCCATAAAACTTCGGGAAAAGTTCGGGACGGGTTCATTATCCGTATGAACGTCGGTGAACAACGGTGGATATCTTTATCGCGGGACGGATATTGATAAGCCTGAACCGGGGAGCCGCACAACACGTTAATTATTGCACGGCAATTAATTACGGCCGACGTAATCGTACCGGCCGTGGCGTAGCGCGGTGCGGCGTCGTTCGGCGTGACGATGCTGAAAATCGGGAACTCTGGCCGAAGAACGGTCACATCTGCACACGGTAATCCGAAGTTGCGACGATATCGGTTTAATCCCGACGCGTTCGCAGTTGATGTCGCGGACAATTTCGTGGATGAAGTAATTAGAAACTCTGCTCTAATCCCGGACAGTCCACCAGGAAGTGAAACACAATCAGCTCAGCGGGAAATTCCGAAAAAGTTCCACTTTCCATCCTCAGAATTATTGAAATTTCGCCAGAGAAGTTTATAAACGGACGGTGTAAATACACGTTTCTCAAATTCCCCTTTTTATAGACCGTTTCATAAAACCCAGAAGCAGGGAGAAATTTATTTCGTCGACTGGAAAGTTTGCGAGGGTAAAACACAAATGGTAAGCACTAAATTGCGCTCTTTTTTCCGTTTTTTATATGTAACGAATTTAGTTTCATTTCTGGAGATTATTTCATAGTTTTCACGTATTTATGATTTCTGATGAGAAAGGTTTGTAAAGCCATATTTGATTATCTTTAAATTTCCATCATAAGTTAAAGTATATAGTAGCATCCCAACCATTTCGTAATGATTTTAAAGCAATACAAACTATTTTATTTTCCGTTTACGCGTTTTTGGAGCGTCAGATGAAATGGAGTAGTATGTTTTAATCTGAAATCTTGGAATTAAATTGTGAGGCAAAGGATTAATACTTCCACTTTCTTATGTCTTACAAAGGATCGAGCAGGATAAGAATGGTCTAGCGGCCCCAGGCCACCATTTTTTTGTGTATTAATATATTGTAATTGGTATTGTGGGGAAAACAATGGTTTTAGGTTGAAAGATAATCCTCCAAAATTTTAAGTCGCTAACCCTTCATATAAGGATAATATGAGGGTAAATACCCTTCAGTGTATCATTTTTTTTCTCTGTTGTTAATTAAGATATTCAGATGGAATAAAAACGAAAATACTCGATCTTACCTCCTTCATATCACATATTTTTTTCACAATTGTGATTAAATTATTAAGGGTAGAAAAAAATCATTTAATTTTTTATGGGTGGGGGTTGCAAGCAACCCACATATTATCCTTATATGAAGGGTTAGCGACTTAAAATTTTGAGGGATTATCTTTCAACCTAAAACCATTGTTTTCCCCACAATACCAATTACAATATATTAATACACAAAAACATGGTGGCCTGAGGCCGCTAGACCATTCTTATCCTGCTAAACCCTTTACTTTAACTTAACGCACTACCGATGATTATTTGGTAGTTTAGATTATTTAATAACTTTCAGAAATCTACGATTCACAGCTAAGTATTTCTTAACAGATTCATAAAAGATAAAAATTTCAATCGTGGATCAATAAATGACATGGCAAGGAATGAATGATAAAAGTGTCTTTAATTTAATTTAATTATGAACTATATGTAAAGTTTGAACTTAGTGAGGTGTTATTAGAAGCAGAATTTGTTTTTGGATGACCTTTCCCCCCTAAAAAGATAATCTTACCTTGCATAATGGAGTAGAACGGTAAAACTGTTTTAAACGGTCTAGTTTCGCTCCCGGTATCGGAATCATTCCTCAAGATTATCCCCTAAAGAATTATTCGCGCCAGTGAAATACCGAGACGGATGTTCTAAAGCTTCTTTACCACGATCTCGAGAGTTTCTGCATCGTTTCACGCCGAATCGACTTCATTTGCGGCCCGCCGTGTCTTAAACGGCGCGGCGCGTAATATCATTTAAAAGGGAAAAATCGTTAAATATGTTCTCGTTAAACCGAATTTATAACTTAATCGAGTAGTGAATATAAAAAATTCAAGGCGGAGAGGAAAAGAGAGAGAGAGAGAGAGAGAGAGAGAGAGAGAGAGAGAGAGAGAGAAGGAGAGTGTGAGATTTCCAAGGTGGTCGTGATCCAGGGCTATTATGCGATTAGCATAACTGACGCGGATCGGTACAAGGGATTAACATTTTCTAGTGGCGCGAAGGGGGAGCTTAAATAGTTTACGATTCGCACAGCCGTCGATAAGATTACGTAAGACCATCCCTCTTTCCAATAACTATTAAACTGATCGCATTAATCGCACGAAATTTTAACTTTCACAGGACCAAATATTGCAAAAGTTTAATAGTGTTCTTCCACTTTTAAAAACTTTTTGAATTCTTTCTTATTTTACCCTGAATCGTTCCACACAAAATGAATTACTTTTGATGGCTGAAATTTTGTACAAAATGAAATATACTACATGTGATACTATGAAGTGTTTAAGTCATCAGTTTCTTTATCTCATTGTTTGTAAAATATGTATAAACTTGAATATTGCTTTTTTAGCTACCTCAGATAATTTGACATCTTTACGAGTAAATCAATTTTATTAAAATATGAATAAATGGATTGTGCTCAAAATGACATATAATGTAGTTAATGTGAAATTAGGGATAGTTTAAGTCATCGCTCTTCCAATTTAGAATTTGTTTATAAAGTACAGACCTCTAAATCTTTCAATTCTTGCGTATCTGATCTAAAATAAAGATTTCTATACGAATAATTAATAAATCGTTTTTATACAAATATGAATGGGGCGATTTTCATGAAAATCAACAATGACGTAGTTTACATAAAATTAGGAGGGGTTTAAGTCATCTTTTTGTAGGTTTTGAATTTGCTTACAAAATGCAGACCTCTGAATCTTACAATACTTGTCTGTTTACAGAAAGCATTTGAATTCCCTGACGACTAACGAAGGAATGACTTTATTGCAACACGAGTGCTCGAATTTCTTTCTAAATGGGCCATGATGCGGGGCGAATGTTTCTCTACCTTCGTGAAACGGATGATACGCTACCACAAGAATATTTCTCAGACCTTTAATGCACAGTCACTCAACCAAAGCAAACAAATACATATTTGCTTTTACCGCAAACATGTACCTCCACATTTCTCTAGTCAAAGATCTCACAGCAAAGTTGACGGTCTAAAATGGCAACAATCTTCCCAGGGAGGTAACAATTTCCCCGGAATAGTGCTCTGTCACCCTCGGTTCACTATCAAATACCGTAAAGCCCAAACCGTTCGCTGTTCCGTCGATTAACGCGGAAATCTCCAGCGACGCGTGTCTGCCAGATAAGCCTAAAGAAACTTGCTGCGGTAAAAAGATAGCAACAGAGGGAAGATAAAGAGAACGAGAGCAGGAGAGAGGGAGAGAGAGAGAGAGAGAGGAGCGTTCGTTCATAACAGTGGCGCCGTTAATTCTCGTCAGAGAATCGGGCCAATCGGGGTGTAACGATATAATTCGATCGGGTGGGCACGAGCAGCCGTTGTCTGTCGCTCGGAGCCGACTAATGCAATCGCTCCAAAGTCTCGTCCTCGATAGCTCGTGTCGCTTTAACGAGCTCCCAGCCTCGAATAACGAAACTTCCATGGGGATTTCGGTTGAGGATGTAACCCGTGCCGTCCTATTGCTAATAACGCGGCGTCGGTGTCGCGTTTGGTGTCGCTTGACAGCGGGCTCGATCGCTTCGAGACCCTACGTTGATCCTCGAAATGCTATACCACTCTCTGTACACCGGGATTGCGTAATCTTTATTGCGGACAACGAAATTTTTTCTTCGAACCTGCCCATGTGGCAGACTGATAACGAAGCAACCACTATCTCGAATGCACAAGATGCACCATACAACGCTAAACTACTGCCGGTCATTGCTGAAAATGCATTCGTGGGAAATTATTAGATTTTCTTTATTCAAACTTGTATTATAATAAAGATTGTGTATAATCTAAGAAAATTCAATAATTCATATTTTTCAGGCAACACGCACACACACAAGTCACTTTGATTCTCGGTAGGTTTAGTCAACGTTTGAGTCATGAAGTCATCAGTTTCTTTATTTCGAATTCGTATAGATTCTTGAAACTTCCTTTTTTACCCAGCTAACAAGATATTTTGATTTCTTTGCGAATAGATCAATATTATTCGAATATCACTGATTGGATTTTGCTCAAAACGAAGTATAATGCGGGTTATGTGAAATTAGAGGTACTTTTAGTTATCATTTTTCCGACATCGAATTTGTTTTTAAAATACAAACCATTGAATCTTACAATTCTTGCGTATCTCATACAGATTAGTAATTTCTGTACGAATAATTGATTATTCGTTTCTAGGGAAATATGAATGCAGCGACATCATTAAAAATTAATTATGATATAGTTTACATAAAATGAGGGGTAATTTAGTCATCATTTTTCAAATTTCGAATTCGTTTACAAAGTAGAGACCGCATACAATTCATGCGTATCTGATATAAAGTAGAGATATCTGTACGAATAATGAATAAATCGTTTTTATACGACCATGAATGCAGAGATTTTACTGGAAGTCAACAATTATCTAGTTTAGATAATATTAGGAGAGGTTTAAGTCTTAATTTTTGCTGGTTCCGTATTTGTTTATGAAATACAGACTTTATTCCACTGCAAATGCTTGAATTCTCTTCGAATTGCTCAACGGGATTGATTTAAATGGTACACCATCTATATAAGAGATTCGGGGAGCCCTTAGTACGATTAGTTTTGCCAATTAAACTGTCTAATTGATCGACGAATTCCACTCTTTCTCAGTAGTCCGGTTTCATTACCGTTAGGCAAGGCTCTGTTATTATTGGAAGGAGGGCTCGAAGAATATCAGAGTCCATCTCGCTTCCAATTAATGGATACTCTCGCCGATGTAATGGCTAGACTTAGGACTCGTTCGGAACTTGTTAGCATCATGCTTGATATTGCCTTACGTGGAGTTTGATTGCTTCGAAAGTCCTGCACAAATCGCGGCGAGCATATTTTGCGATAGGTGTCGCCGCAGGATCGCTTCTCGGCTGATATCGAGCCTTTCTTGATGTCTTTCGACGTCTCATCACCATCTCTGGTAACCCTAATCACTGTGGATACGAAATCCAAGGGGATATTGGAGTCCTTGAGATCAAAGTTAATGGTCGTTAAATCCTGGATGAAAGGACTAACTCTCATACTCTCCTCGAAAATTGTTGGACAAAAGACTCGTAATTAATATTCAGTTATTTTTGTTAAGAGTAAAGTACCTATTTTTGCTATCATTAAGTTGCGTTATAAGAAAAAAATCGACTTGCAAAATACAAGGATAATTATGATTAAAAGATGATGTGGTCCTTAATGGAAAGTTGTGAATACTTAATGTTTTAATTTTGTAAGGAAAAATCAAGGAGCAGTTTTATTCACATTGTTTTAGAGAGTGAAGTCTCTTATTTTAATAACCTCAAATTATTTTTTTCGAAGATTTGTTTGCACTAAGAAGCTGACAGAATATTGAGTATATTTCCTTTCACGAAAATTTGACAGATTCAGAAATCTCTTAAATAATTAAATAATTTTTTGTCAGGACTCAAATCATCATGTATTTGAACACATAAATCTCTTTTTCACAACCAGCCCATAAAACTTGATCTACGACCTTTTGTTGGGACTTTATCACGCTTTAAACAAGAAGCATGCATGGTCAAAAATTCACCAACTGAACGATGAAGAAGAGCGATAAAACAGAATCACAATTTTACGATATGTCCCAGTATGACAATACCAGAATGAGGATTTGATTTCACATTAAAAAATGAACCAGAAATGTATGCAATAATTTTTTACCAATCCGTTTACGAGATTACACTAAAAACGTTTGTTGGAAAAACCTCAGAGATTCTGCACATCTGCAAACGTTTCCGATAATTTGACAAAAAAATGTTCCGACCAAAAATGAAGGACACTGTTCCGTCGCAAGAGAACAAGACATAAGGCCCTTATTTCGGATTTATTTATGACGTCTCCGTGACTTGAGGCCGCTCTCGAGGATTAGGGAATCGATGCACATTTGACGACAAGTCGAGCCATTGCCGAACCTTCCTAGTTTTTTCTTGCCTCCTCGAGAATTACGCGTCGTAAATCGATTGCCGACGAAGGACATTCCCGACCGAGAAGTACGGTTCTCGGGTTACCTGCCTTCGCCCTCGGAGGCAGTCGCGTACGGTCCCACGCTTTCCCAGGACAGGCTAGCTTAGGGCAGATCTAAAAGTCCGCAAGAATGCACTGATTGGGAAATGCAAAACTCGGCAGAACCAATCAGTGCACTTCTTCAGCATAGCAATGGGTGTCACCGTCTTGACACCCAGAAATGGAGGACCGCCATCACGATACGACGAAGGGTCCTACCGAAAACCGCGACGGTCAGCTAGTCACAACTAGTCAGTCGCGATCGAACAGCCGCGATCTAACAGTCCGAATCAAACAGTTACTTCCCTGCACGTATCAAGACAAGGCAAGTAACAATACGGATCATCGTGATCGGATCCGCACGCGTCTAAGGCAGGGCCCGCAAGCTAGATAGCCTTACTGACGAATCCTCTAGCAGGCCTGGGATGAAACGCTGATCTCACGAATTAACACGTAGCACTAATCATTGAACTAGTTACCCAATATTAATTTGGCGGGTAACACAAACGGTGATTTCGGGATCGACGCTTCCATACGATTGGGCTTGAGATTTACAACCTCAAGCGGGCACGAGTCAACCGCGCGTCGAGCTCGAGATTCGCACCGTACGAACAGACACCTTGATTTTTGAAATGTTAAAATTATGGCTGCTGAAAGCTGTGTGAGAGGAGAAAAAAGGAGAACGAAGCGTTTCGTCCTAGGCTCGCTAGAGAACTCATCAGTAAGGCTATCTAGCGGACCCGTGCCTTAGACGCGGGATGTCGTAAGGACAGTTTAGGACGGTATATATACAAACAGAGGAAGATTCAGGTAGTAGCGGGGAAAGGTGTTGCCGTAATGTCCCTCTGTTGACGAGCATAGGAAGTAGCCGCCACATTACCCCCTTCTTGCCAGTGGTCAACGATATCTGGACAAATTTCCATCTAATTACGCTGATCTCCGCCGGAATCCAAGGAGGTCGCTGGAATGTGTGCTGTCAGTGTGCCCGCCAGTGATGCTGCCGAATTGACGAAGTTGAGTAGCTCCCTAAGCTACTTGTAGGACTCATATAGTCGCACAAACAATGGATGAACGTCGCACAAATGTAGATACGAAAAGGTCGCACAAATTTAGGTGCGGAAACGTTAAACCATATAATACTGCGAAGATGACGTCAGAAGCGCATAGTAGGGAGAAGTCCTCGCTCTGGTCGGGCAGTAGTTCAGGCCAGGCAGTGACAGAGTAGTCACCTTACAGTCCTCCTGATGTCCGTGGTTTGTTGGTGTTGTCGTCTCCTCTGCTCAGAAGGTAGCGTTGTTGTTCGTTTGTCGGGGTCACCAATTATGGCGGCTGAAAAGGTTGTGAGAGGAGGAAAAAGGAGAAGGAGATGTTTCGTCCTAGGCCCGCTAGAGGACTCACTCATCAGTAAGGCTATCTAGCGGACCCGTGCCTTAGACGCGGGATGTCGTAAGGACAGTTTAGGACGGTATATATACAAACAGAGGAAGATTCAGGTAGTAGCGGGAAAGGTGTTGTCGTAATGTCCCTCTGTTGACGAGCATAGGAAGTAGCCGCCACATTACCCCCTTCTTGCCAGTGGTCAACGATATCTGGACAAATTTCCATTTAATTACGCTGATCTCCGCCGGAATCCAAGGAGGTCGCTGGAATGTGTGCTGTCAGTGTGTCCGCCAGTGATGCTGCCGAATTGACGAAGTTGAGTAGCTCCCTAAGCCGCTTGTAGGACTCATATAGTCGCACAAACAATGGATGAACGTCGCACAAATGTAGATACGAAAAGGTCGCACAAATTTAGGTGCGGAAACGTTAAACCATATAATACTGCGAAGATGACGTCAGAAGCGCATAGTAGGGAGAAGTCCTCGCTGTTGGTCGGGCAGTAGTTCAGTCCAGGCAGTGACAGAGTAGTCACCTTACAGTCCTCCTGATGTCCGTGGTTTGTTGGTGTTGTCGTCTCCTCTGCTCAGAAGGTAGCGTTGTTGTTCGTTTGTCGGGGTCACCAATTATGGCGGCTGAAAAGGGTGTGAGAGGAGGAAAAAAGGAGATGGAGATATTTCGTCCTAGGCCCGCTAGAGAACTCATCAGTAAGGCTATCTAGCGGACCCGTGCGATAGACGCGGGATGTCGTAAGGACAGTTTAGGACGGTATATATACAAACAGAGGAAGATTCAGGTAGTAGCGGGAAAGGTGTTGTCGTAATGTCCCTCTGTTGACGAGCATAGGAAGTAGCCGCCACATTACCCCCTTCTTGCCAGTGGTCAACGATATCTGGACAAATTTCCATTTAATTACGCTGATCTCCGCCGGAATCCAAGGAGGTCGCTGGAATGTGTGCTGTCAGTGTGTCCGCCAGTGATGCTGCCGAATTGACGAAGTTGAGTAGCTCCCTAAGCCGCTTGTAGGACTCATATAGTCGCACAAACAATGGATGAACGTCGCACAAATGTAGATACGAAAAGGTCGCACAAATTTAGGTGCGGAAACGTTAAACCATATAATACTGCGAAGATGACGTCAGAAGCGCATAGTAGGGAGAAGTCCTCGCTGTTGGTCGGGCAGTAGTTCAGTCCAGGCAGTGACAGAGTAGTCACCTTACAGTCCTCCTGATGTCCGTGGTTTGTTGGTGTTGTCGTCTCCTCTGCTCAGAAGGTAGCGTTGTTGTTCGTTTGTCGGGGTCACCAATTATGGCGGCTGAAAAGGGTGTGAGAGGAGGAAAAAGGAGAAGGAGATGTTTCGTCCTAGGCCCGCTAGAGGACTCACTCATCAGTAAGGCTATCTAGCGGACCCGTGCCTTAGACGCGGGATGTCGTAAGGACAGTTTAGCTCGGTATATATACAAACAGAGGAAGATTCAGGTAGTAGCGGGAAAGGTGTTGTCGTAATGTCCCTCTGTTGACGAGCATAGGAAGTAGCCGCCACAAAATGTATTTTTTTATTTTATAATGTCATAGCTGATGTTAAGACGAATTCAACGATATATAATATTATGACCTTGAGCTTACAACCAACGCTGTAATAATTTCTACACGTTTTTCGGGCCAAATACAGTACCATGCGACGCGTGAAAAATAGAAACGGCGGGAAGCGCGGTTGTCGGCGAGACTTATAATTCTTGTCGCTGAACGAACACGGCGAATTAGTAACAGGCTAGAAGCGAAATTTGAAAAGCGTCCACAATAATGAACACACGGTCATGACGCCGGTCTCGTTCCCCGGGGAACTGCGTGACCAATTTACTTGACGGTTCGCTGGAACAGCACTTAAATGTATTAACTAAACTCCGAAGAATCCATTACTTCCTGCGGGCCTTTTATTACGGTTAGCGCAAAACAAACGAGTCGAATTACCATTAACACGCCAGCATCACAAATTATCTCTTCAACCTCTAAATCAGCAAGATTTTTCCACTAAAGATACAATACTGTTCATTTTTCTGTTATTTCTTATATTTCCCGGTACACTATGACTTCATCTTTCGTTAATGTTCATGGATTATTATCATCCATTTCGATTAACAAAAAACTCGAATGACTAATATGATTAGATTGCAGATTTTATGCATTTATAACAATTAAGAGATCAAATATAGAACTGAAAAGACATTAGAAGAATTTGAGGATATTATAAAATTATTTTCAACTCTTTAAGACGATTAAAAGAGAAAATACTTTTTCATTAACCTTCGGTTTCTTACAATTAACTTGGACAATTATTGTTACTCACAAAAATCCACAGTCTAAATATCATTCCAGTCATTTACACGAACAGTAAAAACACGAAATAATGTGAACATCAGAAGAATTAAGGTGTATTGTTATGTTACTTTCATTTGATTGAAGTTATTAGGAGAAAAAATATATTTTTATTCAACCTCAGCTATATGTAATTGATGCAGACAAGTTTTATTTTGTATCAAGACACGGGAGTCTAATTACTTAATTGCTACAAGTCATTTGGCCGTTGGTAACTGACAGTGATGTAATTAATTTTAGTCATGCAGTCACATACACATGTCTTTCAAAAGTGCCTCTCTTATACTGATTTAAGGTAATCCGATTTGTTGTGGTTATTAGACTGGGAATTTTTATGTACAATAAAAATTGTTAGTATTAATTGCAAGGCACAGAACATACATAGACACTTGTGTCTTTTCTTAATAATTTTATGGAGTTAAAAACAGTACAACAACATTTTTAAATTCTTTAAATGTTTTTACCATCAAGCATTTCATCTACTCATTTTCGCCATACAAGTATATAATCCGCAGTCTAGTGATTATAATTACACTTTAGTTTTTACGACAGTATAAAAGAACTTGCAGGAAAAATAAAATTGCATACGACACGTAGACAAATTCTAAGTAGTATTAGCCAGTATATTGTCAGACGTAGCAGACTTTTCGTAGGTTTCACTAGTGAGCGACATTCCGATTAATTATGAACCTTCAAATTCTAAAATTCATGCTCTGGTATTTCTTTAAATTTGAAGCAAATGTTAATATCTTTGATATGTCCGTACAAACCAGCACGATTTTTGCCTGTCGGATTATTTATCCTAAAGTAAAACTGCACGCGGATCAACGGTTTAGCTCCGGCGATGAACGGACGGAAATTATTGTCTTTTCTGGCACGGCACGGTCATGCAAACTCGGAATATGTATTTTTTCACACGTGCATCGGATAAATAGTCGGCTGCGAACGTTTCAAATAGCGGCGGCGGACATTAATGCGCGATTAAATATCTTCCAGCGAATTTGTATTTCAATTCGAAGTTACGGCTGCTCGAAAAACGGCGTTTTTAACGAGGTTATCACTGACGGCGGAATTCGCATCGTGGTCACGCAGCCGATTTGAATTTTAAATTCCCCGTTGATCGCATCGAAAGGTATTTCTTCCAGTTTTCCTTTCTCGAAATCGCTTCACCGAGAATTTTGATCGCCTTTTCCACGAACGTTTCTTCCGACAACATTCTACAGATTTCAACGTCTCCACGGAGCTTGAAGAATTTCTCTCCCGGCTCAAACCATTGTGGATTTGAAGATCGAAGTCTGCTCTTTCCAACCACTCCCGAAGGATCGGTTTGCGATTTTTTTATTGGAAATTGTGCGAGATTTAGTAAAGAGACATTTCACGTCCTTAGGTGTTTGAATATTTCATAATACACTTTTGTTGCTTCAGTCGAATGGATAAGTTCTTCGATTTGTGCTAACGGACAAAATATTAGGCACACAGGAAAGTATCGAATCGTGTGATTCGATGACCTATTTTTGTGATGCTATTCCATTCTCGGCGGCTTTCCACTATCAAAATGACCAATCGTTTGCCCTTGCCATTTTCAGCCTGCAGTCTCTAAAACTGTTCGTTGTTTGCTGTTTCAGATACTATGAATTCCTAATCTATATTATAACTATGGCTACTATACTATAAGTTCTATTTTTTTCTTGCACAGTTACCGAAATCATAAACACGTTTTCATCAGTTTTATAATGAACTTTATTAAAGCACATATTACTATAAAAATTGAATGAAATTGAACAGATGCAGTCTGGTCATTATTACAAAGCAATATACATACATAGAATGAGCCACGAAAGTATTCGAACGCCATTTACTCCAGAATAACTTTTTTAAAATCGGACAAAACAACTTGACTTTTTTGAGCAATTAGAAGCATTGATTTACCGAATGACGTGCAAATAAAATTTTTAAAAAATTGCAATCGGTAAGAATTACATGAAAAACTATATGTAAAAGGCACTTTTTAAAACTTCTTTACTTGAGTCCGTAATGAAAATTTAAAATATGCTTCTTATAGATCCATGTTATACACAAGCAGTTTCTGCTAAAAATCCACAGATTCTTACATCCTTTGATGCGTGTCGTTTTGTTGTGCGTCAACCGATACAAGTCAATTTTCTGTAATGCTTCAGTCCATTTATTTACATCTGAATTTTTCAGCTTGCAACGCTTAGATAATCGTGATCATTAGACAGCTTTTTCACTTGTAACTCTGTGCAGTGTCTAAAATGCAATAATTTTCTCTCGGACATTTTTGCGGGTTTTGCGGATAATAGAGTAAGGTCTGGGTGGTAGAGATAGAGAAGCGTGTGTAGCATTTTGCTTGTTATGTAGGAAGAAAACCGATCAGGCAGTGTCGCTTTTTAGTCAACGAGCGGCCGGAAGTTTCGTTACGTATCTCGGCGGCGAGATCAAAGGGACACGGCGTAAAGGTGCGGTAGAGCAGGTTTAAGGAAGATCCGAATGGGGCGAAGGATGCTTTTCCAAGGAGAGGGCGATGCTAGGAACGAATCAATACGTACTAACCGTCCGGAACGCGTTTCGACTGGCATCTCGCCGTGACAAAATCAAGGTCTCGATTTAACGTGCAGGCTTCCTCTGCCGGCGTCGATTAAATGCCCAGAAATTCCTCCGGTATTTAATTGCATTCAGAATGAACCGTTACCTTCTTTAAAAAAAACCCTTCAATGTTGTCACCCATCCTCCATCTCATTCAACGCACACAAAGGCGAATACAAGTATTGTACGAGAAATGTTTTTGCCTGCCGTTTTCAGTGAAACTAACGCGTAAGAGTCCAATATGTAGTATATTATTTAAACAAATGAGTTTTAGAAAAATTGTTTGGTGTGGTTGAATCGTAGAGTTTAAAGTAAACCGTTAAAAAAGTATTGTTTCTCTACGTTAACCGGAATAGAAAATATTAAAGGAAATGTTTTTTCAACCCTCGAGGTTGGGGTTGTTTTCACTCTTAAGATGTGGGTTGTTGTTTAATATAAAATATTTGAGTCAAACATTTTTTTTGAGAAGTGTCTCTTAGAGCTGGTGTAGATCCTTGGTGAATGAAAATTTGTAGGCTGCACCTCCAACCTTGGGAATTGAGTGACCTGTGGATATTTTTGTGTTTGCAGTCTTGGATCTTTGGATCGTCGGAACCCGTGAGAGAGAAAATTTTGGTACCTTTGGATCATTTGATCTTAGGGCTTCTTGATAAATTTGAAAATGTTTGAATTATTGTAATTTTAATATGTTTATGATCATCGATTCTGTTGGATCCTTGAGATGTGGAGTACTCTGAATTGTTCTTTCAATAATTCTACATATCATGAAATATTTACAATTTGAAGATTATTATATGCTGCGTATTTGAATACTCTTAGACCATTAGAGCCTTTGGACATTTACATTTTAAGATTTGAACTTCGAGATTTTTGGGTCTTGCAAATCCAGAAAATTGTTGGATTTTTGAAAGTTTTGGATGCTTTGGACTCTTGGAATTTTTGAAGCCTTTAGATTTTTGGAAACTTTGGACACTCTAACACTTCAATCCTTGAGGCTTTTTGGTCCTTCGAATCCTTTGGGTCTCTGAAACCTTGAGACTTTTGGGGCCTCCAGATTCGTGAAACTTTAGAATTGTTGGAATCTTTGGCTCCTTTGGATTCTTGAAACTGTACAGGGTGGTCCTTTTAAGTAAGGCCCCCTAAATATCTCTTCAGCTTATTGTGATGGAAAAAATATTTTTTACGTAATGTGCATAGTGTCAAAGGACCAATATCTGGCAAGAATATTTTTTACCCAAGATCATTCTTTTCGGAGTTATCAAGGTGATCGGTGTTTTTTAACACATAACTACATTTTTATTACTGCATCGTGTATTCCTGAAACGTGCAATGACCGACTGTACAGATCTTTCAGTTGTTTCGGAATTAATATCAGCACAAGCTCTAATTATTCGGTTTTTCATGCGTAGTTGGTCGTCCATGATAAACTATTTGATTCTAGTTCTAGTTCATTTCAAACAGTATGTCGATTCACTGATAAATTGAAACTGATCAGGATTTCAAACCGTTAGGTATCATCAGTATTACGATAGTTAACATGTTTAATTACATCCACGCTCTTGATTGTCGAGTCTTTGTCAAAGCCTGCAATCTCGATATACATCAGTTTCACGTAAAACTTTAATTTTCGAAAATGAAGGTCGTTTCAAGGACATGTTATTATACATATCTAAATGTATTTTTCGATCAACCACACGATGCAATAATAAAAAAATGTAGTTATGTGTTAAAAAACACCGATGACCTTGATAACTCCGAAAAGAATGATCTTGGGTAAAAAATATTCTTGCCAGATATTGGTCCATTGACACTATGGACATTACGTAAAAAATATTTTTCCATCACAATAAGCTGAAGAGATATTTAGGTGGCCTTATTTGAAAGGACCACCCTGTATAAATACGTCATACTTGTTGAAACGTTGATTTTTCCGAACGAAAACATCGTATGACAATAAAAGAATGACTGAACTACTGAATCAATCTTCAAACAAAAATAAAATAACAGTTTCATGGGAAAAAGGAAGTGTTCATTTTTCTTCGTTCGCATGAAAAATAAATATCCTACCGCAACATCGATAAATAAACAATTTCAAGATTACGTAAACATTCCGAGTCTCGAAACTTCCTATTTATCGAGCCACGAGAATGATTGGAAGAGATTACGCGGTAAACCTTCTTGATAATCCGTAAGCTATTTTCGAAGCCAGCGGATAGAGATACTTCCGACTACGTTTCATTACCAAATGGCATAACGAGGAACTCCGAAACTATTTTACCGCCTCCACCACTTCAAAATCTCTTCTTCTTCCCTCTCTCCCTTTAGAAACGTTACAGGAATCTTCAAACTTCAAAGAACCCACTTTCCGCGCTTTCAATTTCGCGCCTTTGCTCCGGCGGAACACTTTGTTCGTGCAACACGCGAATAACTTTCTTCGTTCGATTTCCCCGGAGGATGGACAACCACGGAAACTGAAGCAAAGAAACGGACGCGAACGGACTCCCCGCCTTTAATTACGATTCTATCGTTGTCGGCTGTTCATATTCGAATTCAGAGCGGCGGACTACAGTCATTTTTTCGCCTTTGTTCTATTCACTTCGCGTTCCATTCATTTCCCATAACGCGAGCAAACACGTCCGATATTCCGTGAGCCTTCGACACGATTCTATTTCCCTCTATTTTATCGGCTCCATCGGAACTTCTGGACGCCATGTTACCAAAATAATTTCCGTTTCTCTAAGAAACACAAAGAAAAACTCAGCTTTATCCCGAAACACACTTCATAATGCAGCTTGGTAACTATAATACAAATTGTAACCGAAAACGTAGATTTTTAATCTGCTTCATATAAAAAAATCCAACCACGTTCCGTACCTATTCAATGTAACCCTTGTGTAGCCAACCAGAATGTTCACTGCTGTTGGACAACCAGGATACCCGGGTACCCCAAGCGTCCTATCCTCATATCTATATACATCTCTAGCCAGCGTTTCTCTTGTAAATACAGTAAATATTAGACAAAAACAGTACTATTTTTTGTGCGCAACACAATAGCGGGCACGAGTACGATTTCCGTAGCCCCTCGTACGATTTCCGGCCACTCCACGACCTAACCATAACTCATTCTATTCACATGATTTTTGCATTGATAGTTCAAATTCTGGATGACAGCTACAATGCAAAGATTATGCGAATAAAATTTCATTTTCTACAAAAAAGGTCCCTTGATATTTTGCCATATTTCGCATGGTTACCGAGATATTTGCAATTTTATAAAAAACAGGAAATCTACTTTACCGGCTAAACCAGGCCAATTTGATACCATGTTATGTATACATTTTTTCTTGAAATAACCCCAAGAACACAAATATAACCTCAAAATGTATGTAATTTTTTTGTGTTTATACTATTTTGTTAGATATGAAGTTGACCTTGAATTTTTCAAATGGAATACTGTATATCTTTTTATATCACATGAAAGCGCGTGTCTAGACAAATTCACACAGTGACCTTCAAGGTCATGCAAGGTCAGAAATGGAAGGAACATTTTGAATATTTCATACCAATGTGTTTGCAACTATTCTTTATTGGTGAGGCTACAGTAAATGTTCAATTATAACTTCCTTGTGCATGAATGCACATTAAAGCTCTATTAATTACATTTTTTGTGGCTACCAATTTTTTTCTGAAATTGTCTGGTCATAGAAGAAACTGTAAGTAAACACTCTGATAGTGAATGACAACATCATCCGATTCGTATGAATAAAGAATAGTTGTAAACACATTGGTATGAAATATTCAAAATGTTTCTTCCATTTCTGACCTTGCATGACCTTGAAAGTCACTGTGCCGTAAACGGATGAATTCTTCTGGACCCACGCTTTCATGTGATATAAAAAAATATACAGCATTCCATTTAAAAAATTCAAGGTCACCTTCATATCTAACAAAATAGTATAAACACAACAAAATTACAGTACTACTTTTTCCTCTTTCATTTTTTTCTAATATTTACTATTTACAAGAAAAACGCTGGCTAGTGATAGCGCGAACACCCTGTATATAAAAAGAAAGTCCTGATTCACTGACTCATCAACGTCCAGGCTAAACCCTTGGACCTAGAAAGTTGAAATTCTGCACAGTGGTTTCCTTTATGATCTATTCAAGAAATAAGAAAGGATGTTTCGAAATTCAACCCTTAAGGGGGTGAAAAGGGGTTGCAACGTTTGTATGAGGAATATTTTATTTGTGGTCGGATTTGCTTGAAATTTGGTCTTAATGCTCTTTGATATAATTAATCAAACATGGGCATTAATTCCAAAAAGGGCATCAATTTCAAAATCTAAGATGGCGACATGACATCAAATTAAAATTCTATAGGTGTGAATGGGGGGTTAAAAGATTTTATGGAGAAACAATTTCCGAGGGCATTAAACGGTTTCCTGTGCAAGCGAAGCCGCGAGCAAAAGCTATATGAGATATGCAGCGACAATTTTACTGTTATTCATTATTGATACTATTAACCCTTTGCGGACGCGTGTCTGCTGACAGTTGCCCAAGCAATTTTACCGTTCTGCGACTGCGAATAATTTTTAAAGAAATTATTACTTCCAAAAAATATTTACTGAACACAACCCGTTTCCTTTCATTTAATTTATACACTTAACTCTTCAGTAGGCAATTTTGTTTCACAAGAAAAATTTAACCCAGACTCTTCAAGAAGTATGCTAAAAATAATTCCCGTCCGCTAAGTGTTAATTGTCCCTTTCTATAATGTATCAAATATTTTTAAAAGATTTTGCCGAAAAATTATTTGAAATTACAATATAATTCCATGATAAAATGAATAACTCCTGTTATTCTTACTCGAACGTTCAACATTCTCTCCCTACGTTCACTACGTCGATGATTATTTTTGAGGCAGCAATGGAGGGTCTCTTATCTTGTTTATATAAACAAGTAACGAAGAACGGAATCAGTTTGAATCAGTTTCTTGAACGAATAACGTGTGTACTATGAAGAAATTTTCGTGTGTAGTTTTGTTCTTGAACATTCGTAAATACAACAGTAAAGGATTTGGTTGTTGCGTATAAAGGATCGGGTAGAAATATTACTATAGACAACATTTTTACAACTGTTCCCTTAGCGAAAGCTTTGCTATCTTAGAAGTTGACGATCGTAGGCACACTAAGCAAAAATAAAAAGTATATCCTTAAAGAAATGGCACCATCTAAATCACGCGAATAGTATTCTTCTTTATTTGGGTACCATGCAAATATTACACTTTGTTCGTATGTACCGAAGAAAGATAAAAGCGTCTTATTGTTGTCAACAATGCACACTGGCAATTCTGACATTGACACAATGGATCAAATGCTGGGATGATATACCATAAAAAGACGAACTACTAAATGGCCACTCACATTCTTTTATAACGTAGTTCAGAGGTCGGCAAGAAGTTCATTTTTCGGCTGGTTTTCGAGGGCTACGCCCCCTTTTCCCGGCCGCGCGTGTCGCTGTTCCCGTGGCGCATGGCGGTCCAAGTTCTCGAGTCAGCTCAGACTTGAACCGTATGAACTGCGCGTGGCGCATTAGGGCGACACCCGTATCATAGGTTTCCACATTACCGTAGTAACAAGTTTTGTTACCTTTTGCATGGCAAAAGATAATCGAATTTCTTTCCTTCATAAGGCCTCCTGATGAATGATACAATCTATTATTGGGAATGAAAACTCGCGATTTCTAAACTGCCCGTACAGACCTCTTTTGGCACCTGTCATGAATTTTGCACCATCGGTTACCACTGCAGATCGACATATCTGTGTGAATGTTCGTTCTCCAAAATGCGGAACATAAAACAGAAAAACGCTCCCGGTTGAACGATTCTTCTCTATCGTCTAACCTTTCCTTGGATATTTCTGATTTATCAAACATGTCTAAACGTCCACGAAGAAGTGTTTCCACATATAAATAAAATTTTGGGAATGAAATGAAGAACTATTTTTCACATTTGTCTTCCGAGTTTATTTTTTCAATTTATTTGCCGAAATTATCATGCGACATAGTTGGAATAGGCCTACAGGGGTTACCACTGACAAAATAAAAAAACGCATTGACAATAGTATCTCCGCGGTAATGTGGAAATCTATTGATACTGGTGTCGCCCTAATGCGCCACGAGCAGTTCATACGGTACGAGTCTGAGCTGACTTGAGAACTTGGACCGCCACGGGAAGCGATACGCGCGACCGGGAAAAGGGGGCGTAGCCCTCGAAAACCGGCCGAAAAGTGAACTTCTTGCCGACCTCTGACGTAGTTGATATTGCCGCTTTTGCCTCGTACATTATACAGTTTTTCGTCTAAAACAGGACACCTAAATATCTCCTCTACCTCTGAAAATACAAAAAATGTTTCCAACGCAATCTAAATGGTTTCAAAAGACGAATCAGATGGAAGAATCTTTTTTATAAATTGTAATTTTTTAATCGTTTTTTCAAGGTCACTCGTGTTTTCTTACATATATACACACATTTTTTGTTGTTGTATGTTATAGCAAACATTATTGTGCATTCATCCATGTTTAATAGCACGACCTTGAAATAACCGTGAACTCTAAAATTTGCTAATTAATGCAGAACTTACTTTCAGCGACATTTCAGATTTCAACGGTAACAGAAATTCGACCATGAACTTGAACTTGTAAATAAACACATTGTATCATTCCTCTGTTTACATAGAGAGTGAGAGAGATATGTATTTAAGAGTTTGTTCACTGCTAGATTTCTCAGTGTATCGACAAGCGATCCATAATGCGTTATTCAGAACAGGAGAAAATTCAAATGGTTTTAATTTACGGTGAAGCTCGAGAGTGTCTAAGAGAAGCAATACGAATTTACAAAGACAGATTTCCAGAACGTTCTTGTCCATCACGTTCTACATACTCAAGTATTGTTAAAACATTTTGTGAGACTGGTAGTGTCAACAGAAACATTCGTGTGAGATGTAAGACTGTTACTCATGAAGCAAATGTGAATAATATCATCGCTAAAGTTAATCAAAACTCGCATGTTAGTATAAGGCAACTTGGACGTGAAACCGGTATTAATGTGACAAGCATATTCCGGATTCTTCATTCACAAAAATTTCATCCTTTCCATTTATCTCTTCACCAAGAGGCCCATGGAAGAGACTTTCAAAACCGCGTACACTTTTCTCAATGGGGTATACGGAAATATGAAAGTGATGAAATGTTTTTCCAAACAGTATTGTTTACGGATGAAGCATCCTTTACAAATCATGGTCAGGTGAATCTCAAGAACATGCATTATTGGTCGGTTGAAAATCCACGATGGTTTAGACAACTTGATAAGCAGAGACCATGGACCATAAATGTCTGGTATGGTATTCTAAATAATAGGATAATTGGGCCGTATTTTATCAACGGTACGCAAACTGAGAAAGAAGTATGCTGAATTTTTAGAACATATTCTACCAGGTTTATTAGAAGATGTACCATTTAGGGACCGTCTAGTATTATTGTATTAACACGATGGGTGTCCAGCACACTTTTCCCATATTGCAACACGTGTCCTCAACGAAAAATTCCCAAATCGTTGGATTGGACGCAGTGGACCTGTATCATGGCCGGCTCGTTCACCCGATCTCACCTCACTTGAATTTTTCTTATGGGGGACATTAAAGGGTACGGTTTATCAAGAGTAAACCACCACGCCAGAAAATATGAAGGAACGAATAATTGCTGCATGTGCTGAGATGAAACCTGAAATCATCGAAAGAGCTGTAAAATTTGTCGTTTTTCGCCTTACGAAATGTATCACAACGGAAGGACATCATTTCGAAAATTTATTGCAGTAATATATGTGATTATTTACAAGTTCAAGTTCATGGTCGAATATCTGTTACCGTTGAAATCTAAAATGTCGCGGAAATTAAGTTCTACAATAGTTAGCAAATTTTAGAGTTCACGGTCATTTCAAGGTCGTGCTATTAAACATGGATGAATGCACAATAATGTTTGCTATAACATACAACAACAAAAAATGTGTGTATATATGTAAAAAAAACACCAGTGACCTTGAAAAAACGATTCTTCCATCTGATTCGCCTTTTGAAACCATTTAGATTACGTTGGAAACAATTTTTGTATTTTCAGAGGTAGAGGAGATATTTAGGTGTCCTGTTTTAGGCGAAACACTCTGTACATATATTTCTCAAAGAATAGTATGCAGCGCAAAAGTACGAATATTTTTACGTCAATTAGCAGAAGAACTTTGTACTCCAACTACAGAAAATCGAACCTCAAATATCCAAGAAATGCGACATTTTTCAACCAAATCAGCTATAGATAGTATACTAATGGCACATACATCATGCCATATATGCCACGCAAAATCTACTAAAAGACATAGGAAAACGACAAAAAGTTGCCAAAAGTGTTTCAAACCAGTTTGCGAGGAATACGCAAACACCATTACCCTATGTTTAAAAATTGTTCTGTGAATAATTAATTAATATAATTTAATGTTTTATGTTAATAAACAAGTAGCATTAAGAATTTTGTATTTTGCATGATTTTCTTCTAACATTTTCATTCACAATTCGATCAAGTATGATTTGTCCTATATGGGTACCCTGGTACCCCGGTTGTACAACAACCGTACACATAAGTTTGAAGCTGAATTATTTAAAATTTGTTGTACAAATTTTTTTTCACTGAACATTCATTTATGTGAAACTGTACAAAGAATGGGGATCCGGAAGGGTTTTGTAATATTTTGTAAGGAACACTACAAATTACTAAAGGAAATATGGAAATGGGTACCCGGTGTTGGCTACACAAGGGTTAAGGGATGAAGTCTCTTTGATCTAAACCTGAGTGAGAAAGTGAAGTTGCTTTTCATCTTATGATACTTTCTGTTGCAGTTCAAACGACTGTACAGTGGTTAAAAAATTTTTTTCTCATTTTTTTCCAATATGATCTTATAAAGGGAAGGTTCTCCTTTGGAATGAATTTTCAAAAATGGATTTGTGATTTTTTGTCGTGATTTTATTGCACTTCATATGATCAGACTGTTCGTTCAAGCATGTAATTATTTCAATCTATCAATTTTTCAGTAAGTATATCTTCAGGAGACTCATTTTAGTAAGTATAGCTCATTTTCTTTAAATCTATGAAACTTGGGTTCACTTATTTTCTTGATGAGTGAGACATTAGCAATTTTACTTAATTATAGTCAAGTTTCTCCATTAGCTATGCTCGAACAAAAAAACTCTAACTTATCAGTTGCACTATTTCAAGAGGCTCGTTTAATGATAGAAAAAGGATTTTCCCCAGTTATATCATTGCAACACTTCAAAAAATGAATTGTTTCCTTCAAGTGAATATTTCACTTTTGCCATTGTAACTTTTATAGGGTTTTATAGAATATAATTTGTTATTAAAAAACAATATATATATATATATATATATATATATAATCGATGTTATATGTCTCACAATCTGTAAGGTACTGTCCTTTCTTAACATCCATCGGGTGTCTTGGTTACAATCATAAATTGTAAATAACTTTTGCACATTGAAGAAAATACAAAGATAATTTCAACCGTGTGCCATGGTTGACGTATTTGGAGATTGTTTTCAAAGGCCATCCCCGAGAAATTGTTTCTTAAACATCTTCGGGTCAAAAATATTTTAGGTCGAGCTAAAAATCTGAAAATTTGTAATTTGCACTTCAACTCGTAAATAACTGGCTAAAACAGTCTACGATCCCAAATTCACCGTAAACTATTTGCCTTTAAAAATGCATTCATAATGCCAAATATATTTGACTAAAACACGGAGAGAGTTAATAATTTCTGCGTATGCACGGAGCTATCAAAATAGGATCATGGATTTTTGACAGCTTAGTAGAGTCATATTTTTGCTTCTATCTTTCCAAATTTTACACGTGAGTTAAGTCTGGGTTGCTATTTTATTATGGAAAAATATACAGTCGCACAGCGTGTAGAAAATTATACGAAAATCAATGAATCTGTGCGATTATTAAGAAAAGTTTGGTAATCGTGTAATCCGTTACAATTCTGATGTGAACTTGCCACCAAACTCATGCGATGTAACCCTTTCGATTACTTTGTCTGTGGTTATGTTAAGTTAATGGTTTATTCCAATAAGCCGACAGCACTAGATGATTTAAAAACTAACATTAATCATGTCATTTCTGCCAAAAGTGCTGATTTATGCGAAAAAGTGGCTAAAAATTCGTGTTCACGGATTGATTTTTTAAAAAAGTTCAGAGGCGGTCATTTAAATGAAATTACTTTCAAAAAATTAAAAAAAATGACATTAATATCTTTTATCGTTATGTTTTTATTTCAATTTAAACATGTATAGTTTTTTTGATAACCCATTACTACTTGTAAGAGTCGAACTGAAAATACGTATTTCGTTTTCAATATTTGTTTCCAAGAGATGTTGACAAGTGGACGATATATGGATGTAGATAACATTTATAGAAATAAGTATAATTCGATGAGGGTTGTTATTGGACCGTCCATTTTCTTTAAAGCCGCGTCATATTTCTAGAGCGTTCGACTTACGGGGACATAAATCGCCTTGGTTCTCTTTTTCCGTCACTGCCAATGCCTTCTTTCGTTCTATCTGGAACGGAGAAAATTGGAAAATATCATCGCCGGATTGAGGAGCCTTAATGAGGAACAAATTATGATATCACGGCGCCGGTACATTGTAAATCCTCGATAGACAGAAGGAAGATCCTTCCGGGATTTATGGGCAACATTCCCGAAGAGAACAGTCGGCAGTTTCGAATAGAGTATTAGGCGAAGAACTTCTCATTTTCCGGGCTGTAACCGGAAGCGTGAACGCAGACATAATCGAGAGACAGGAAACAAGGAGGGGAACACGTCTGTGAAATTTCTCTCTGGTCCAGTATAGGTATACAATGTGGAATTAACTAGGATTTTTCATTTAGAATGTAATTAATGTCTAATTAACGAAACGAAGTAACGAATGTAATTCGTTACAATGTCCAAAAACAAAATTTTGCAATACGTTTGATTAAACATCAACTTCTACATGAAACAACTCATCCTTCAGCCTTCTATAATCAGGTACAGCAACTTGCGCTTGTGCAACTTCTGCTGAAGTCGGTGTTTAATCAATCTTCTGATGTTTTTAAGCTTTGCTATTTTATTGAATTTTCAGCTATTTAATAATTCCAAAACTGCAACATACCGATTCTTTGAGATAATTGGACTTCTTGAACTCTTTAGACATTGTATGTATAGCGATTCTTGGATCCTTTGAAGATTTGGGCTGCTGAATTCTTAGAAGGAACCAGGAGCTTTGGATCCCTCAGACTTTTCAATCTGTAGAACTTTTTGAACCTGCAGACTTGTGGATCTTTTAGATCTTGGGACTTCTGGGAACGTTGAATCCTTTGAATCCTTCAAATATTGAGACAATTCGGATATCCTTAATGGGAGTCGGACATTGTATCCCCGCCTAAGTAAATGTTCCAATATACGAAGTTCCATTTTTCAGGAACTGTAAGCGATGTCTTCAAAAAAATTATTTATTTGATTCCTCTTGTTTCCCTGCATACTTTAACGACGGGGTTTTCAAAAAATTTTCAAATTCTATTTTTGACAAATTTTCAGTTTGTTCTTAAGAAAATTTTTAAAAATTGCACTTACAGCTAAATAACTTTTGAAGAAAGCAATATCTTGAAAAAACCCTCGCCAAAGTATGCAGGGGAAGAAGAGGAATGAAACAAAACAAATTTTTTGAAGATGCAGTATTTCATCGTTAATTGTCGCCACCACACGTCCGGCCGGCGTCAATTATCGTGTAGAAGATATAACAAAACTTCTTAATTTTTAATAATTTTTTTATGGGACTTTCACCAACATATTCGTGGCATTTTTCTAATGAAAATGATATCAAATAAGATATAATTCCGATGGTATTTACTTGAATAATGGACGATGAAAATTTCGGGCGCAAGGAAGGATAGCGAATGGGAAACAAAGAGACGCGGAGAGTCGCAGTCGGCGGCACAGTTCCAAGGCCCACGTGTCCTCACAGTGTAATGCCAGTAAACAAACTTTTTTATTATTATTTATTTTTTTATAAGACTTTCTCCAATATATTTGTGGCATTTTTCTGGTTAAAATAATACCAAACAAGATATAATTCGGATCATATTTACAATAATTTTCCAAAACTTTAATCGTCCATTACTCAAGTAAATACCATCGGAATTATATCTTATTTGGTATCATTTTCATTAGAAAAATTCCACGAATATGTTGGTGAAAGTTCCATCAAAAAATAATAAAAAATAAAGAAGTTTTGTCATTGGATTAGTAGTGGTATCACCGATATGTGCTCGACCCGTATTATGTTATACTTCTCGGCGACCGAGGCCTCTCGAGCTTCACGGACCCTCACGGGGTATACCCCGCGGAAGGAGGGATTGTTATGCGACAATTATCGGACAGAAGTTCACGACAATTAACGATGAAATACTGTAGATCGCTTATAATTCCTGAGAAAAGGAACACTGAATATTGGAAAATTTACATCGGCGGAGGTACAATGCCCGATTCTCCTTAAACTATTGGGATTTTGAAACCTTAGAGATTTATAAATCCTTGAGTTGTTGAGAATTTTGAAACCTTTGGATCTTTGAAATTCTGAAACTTTTGAGACCTTTGGATCCTTGAGGTTTTGGGAATTTTGAAAACTTTGGATCCTCGAAATCTTAGGACTTCTGAGACCTTTCAATCCTTCAAAACTTGAAGGCTTTCAAATCTATGAATCCTGTGGAATTATGAAATTTTTTAACTATTGAAACCTAATCTCTAAGGATTCTTCAACCTTTGAAAGTTGTACATCCCGGAAACCTTCTAATCCTTGAATACTTTGGAGTTTAGGTTTATTTAAACCTTGGGACTGTAGAAACCTTGAGATGTTTGGATTTACTCTAGAATCCTCTGAAGTGGGAGATCCTAGAGATCTTTAATTTCTCCATATCTATGAATGCTCTGGATCTTTATATTTCAAAACTCTCGGATGCCATAGATCCTCAGGCACCACTGAAATTTTATTACACACGTACCGTGATAGCTTTACAAACCCTATACAGAAATTCACACAAGATGCTCAATCTTGGAAAATCTTCGAAAACTAAAAAAGACGAAACATTCCGTTACCACAAAAGTGCAGTCAGAGAAAATAGTTGATGTCCCTCGCTCGATGAAATCTCTATAGTCTGAGCGCACGTATCTCGAGCAAGCCTCAGCTTACCTCGGATTATCGAGACTCCAGTGTACAGAGTTCACCTTATTCCGGGGCTTAGAGGGCGGGACACACCGTGCTGTATCGATAAAGGCTTTCCAGGCCTCGGTTCGATCCACATTCAACCCCTCCCTGACGGTTCTTGTGATTGTAGAACGACGAAATTCATCTCGGATCCGGGTTCCACCTAATTCCATCTTCGACCTTCTCGCGGCAAAAAGCACGGATGAGAGTAAGGCTGAGAGGAGGAAGTGCTGCACCGGCCTGTCTGCGTTAAATCGCTTCGAGATCGTACATTTATGGTGATTCGCCTTTTGGAGATGCGTCGATTTGTGACGAGTTCCAAAAACGACGGGCTTCGATTACTCTTATCACTACGAGCCATCTCGGAGATCTTCTAAAAAGATTACTTCTTAAATCAATCGAGAAAATTGCTTAATGTCCTTATTTTCAAATAGATGTTTGTGTCATTGCTCATAGACAAGTACAATATTTATTTAATTTTTCCATCTTGTCCCTTCAATCCATTGCGAATGAGGATCGTTTAAGATACAAAGAATACAGGGTGTCCCACATAAATGGGAACACCTAAATATCTGTCGTATTTACAGTCCTATCAGAAAACTTCAGAGGACAAAGTGACACTATTGCAGGGGGCAAATATAATGGTAAAGAAAAAATTTTTTATGTCGTGTTTTTTCATGAAATTTCAAGATCACCGATGTTTTTTTAAATGGAATAGTATATTTTTTTACGATAGCATGATAGACAATAAAAAACTGAATTTATTGGATACCACCTTCTGACCTTTAAATGACCTTGAGCAAGAATAATCATGTTGGAGCGGATAAAATGTGGAAGTTTAAAACTTACGTGTTTCAGCAAAGATTACGCGTTGTTTACGGCGGGTTGACCTATACATATCATAATAAATGTTCGAAATGTTGACCATCCTCATTTATGCAATATTGCAATCTTGCATTAAATGATCTGTAGGCATTGTCAATTTCCTGAGACGTAATTGAAGCACATGCTGCAGTAATCCTTTGTCGCATATCCTCTGGCGTTGTGGGTTTATCTTTGTACACAACACATTTTATCTTGCCTCATAGATAAAAGTCCAATGGTGTCAGATCCGGAGAACGGGCTGGCCATGGAATTGTTCCTCGTCGCCCAATCCAGCGTCCAGGATATTTCTTATTTAGCACCGTTCTAGCAACTTTAGAATAATGCGCTGGACAACCACCAACGTTCGACGTTCAATTACGTCTCAGGAAATCGACAATGCCTACAGATCATTTAATGCAAGATTGAAATATTGCATAAATGAGGATGGTCAACATTTTGAACGTTTATTATGATATGTAAAGGTCAACCCGCCGTAAACAACGCGTGATCTTTGCTGAAACACGTAAGTTTTAAACTTCCACATTTTATCCGCTCCAAGATGATTATTCTTGCTCAAGGTCATTTCAAGGTCAAAAAGGTGGTATCCACTAAATTCAGTTTTTTATTGTCTCATGCTATCGTAAAGAAATATACTATTCCATTTAAAAAAACATCGGTGACCTTGAAATTTCATAAAATAACACGAAATACAAAATTTTTTTTCTTTACCATTATATTTGCCCCCTGCAACAGTGTCACTTTGTCCTCTGAAGTTTTCTGATAGGACTGTAAATACGACAGATATTTAGGTGTTCCCATTTATGTGGGACACCCTGTATATTCTTCAAGGAACTAGATTTTACACTGTGTTCGGTAATTGATGATACAAGCGAAAAAGGGGAGATTCTATATGAAAACATAAGTCGTAAATATAGAATAAAATTTGTTCATGTGAGGCTTTTAGTTTTCGAGAAAATCAAATTTAAAGATTCGTCGGGATCGCGTGCATTAGCATATGCACAGAGTAGAATTGGTTGCTCATGATCAGACGAGACAACCGATTTCTATCTAATGATACGCGTATTCGCTGAATTTTCAACCTCGATTTTCTCGAAAACAAAGTCTCACATGAAAAAATTTTATTGTATATTTTCGACTTATTTTTTCATGTAGAATCACCGCCTTTTCGTTTGTACCACCAGTTATCGAACACCCTGTATATCATGTATTTCAATCATAGCAAGAATGAAGAATTGAGTTTTTGTTGTGTATATAATTCAATGATATGTTTGCTACTTCAGGAATTAGATATACAGGGTGTTCACACTATTACTGGCCAGCGTTTTTCTTGAAAATAATGAATTTTAGTAAAAAAATGAAAGAGGAAAAAGTGATACTGTTTTTTGCAAACGACGTAAAGGCGTATGTAACTTTTTTGTATGTACACCTTTTGTATGTGACCTCCAATTTTCGTAAATGGAATACTGTATATTTTTTCATACCATATGAAAGCGTGTGTCAAGACAAATTCATTCGTGTACGACACAATGCCCTTCAAGGTCATAGAAGGTCAGAAATGGAGGAAACATTTTGAGCATCTCGTATTAATGCGTTTAGAAGTATTCTTTATTGACGATTCTATAGTAAATGTTCAATATCACTTCCTTGTGCATGATTGCATATTCTTGTTAGATTCTTCTAACGTTGTCCGAAATGTAAATGCACATGATTGCGTTAGTTTCCTTTTTAAGTTGTTTACATTTCCTTGCCGTTGTGTATCATGAATGATATCTTTACGAAACATGACCTACGAAATATTCAAAATTTTGCTACCATTTCTGACCTTGTATGACTTTGAAGGTCATTGTGTTGTATACGAATAACTTTGTCTTGACAAACGCTTTCAGACAACATAAAAAAATATATAAGATTCCGTTTAAAAAATTGAAGGTCACCTTGATTTCTAAGAAAATAGGGCAAAAACAAGAAAATTACATACGCCATTATGTTACTTACAAAAAACAGTATTACTTTTTCCTGTATCATTTCTTTCTAATATTTATTATTTGCAAGAAAAACGCTGGCTAGTAATAGCGTGGACACCCTGTATAGTCTTCATGTCTTCAATATGCCGACATTCGACCTGAAAGGATTTACAAGAGTAAATATAAATTTGTTTTATTAATCCATGTCCTGGTAAATTGATAAAAATATTTTTCATTGTCTCTGAAAAAGTAGTGTGTTCTATTTACAGTTTCATTGACGTTTCATTATATTTATTTTAACTTTAGCTCATCGTATTGCAGTCTCTTATTTTCAAAGGGGTTAATTTTAATTCTTTTTTTCCGTCGTGGGATTCCTTCAATAAATTTGTTTGGCACGCTTCAATACATGGTTGTGTGGAAGCTTGTATAGGAATATGGGAGTAATAAGCACTGCAGAGCAATTTAAAGTGCCTATATAGATTAATCGAGTCGGCGATTAGTTTTCAATGCACGTGTGAAGAATAGAGCGCACGTATCCGCAGCTCGATGAAATGTTAAATTAAAGCTGTCTTTGCCAGGGGTCGACGGAAACGCTGACAAAAATCAAATTTTCCAGGCCGTCTACCGAAAGCCCAACTCGTTATTCGTGACAAATTTATTTCAAATCTATTTATTCGCGCGTAACGCGTTATCGAATCATTGTTTAACAGCCGCGAGAATCGAGGACGCTTCGGTTGCTCGTTATACCGCATATTTTCCCGTCAGAACGGGACCGAAAAATATTGTTCGCATTACACGATGAACGCAGTTCTGCTACATATAAAAATAGCTACAATATCGCCACTAAACCTAAACGAAATAGAACATTTCGTAAATGTCAAGGATCAGAGTCTAGCATCGTTAGTTTAAGTTCACGTCCTGATTTTGAATAATTGTGGTAAAAAGAATGGGGCAAGTAATACTGGAACAATAATTCCAATATTGGGACTTTAACTCTTCAGCACCATCCAAATGCTAACTAGATTTACTCTACTTGAAATTGTTAAAATAAAAATGAATTTTTAAGCCTGGTCTAGAAACAACATCAGACAATGTGACAAAATTGAATTATTTACTTGTATCGCTTTCTATTCATTCTATCCTCAAAGAAGACTTTATCATAGTGATTGCACCTTCAACTCTTTAGCATATTCCAAATATTAACAAAATTCGATTCACTAGAATGTGTTACAATAAAAATGACAAAACTTGACACGCGTGACAAAAATTGACTTATCACATGTTTCTCATTTCTACACATTCAATTCTCATATAATATTGTGTTAACCCCTTGATCTAGATATATATAATATAGAGAATCGTGATGAAGATTTCAAACAGAATCTATAGAATACGTACTAGATTAATTTCTTTTAAGAAAAAATATAATTCTACTTTGTTGTTATCTACATATAGCGTTTTTAGCTATCGTAGTGTTGTCAATTCAAATTCTGAAGATTTGAGTTAATATTATTTTACGAATCTTAAAGACATCATTTATTTACCTGCAGCGTTGGTTGATGTAGAACTCCGTTCTTTACGAAACAATGGCTACTTATGCTTTTACCACTAAACGTATACATAGAATGAATTACTTAGAATCATAGTGGCGTAAGTACTTACGATTAATGCAAGTTTGTTGAAATTGGTATTCGCAAATCATTATTTAATTTCTTGAATGCTGTTTCTATAAGAAGGATGTGTTATTGTTACGATCTTACATTCCAGAACACGATTCTAAAGATATTTGATGGTTACAGCTTTATTGAAAATCTAGCATAGCTGTAAACGAAAAATGGACCAAATCACCAATGAATGAACATCATTCTCTAATGAATGAACAAATCCAGTGAATGATAATTGCATAAATAAATTTATGATACGGTCATTGAAACATCTCAAAATACAAATTACTGAACTCACGATAACAATGCTCACTTTAAATACATGAGATGTAGTTCGATCAACCACTAAATAAATTAATGTTGTGTCATATAGGTTACACAAAACGAAGATCTCTTTAGCGAGACATCTGTGACCTTACAGTAGAATTACTGTATAAATTTCAACATGAAAAGAGCACCTTAAGTGTTATTTTTCTCTTTTAATACGAATTATGGTAAATATTTACATTATCATTACATAAATCAAAATTCTTTTTTGACATCGTGTCAGCCCCATTGTACCATTCAACTTTGTCCTTACCATATTTTACGTATCTTTAGAAACAACAAAGATATTTGAGGTGCAAACGTTAGGTGACTCACCCTGTATAAATAATACATAAATAACCCAGACCTAACCCAGACCTAAGCCAGACCTACTCCCATCACTTTTTGAGATGTTGAAACCTTTTTGCGAATATCTCGGAAAATTAAAGCTGAGCGGCGGTAACATGTATAGGAAAAAGTTGTTCAGAATGATGACCTTGACAACATATTTCAACGTCATCAAAATCGGTGAGGAAGCCCCTAATGTAAATAATTACCCGAATTATGTTCATTCATTAGGAGGCGTTCATTTGCTGGACAGGTCACCCTATGTGATTTACACCGCTATGATTCTCGGCCCGCCATATAGCTAATGACGAATAAATAGGCGTACAATAGATATCAACCACCGTTTTCTTCCAGGAAATCATGAACGACAAGAAAGTTCTAATCACGGTAACCATAAAATAAATCGCCGTGCATGGGTTTAACGTAAGCCATCGATTCAAGGGCGATTTCAATCTCCGAAAATCGACGGAAAATCACGGGAAAAAATGGCGTCGCGATAATGCCTAGCAGAGAACGCGGAAAAGGACCGCGATTTTTTAAGACGGAATAGCACGCCGGTATCGGCCAACGCGAGAAAAGAGATAAGGGACGTTCTGGGAGGAAGCGGATCGCCGTGAGGGACGTTATCGCCAAGAGGAAACTTCTTTTCTCACCCTCTCGCCGATGTTCTCGCGTTCAACCTAACACCAGCCGCGTTCGATCTGTGTTTCCATCTATTCCCGGTCGGTTATGCGAGAAAGTCGACGCTTTGAGGAGCTACGTAACAGACCGAGTCAAAAGAAACCCAATCCCCGTGCACGCTAACGAACAACATTTTTTTTCTTTTCCTGCGGAAAGAACGAGCAGCTTTCTATTCTATAAAGAAACACAATCTTTGAGACTCCCGGGACGGACGCCTCCTTACCATTATTAAATTTTATGCGCTTATAACATTTCCCGTCTCTGAAACTTGGAAACTCGGCGTGGTAAGCTGCTTAGAACGGTTTTCTGGAATTTCTGTATTTTTTTGTATATGGTAGAATTTGTAATAGAGGCAGGAAATATCTATTCGATGCGTAAAAGAATGATGATTATAATTATTCCATTTTATGCGTTTTATACGGTATTCCTCTCTGAAAGTGTAGAAAGTGTAGACTTATGCATTCTTTAGAATTTAATAGCATCTGATTTCGAAAGAAGAAATATTTCATTTCTATTTAAAGACGATAGTTTGTTATGATTGCTAATTTTTGATGTTCCTTTTTGTAACCAATTCTGACGCGGTCAGTGATTGCAATGACACATTGAGTTTGGTCAATGACCGTTGTGATGATATCACTTGTTTACTGCGGTCAGTGACCGGTGTGATCCTTTCTATTGCAATCCGCGATTATAATGACCCTCTGAATACAGTCAGTGGTTGCACAGATCTATTCTATAGTGACAATTTTCACTGCTCTTAATTAAGTTACCGATCACGGCGATCATGCCAATGTGATCAGTTATCGTTGTAACTCTTTCTATGATCGATCAGTGATCATAGTGACCCTCTAAATATGGTCAGTGATCGCACTGACTCGATTCACAGCTTTTTAAATATTATTAGACGATGTTTTCTATATAAACGTTTACTTGTACGTAAAATTATACAAATCCTGAAATAAGAAGCAAATAAAAGAAAAGGTCATAAGCTCGTATTTGTGGAATTTGTTTAAATGTAATTGGACGATGCTTTCCACATAAACCTTTATTTTATAATAGTAAAATTATAAGAATCTCGAAATAAGAACCGTCGTATGAAAAGAGCAAAAATGTGCGAGCGTACGGTTGGCGGAAATACTATTACAATTTGTCGAACAAGTCTGAAAAGCCTGACGGATCTCGAATAGGCCGCGTCTGACGCATAATGGAGACGCGGTGCAATATTTGCGAAAGGGGGAACACAATCTCGGAGAGTAGTTTTGCGTCATCGTTCCCGATCGGAATCTTCCGTTTGGTTGGCTCCAAAAATATTTCGCCAGTCTATTTACCCTCAATTTACTGTTTTACGTGAATCACGGGGCTGCGTGCGTAAGTAAACGCGTAACTTCCATGTACCCGACCGACGGCGTCGAGTCTCGCGTGAATATTACCATTGTTTATACACCATTGTTCCGCCATCGGGAGCCTGTACCGTGCACGTAACTCACCAGCCACCGGCCGAGACCGTTATTGTGCCCTAATCGAACATTCGCCGCTCGATACCCGATATTCTTCAACACAATTCGATTTCAGATACGTACGATCGCCGACAATGCAACGGGTGGCCCACTTAAACCGCGAATTTCTGTGAACACCGTGCACAATACCGAACCACGTTTACGACCATCGCTTTAGGAGACACATGGTTTCACATGATATGATTTTTCGTGGATAGTAGCCAAAGCTGTGTAAAATACTATTTCAAATAGTAAATAATCATACGTTACTATTAGAAATAAAATATTTTATGTGTTAAAAAAAGTTTTTATAATAATATATAAAATAGTATACATATTATTTGAGGGAGTCTTAAAATAGTGTGAATTTTATTTGAGGAGTTGATTTTAGACGAGAAAATAAATCGAAAGTATAGAATACATTTTTTCATTTGACGCCTCGTTTTCGAGAAAATCGACTTATATTTCCTCTTTTTTAATCTATTTTCATCGTCAGGAAATACTGTAAATACTATCTAACGCAAAATTCAAATATTTTATTTTATATTTTGGACTACCAAAATAAAATAAAAATATTTTATTTGCAGAACTTTTACCGTTTATTTAAAATAATATTTTTTTAGAATTGTGGAACACCGACTATTTGCAGTGTCGCCAGATCGATTAAATCGAGGGGAATACAGTTTACCACCTCTCTGATAACCAGAGTAATATGTGACATTTTGCCCGGCAGGTCACGCGACCAATCTACGGTCTTAGTGGGGGACGTTGGAGTGTGCTCATGGTAGTAGAATGGGATAGTGGAACGGGAAAAGGAGGAGAGCAAAAACAACCAGTTCTGGTTGTTTTTGGCAATACTGACTATTTGAAATAATATTTAAAATATTTTTTATCCAAAATTTTATCCAACTGATAAACGCATAGGATATAGAAAACCATTTTTGTTCTCTTTTAACCCTTAAATCACTTTGATGACGCGTAACGTTATAGCGGGTCACACTTTAAGTAAACCTGATTTTTAAAAAATGTAATACAAATACAAAATGAATAAAACTTTATTGTTATACTATGATTCAATATAATTAACTCTCGAGTCTTAATTAATGAGATATTTGTTTATCCTTTCTTTCACTTAATTTTTGTCTATATTCACGTTCGACGTTGCACATCTTAGCTGGTTTTCTAAGTTGGTATCAGTTAATGAAATACGTGATGCACTCTTTGTAAATTTCATCTTCGAAAAAATGTTTCACAAACATATGTGGATCCAAAAGCACTTACAACTCGTTGTGCAAAATATCTTAAGTTGGAATATCTCTTGAATGTAATATAAGTATCGTCAAAATTAATTTTTTATATGGACGCAAAAATTTGTTTCATATCATTGTTGCACTATAACTCAATTAACTCCATTTGCAGATTTTCAGGAACACTGTTCACATCAGCATGAAATGGGCATGAAAATATTTCAAACAAATATTTTGCTAATTCTGAAAAACGATTATCAAATGCAGTTATAAGTGTCTTTCTTTACCTAACGAAACCGATTCTTTCAGTAACATTTGGCGTTCGTGGATATCAAATATAGAACTGGAGTTCGTAGTCGCACTTGCGCATTATAACAATGATATATGCAATTTTTCATTTACTTAATATTTGTTGTATACATACAACGAGAAACAAAAGTTTCAATAGAAATATAAAATCGCCCGGCGTGCTGCACAATTTAACGCGGAGGGCCGCGTATTGGGATCTGACATTTTGAGTGGCGCCGTCTGCTGCCGAAAAGTAGGAATACTTTAAGCTTCGCTTCGCTTGGCTTACAGCAGCTTACAGTGTTAACAGGTGTTAATTACAATATAAACTTACAGTGCTAAAACAGGTGTTAATTAAAAATAACCTTATGGAAGCTCCAATTTCTCCACCGCGTAGCAAAAAAAATTTGATTACTGTGCAGTGAAAGATTGTGATATTAGAGCGAGAAAAGATCTGTTGCTCCGTTTCCACATTTTGAAATGAAGTATGTGAAGTGAACTGCTCGAAATTTATAAGACCTCCATTTCTAAAATATAAGAATCAATTTAGCAAAGAACAGTCTATTTTAACAGCTAAAATAGCTAAAACTACAGTGCATATTGAGAGATCTAACCAGCGTATAAAGACTTTCAAAATTCTTGGTTCAATGATGCCTGTGGCATTGGTGCCTCTAATAGAAGATATTTGTACAATTATTTGTGGAGTAATTAATATGTCACTAATTTTAAGCGATTCGAAATTTATAAAATTATAATTGTAAATTTGGAAATTATACTAAAAAAAAAATTTTCTTTTGTAACATGAATTATTTGGTAAAGCATACTTTATTGATTTTTATATTTAATAAACATATCTTTTCGAAGTAACGTTAAACTTGTCATTATTTATTAAGTCCGTACTCTCGCCACTTGTTGTTATTTCTTAAGTCTATTTACTCTCATCACATATTTTTTCCAATAAACAAATTTTATGTAACATATTCGTATAATAAATATGTTTTAATTTAGTCAACATTGAAAAAATAAAACTGTCATTTCTTGTAGCTTTTAAAGCAAAATATTTTTACCAAACTTAGAATATCTAAAAAATATGTTAATTCTAAATTTACTGCCATCCCCAGCTGGATTTGTCCATAATACCGATGCTTTTCCCTGAACACAATGTTTTCTCCTTCCTTTCAAACATTTTAATGAAAAACAAAAAAAAGATATCAATACAATGTTAAGACCAAGCACTTCGTCGCCATATTGGATAGCTATATATATTGTCCACGCCCCCATGTGAGATCCCAATTGGCCAGGCCTTCTATAAATGGTACGTGTATTTACTCAGATTACAACGTATTATACTATGACTTTTCTGAAATTCTGTATAAATTTATTTCGATATCTTTAATGCTAGAATTACGGAGCCCGTCAAAATGACGGATATCAGATTTTTTCTTTTAAAATTTGGGAAGTTACAGAAATATTTTTCTGCCTAATTGTTTAGTATACTTCTCTAATCAAGTATATATATTACTCGTTTAGGGCTCGGTAATTCTAGCGTTAAGTATACAATTTAAGATTAAATGATCCAATTGTTCTAAAGAAGTTACAGAAACTTAATATTGGGAATTATAGTGTACAGAAATGCTGTTGGGGTCATGATTGTTTATCATTTTCTTACTTTACAATTATTGAAATTATGAAGACACTTCAATGGAAAATCATTGAATAGATATCATTATTCAAGCATGTATTATAACAGAGACTGCGCAACAATTTACATACATTCGATCTTTTCGCTGTTATCAGGTAACGCATCACTTAATTTTAATGTTCAGTATAATTCGTGTTTAATGGAGCAAGAGTCGAAAAGTAAGTTTCATTCGCTTATAACTTCTTATGTATTAAAGATGTCTTGTTAAAATTCAACAACACTGTTCCAAATTTCAATTCTAAAGTTATCTCTACTTCTCCAACTACAAAAGAATCATTTAGGTCAAGTTATGTATCTTTCCAAGCACTTGAATTTGTGTTACACATATTTTTTCGTTCGACTAACAGTTTGGCAGATATTCGACTAATAATGGAACTGGTCACGTGCGTTGTATCAAAACAACGACTATACAAATGTTCAATAAATTGCTCCATAATCCGCCGACGGCATAACCTTTCGTACCGGAGATCACGTAATGCAATCCTGTATATAGGCGATCGTAGATTAACCGGATTTATAAAATTTTTTATTTGGCGAGATTTTTCGCCGGTCCGTTTGCACCTCGCCCTGCCTCACCCTGCCTCGCAGCACGGATTTATGAAAATGTCAGTGCGCGGGTGTATTTACGAATTATTGACGCACACGCTGGATCGCGTAGCCGCGTGAACGATAAATTCCCGCCGAACTATCGTGTTTCTGGGACGGCGAAGCAGGCGTCATTACATGTCTCTATTAATTACGTATAGCGCAATACTGCATTAGCGCTGCGCCAGCAGTGTTCTTTCGATGGTATCTTCATTCATCAATGCAGAATTCAAGCTTGAAAAACATATGCATAGATTTTTAACAGATAATATGATCGATGTTACGTCCATATTGTCCATGGTATCGACAAAATAATGGTCCACCGTGACGAGGCAGATTTTATATAACACATTGTGTAGTCTTTTGTAATTCCCTTCCTCATAGAATAGTTTAAAATATCAAGATTGCAATGTTCGTGTCGATAATCCTGTCTGATGTGGTAAGTGACCCTTGTGGTCACATTATTCTTGTTTACTATGGTCAGTGACCGTTATGATCATTTCTAATACGAAAAGTGATCGTAGTAACCATCTAAACATAGTCAGTAGTCGCAAAAATCTAATCTATAATATTGAGTAATCATCGTTGCCCTTTTGAATGTGGTGAGTGAGCACAGTGATCATTCCAATGATCGGTATAGTCCTTCCTAATGCAATCGGTGATTATGATGACCCTTTAAATATGATTAGTGATCGTTGAAATATGTTCTGTAGTGTTGAGTAATCATTGTAACCTTCCCCACGGCGCGGCGGTTAATGATCATAGTGACCACACAAATCTGTTCAGTGATCGCTGTGAACCTTTCTGATGCGATCAGTGACCACGAGTGATCTCTAAATATGATCAGTGACCGTATAAATCCATTACATAGTATTCGGTAATACTTGTAACCACTTCGAGTGTAGTCAGTGACCACAGTGATCATCTCCACGTGGGCAGTGATCGCTGTGATCTTTTCTAATGCGATCAGTGATCGTTGTGACCACCAGGGACCACAGAAATATTCAGTGATGTTTAAATATGATCAGTGGTTGCAGTAACGTGTTCCATAGTGTTTAGTGATTATGATTACCTTTCTCTCTGCGGTCAGTGATTGCAATGACAATCCAAATGTAGTCATTTTTCGTTGACACTTCAATATTTACGTACAATCATCTAAAATATTCGAATGCAGTGGCGTAAATTCGAAAGATGCAAATACACGATTTTTAAACTGACTTGCGAGACTACGCTGCCAACAGTAGCGACAATAAAAATCTTTTTTGCGTTTCGAGAGGAACGCCCGTCATAATAGATCTGCGAAGCACGAGACGGCGAATGCTGCGAAGTCGTGCGCGCAATTGTTTAATGCTTGGCACCGGTCCAAGATGAACTCCCATCGGTTATACTCGCATAACAATATACAGGGTTGTTGGTGGTATTTTTAGGAACCTCTAGATTAATACGGTACATTGGTTTATTAGCTGGTTCGATGATCTGTGGATCTAGTAACAGAAGACTCTAACTCTCGACAGCCAGCGATCCAAGTTTAATCTTTTGTACTTCGGTATTCTCAAATAGAAATGAAGCTTTATTTTCAACCTATATTTTCATTTGCAAATTGTTTAGAAGACTATCCTTAATAAAAACGACGTTTTATTAGTGATGCTGTTAAAAGTCGTTAAATTGAGAACGTGTAAAAATAATTAAGAAGAGGAAGACTGAAAGGAAATAAACTTTTATGTGAGTTATGAGCAACAGTCGATCAAGCGCTGAGCTTCTACGGCCGCCACATCATTTCCTGGATAACTTGGTGCACAAGTATTACAGTAATCCCGGAAGTTCATAGTTTCCGTGAGTGCAATATGCACGGTGCAATCGCCTCCCCACTATTTCGCTGTCTTCGCAGCCGAGAAAGTTTCCGCGAAGTTGAAGCGGTTCCCCGTGAAAGATTCACGATCTGTCTAGGCAGGGTACCGCCGGAAATTTTCAACAGTTCCCCGGATCTTGGTCCTCGTCGTATTTTTCCATTTCCCCGTCTCTGCCCCCCCCCCGCACCCGCCTTTTATTTCCTGTTCCGATTTCCCAAGTTTCTCGAACGATGTGTCTTGGGATAGGCATTCCGTTTGCGAATCAATCCTGCGGGTACATGCATTCCTGAAGGAGAAACTCCACCTGTACGCCACCGCACGGAAAGCATGTGTTGCAGTGCTTGATGAAATTCTGTACCGCAACTGCCAACGCACACGATTAATTGAATATTGCATTTTAACGTCGCCGCTCAAGCTCAATTAACTGTGCACTGATAACGCCAGATTCAAAACGACACTGAATATGCAATGTATAATAGTATCATGTTCATTCGTTATGGAATAGTTAAACTGTTGTATAACTTGTACGTTTTTCAAATTCATTGTATCAGTCTGTACTTTATTGTGATTGATGATCGCAAACTGATTTTCTATTATGGTTAGTGATCGCAACATCCCTTCCAATGACCCACCCCCCTCTAAATCCAACAGTGAACTGAATACATATCGAACATTCTACTATCTCCATTCATTTTGAAAGTTTATTTTCTGTAAATTTATAATGCAATTGGAAGCAACTGGAACAGTCAATCATAACACTATATTCAATTACTATAAGTAGTCACAATACTTCTTTCTATTGCGGTCACTGATCGCAATATTCTATTTCATTATGATCAGTAATCGCAGTGACCCTTTCCGGTAGGGTCAGTGATCACAATGATCTTTCAATTAGTGACCACCTTGAATCTTCCCATAAGTGATCAGAATTATCCTTCTTAGAATGATCAGTGACCACAAGAACCATTATCAGTATGGCCTGTGACCATTACACTTTGTAATCGTGATATTTCTCTTCACTTTAGTCTGTGAATACAATATCCGTTTCGATGGCAGTCAGAGACCAAGCGTAGACATTGCTTGCGTTACAAGTGAATTTTCTATTAGAATGACAAGAGTTTTTGTTAATTAGCCCTGAGCATTTACGATAAAACATAACTACACTCTTACAATTTAAACATATACATAATAGAAACTTAACTTATTTATGTTGGAACTTAATAATTCGGTGGACACCTACATTTCTGGCATGTAGCTACATATTATATGGGTGATCTCCTATATGATGGGTCTAAAAATTTGATTCTTTTTGGCATTTTCTTAATCTATAGGCATTTAAACATGTGTGTGCAATTGGATTTGCCCGGATTTGAACAAATGACATGTTTTCCGAAGACTGAATTGTAAGTATCTTATACATATCGTTATCTACACGTAAATGAATTAAAAACTTTGAACGATTTTTCTCGAAACCATGTCTTTAGAAACGGTACCCATGATTTTACACACATCTTTAACACATTTGTCGCTATCGCAAGTACCGGAATTGCATTCACAAAAAGATAACAAAAGCACAAAAATATCGATACTAAGTTTTTCAAGTGCTACCACTTTGATAATTTGCAACTTTTATCGTTCACTGCGGTATGGGCGATAGTTCATTGTTCATAACAAGTAAGTTATGAGTACTACGTGAGTACCACGAAACAACTGTTTTTATTACTGTTATTTAATTTAGTTATTGAATTTAAATAATTCCGAAATAAAATTTTTTTTGTATTCTTAAAACCTTGTATAATAAGGGCGTAAAAATTTAAATTTATAACTTTTTCCATTTATATATTTTATGTTATATATATTATATATATTATATATTATAATTTTACCATTTTCGAATAAAAATTTCCAAAAAATGTGTGTAAAGAACACCTATCCCAGTAGACAATCCTTATAACTTATTGCCTGTTTCAGAAAGATCACGTTAGTACACAAAATTATATTACTTTACGATTATTTGCACATTACTTTTCGTTGTATAAGTTTGACTGTCAATTGTGAATACGATCCAGATACCGAGTTTAATTTTCGAACGGTACCCGTTCGATTCCTCGGCGAATCGATGAGCGAATAAGAAGACATAAACAGCATTCTTAAGACTCCTATTCGCACCCGATCCATTCAGGATAATCGTAGCTGAAAAACGATCGGCGTGAATCAGATTCTCGAGGAAATCCAAAGCCGATTTTCCTCGGTTCCAATCAGCGCCAGTGTATATTCCTCGCAAAAACTGCCGATTCAGTTTGGTTCCTCGTACTAATGCTAGAGCGCCGTGAAACCATTCTCGTCGATTTCTGGCCGAGCTGCTTTCCTTTCGCGCTCACTTTCCCCGAGTTATTTGTCACGTACACCGTCGGAGCACTTTATTTTCATTGGGCCGCGCTTCAGATTCGCAGCGGAAAGAATGAGACCGGGAACGTCGGCGCGGTGGAACCCATTCAGAATCGAAAACCATTGAATTCTGTCGATGCGTGAACTACGCTTGGACTTTGCAATCTCGTAGAAATTTATTAAACGTGTAGTCGAGCTACTACCCACCGGCTCATTCTCTTAGGAGCCATTGCTTTTGATCTCGGAGAGCGTCTTCCAGTATGTATTCAACCTCTTTTTCAGTTGGCTCTGGACAAATAAACATTCACAGCGAATCTCCGTCGTGAAAAACTCGAGCCTCCGGTCTTCTAGATCCTTGTGAAAGTAATTTCCGTGGTTTTAACCACTAAATTGAATTTGCAATGCATAATGTACAGGGTGGCTCGTGTAAACTATATCTGTTACTACAGAATAAAGTAGAATTACAAGAATAAGATGCAATGGAATTTTATACATAATTTTGTATTTCAAGATAGGTGCCTTGAAACGTTTAAAACAACAGGGAACAATTACTTATTTACGGATTTAATGTTATAATGATGTGTTAAAGGTTTTGGCGAATTTCAAATTCAGTCGTTGTAAAATCAGATTTCTAAAGTATTACACAGGGCTCCATATAAAAGGTGCTTTTTGTTTTTAAAAAAATTCTGTCGAAACTAGTACGTTTTGTTCAACAAAATATCTGTTCCTGTAGAATTTTTGCGAAAAGAATTGTTATCTCTTCGGAACTTTTTCAAAAAGTATTCTCGTGGAATAGATTCTGTACATTAAAAGTTCCATGGAAACAAATTTTTTCACAACGTTTATTAAAAAAGTCTCTATAAAATAAATGAAACAACAAATTAGGTAATTATTTATAAGTTGGTCCTCCTCACCGATTTTGATGACCTTGACATATGTTGTCAAGGTCATCATTCTGAACAACTTTTCCCTACACATGTTACCGCCTCTCGGTTTTAGTTTTCGAGATATTCGCAAAAAATTATTGCTACTACTGTATTGAATTTTCTCTCTTGGATTTTCGTATATCAGCCTGTACGAGCCTGGCTCGTGTTGTTTCCATTTGGTCCGAACGAAGTACAACGAGACAAGCTCGTGTTGTTTACGTTTGTTCCGAACGAAGTATCACGAGTCAGGTTCGTCCTTATTGTTTTTGGCCCAAATTTCTTACCAGGAATCTCACTCGTTGTTGGAGGCAAAGGGGTTAATATGTGTGCCATGCTTGGAATAAAGATATTCGATAGGTTTAATTTATAAAATTGACAAAGATTGTTTTATAATCAGAGCTAAAATGACCTGCCAGAAAGTGCAAAGACCCACCCTTATGTGGGTCTGTAACTATGAAAAAAATAATCATCATTGTTTAAAAAAATTTTAGTCTAATCTCCGAGTTTTGCTTAATAAATATGACGAGTTTGAAATTATAGTATTCGATCATTTTCTCTTCGAAAATTCACAAAGTCACTTTGAAATCGGAGCGCCAAGCTAGAGAGCTTTCAAAAAGAAGCGTCATTTACATTTTCGCGGTTAGCTGTGTCGAATCCATCTGCGGAGTGCATATAGATAGACATCTCAAGGTCTGTGGTGTCCAACACTCAAACGACGCAGTGGTTCCTCACCTGTCTAAGAGACCGGCAAACCCGATTAATATTTAACCGGAAACCACGGCTGCATCGCCGCGCCGCTGCGGACGAATGAATGATTAATTCCCAGATGCGGGGCGGAACAATGTGCCGCGGAGAAATTAATTAAAGGGGCTACAAAGGGATTGCAGAAACAGGTGTAATTAGCGGGGAAGATGATAACGAGACGGAACAGAACGACCGGAAAAGAATACCGGGCCTTCTTCTGTCTCGTTTGAAGGAGAACGGTTCCACGAGTCACTAGGAACCTCTTCGCTAATCCTCAGAAGCTGCGGCTACTCGGCCTTTCAAGACCGTCTCTCTTTCATTTCGGATCGCGCGGCTTTTGTCGTGCAAATAAGACTGACAATAGCTGACGGAATCATTTGGAAATACTAATAACTAGCCCAACTGTCCGCAAATGTGCTTCGAAGCTGACGGCGACGCAGACTTGACGACTGAACTTGAAAGCAACGAGGACTGTCAATAAACTCTAGATTTATTCGTAACTCACAAGGATAGATTAAGTGAGATCGACAATATTTTTATCAAAGTCGTTGTTTTGTTCTTGGGGCAATCCGAATCTTGGACAAAACACTTTAATCCATTAGGTCGCTTCATATGAAATGTCCGATTTCAAAATGCAAATGTTATGAAGTGTCTTAATCAAGAAACACTATTATAATCTACAGGTTTGTTATACAGGTTGTTTCACACAATTGTTTCAGGCTATTACTTCGTTACAAGTACAGTTGAAAAAGAACATCAAAGGAAAAGAATGGATGGTTTAAAAAAAGCACTACATCCGTAGGACCTCTCTTTAAGTGCAACGGTGCAATCAACAATTACAGTATTTTTTTAAATGGAAATGTATTCTTTTTCGTACATAGATAGATTCCTCTCGTCATCCTATGTGTAAAATTATTGAGGTACAATGGAGAAAAAATTATTAGTTATCGTGATATTTCTAAAAGAATTCTGTATTGAAAAAGTGTTGTATAAAGTGCATTCAATGTAGCGGAGAATCATTTAAGCATCTTCTTTAATACAGATAGTTTTCAGAAATATCACAATAACTAATAATTTTTTTGCCATTCTACCCCAATACTTTTTTACGCAGAATGACAAGGGGAATCTAAGTATGTGCAAAAATTATACATTTATATTTAAATACTAATACAATTGTTGAATGCACAAAAAATAAGGAATTACGGATGTAGTGCTCCTCAAACCATTCATCCTTTACCTTTGATGTATTTTTGTAACTGTATTTATAACGAGGTTATAGTCTGAAACAATTGTGTGAAACATATATATGAAACCTATATATCATTTGAAGGCACCAAAGCTAATCTTTCAAGCCCTATCATCAGTTTCTATTTACATATCCAACTTTATTTTTAAAGAAAGTCGTCGTGAACGTCGTGCATTCATTTTATATGAGTGAGAAAATAAATACGTTGACGACAACATTATGTGATGTTTAGGCAAAACGTGGTAGTAAATGAACTCAGTGTTAGCCGATGATAGAAAAATAGAGACGACAATCTCATAATTGAAGAAGATGGACGACCAAAAAAATTTTACCATTGTATAATCCAAAAACTCGTCATTTTTTTACAGAATATGATGATTAGAATAGTGCTTATATTAATCATTAAGTTTTACTTAGAGAAAAGCTGTTTGTTCTTTTAAAGTTACTGTCATACATCAGACATTTCATATGCAACAACCTTATGTTTTTATATCTTGTATATCGTCATTGAGGATTATTTTAAGAAGAATTTTAAGAAGATAAAAGGGTTTTTGTTATCCGGAGAGATACTTCTACGGTTGTCATGACCGATGATTGTGGGGCACTGCCTTGGCTCCATGTAAGTCGAGAGCAACGAAGCAACGCCCATTCAAGATACTCTGTACAGAACGAGCAAGCCAGGCTGTCTTAGATCTTCTTCTTTGACATAATTGAGCTTAAAGTATTGCTCCTGAAGCAATCTACTGCTCCCCCAAGATAAATAGAACGTGTTATAAATAGCTGCGCTACTTATTAGTTCGTTATTGAAGATTACAATCAAATAGTTCTAGTAAAAAAAAAGAACAGTTAAAATCGTTTTGACCTGTAGACCTAGATTTTTAGGGAATACATCGTCTTAGCTATATGTAATATAAAAAAAATTGGTGTGTGCTTAGACCACATGGCTGAAGTGAAACTTCTTTCTTTAATTTTTTTTCGAATTTTTATTACCACTTTATGACATTTAATTTTCTATGATTCTATTATTGAAACAATTGGCTTGCGATAGCTGTAACATGATATAAATATTTTTGATTTAATTTTGTCTAATCTTGTTGTCGCTTCATTAGGATTATTTACCATTTGCAATATTAATTTACATCTAATAAATTCTATTAATAATTTTGATTGTTCCGATGCAAAGTTCACGTTGAAATCTCCACTTCGTATCATCGGAATTTTATCATAATCTTTATTAAGGAATGCCGTACCCTCAATCGTATATACTAATAGAATAGAATTTCGTTTCATCGTTTCATCGCCAGATCGGTTTTACTCCTACGTTTTCACTTCAAAATTGCCCCATGGTGCACTGTTCTGGCATAGAAATTAGTTGAGCACTCTCTCTCATTTTAGACAGAAGAGGAAACTTCTGACCTTTGTGATGTTCACAGCCAAATCTCAAGATGACACAGAGCCCAGCCTAAGTTTAGGCACAGATTGCCCGTGAGGCAGTGCCCTAGCTCCACGAAAGTCAAGAACAACTAAACCCCGGCTACCTAGGACAGTGTACACACAGAGAAATCAAAATAGATAGCCTTCTATCCCCAAAACAGGGTCTCTCTTTCTCTCTCTTTGACGTAATTGCGTTGCTCCCTGGGGCAACTAACACAATCCTAACCCCGGGGGCAAGAGCCACTCGTTGCCTACGCTTGCCCTAATCCTGTGGAAGCGTTACGGGGAATGGCGCGACAATCAAACGCTCAGCATCGAAATACTAGATCGGTGAACCGCAAGAGCCCACGATAGATCAACATGCAACCGTATCGTTACTCTGACGAACGTCGGAAATTAGGGTAATCCATGTAACTTTCACGACATCTCCGAAAGACTCGTCATCCGTGAGATTCGGGCCGAAGGTGTATAGGTTACTGTAGGTCGATCGTAGATTAACCCATTGGTTAGGTGATATATCGCAACTCCTATTTATCGTTCGTATCAGAGCCTGTGTACGAAGTCTCGAAACAGTCCAACCAACAAGAACGTGTTGGCCATACCTCTGCAAAAATTAATACATTTTGAAAAAGTATAATATGGATATAAAATACATTTCAAATATTAATACACTCTGACACTGGATTAACAAAACTGGAAGCAAATAGATTTTGTAGAAGAATAATGACTTGAAACATCAAAGCCACGTACGCCCAAATTGCGCGATATAGAACGTATCATTGTGATTGACTGGCTATCCCGGTCACCAGATACAAATTTCATAAAAAATGTTTGGTCTATTATAAAGTAGAAGCATAAAGAAAAATCTATGTTCAAATTCAGAGTTTTAATTGACCGTATTCGTCAATTATTGCGTGCGGAAATATTAGTAGTAAGCACATTAAAGCGTTGCCAGACTACAGTTGATAATGGAGGAGATCGGGTCCGTTATTAAATAAAAGCTTATTAGTGGTTTAAGTGTAGATTGGACTCATAATGTTTTTTTTTACAAATATATAAATATTTACAGGAATATCGCCGACACGATCTTGTGGGACAATCTGTACCTGTGAAATAATAGATAATAATAGAGATAATACTATTTCAGTGAAACTCTTTATGAAACTCTTACCAACATGATCCTGACATTTTTCTGATTAAAATGAGTGCAAACACGACACAGTTTGTATTATATTTACTTGTTTAATTCAAGGATACATGAGATCCTCGATTATCCGAACTAATCAGTAGAACATGGGTGTTCGGATAATAGTTACCTAGCTACTTGCACCTTTGTACAATGAATAGTATTGTATTTAGATCGCCTTAGATCGAATTGTTTATAGTTTACCATCTTATTTAATTAAGAATTTAGAAAGCGATTTGGGTAATCGAGATTCCACAGTATCGTGGATTAAACACGTAAACGTGATCCAAATTGTATCATGTTTGAAATCATTCTAATCAGAAAAATGTGACGAATATGTTGGTAGACGTTTCAGAAAAGAGTAATTAAAAGTAATAAAGGTTTTTGCTCATTTCTATTACATATATCCAGACGGTACTGTAGTTCGCGGAGCCCGACGCACAGGTTGCACGACACTGCGCTGCGGCAGTGGGCTCCGGGATAATGCGGCCGGCTAGGCACAGAAATCCCTGACTGCGACATGCAAATTCCAAGGAATTTGTTGCCGTAGCGGCACACTTATACCCAGCCATAATGGAACCGAGGGCAGTTTAAGAGGACCGACCGTAATCTCGGACGAACTCTGTCGAATCAACGAGTGAACGCCAATGGGTCTAAAGCCGCGCCGGCTTTGTCTCGTGCGGCTTTGAAAACTGCTGACGCGTGCCTTCAAAATTCGAGCGAACAATCGCTGTTTCGAGTAAACGTTATGCTCTTCGATTGCTCCACACAATTTTCAGCGCTTCATCCGCCGGAAATGGCTTAACAACGCTTGCAAAATTAAAACTTGACGTTGCTGAGTTGTTCGAGAGCTGGAGCAATCTGATTCGCCGCTTCAATCAATTTTGAACGCTTCATCCATCGGCTACTGGCTGACAGACTTTTTAAAATCAACGATTGACAATAGAAAATGTTCTTAATAAGTTGTTTGATAATTCCAGCAATTTTATTCACGATCTATCTAATTATCTAGAGTGATATTTTGGAATTATTTCTTTTGAAATTATTATCTAAAAAAGGATTGTTGAACTTGTTTCAGATGCAGCAGGATCAGTAAAAAGGCTGTTAATAGACTTTTAATTCTCGGACAGCGGACCGTCTTTTTCAGTTTGATTTGCGTTCTTTATCTTGCTCTTGATGGTTAGGTCGCATTCGTCTGCGGGGTTAGCATTGTTTTCATTAGCATCGTAATCTTAAAAAATTTAATTGTATCGTAATCGTCTTAGTTTCATCGTTTTCGTTTCATCGTCTTCGTTTCATCGTTTTCGTTTCATCGTCTTCGTTTCATCATCTTCTTCTATTTTGGTTCCACCATTGTATTGCGTCTAACGATGATTTGTTTCAGCTGGAGTACAACAGCTGATCATCTTAATCGTCGGACGAAGACTACTCAGCCAACGAACAAAGACTACTCGTTGACCGAAGATTCCACAGTATTTCTAATTCAATTTTATTTGCTGAGCAACTATTGCGTTAGCATCACTTTGCTAATCTCGCTCGTTAATTTGGGTCGCAGCCTTCACAGCCTTCCACTATGACTAGCCGGTCCCATCACCCTCGAACTAGAGCCTCCTGCTCCGTTTCTTTTCCTTTATCACGAATCTCAGCCTTCTGCTTTGATTCTTCCTTCTTTCCTGTGGATCGAAGCCTTCTGCTCCGACTCCTTCTTCTCTTCTCACGACATTTTCACCCGCAATAATTGCTCGGTGTTCAGTGTAATAATTTCTTGGACAATTGTCACTTGAAAAAAATTTCTGAACCCCTTTTAACTATGTTATAATAACTAGAAAGCTTATTAATAATCTTCCAATAGTTAAAGTGATAATATAATGGTTTTAATTCAAAAGTAAGGGGGATTCTTACTAAAATAGTCACTGTAGAGTCATATTTTATAACAAACTGGAAAAATGTACATTGAAGAAGCTCAAAATGTTTATTTCCTGCGAAGAAAGCGATTCAAACCGATCATAAAGGATACGAGACCGTAATTGCACTTTCGCAAATACGAAACGGTGGCTAGTGCACAGGATCATCAAATTATTCGCGATAATGAGATAAGAAACGCACTTTCCGCGTTATAGCTGGGGACAACAAATTACGTGATCACTATGCCCCCGCTACGAGGTGTTTTATTATCGTGGAACGACGTTAGAGAAGCGGCATTCAAAGGCGCTGAAAGAAATACGGTAATTAAGGTGGCGCGAGCAATTAAACCATTGGATTATGCGCTCTCTGAAAAGTGAATCTCCCGTGGGGGAGGTGAGAGTTGCTGGCAAAAATACTATAATGAGTTTGCGCAGGGGTAATTATCGTTCGGATGAAACGCCGAAGCTGAAAAGCAGCCGCGAAACTTCCCGATGCTTTTTCTAAAGATTTCCTGAAGCTTTTTTGGAAATGCGAATAGCAATTTTTGCGTTTGTGCTGGCGGCCATTCGGCGGTGCTGGTGTTATTTTTCATGTTCGTCCAATTGACGCAGATTTGCATCCCGTCACGATGAAAACGCGAGTTGATGAAGCGTTGCAGTCGAAACGCTCGATCTGGAACAAAAGTGATATATTTGACCACTGCGTCGTTGCAAAAATGGATGAATAATTGTTGTGACTTTTTCTAGAATTGTAAAATACAACCGAGTGCTTCGAACTGCTCTAGATGCGACGAATAATGTATTTTTCATAGTTTCGACCCAGTGGGATAAACATTGTTTATCAATTCTAATGTGTGAACGCGCCCAAATGTGAAATAGAATTTCGATCACCTTTTTAGGAATCTTGTATTTTCTAACATTTGGTTGTAAATTCTGTTGTGTACATTTTTTTGGTACAAATGCAATTTGACTGCATCGTTATTATAAAAAGGAATAAATTGTGAGCAGCTTCCTTCACAAAAGGCAACAGTGTAATCGCCTCTTCATTTTAAAAGAGAATAATATAAACATCTTATCTCATAAATATTAAAAATCTGACCATTTCCTAATTTTAGAAGGGAACAGCCCAAGTAGCATTTATGGTTGGCCAACGGCGGCCAACGGTCGGGAGTTAGTTGGGATATGGTTAGTGGTTTTGCCTACAGATCTCCAACGTAGGGCTTACGACGAAAAATTAAGTCAATTTGCCAACGAATATCCAACGTTGAGTTTACAGATATTACGGTCGATTAAATAACGTGAAATTTACGACGATAATACTACGTTGGACGAACGAAAATCTGACAGCATTTAAATATATCGTCTAACAGACACCAGAAATGTTACTGCAACCAAAAACATGTTATATTCGAAATTGATTTTTTTTCATATTTCTAAATATACTCACAATTTGTTATTTTTGCGCTTGGAATTTATTTATTTCTTTAAGTTTCTTCATTTGACAAGGGGAAGGCACGGGTGTTGCACTCGCTTTTAGAACGACGGTATGCGTAGGTCGTAGTGCTCATATAGTGTAATAAAATCCTTTATGTATTACGATTTAAATTTGTTGACATATCTAGTAACGCAGATCATAGCACGTACACCAGGGATGGGCAATTTTATCTCAATTGAAGCACAACCACACCGTAGCGCCCTCTGTCCCCTTCCAGCAAGCGCGGTACAATGGGGCAACGAAGACAAGAGACATCAGCGTACGCAACGGACGTGCGCGCTGCATGAAAGAGAGGTTGGTGGGAGAAGCAGGCGTTGAGGGGCTCCACCCGTGCCCATGCCTGACGTACACCGAAGAAATATCAGTAGGTACGACGGTAGGGTATCAACTTATTACGCAGAGGGTCCAGATTCAAGTCCGTCGAGGGTACGACATCTTTTTTCTTTGTTCCAATTTTTACCGTGGAGATACATTGTTTAAATATTATTTAAGATATTCTGTGAAAACAACCTTAAAAGAGAAGATCAGAACAAGCGTGTTATAGCGACACGTAGGCTCCACGTTGGGTATGATCGTTGGCCCTACGCCCTACGTTGGGCGTGATCGTTGGCCCAACAAAACGCCGACCATAAATGTTACTAGGGAGATTGTTAAACTGTGCATTAGTAATTGTAAGAAGATTTAAACGAGAGAAAGGCATTTCTAAAAACTGTTCTAGAAGAAAGAAACGATGCAATTTTTATCTTCTGCATCTAATTGATTTGACATAAAACAAGTTTGAGTGTCCGTTATTGTTCAAACATCAGATCAATTTTATCATAATATTTTAGTGCTCAATTTACGTTTTTCAAAGAAGAAGACTGTGACTGCCCTTTCTTCGTAAACTGTAATAATTAATTGTTTACCAGGAACTGATACAAAATATAAGCGACAATAAATAATTTTTTAAAAGTGTTCTACATAGAACAAATTATACCTTTATTGTATGTTGCAATCAGGAAGCTAAGCGTTTTCATTAGTCTTGAACTGTGAATATATCTAAATCAAAAACATAATTTTCGTCATCCTTGTTAAAGTCTTATACTGTTTATCTTCGCAAGTTCTTTTGTTGGCAGAAATAAAAAATCCAACTACCATTTTTGTTGGAAAGAAAGAGGTAATTGATCTCTTGAACATGAACTGTAAAAGAAATATAAAGGATACTAGAGAAAATAAAATTGTTTTATACGATGCATTTTTTACATTTTCAACCTAGAGAGTGAAGTGTTTCCATTAATCTGGCAGTCTGGATGTACCGAAATGAGAAAAATAACTTTGGTTACCTTGTTCATAGTTTTAACACTTTAGTGCTCAACGTAGATGAAAATTCTGACTGCCCTTTATTACAAAAAAAGTAATAAAAAATGAATAGGTGTAATACAAAACTGTGAAGACATTACAAGAATCGAAGAATGTTATCATACTGTTTTGCAACTTATTACAATGGTTAAGAGATAAAAATCACTTTTGTCTAGTTTTTGTGTCTCACAATGACCTTAGCAAATGTTTATTTTGCATAAAGATCCTTAGTCTAGTAACAAATAACTAGACTTCTTACAGGAATTACAAAAATATGTGAGCCACATGATAAATCTGTTTTATCATGTCTACAACTGTCCACGAAGCTCAGAGGAAACAAAGTAAAGTCCAGAGGCTCGTTCTGTTGCTGTTCGCCTACTTTCCGCCAGACATTGCAGTTTCATAAAACTGGTTTGCGGATGCACTCGATCCACCGTAAATGTCCCGGTGCTTATGGTCGTGGGTGTACGCGAAAAAAGAAGAAGCCGGGGTCAACGATAGGGAAGGAAGAGACGGTCGGATACACAGGAGGAATAAACGAGAGCGGAAAAAGGAGGTGGCTGTGAAGGGAGGAAAGGGAGAGGAGGCAGGAGCAGTCTGGCGAGCATTTAATTAAAAACGAAGGGCGTGGGCCTCTCGTGGACTTCGTCGGGTCTTTGGATACACGTACGAGTGCTGGACGGAATTTATTTGTCGCCATGAATGCTTCGATGCACGGTCTCGATGCTAGAATAAATGTCAGCTGACACTCGGTGTCTGAAGTGGTAAAACGTAAACGGAACGTAGACATAGAGATGAGGAAATGGATATTGCTGCAATTTTAAACTGGGAAAAAAACTGTTCGATAGCTTTTGCGATTTTCGTCGAGCGATCGACGGCCACTCGGCCATGTCGCGGATTCTCTGCCGTATCCACAATAATTAGTGAACAGCGGTTTTTTTTGCATTTATGACAAAAATAAGTAGGTGTAATTTAAACCAGTAAAACCATTAGACAAATTGAAAAATACTGTAACATCATTTTAAATATTAAACATATTAAGACAGAAAGTAAAGGATACAGTCGGATAAGGTGGTCAAAAATGCCCCCAAACTAAATTGACTTTTGCTCACACCATCCGATAGGGCCCCAAAGAAAACACTCTGGCCAGTTTCAAATCGATAACCCTAACACAAGGGTGGTTAAAGGGTGAACACGGTTTTATTGAATTATGCTCTATTTCTTCTGCTGTGCTCAACAAAAATTTACGGAAAAATTCATGAATAATCTATGTAACAGCATACACGATTGCGAAATTTTTCTGAATTTTTGACTTCAAAATCGATTTTTAAAAAATTCCAGAAACTTAAAATTGCATGTTTTATATTAAAGTTATCAGATGACCACGTATTATTTTTGTAGATACATGTTATTATGAATATTATTGAGAATTTTTTTACATTTTACGGATAAGGCATACATGTTTAAAAAAATTCATAGACTGTCGTAGGACATACTTGAATAAAATCATTTTTAAAATCATTTCTTAAATCAAACATATACTATAATTAAACTAGCAAACAGTATTTATAAACTCAATCTTGCCATTTTCATAAAAGAACATTATTTGTTCTTATCTGGCGTCTCGATAATTTTCTTTCTTCTTCTTTCTATTTTCATCATTTTTCTTTCTTCTTTCTTCTAAGTACTTGGACTGTCTTGATTGTTTCGACATTTTTCAGGGAAAACGATGACACTAATGTAATGGTAATGGAGTAACGCCCCAAAAAGCAAAATATAAACTAGCTACCAACAATATTTAGTTTTTTTTACCCTTTCTTTCCACTAAAACGATACTTGCAACTTGAAATTTTAGGCACTTTATTGAAATTTCAATTCACAACTATTTTTGATTGAGCTTACTACGCAACAGCCTTTGCAGAAGTGTACCACAAACTCATATAATAAGTAGAATGTGAATGCGCATTAGATTTTCGAATCCAATGCTCTTTAAAGGGAGTAAATATTTCTGTCGGTCAAATGACCTGTCGTGGTAAATAACGGCTAGGCTACACGTGTTTATCAGATTTAACAAATAAAAATATAAGTAACTGATGTAAAATTAATTGTATATATTTAATAGAAAAAGTCATGAAGTCAAATGTGAAAAAGCGATAACATTTTATGCGAATATTTTAATTAAAAATTTACAACCGGTCATTTGACCGGTCATGGTATGTTTAGTGTTAAACGAATCTTGAACAGACTATTATAAATGAATTTCTAACACGTTCACTGTTAGAGTGCCTAAGTTCGAGTACAAAGAAAGACAACTGCGTTTTTAAAAGCTGGTATACCAAGTTGCCTCTTCAGTAGATTACATTGTGTTATTTGGCGAATTTTAAAGAAGCTTTTTTAATTCTATTAGTGGACCTTGTTGTCTTCAAACACGTATGATAGATTAAGGTTTTATCCTAAACCTTCGTGACCCGTACAAAGAACATGGGGAACAAATTCTGGTAACGATAATAATATATCTAGAAGAAACGTGATATTAATTTGTGTTAATGATCAGGCTTTCTTGTATTTGATGGACTCATAAGTCCTGTAAATGCATGCAGATTTTCAATCGAATTATTATTAACAGCGTCTCGTTTGTAATTTATTTTTATATCATACTCATCTCCTCTCATGGTTTATTAAGACAAAACAACATCCAGAGATTGACGCATTAGTAATGATGACAAAAATCGCGACTAACATAACAGAAATTCAACAGCTCACACAGTTCTACGATAAGACTACAGAAACTCTGTATTAATGTTATGCTACCAGTTGCAAAATACGAATAATGGGTTAATTCCCTTAGACAGAACATTTTTTGGCGATTATTTATCATTGCTAAACATTGTGCGGGTGCCAGCAGCTATATAAAGGAGTGCAAAGTATTAAACAATACGGGAACAAAGAGTGAAAATGTGGAATAAGCGTTGTTAAGGGGATTCATTTTCGATCATCCATACTGAAGATTTATTGCGCATACGTACAACAGAGGACCATTTATCTCGCGTGTCTGACTAATACCAATCTCTTCTACTTGCGTCGATGTTTAAGAACATTGCCGGTAACACGATATTATTTGTTCTCCACGTGATGCGAGCTGGCACGAGATACCGAGAGCCGTCGCTTTCTTCGATACATCATCGTATCGCTGTAATACAGGGTGTCCTAACATTCATAGTAGAATCTATGGAACAATAAACTGAAGATGCAGAATGAAATTTTTTTCAATGAAGGTTTTCCTTTGAGAAAGGCAAGCTAGAAAATGAGGTGTATGTATGCCATTAATACTAGATCCACAGAATACGAAAAGTGCGTATTTTAATTTAAAAAATTAAAGCTCAAGAATGTAACTTTGCAATTTCATTATTCGGAAATTAAGAAATTTGGAACCCATTTCAAATCATAGTTCTAGCAATCTATCATCTATCATCGATTCATAGTTCTAGTTATATTTTGTGCGACTATAGGGTAAATAGATATTGCGAATGATATTAAATATTTAGCAATTTAATTGAGCATTTTGACATCTGTGTAATGTTGGAATTCATGGCAACCATGGTCGTTAGTAGAGCAATCCTGGACGTTTAGGGTTTCTTTCTTCCTCTCACGGATGAGGTTCGTCTGTCCACGGAAATCGTCGCTTAACTTCATCCGAGAGGGTGAAATTACACTTAAGAAACTCGATCCGCGAGGTCGGAATTGCATCGAAATTGATTAATCGAAGAAACTGCTCTTGTATGATGCTGGACTTTACCTCGTTTTTGTCCGATAAGATGGCACAAATTTCTTTCAATTTCTAAAAATCAAACTCACAATTTTTGTTAAAATGTGTGATGTAATTGACGATATTTTGAGAAGAACATAGAAAATTGTTGAAGGCATTACAGTAAATGGATACTTGGCTACCCCGTTACCCCGAGGGTTGACAAAGCTAAGATAAGCTTGAAAGGGTTAGTCGGATGAGATGGTCAAAAATGCCCTTGCACCATATTAAAAAACTAATGCACCATTCGATAGGGCATCAAGAAAGAGTATTGCGTGTAAAATGTTAACCCTATATCTCGACCCGAGAGCAGCTATGGGGTAAAATGGGAAAGATTAGTTTTTGGCCTATTTTCCTTATTCAGTTATATGCAAAAGTTTTGAAAAAAATCCAACGGATGCCAAAGAACCAGATACCGATACCGTAAATCATTCAGATTTTTAAGTGGAACATCCCGATTGTAAAAAATCAAAAATCTCTAAAAAAGCTTCAATTAGAAATCTGCATTTTTCCGATTTTTTAAGGTTTTTATCTTTTACAATAAGGATGTTCCACTTAAACATCTGAATGATTTACGGTATCGGTATCTGGGTATTTGACATCCGTTGGATATTTTTCAAAATTTTTGCATATAGCTGAATAAGGAAAATAGGGTTAACATTTTACAGAACATGGTTTTCGTTCATGCGTTCATTTCGTTCACCATCTTATCAAGCTGCTTGCTCTCTCGAGAAAAAAAATGAAATGACCTAAATAAAATGTTTTCGTCTACCATTAGGTTTGCTACCCCGAACCAAATATTTTCATCGTCTGACAATTTTACCTATGATAAAATTGTATAAGCGAGATATTTAGGATGGTCGAATTACGTGGGACACCATGTATGTAGGTTATGCCACCAATAAAGGACCGTCGCACGACCAAACATATTAAAATCGAGAGATGCAAAAAACGATCGGAATCGATTGGTTTCCGAGGGGTCTCATATTCCCCTGGATGCGTTGGGCTTATAAAAATGTGGTCGGCGTATGCGGCCGTTCGCCATGCTTGTGCAAACATTCGCTCGGCGTTTCAGCTTCCGGTGCAGCTGATTATACTGGCCGGATCGATAAAAAGAGGGCAGTCGTAGGCAGAAAAAAAGGCTAAGCAAAGGGAGCGAGATGAACACATTCACTCCACAGAGAAGAGAAAGGCAGAGACGTGAAAAAGGATCTAGGGGCAGGCACGAATGAAGTAAGAAAATACGTGGAAGAAATGATAATGCGAGCTGAGGGGATAGGAAACTCGATAAATTATGGATATGAAATACTATTGCACGTACCAGTGAACTACAAAGGAGAGAACCTAACTTACGCTAAAGTACGTTCAGGTTCCGATTTCAGGTTCCTGCTATTACAATGGTTAAAGACGCAAAAGTGATCGTGTAGAAATTTATTCTGCAGATTAGTTCATTTATGTACATAATATTAAATAAAGCCTTTTTGTAATTTGTACATATATCCTAAGATCGAATTTGATCACTTTTAGCAACATATTTGTAACATTTTTCTGATTAAAATGAAACGCAACATGATGCAAATTGTATCATATCTGCTTGTTTAATCTACAATATAGTGGAATGTGTCTTTTTATCTGAATTCTCCATTATTCACGGAAAACAATTTAACCTATTACGATTCACATACAACATGGTGTATTGAACTAATCAGTAAAGATCTAATCCAGTGGTGTCCAGCGTAGGGGCCCCTCACTCGCCTGTTTCCCCTTCCTACTGTCAGTTTGCGCAGGGGCAGTGTGTTCTCTCCCCGCCGACCAAGAAACCGAGTATCCGACCGGCGTTTCGTAAAACAATCGACGATCATCTTTTTCACGCGGGAAGTGAGCATATTGGTAATCAGTTCGCCGCGTCACGGTGCTATGGAAATGGCGAACGGTGGTGGGGACGGCGTTCAGCTCTCGGAGCCGAGTTTGGACATCGATGATCTAACCTAACCGTGTAGCCAGATAATTGTTTTATTATTCAAACCTACACTTGTTAATTCGGATAAAAGAGGTTCTACTGTATCGTGAATTAAACAACTAAATATGATTCAAACTATGTCGTGTCTATAATCATTTTAATCAAGAAAATATCACTAATATGTTGGTAAAAGTGTTATAAGAAAATAATTAAAAATAAAAATGTTTCGCCACTGGATTAGCATTATGCGTACGTAACTACACACTTTGTAAAATAATTCTCGCAGTACGCACAAATTGGATGAACATTCCGATATCCAATTAAATCACTGTAGATAACTCCGTTAATTTATCATATTTAAGGGAGTCATGCGATTAAAGTTCCTCTTTTTCTGCAGAAATAATTATTTTCCCGATAATATAATTGGGATTCTCGAGCTCATTCCGAGAGGCGCAGACATCCTTACCCGCGTCTCGATTATGAATTTATCCACCTTCGCCGGGACTCGTTCATCGATCATCCCGCTTCGAGTAGATTTTACGTAACAAAGTATTTTAGAAGGCGAGCTCAATTGCCCGGCAGTAGCGCCGGTTAAAGGTCCATTTATACTCATTTACACCATTTATACCATTATACCATTTAGCAGTGCAGTGTCAGCTCAGGGGCCCGGACAGAATTTGGTTACTCTGTTTTTGTATCGATCGTTTATACGTGGCTGTCTAAACACTAGATAAGAAGAAACAGTAACCAAATTCTGTCCGGGCCCCTGGGCTGACACTGCACCACTGAGCATAAATGGTCCTTAATTTCACTTCGAAGGAAACTTAAATACTCTCCGCCGCGTGATGGCACGGGCTTAATACTTCTCGTTTACGTCTTCGAGGCTCGTTTTGCTCTCGACTTTTTGCAACGCGAGCGATATTCAAAGGCGACACGCGAAGAAAAGCTTCGAAATTGAGTTTCCGTAGCCGGGGAAACTTTAATTTCGTCCCCAGGCATCGGAGTGCCACGACACTTGCTCATTTCATATTGACTCTTGCATTTAAACGAGCACTGTGGTGACCAACGCGAGCGATCCGGACGGCTCCGTATCCTGCAACTTCAGAATTATCCCCTACCTCGTTGATCTATCGCGGTGACGTCAATGTTTAAATACCGTCGGGAACTAAGCTCCATCTATTTAGTTTCTAACTGGCTTCACTGTGACATATCGTAGCAGACAAAAGTTTCAGACTACTATTTAAAGACGAATAACTTTTCTAAAATTGGTCCAAATGACTTGAGTTTGTTTTCATCTGAGATGTTGGAAGGATTAGTTCACTAGATAATGTGTAAAAAACCTGTTTTTGAAATTGCTACTGGTCGGAGTTGTGAAGAAAAAAGTTAGGTTAGGTACTGATATTTGATCCCCTCAGGGTTTCAAATCCATTTTACCATTCTCCCATTTTCTTCCACTCTCCCCCTTTTCGCCACTGTGAAGAAAAAAAAAGAAAAAAAGTGAAGGTCCTGATATTTAAGTTTTTCATCTGTGTCTACAATGAAAATTTAAAATATGCGTTTCGTAGATCTAAGTAAACTATATAAAATCACACAGTTTCGACGAAATCGATTAAGGTTACTACGAACCATAAATTATTAAAAATGGTAAAAAATTGTGAGAAAATGCGATTTTAATGCCCATGGCTTTTTTATGCTTTGCCCGATTTCGATGAAACTTTGTACATGTACAGGGTGTTCACGCTATCACTAGCCAGCGTTTTAGCCAGAGAAATTAATACTGTTTTTGGTAGGTAACATAATGGCGTATGTAATTTTCTTGTGTTTGCACTACTTTCATAGAAATGAAGGTGACCTTCAATTTTTTAAATGAAATCCTATATATTTTTTTATATTGTATTAAAACGTTTGTCAAGACAAAGTTATTCGTATACATCACAGTGACCTTCAGAGTCATACACGGTCAGAATTGGCAGCAAAATTTTGAATATTTCGTAGGTCATATTTGGTAAAGATAACATTCACGATACACAACGCCCAGAAATGTAAACGACTTGCAAAGGAAACTAACGCAATCATGTGCATTAATATTTCGGACAACGTTAGAAGAAGATAACAAGAATGTAATTCATAGAGCCGAAATATGTAGTCATGCACAAGGAAGTTATATTGAACATTTACTATAGCCTCGTCAATAAGGTATACTTGTAAACGCATTAGTAGGAAATGTTCAAAATATTTCTTCCATTTCTGACCTTGTATGATCTTGAAGGTTATTGTGTCGTATTCGAATGAATTTGTCTTGACATACACTTTCAGATAGTATGAAAAAATATAAAGCATTCCATTTACAAAAATTGGAGGTCACTGATATTTTCATGAAAATAGTGCAAATACAAAAAAATTACATACGCTATTACGTTGCTTGCAAAAAACAGTATTACTTTCTCCTTTTTTATTTTTTTCTGATATTTATTATCTGCAAGAACAACGCTGGCTAGTAATAGCGTGAACACTAGGGTGGACCTTATTTTTCGACTTTCGAATTTTTTTCGGGACACCCCCTAGAATTGTGACACTGGACGCAAAAATAATGTGTGCAAAATTTGAAATCGATCGGATAACGGGAAGTGCTGCCGCATCGACTTTGAAAATATTTTAATTTTGTAACTCGATTTTCTCCACTGTAGTATATCATTAGTATATATTTTTGTATATCGTTGAATTTGTCTTTTTACGCACTATAATAATGTAGAAACAAAATGTAGCATTAATTTAAAAAAAAAAATTCGTGACCTTGAAATCTCAAAAATTGACTTTTCAAAAAATTTTTTTTTGCATTATATTTATTTTAATAAACAATACAACTTTTGTCTAAGAAATTTTTTTATATTTTTATAAATAGCGAAAATATTTAGACATTATACATATGCTTATAGATAATACATTATTAATATATATACAATATACATTATACATATAATACAGTACATTATACAAAAAACTAAAATTATTTTAGAAAATTTCGTTAAAATAATTTATTTATCTCGTAATGACTTTTTTGATACATCTGGATATTGTTTCCTATTTTCGGAAATAATTTGTAAAATATATTGTTTCACATCTTCATTTTTTGGTAATAACTGATTATAGTCTTGAATAAGCTTAATACCGCGCTCAGTAGTGTCATTAACAACTTTTAAGTTTTGTACAATGTTTAGTCCAAATTTGAAATCCTCGTTATCTTCCCATGAATCGGGATCTTTTTTTAAAAATTCTACAGGAATTGAAAATTTTTCAAAAAATCGTAGTGTTTTGTGGGAAATAAAATGTTCAATTCCTTTACCAACATAGTTTTTTAAGTCTTGGTGGAGTCCCACCCAGGAAAATAAGATTTCGGACCCAGGAACTTTCCACCATGCTCGTTGGATGGCGAAAGCTTTATATTGTTTAAAAATATATTTATTTAAAAATCAGTTTGTATTAAGCGCCGACGAAAAAAATGGAATTCGCGACACTTGCGTCTTTCTCGCTAATATTTACATAAAAGCGTGGGTTCGAGCTCCAATGGCAGGGGAAGCTCCACGTCAAGATTTGGAATTTTTACAGAAACTGTATGTATACCGTTCTACTGACGAAAAAATAAGTTCTATAGCATTAAAAAAATTTTGTAACCGTTTATGGTATTTATCAACAGAGGCGGTAGCCTTAGCATTTTTTGATAAAACCGTGTAGAAGAATACAAAATTACGAATGGTGGAGGCACTTACCACTGAAGTCGACGAATCTGATAACATTGCAACCGACGAATCATGTAACAAATGTGAAATAACTCGTGAAGACTTAAAAAACTATGTTGGTAAAGGAAATGAACATTTTATTTCCCACAAAACACTACGATTTTTGAAAAATTTTCAATTCCTATAGAATTTTTAAAAAAAGATCCCGATTCATAGGAAGATAACGAGGATTTCAAGTTTGGACTAAACATTGTACAAAACTTAAAAGTTGTTAATGACACTACTCAGCGCGGTATTAAGCTTATTCAAGACTATAATCAGTTATTACCAAAAAATGAAGAGTAGAAACAATATATTTTACAAATTATTTCCGAAAATAGGAAACAATATCCAGATGTATCAAAAAAGTCATTACGTGATAAATAAATTATTTCAACGAAATTTTCTAAAATAATTTTAGTTTTTTGTATAATGTACTGTATTATATGTATAATGTATATTGTATATATATATATTAATAATGTATTGTGTATAAGCATATGTATAATGTCTAAATATTTTCGCTATTTATAAAAATATAAAAAAATTTCTTAGACAAAAGTTGTATTGTTTATTAAATTAAATATAATGCAAAAAAAAAAATTTTTTGAAAAGTCAACTTTGAGATTGAAGGTCACGAATTTTTTTTTTATATTAATGCTACATTTTATTTCTACATTATTATAGTGCGTAAACAGTCAAATTCAACGATATACAAAAATATATACTAATGATATACTACAGTGGAGAAAATCGAGTTACAAATTAAAAAATTTTCAAAGTCGATGCGGCAGCACTTCCCGTTATTCGATGGATTTCAAATTTTGCACACATTATTTTTGCGTCAAGTGTCACAATTCTAGGGGCTGTCCCGAAAAAAATTCGACAAAATAATTTTCACCAAGTATAACTAAGGTCCACCCTAGTGAACACCCTGTATATACCTCACTTAGATTTACAAAAGGCATGTTTTCAATTTCCGTTATAGGGTCAGACAAGAAAGTTAAAAATCATAACCATTACTTTATTCTTCAGAATTCTGATCAATAGCAATTTTAAAAAAAGTTTTCATATACGCTATCTAGTAAACTAATCCTTTTAACATCTCCAAAAAACACTAGTCATTTGTAGTAGCTTCTATTTGATACATGGATCACAGAACTTTTTAAAAAAATGTCTTTATATTATACAAATCTGTATGCAAAATGAGAATTGTGTGAGTCAATTCTCGAAAACAGTACATAGTCTTCTTCCTTTAATAATTTGAATAAGTTGAAGATGATGCAGTAACGTTCTTAAATTCTTCTAATATATTCACAAAATTTTACCTATTCATTCTCATCTTAAATGCGTAAAGATCCGCAGTTTAATCATAAGTTCGCATGGAAATGGGTAAAGGAATATTTGGGAAGTAGAAACTCCAGTTTAAATAGAACTTATAAAATTCAAAAGGTATAAATGCCTTTAATTTTAAATCTCTGATGTACATCTCGATAGCTGCAATGTATCAAACCCTTTTCAGTGAAAGAAAACTTGTTTGACAATTGAAAACGACAGTTGAAAAGAATAGTTGAATACTTTTCAACAATTTTTTACAAGCAGAATCTACAACTCAAAAATCAAAAAAAAATTCTTATTGTACGCCTTGATATCTACAATGTATCAGAAATTTGTTCAGGATTTTAGTACGAGTGCATAGAAAATGGAAGATCTGAATATTTTTTATAATTTCCTCCTATAAGTCGAGATGTAGGATTGAAGACAAGCATGATTTTTCATAACAGGCTATCAATTAATCTACTGACCCCTTAATCCGCTACGTCATTGGACGAAAATATCAATGATATGATACAATTTTATTAAATTTCAACGTCGTCAGTTAGAGAAATTCGCAAAGTAGATTCGGTCGCGTTTTCGCCAGACAACGAAAAGAATTTTTATCAAGATTCTCCTGCTCTTGCCATCAAATTTTCCTGTCATTAATCAACTCTGCCTCGGAGGGAGTAGAATTCTATTTATTCCTCTTTTCGTGGCTCCACCGCGAGGGCCATCGATCCTGATTGAACCTAATTTATTTCCCTCCACGTAAACAACTCGCTATCTTCGGCGAAAAAAAGAGGGATGGCCGGCAATTATTCGTGGATAATTGATGCTGTTATTATTTAACGGGGCCGAATGAAGAAAGTTCCGATTAAAAACACGCAATGGAGATACGCACGCGTGATTCATCGATCCAATTCACGTTTCCGCGCGGTACCGCACAGATAATTGCTCGGTAATCGAAAAACCACAATTTTTGCTTGAATTGCAAAACGTATAAGGAAGTATCTCATTACATTTTCACATCGAACATGGCGAACCACCAACAAATTTCACGAAAGCGTTCCCGTAGTTATTTACAGCGGCGTGCAAAAGTATCCGGACACCATTCGGTTCAAACGGCTTGAGTTTTTATGAGATGTTAGGAGAATCAGATTTATAAAAAAGTTCATTAATAATAAAACATAATTTATTAAATTATTTCATTAATAATAAAAGGTAATTTATAAAAAAGTTCATTAAAAATAACCATTGCTCGAAATTGGAAGAAGAAAGTAATGGTTATGATTTTTAACTTTTTTATCTGTGCCTTTATGTATCAGCCAATTTCAATGATACTTCTTGGATTTGCATAACTTACTTGTTAGATCTACAAAGGTATATTATAAATTTTCATTATAGGCGCAGATAAAGAAGTTAGAAATCATGAACACTGGACTTTGTTCATCGTAACTTCGACCAATATATAGATATAGCTTTATAGGTTCCCCTAAGGGTTACAATTCAGAAACACCCGCCTCCTTTATCCTCCTTCCCTTCCTCCTTATCCTAACCTTATTACTAACTTAACTTAACTTACACTACCATATCTACTTAACATAAATCTAACTAAAACTAAACAACTAAAAAACTAAAGAGAGAGGGAGAGAAATCTATATACAAAAGATACCTTAGAACTACCCTAAAACTACTCCGCTCCCTTCTCTAACCGTGGACCCCCTCTTCCGGTCGCTCATCATTCATCCCAGACCTTCCTACTTCAAAATTTCGACCAATGGTAATTTTTAATTAATTCTCTTTATAAATTATATAGTAAATTAATCCTTCTAACATCTCACAGAAACTCAAACAGTTTCAACCAATTTTAAAAAAGTTATATTCGTTTTTAAGGGGTGTCCGGATATTTTAGCACGCCATGGTATATTAAAGAATGACTCACAAATCTGTTATCTTTATTTGTCAAAAAGAAAACATGAAAACAAAAGCGAGAGATGAATAATCGTGCAAACGTTGAACAAGAATGTTTAAACTTAATTTTTGTTCCAGAAGTGTCTGAGTAAATGTGCGAGGCACTGTGTATTAAAATAAATTGTATTATTAGTGTTTTAAAGCAAATATTGAAATCTTTGTAGAATATCGTTTTTTGAACTACATTTTGAGTGGAGAGTTAATTGTCGTTTCAGAGGTTTTTGAAATTTTAATTTTCTGTATGTGAGGTACGCAACATTCCATCTGGATCGATAGAAACTACCATGAAAGCGCATATATGAACATACTTAATAATGACGATCGAATCAGCAAAGCACACGTTTGCGCAGCACTTACCTGGGCCAATTTAAATAATCGAAGCAACGTCGGCGTGCACCACGGCGACTAATTAGTGCACTTTCCGCGAACGAACGGAGTTCCATTAGGAGAAACACTAATTGAATTGCACTTTCCGCAGGCCATTTATTTACGATGGGCCATTGTCTCTGCCACCAAGCAGTCATTTACCTTCTTGTTTTGAGATCTGTTTTGACTATTTACAGAAATACACGCCTAAAATATTTCATTCTTTGACGGGCTCACAAAGTATTACGTTTTGGAAGTATTGTATTTTCTGAAATTTTTGTATTAATTCTAGAAACCACTGGAAAATTGATGTTTGGGATTCCAAGTATCGTCAAATACCATACATTAATTATATTCATAATTATCTGCAACCCTCAGATATTTCTATATTCGATGATCGTGTACCAAGATTCGTGAAGATTCAACAACATTTACTGACAAGAAATAATATTTTGGCTTGCAAACATTTTCCCCAAATTAATTTTTTAGATTTGTCTCGCATAAATGGTCACCGCTAATCTTCTGGCGTATGTCTCCTAGAAAATTTATTATTTTCGCAAGGTAAAATCGATGGTATTTGTTAAATATCTATTGTATAAGATCCGGAAACGCTCACAAACAAATGTCCATATATTGTCTCTATACAAACAATTCTCAAAAATCCTCGATAGCTGCAGTGATCCTAACGTTGATCTTAATTTGAATATCTTAACACATTAGGCCTTAGGTTCTTAAATCTTAGGTTTACGGAACCAATCAAAATTAAGGGTTTTAATATTTTTAATTTACGATTATTGAATTTGTAAAGATTCATCCATGATCAACAAATGTATTTCTTTGGGTATATATTATTTAAAAAATGGCTAAAAATTGAATAGACACATTCTTGTTATTTTTATGAAGTAATGTAAAATAGTCAGATTTAGTGCTCCGTAAATTTAGTGTTAAAGACAAACGGTTACATTACTTACACACATTAGTTTATGTAAGAAGCAAGAAATAGTAGAAATACTCCATAACAAAGGTTGAATATTTTTGGTAGAAATAATAACATTCGTAAGAATAACAGTAAGTTCTCCTACAAAAACGGGCCAAAGATGCTTACATTTTCCAGGCTTATAGTTACTTTAGCAGAACGGGAATGGAACGATCATTCCAGGCCCGTCGTCGATGTCATTACCGTAAGTTACGATACTGCGCGAACCGCGTGCATTATGGAACAACGGGAAGTTCCGCCTTAATTTACATGACGCGGCCGTAATTGCAATTAGTTATCGTCGGCTGTTACGATTGCATTACACGCGGAGGCCAGCGACTCGCGCCACGGGACACGACGAATCTGGGTTGAATTAATTGCTTCCTGATAGAAAGAGAGTCGCAGAATCGTCGGAAAGATATTCCCGCTGGGCAGCTCGGAAGAACTTCGGCGATGAATGGACCGAATTAACATAAGATAATAACCAGCGGCTACTGATTAGAATATTCCACGGTAAAATGGTACAAAACCGACATTATCATTAGCGAAGAGAAATTGCTTTGATTCCCGGAGCTGAAATGAAGAAGTTTGAGTCTTTTCTTTTTTCCCTCGCGACCGAACGGATGAAAAAGAGGAACATCGCGCGGCTCGCCGATCTATCGATTGAGAATTTTCCGTTCAGTTTCACAAGATTATCGGTCCAACTGACCGGGGCATGCAATCGACAGGAATTGATGGACTAACAACTCAGATAATCGACCAGGAAGCCAAAATTTCAACTTTGACGACTTTGAAGTGACAACTTTTAAAACGTTTTCTTTAATTCTTCATCGCTAGTGGAAAATGTTGGAAAGCAAGAATTAAGTATTCATTTTTATGTATATTATCAGGATTGATAATTTACTATCGTTGACACTTCATAATGTCTTCAGTTGGCCTGTTAGTCTCACGCCTAGGTTTGGTCACTGACTACACGATACAATTGTCACTTAGTCACTGACTATACGATATGGTTGCCACTTGGTCACTGATTTCGCGATATGGTTGTCAGGTGTTACTGATCCTCCGATACCGTTTTCAGTTAATCCTTGATCAACTCATACGAGCCTTACTTGGTTACTTGATCAACCATTACTATTTCTACTTGGTCACTGATCAACCGTTTGTATCTCTACTTGGTCACTGACCACCCTTAACATTTCTATATACTTGCGTCAATTGCTCACTCATCAACTGATAGTATCCTTATTCGATCACTGATTAACCTATAGTATCCCTACTTGGTCATTGATCCACCGATAATATTCTTACTTGGCGACCGATCGACTTACATTATCACTATTTGGTTACAAATCAATCGATGAATTACAATCCTTCCCCAATTATCCTGACTAAAGACATTATGGTCAATGATCAATTGAGAAGGTTAATTCCGGTCATTGATGAAAGTAAGCGGTACAGGGAAATTAATTTTCATTCTTATGGACAAATCCATCATTGTTTTACAAATGTCCATGCATATTGTTCAATATCGCTTTTATCATTGATGACCAAAATAATCGTTCCTAAATGACCACCGATCATAATATTGTAATACTTCCTAACTGATCAATAACCATAATAATCCTTCCTATCTGATCAATAACCATAATAATCCTTCTTAACTGGTCACTGACCGTTATTGGGCACTTACCTAATTGCGATACTGGGTAATCATAGAACCATATATTGAATAGCATTGTTAGAGTACTAAATGTTCTTCTCGATTTCTCTTGCGTTAACACAATTTAAAGATACCGTTCTATTCTCTTTGATTTAATCAAATTGTTAAAAAAAGAAATACATGTGCGTTTAACTGTATTCCTTGCAATTGACGCAGTCAATTTTGATTTTGCGGTGAGTGACCAAATAAAGACGATGCAGGGCTATTAATTTTCATTCCCACATACAGTTCTGCCATTGTTCCAACTTACTATGCATAATACTGTCGAATAATGCTTACACCACCGATGACCACCATTTTCTAACGACACTGTAGCAGGAAACACGCTCGGCCCTCGTGGAATTCCTGTTATTCTGCTTAGTTGCGTCGGGGGCCGCGATCCTCGGCCGTCACGACGCCGACGACATCGGTCGCCCGTCCCCGAGGAGGAAGAAAATCTCGGATCGATCGTTTTGCATCGCCCGGGGTACGCCTCTCAGCGGATACGTAGGAAATGGATACGAGTGGGCTTTCGAGAGTTGCGAGATACGATGGTCCCACGCTCGACGGGGGGGGGGGGGAGGTGTGTGGATAAGACGCGTTACGGTGATGGAAGGGAATTGTCGAGTTACGGTTATTCGGTAGCGACACTGTGTATATTTACCACGCCTTGTCGTCCTTCTTGAACGGCTTTATCCGCCGGATAGATGGAGTCAGGAAAATTTTCCGATTGGACGGGACCACGGCCTCGTGTTGGGCGTTAGAGGCGAACAGAATCCGATGGTTGCGCTGCGAGGAGTGCCTAAGAGATTGCTCGTTAACACTGTTAACCGGGGAAGCGAGTTAACCCGCTCAGCTATAGTAGCTCCGCGTGAAAGCTACTGGCTGTCAAGTCCTCTTTCTTCATCCCTCCAACACTTCTCTCTCTCTCTCTCTCTTTTTCTCTCGGTGTGTGCATATGTGTGCTCGCACTACCCCTAACAGAAAATATTCGACCGAAATCGCAAGTAACACCCTTGTGAAAGTTATTCCAGCCCGTCGATTAAACATGAACGATATTGTTGCGCGTGCAGGTTTAAAATTCATTAGGAAGTCTCCCAAATAGCTTCTTCAGATTCGCCGACAAAATATTCGTCGGATGGCGTGCTTTTAAAGGCAGAACGTAGGATTGGTTGGTCTCGATCAGACCAGTTAGCCGATTCCTATCCAATGGTACACGTATTCGTTGAATTGTTGAACTCGATCTACTCGAAAACGAAGCGTCAAACGATAAAATAGTATTCTTTCATGTCTACTCACTATACAGGTGAAATTCCTCTCGATCGAAAATGAAGTATATAATAAATTTTATGATTTCGTCTTAAGGTTCGATCATATTTTATGAAATTCGAATGAATGATGAAGTTCGATCATATTTCATCAAATATGATCGAACCATGCGCCAAAATCATAAAATTTATTATATACTTCATTTTCGATCGAGAGGAATTTCACCGGTATCATGGATGGTGAAACATTTACAAACAACCAGACTTTTTTTGCGTCAAAGTCAAGAATGTTTGGTGGAATCCGTTAAAATTCTCAAGGACTGATCGTACACAAAATTGTCTCTAGCTAAGATAAGTAACAGAAAACTTTTTCTTTAAAAAAAAAAAAGAAAAAAAAATATGATCGAACCTTGCGCCGAAATCGTATAATTTATTATCTACTCACTATTCCGTGCAGAATTACTTCCCATTAGGTTGTCCACGGTATGCGGAACACCCTGTATACAAGCTTCGTCTATGTAAGTGTAACTTCTTTCATTACTATAATTGGCATTAAAATGCATTCTAATTAATAGCATAACCATACGGCGATCTGTGGTCGGCAGAATTCAAGTTAAATATGAAATATTTCTCGCTAATTGCATACAAAATATGATTGCATATAAATATAATATCATCGCAATTGAAGAACATGTTTAGACGGTTGAATTCGCTCGAGTTCCCCCACGCGACAAATAGAGGAACTAGCGTCGTGAATTTCTACGGAAGTACATTCGATAGCAGCGTCGCAACCACAAGCATAATTTCCTTTTCGATGTCCATAAACGCGAAGTATGTTGCCGTAACTCGCCACAGTCGTCGAGTAACGCAACGACTCCGAAAGCCAGTAGCAATTGTGCCAAAACTGGCCCGATAGCGAGCTTCCGTTGTCAATTATTGCTGAAGTTTATCTCGTAACCTCTTTGGAGCAGTCTGATTCGATTGCGTTGGCGAATATCAGAACTAACTATGTTTCCTTCATGATGCTGGCAACGTGAACTGCCCTGTGCCGTGCTTCCTATTATGATGGTGTGAAAGGGATGGAATAAAAAGTAAAAGTCTCCTGTATTATGTTGTTACTTTCTAAATTCGCGTGCAAAAAAGTAAAATGTAGTAGATTGTATGCATACATGTTTAAATGTCGCGTTCGTTTGAAACGTGCTGGAATTTCGGGATTATCGCTATCTATATTCGTTGGTGACCTCCTCGATGTTATTCTTCCGAGGAGCTAAATAACCAACAATAGTTCAAGTAAAAATGGAGTGACTTTCTGGCTACCAGCTAATGTCAGCCGATAAACACTGCGATCGGTTGATCACCGTGCAAACCGTTCAAATCAAACTCGTGTCGCGAAGGTATAGAGAGACAAAGAGAACAACATACAAACATACGCTGAACAGAGACAGGCGGATAAAAGAGAGACAGCGCCGCGTAGCGGATCAGCTGATACTCTCTCGCGACGCTCGTCGCCGCTAGCCAGTTCGCGTAGACACTTGCTCAGGAGACGTGCGAGGAATAACTCGCTCACGAATCGTGCTGGCGAACTCTTGCAAATGAGGCGTGCTAGCGAACACTCGCTTACGAGTCTTCGCAGCTGTCATTGTTCTCCAGTCGAGCTGTTGGATACTTGTACCAAGTATTCGGCAGCGAGCTTTGGCTCGACTGTGCGACCGGAACTGATCTCGTTTACGAGATCGTTCCTCCTGCTATAAGAGAGCTGACAAGCCCTAGCGAGATTGATCAAACTCTGGATTTTCCGAGTTTCGGTCACCATAACCTGTCACGTACTCTTCAGTCACGCTGTCGGATACTTGTTACAAGTCTTTGACGGCGACGCTATTGGCACGACTGTACGAACGGAACTGGTCTCGTATACGAGATCGTTCCACCCGTTGTAAGAGAATTGACAAACACGAACGAGATATCGAACTCCGGATTCTCCGAGTTCCCGATAATCGAACGTGATACATTCACTGCCGTACGACCTTTCGGACCGAGCGACGCTCCCTTTACGAGCTCGCGACAAAATATTCGAATAGAGACGTACAGGCAATAGTGACCACGATCGAGCACCGGTATTGACCGTGCTTCGATCACATAAAAAGTGCGTGGTTGATGTTTCACCGCACAACAAGTGTATTTCGGTGTGGTTGACGCGAGATTCGTGTTCGTTCCCCGAATTCACTGCCCGCCGTTCAAGAGAAACTCTTTATTAACACGCTTACGTTATACGCCGCTTCTATTGTGCGCAGATAGTCGATCTTGTGCGTGTAAGTGTTCAAGAGAAACTCTTGGAAGAAATCGTGTTTCCGGTTCCGTACGGCCACCCGTGTTACGCGGAGGGCACTCATTTCGAGTCCCGTACTTGCAATAAACTCTGGCATACGCTTTGACGTCCCAGCGCAGCAGATACCGAAACTCGGATTGTGAAGGTTAATTTCCTATACTCCCTCGCCTTTTCTACGGAACTGGCATATTATTCGGTGTCGGAATTGACTGGTCCAGCCACAGGTTTTGACTGGTAAGGCCTAGCACGTCCCCCTCCTCTGAGAGAGAGAGAGAGAGAGAGAGAGAGAGAGAGAGAGAGAGAGAGAGAGAGAGAGAGAGAGAGCGACACAGATATAGGCAGGCTTGACCTGTTCAACCGATATAGTCGCACCTGCCATATACGCCGTCGTCAATACGACGGAAATAGTATTCTGAGTGGGGACTGGTTGAACACACTTACAATATATGCCCCCTCTATATATCTCTATATATAGTGGCTTTTGTGCGTGTAAGTGGTGAGTTGGACCACGTCTTCCACCGAGATTTTTACAGCTGCGTGACGTATTGAGTCACGCGTGTGCTGGAAATCCAGGTTGTTGAAGCACGGGTCAATTCGGCTGGATTATCGAACTTGGAGCCTTACAACCTCCGTGTAAGATTAACCGCCACCCCTACGCTGACGCCCACGCAATAGAATCGGTTTAACCGTGACTACGCCAGTGTGAGCGGACGGATTCTCGATTATCGAGATACGTCACGAATATACAGTCCACTAACTCTGCGTTTTGAGCAGTTTGGCTGTATTCCCCCTCCTTCGATAGCGATTATCGCAGTCAGGAGCGTACAGGAAACAGCGTCTCGAACGGATACGTATCGTATCGAATAGGTGTTTTCACATCTTCGTTCGGCTATTTATTTTTCAGACGCCAACGTCGCTAGACGAAACAGGGACGACCCAGAGGAGACGGAGGAACCGCGGACCGCCGACTTCCACGGGGATTTCTTTTGAATAATAAACGGCCCACCGGTAGGTGGGTCACTATCAATATAACCTCGCTGTACAACAATTTACTTTCCCTCAAAACTCCTATCTCCTCATATTCGAGCCACCGTTGAAAAGTCGTTGGATTGTATTATACAGTCCACCTTTTTAACACATGACGAAAATAAATAACTACAATTTAATGAAGTTTTAGTAAACTGATTTTAATCATAATTTAACCTTTTAACTGTTTATGTCGAGTATAATCGCCATGGAAAGATGGCATTTGTTTGTCTAAATTTTTTCATCGTTATCTAGGAAGAAAATCACATTTGCTATTGAATAAAATCTAAGATAGTGCGCGGCGTAATATGAAAAAAAACACAAAAATGATGGTAGCTTAAAAATAACTAAGCACACAAGTGCACGATCTTAAAATGAAACAGAACAGTTAACAGATTAAGAATATCGATGGATTAGTTTGAACATGTTAAAATCGTTCAGGGAAGATATGAATATGGTATTAATAAAATCTAGACATTCCATACGCTTCACTCTAACAAAACGCCTAACAATTTACATAAAAAGTTTTGTTGTACATTATGATAAATTAGATAGGCAAATAACAACGTTCAAGACCAAAAGGAAACACGATAAAACTTCCGAAATCGTTTTACAGAGAAGAAAGATTGAATTCGGATCGACTACACTCGGGAATCGCCTAAGCGCCAGTATTTTTTGGCAACCGAGCGGTCTCGTGCGAAACATGTGCGCCGAATAGCACGTGTCTCGTTCACGGAATAATGGAAAGTGCGATCAGCCGGGACAACGCAAGAAAATGCATCCTGATCGCATCGGACAAACGCGAGGTCTCGAAACTGGTGAAAAATGTATTTGGCAAGCTTTCAGCGCGGATATCCACGGGATACGGTTTTTACAAGAAAGATCAGGGAACCGGAAATTGCGATGCTTCCGGTACAAGTACGAAATTTTCAAAATATAATGCTAGAAACATCCCACAATAAAGAAAATTCTGTATTCTTTCCAAGGGATGTTTGTACTTCGTAAAACTCATACATAGTAATGACAAAGAAATATGTTTGCATTGCACATGGATTACTTTACCTATGTACAAAGTTTCAGAATTGTTTGGACATTGATTTTCCTAGTTTCTTTTAATATGTTGACTGCTAATGAGATACTGTATTTATATGCAAAGTTTCATTTCTAAATATTGGTTTCCCTAATTCTTTTTAATATTTGGCTGCTGATGAGTTACTTTGCTTATTTAAAAAATTTCAGAATTTTCTGAACATTGAATTTCCTAAAATTTTTTTTATTTGTTGACTGATTGTATGTTTTAAGAAGAAACAGTTGATGAAATGAATTTTTGTAAATAATTAATGATTGCGATCGTTGCAATCAGATTTGTAGTGATAATGGTAAGAAGAAAACATCAAGGAGCGTATGTTTGTGCCAGACGGTAGAAATTCAGTGAATTGTGTAGCGGACGTCTGACCCAGCGCAGTCTTGCACCACTAGCGGAGAGACAGAATTAATTACAAGGAAGAAATGAACGCTAGCTTTTTAGAAGGGAAACAATTTATACTTCACAATAATGGAACGGTGGTCAGAGTCCTTGCGATCTAATTACACCTCGAATATGAAAAAGCAGAACACTACTTCTTCACTTTTTAGATATACTTTGAAGACGTCCGGCTGATACTAAATTGCGTCCAAATGTCTTCAAACGAAACTCGTAACATTGTTTAATCAATTGCAGCAAATCACTCACTGTCGACGTGAGATTCTCTGCAAAAAATATTCAGCCACTCTTAGTCAAAATTATTGGTTATTATTAACGAATTTACAAAACGACTTACTTATCTTTCCATCATATTGATTTTTTCCGATTGTGTCCATTTGATACCAAAGGGCAAATTAAATTGTCAAAACGAAGAATGTAGGAGGGTTAATTACAATATCTTTTGTAACAATGGTTGCGATAGCTCTCAGCCATCAGTGACTCGGTATGTACATACTTCTTTATAAAGAATCCTAACCTATATTAAAAAATTGGTGTGTGCTTAGACCACATGGCTGAAGTGAAACTTCTTTCTTTAATTTTATTTCGAATTTTTATTAACACTTTATGACATTTAATTTTCTATCATTCTATTATTGAAACAATTGGCTTGTGCTAGCTAAAATATGATACAAATATTCTTGAATCAATTCTGTCTAAATGTCTTGCAAATACTGCATCGAGAGTTGTTCCAGATCTTGTTGTCGCTTCATTAGGATTATTTACCATTTCCAATCTTAATTTACTTCTAAAAAATTCTATTAATAATTTTGATTGATCCGATGCAAAGTTCACGCTGAAATCTCCACATAGTATCATCGGAATTTGATCATAATCTTTATGAAGCAATACCGAAACTTCAACCGTATATGCTAATAGAATTTCGTATCATTGTTTCATCGTTTCATCGTTTCATCGCCAGATCGGTTTTACTCCTACCGCGTCGAGATTTTACTAAATCGTTTCATCGTATCATCGTTTCATGACCAGATCGGTTTTATTCCTACCGCGTCAAGATTTTACGCCTACCGCGACGAGGTTTTACTAAATCGTTTCATCGTTTCATCGCCAGATCGGCCTTACTCCTACCGCGTCGAGGTTTTACGCCTACCGCGTCGAGGTTTTGCGCCTAACGCGCCTATAGAAGTTTCACTTCAAAAATACCTTGTTAGGTCACCAATACATTGTGCACCGTTTGGATCCGTTTATCTTTTATTTGCAACATCTTTCGATATTACCGAAAGTCCCGTTGATACGAGAATCGATTTAAACGGGACACCTAGTATACCATTGTTCCCCTTTTGCTATTCGAGCTTTCGAACACAAGTGCATTGAGTGTCTCCATTCTATTCATTGCAATCTGCAATCTACCCAAGCGTGTTCGCTCTGCAAGTCGCAGCCTGTATTGGACTGGCGGGCAGGCGAACTCATTGACACTTCTTGTACAGGGAACAATTGCGAATCTAGCACGACAACCGGCGACGACAGAGGTTTGGCATAAACGTTCGTTCCCACAGGTGGTCGGTCGGCATTCCCGATGTCAACGGCACTCGGACGGCTCCGACCGACCACTGCCACAGTTGCGAAACTGTTGGCAGCGCCGAGGAGAATTCGAGCGAGCGCAAAAAGTCGACTGCGCTAATGAAGCTGTAATAAAAATGACATACGATCGCCAGACTGCGAATCCTCGCGCAAAATAATAAATTCTGCATACGTATGATTCATTAAAAACGTAGCCAATTATTCCGAGTCGCTGGCTTTATTACTTTAGCATTGAACTGTTGACTATATTCATTTTGTCTGAATGACAAGCTTTAATGCTCTTTATATATTCATGTTTGATATACATATAAGATTATGATAAAACTGTGGAAGATAGTAATTGAGAGATATTCTTTCTATGGCAACTGTTTCAATTGAAGGGGTGAAGACAACCCTTAAAAGAGAGGGCGAAGAATTTCGTTGAAACTGTAGGGAACTATTAAAGATACATATGCGTTTAGATATTACAATTTTATATGTTTTCATTCTAAACGTTTTTAAACATTAATACATTTTATATAAATATTCTTATATTATTTATATCATTACATAAATAATGCGAGAGGAATAGATATTTGTTCTCAATTTTTCCAATGAAGCATTGTATGCAAAGTTTTTTTTATAATAAAAAATCAAGACATTTAGTTGATTCATTAATAATTTCCATTCTAGTATATCAATTTTATACATAGTGTTCACGCTATTACTAGCCAGCGTTGTTCTTGCAAATAATAAATATTAGAAAAAAATGAAAGAGGAAAAGGTAGAAACTATTTTTTCCAAGCAACGTAATGGCGTGTGTAATTTTTTTGTATTTGCACTATTTTCATGAAAATGTCAGTGACCTCTAATTTTTGGAAATGGAATGCTTTATATTTTTTCATACTATCTGAAAGCGTGTGTCAAGCCAAATTCATTCGTATACGACACAATAACCTTCAAGATCATACAAGGTCAGAAATGGAAGCAACATTTTGAACATCTCGTATTAATGCGTTTAGAAGTATTTTTTATTGACGAGGCTATAGTAAATGTTCAATATCACTTCCTTGTGTATGATTGCATATTTCGGCTCTATTAATTACATTCTTGTTAGCTTCTTCTAACGTTGTCCGAAATATAAATGCACATGATTGCGTTAGTTTCCTTTGCAAATCGTTTACATTTCTGGGCGTTGTGTATCGTGAATGAAATCTTTACGAAATATGACCTACGAAATATTCAAAATTTTGCTGCCACTTCTGACCTTGTATGACCTTGAAGTTCATTGTGTTGTATACGAATAAAATTATCTTGACACACGCTTTCATATGATATAAAAAAATATATGGCATTTCAATTAAAAAATTGAAGATCACCTTCATTTCTAAGAAAATAGTGCAAACACAAGAAAATTACATACGTCATTACGTTACTTACCAAAAACAGTATTACTTTTTCCTCTATCATTTTTTTCAAATATTTAGTATTTGTAAGAAAAGCGCTGGCTAGTGATAGCGTGTATATCAATAAAATCACAATAATTATACACTCGTCAATATCAGAAATCATATGTTAGTTATTTATCAGGCACCTCATGTATGACGAGCTTTCATGTATAACTCGACCTAATAAATTAAAACTTTAATTTTTCTATTACGGAAACGTTATTATTGCCGAACCGGGATAATATTATTGTTCAAAAAATAAAATTGGTGTGTGCTTAGACCACATGGCTGAAGTGAAACGTCTTTTTTAATTTTATTTTGAATTTTTATTAACACTTTATGACATTTAATTTTCTATGATTCTATTATTGAAACTTAAGAATTATATAAAATAATTCGCTTGTGATAGCTAAAATATGATATAAATATTCTTGAATCAATTTTGTCCAAGCTACAATCTTGTTGTCGCTTCATTAGGATTATTTCCCATTTCCAATCTTAATTTACTTCTAAAAAATTCTATTAACAATTTTTATTGTCCCGATGCAAAGTTCACGTTGAAATCTCTACTTAGTATCATCGGAATTTTATCATAATCATTATTAAGCAATGCCGAACACTCAACCGTATATGCTAATAGAATAGAATTTCGTATCATTGTTTCATCGTTTCATCGTTTCATCGCGAGATCGGTTTTACTCCTACCGCGTCGAGGTTTTACACCTACCGCGTCGAGGTTTTACTAAATCGTTTCATCGTTTCATCGTTTCACTGTTTCTTCGCCAGATTGTTTTTACTCCTACCGCGGCGAGATTTTACGCTTACCACGTCAAGGTTTTGCGCCTAACGCGCCTAAAGAAGTTTCACTTCAAAACGTATTTTTAGTGGACGATACTAATGTAACGGTCCTGCCCGCACTGATTTTCGAAGTATGACATTCTGAAATGTCACTGCGGCGGATCGAATACAGAGATGTTTGTTTTAGAAGCACGTACAGCACTTCTACCGAAGATAGACAGGCAAAGACAGCAAAGACAGTATAGTTTCCGTGCGACAATGCGTCAACCAGTGTATTATCAAGTGAGAAGATTAAAAGAGGAGCAATTACCGCTGGGCTAGACCGACGCGAGACAAATCCAGCATCGCGATAAAAGAAGCACGGCCGAGGTCGCTCGATGCAAATAAACGCCCATTCACTTCTCTCGCGAATTAAGCTCGTCACCGGAGCAGGCCTTCAAACAAACGCTCGTCGTCTTTCTATCCGCAAATAAAGACAGCGTAATTTCGCTCGTGCTGAGCCCGGAACCCGATAAAAATGAAATTCTTTCGAAAAACGAGCACGATTCCCCTAAAACAACACTCGTCCATTACAATGTACTCGTTCAAGCAGTGCAACTCAAAACAGCATGATTAGATTGCGACATTTTATGAGAAAATGAGTGCGAGAACTGTACAACAGAAAAAACATCGGAGGAATTTAATAAAACTGTTTTATTGTCCTCAACTTATCAAAGCAATGGAAGAATCAATGGATTATTGTATTTAATTCCCGTTTTGTGCAATTATTTCCGGAAACTTTTATCTTGCATAAAAGTACATAATTTAGAATACAGGTTTGCAACATTAGATTCAGTTTTCGAGAATATCAAGTTTGAAAATCAATAAAGCTTGCTATAGAATCGCGTATTCTAGCAAGACGTATTCGATGAATTTTCAAACCTCATTTTCTCCAAAATTGATTCTCGTATGAAAAATATGGAAGAATAGAAAATTGTAATTTTTTTCCCGCGCAACACGATGGCGTGCACAGATATTCCACGTTCAAGTAATTATAAAAAAACAAAGGCGATCCTTAAATATTTATAGCTCATAGCGACCATAATCGATTTTGATGAAACTTTTTGCATGCACAGAGTGTATAAAAATTATGTATCACGACTATCATTGCGTGATTGCACCGATCCATAGGTATAGAATTCCTCTATAGTAGTCGTCACATATAATTTGTATACACTCTGTACAGACATATATAACTTCGGTCTAAAAAGGCATATTTTAAATTTTCTTTATAGGCATAGGTAAAAAAGTTAAAAATCGTTATCTTCACTTTTTTCTTTGTAATTTTGTACACGTGGCGATTTTTAATTCATTTTTTGATACATTATCTGATAAACTATTCCTAACATCACAAAAAAACTCAAGTCGTCAAAAAGTTATTAGTTTTTGAACGGTGTACACTTAATATTTTCTGCGTCTGTACAACAAAAAGACAGACGAAGTCTACAATAAAAAACACGTAAAAAAAATCTCGAGAAAATATTGTGGGGATTCTACTGTTACAATTATCGTTCATCTGCTGCTAGACGAATAATCTCAGAGGCCTCGTTGATCTTGACTATTTTATTCGAAGTCGGAACGTCGATGGCCAGTTTATGTATAGGGAAAGCGTAATTTATGCGAGTCTGAAAATAAAATGTCTACGACAAAAATCGGGTTCCGCGGACGGCCGCAATGTACGCCGGCGATTAACAATTTCGCCGTGTAACTGCGACGATTATTAAACGCGTTTCGCGCAGCACACGGCCGACATTCAGCGCCAATGGGATTCTAGCGACGAGACACAAATTGCTCGGTTAATGTAGACGTTACAATAATTCCGCGGGTAACGCCGCAACATCCGCAAGCCCATTACCGAACGCGCCGAGGCCAAGGGCCTCAATGGAGTCGGGGTTTGAAGGCTTTGAACCGAGCCATCAAAGTGGAATAGCGATTGTTGATGTGGAAATTAAGCATGAGACGACCGTGCAATTTCCTAAATCGGCCTATTATCGCCACGTCGGGTTGCCCTATCGCGATTTTACAGCGAAATTCTTACGGGGAGCTTCTCGTGTGACGGCAGTCAAAACAAGTGACTTTTAAGAATCATTTGTAAAATAACTATTGGATATATGGAACTAGGCTGTTTTGGGATGTAAACAGATAGTCTTAAAGTACAAATACAATTTTTTTTTTTAGTTCTATTCTTCTAATTGTTTATTGTATAATATACAAGATGTCTTAACAGCTTCGGTAGCGTAATCATTGTTGGCATGTAATATACCGTCTCCCACAGTGATCAAAAAACAAAAAGCGAGAAATTTTCTTAAAGATAGACACTTTATGTTGGAATTGAACCTACGTTGAAAGAAGTATTATATATATATATATATATATATATATATATATATATATATTTCATATAATATATGAAATATTTGAAAAGTTCCAGATTCGGAAGAAAAGTTGACTCTTTTTCGGCCTATTAGTTAAATTTATATTATTCAAAAATATATTATAAATAAAAAATCATATCATTTTTAGGACCGACTACTAAAGAAATGTATAAAGAAATTTATGAGCTTCGTCCGAAGTCGATTACTTTACTCATTTTCTAGTTATCGTGAATGCCAGTGTAAAACAAAGTTGCGTAGAATTACAATTGAATAATTTCATGAATTATAATAACAAAGTAATACAATTACATTCAACTCAATTATGTCGTAATTCGAAGTTCAGTTGCTTCATTTAATGAAATTACAATGTCATTTCCAATTCTGGTCTCTCATTCAATTAAACTGCAATTTAATTCGTTTTCACAATTGAAATACAATTACAAAATACAGTGTAATTCTGAATTATACGGGATACTCGCGGTAAAGTGGACCAACGTTTTTCTCGTAAACAGTAAGTATTTGAAAAAAAAAATGGTAAGAGGAAAAACATACATTATATCTTACTGGACACACGATAACCTGTGCCAATTTTTTATATTTGTATTATTTTTTGAGAAATGAAGGTGACCTTCAGTTTTTTAAGTGGAATGCTATATGTTTTTTAATGACATATAAAAGCGTAGGTGAAGACGAATTCACTCATATGCAAGACAGTGACTTCAAAGGTCATACAATGTCAGAAATAAGAGAAACATGTATGTAGATTCAACCTTTCGTAACATGAAAAATTTAAAAAACTTAATCGAGAGTTAATTAAAGGTGGAAAGAAATGATGTAAAAGTTTGAAAAAGAAGAATAGTATTATTCATAAATTCATATTGTGTGGTCAGAAATAAACTTATTTATTACATCCGTTTCCCAAAAAAGAAATATAAACCTTATTTACCTAACCTACAATATTTATGACAATCATTTAATACGACTCATATGACCAAATTAATACAGAAAAAAGGTGTAGCATTATTTAGGAGAGGCCTAAAGAAAAAATAACTTTCTTTATGTTGCACTAATCACTTATGAGGTTGTATTCACTGATGGAAATTATCAGCCAATTTTAAATGGGTTTTGATGAAAACTCTTTGTTCAAACATTTTGTCACTGAAGTTGCTACATTTTGGAAGGTTAGTCATCGTCGCATAAAAAAACATCCTCTCTGCAGCTGCAAATGAAAGAAGTGGGATATTCTACTGAATGAAAACTCGTTTAATTGGTGGATACTTATTTATCAGAAGTAGGTATTCCAGGGCGCGCAGTGGCTTTAGTGGATAGAGCGCGCGACTGCAAACGCTGTGGTCGTGAGTTTAAAATCCCCGCCGTCACCTCTGGAAATTTTCTATGTGAAATTAATACTACGTAGCCTCAGGTAACGACGTCATATAAACCTCCTATAAATCCTTTACTCAATAAATTTCTACATATTTAATATGTGGAATGCATCATTCATGAAAAGAATAAATTTTTCCGTTGCAGCAGAATTCTCCAAATTTTTGGAAATATGATCTAGGATTGGAGCCCACCTTAATAAACTGTAGGTACAGTAACTGTATAGACCCCATATAGGGGTCTGGGTAGGCTAAACAAACAAAAAAAAAGTATTTATTCCGATGGATCTTTGAAATATTGAAGTACTCGGAGTTCAGCATTTAAAATAGTGGTCTCTGTCTCTTCATTGTCGAAGAAGAACCAAAATCGAAGAAGTTGTTGAAAGTACACGAATTTCCCGGCTGCTAAGAATGTGAGCATACATCCATGTGCTTACCAAAAGCAGTTTTAAATGCTCTTAGAATTATTTCATGCTTCTCAAGAAATATAAATATCATGAATTTCTGTTTAAATATTGGACATGATAATGCGGCTGTTGCTGCTGCTTCCGACTCGGGAGTAGTTAGACTCGGAAATGTTTCTAATCTTTTTTCAAATGAAGCCAATAAGCATTTCGCTAAAAACCTGCAATAAACTAGGGGTGGTTCTTCTCCAGTTAATTTTTTCAATTTCCTTTGAGTAGCTATCAAAGAAAACAAGGAAATCTCATAAAAAGTATTTTTATTACTTTGCAGAATGTCTAAAGCAACTGCAAGGGGGCGTGTCCACGTGATGTGTTCTTCAATGTATGTATGTAAAGTTGGTTGGCAGAAAAACATTTAATACGCGGACCGATCTACATAAAGATATAATTTTTTTTATGTTGAAGTATTTGTTGCAGTGAATCGTAAAAGCTGTTCCCATATTTAACACATTTTGTATTATTTCTGCCAATTTATGGCGTTTCGGTAATTTCCAAAGCGAATTGCATTTTCCTATCGCCTTCTTATGCAATTCCTGCAGTTCCTTTTCGGATTTGATAAAATTACTAACATCAGTCATAAGACACAGACTACATAATAGTATGAGCAGCACATGTCAGAAGTTTTGGTAGAGGGTGTGGAAGGAGCATATCTATATCTGTATTATTTCTAGTCATGAAAATATCTTCATCGTCACCGCTGATGCATTCGTTGTAGCTACTGTTAGACAAATCATTCTGGAAATACAAAACGACGTTAACAAATTCTTCTCCCACATCGTCTGTAATTTCTACGCTCTTTTCGTTTACTTCAAATTCTTTGAAAGCATTCAAAAAGTTGCTGCTTTGTCTGTTACTGTCGCTCTAATTTGTTTAGTGTCAATGTTGAAATCTTGGTTTATTTCACTTAACAATTCAGCAATTCTGGTGTCAGTATGGGGGCTACGATACCTCCGGCAAGCCGGAGTAACTGATTTCCACTTCAGAGAATCGTTAATGCAATGACACGTTACACCCAGAAAACTTCTCTTTTTCGTGGACCATATGTCTACCGCTGTTTTTCTCGAATTATACTACATATTAACCTTTTCATACAATTTATCAAATTGTCTAACTGGAGATCGTCTATTTGTTATGTGTTTCCCGAGGGTGTAATTTCTTTAAAATGGGGTCTTCAACCACTCTAAGGGGAATCATAAAACTTGCAATAAATTTTGCTAATTTTATGTCAAACAACGATTGAGTGACGTTCAATGAGTGTTTTAAATATATGTTAGCGTTAACGTGTTTTAAGCCAGGTCAAGGGTTTGTACCGAGGCGACTTGTAGGCCTGGAAGTATTTATGGCAGGATCTTGGACTGCGTGAGGCCTTAAAGAGGGATGCTTGAGACTAAACAGAACCTTCGATGGACGATGGCAGGCGACCGCGCTGGGTCCTCCGGCTATCGGCCGTGGCGGGGATGTTTATGAGAAACAGATGGGTGCAAGTTTGGAATGGCATTATGACAGAAAAAGAAAGAGAGAGAGAGAGAGAACAGAAGAGATAGCGACGAGTGCGTTGCACAAGAATTGGGACTAGGTCCTCGAAGGATCTGGCCACGGAGTGGGGAAGGTGGTTATGCCTTCTGGTAAGAGCACTGTGATTGACCGCTCAGGACTTACCCCAGAACCGTAGAGGAGAACAGTCGCCCTTTCTTAAAAAAGAATATCTAACATATATGTTCTATGACTGACTGTTTTTCGTTTTTTATCTGTGGAAATGTAATCAGTATACTCTTCGAAAACGCTCGATGTATATTTTCTTTTCAAATGTCTAACAAATTTTGATGACACTGTAAGGCAGCGATGGGCATTTCTGTCTCAATTGAGACAAAACCGTCCTGACCATAGCGCCCACTGTCCCCCACCAGCATCCGCCGTTACCATAGAGGTAAGAAATGCTTCGCACGTTGCGAACAGTGCGCAGGCCTCGCGCATGAAAGAGGTTGGTGGGAGAAACAAGCGTTTGAGGGGCTCCTACCGTGCCCATCCCTGCTGTAAGGGAACCCTTAACCTCAATTTTATTTGGACAACATTTAACACATTAAGCGAAAACCTTTTTCCATTCTAAATCACTTTTTTCGGGAATAAATATGAAAAATTATCCGTCCCAGAAAGCCGGAAGACGATCTTCTTCCTCTATTTCTTCTCCACCAAGTTCTTCACGAATGTTGCCTTCTTTATCAGAAACTACAAGTGCAGCCACTCCCAAGCTGCCCATGCTATCACTTTCTTGTGCATCACACATTTTACACTGAGACAAAGATCGGTACTAACAAGGTACTAACAGAACAGATGTTTAATTTTTAATGATGTGCGAGATCCCGGGAAGTTCCGAAACCGGATGCTTGGGCTGGGATTAGAAGACGCGCGTCGATTCGGGACGGGATTCCGAAAATGTTCGTGTTTCCCGAGAATGTTCGGGATTCCCGGGAGTGTTCGGGTTTCCCGTGAATTTTCGGGATTTCTGATACTGTTCGGAATCTTTTAATATTGTTTTTGCTACTCTTATAGCATAAATAAAGACTAAAAAACAATATTGGAAGATTCCGTACAGTGTCGGAGATCCCAGAGATTCGCAGGAAGCCCGAACACCCTCGGGAATCCCGAAAGTTTCAAGATTCCGTCCCGACCCGGTCTCACACACCACTATTAATTCTGTAATATCATAGACTTATAGAGATAAACTGAGCCGTCTTACGGACGAGTTGAAGCCAACAATGGCGGCGCGGGGTCGTGCTATCTCACTCGCACACCGATAGTTTGTAGGGGCACAGACGAAAAGAGCATTGAGGGAGTCTTTAGCAGAGTCTTTAGCAGTGTCGCCAGATCAACCCAAAACTGGGTTGATTTTCTTCTCCTCCTTTTCCCCTTCCACTATCCCATTCCACTCCTGAGCACACTCCAACGTCCCCCACTAAGACCGTAGACTGGTCACGTGACGTGCCGCGCAACATGTTACATATTACTCTGGTCATCAGAGAGGTGGTAAATTATATTCCCCTCGATTTCAGCGATCTGGCGACACTGGTCTTTAGTACTCTGTGCTATACATATAGAAGCAAGTAGGAGAAGCAGAATCTCTCCCCACCAATCCGTCAATTAGAAAGAGAGAGCACCACTCTTGCTATTGCTCTCTCTCTCTCTCTCTCTCTCTCTCTCTCTCTCTCTCTCTCTCTCTCTCTCACTCTCTGACCTGTCCCGGCTTCAGCGCTTCATACAGGCCGCGCAGTCTACCTCTATAAGTCTATGTGTAATATGCGGGAAAAACTGAGGACCGACAATGAGTCACGTATGAATGCAAAACAGATGATATGCAGTACTCTCACGGAACAAGGACAGACTCAAAACATAAACAATAAAACAGAGTCGCCTGTGAATGCGAAACGGAAGAAATAAGGATAGAAATGAAAGATAATTTTTCACAGTGAGTAGTTTCCCCATGAGTAATTACGTTCTAATGTATTTCAATTACATTTTATTTCAATTACATTGTATTTCAATTACACTTATGAGTTGCGTAATTAGCAATTACATTAAGTGAAAGGTTTGAATTACGTAATGCAATTACAATTTAATTCAAATACTATGTAAATAAAATACAATGTAATTAAATTACGTAATTCAACTACAATGTATTTCAATTAGCACAACATTGGTTTATGAAAGATAGTTTCGGGAAACATACATATTATGTATCAAGACTGACTGTTTACATCCCAAAATGGACTAGTCCCACATGTCTAATAGTTGTACTGAAAAAAAATTCTTAATAATCACTTGTTTTCACTGCTGGTACACAAAAAACCGCCGTTAAGGATTGAAAACTATACATATAGGCCAAGCAGTTCCAACCAGTAGCTCCGGAGCTATTTGAGGCACCTTCCCCGCTTAGGATCTTCCCTCAATCTTGGACTTCATCGTTATAATGTATAGTAGTGGGAAGCTCCCACCAGTGATGGGAACTCCGTGGGCGATGGGCGAAAATACTATCACCACTCTGACGTACCGTCTTCCCCTACTTTGCTTCTATCGCGCACGCGCTACACACAAGTAATCCTACACTACTCTGCCCGTGTAGAGTAGAGGTGCGCGTGTGTGTAGCGCGTGCGCGATAGAAGCAAAGTAGGGGAAGACGGTACGTCAGAGTGGTGGTAGTATTTTCGCCCAGTGCCCACGGAATTCCCATCACTGGCTCCCACCACGAGAGCCGCGCGGCGCGCGCAGCACTCACTAATTCTACGGCTGTACGTAGTAGTGGGAAGAGGTTCCATGGTGAAGACTTTGCAGTTCTTGGAGAGGAGTACATAGGAACTTCCTGATATAGGCAAATCGATCGAAAATTCGAAAAAATCATGTTTCCATAAATCGCTTTTAAAGCATTTCAACAATATGTTCTCAATGTTATAGGCCGAAATTCAACTTTATGTCAATACTTTGAGCGCTCACAGTATTAGTGAAAGCATACACAGTATTATACTAATCAGGTATTAGTGATTTGGATAAGCTGTTTAGAGTGTTCAAAGGCAAACAAAACTAACTTTTCGAATAACGTTCGAATAGTTACAAATAGTTCTTTTTAGGAATGGCAGATTAGCCTGCAGCAGCTGTATTATATATGTATATGCATGAAGTACAATATTTCTGGACTTTAAATTTTAACAATGGTATTGACTGTTACAAATAACTACCAGAGACGCGGCAATCGACGCCATTTTGCACCTCGATAAAATAACTATTTATGATGCTGCTCTAGCATTTAAATCTAATAAGAGGATTAACGTTGATTACGAAAAACTAGATTTGAAAATGTCTAAATGAAAATGAATAGATGAAATCACATAAGGATGTGAAGGGTTAATTGCGTTATTTCTTGAATTATGTAAAATATTCCGGAAGCTTGAGCATCCTCCTGATCAGCTTAAAATCTGGAGCCAATTATTTTTTATGAACACCATCAACGGTTGCTAAACCCCCTGGGATCCAGGAGTACTGGAAAATGTTCCGGGACATAAAGAACTTTCTGAACGTCACCCTAGCTTTCCACCCCGACTCTCTCTTTCTCTTCCGGCTGTTGTAACATTTTTTCTCCTTGTTCACCCTCTGCGCATTCCCTCTACAAGGTCAAGGGACGGTGGTTGCGTTGCTATGGGGACGCACGAGTTTAGGTGAACGCGTCGCCCGTTTTCATACCTTTTCCGCGTGTGCTAATCGCGCGCTCCTTCGCACTTTGTACGGCCTATGGTCAAAATTATGAACGAAGAATATCATACCTTCTACAGCTTTTGATATTATTTATTGTTAGGTGTACAAATTAATTCTCGGCTCTAACATTAAATTAGCCGTTGCATTTATTTAAGTGGAACCTTTCCCCCAAAGTGTGGGACTGTACGTATATAGCGAACTTATTAGACCAATAGAATTTGAAATTCAAATATTATAGCCTTAAAAAATTCACTGTGTATTTGGAAAATATAATGTCGACTGATCAATAGACGGCGGGTTTTATGCATTTATGACAAAAATAAGTAGGTGTAATTAAAAACATTAAAATCATTGGAAGAATTTAAAGACACTGTGATACAGTCAACACGCTTATAACGCGAATTTCTATAACGCGTTAAAGATATTGCGACTACTGTTTTCATATAACGCGATTCTTCGTACAACGCGGCACATAGTAAAACACAAGAATTACCTGATTTAAGAAATAATCTGCGTCAGTTGAGCATTAGATTGTTTTCTTGAAATAGATGGAGAGGGATTTGATGGTATGAACCAAGATGAGGTTTTTGAATTGATTGAGAACAATGAAGATTTAGATGAATCGAATCTTGATCAATTATTAGAAGAATCTTTTCCAAATATAAACTACGAAGAAAGCTCGAGTTACGAGGAAACAAACGTATCTTTACTCGTGAAGATTTAAACCGAGGATTTGATTTAGTTAAAGAAGTAGAAATATATTTTATAAATACGGACCCTGTTAAAACATAATCGCGACAATCTATTGATTTGAAGGATAAACGTTGTTATGAATGTGTGTATATGTTTGTGTTAGGGTTTGCAATACCGGACCAAAAATACAATACCGGTATTCGGTATTTGTTTAAAACACAGTAATGTTTAAAAAAAATTTAATGTTGAAATGTGATTGTAAAAAACATAATGCATCTATTGAACTGTCCTTAAGCCTGGAACGTATTTTTCTGCAAAAATCACCTGCAGTTGAAAATGCTCTTTCCGCATCCACGTGTCTAAATATTTGCCTCGATGTCCTTCATCTTCTAACAACTCGGTCTCTCGTCTGACGGTTTTGGATAAACCTATTTGTTGTATTATTTTTGTATTATTGTTCGTGGAAATTTTTTTATTTATAGCTAATTGTAATTTCTTCTCGAGAGACAATTCTTTTTCGATATTAACATCAACATCATCTTCAACGAATTCTTCTGGATAGGTTTGTGTTTGCTTTTCATAAATGGTTTTGTGAAAACTGACAACGAACTTAATTAAATATGACCTTGTTAGCTTCTTTTCTTCCTTTTAGTTTTCTTTTTTACAGTCGTTATAATTATGTAAATACCTTAAAATATTTTCTAGTTCACTATGCCTTTTCTGCATATGAATTTTCAATGCATTGTATAATTCCTCAGACAGTGGCGTGTCCGGATCTTTAAGTGATTGCAACATAAAATTTATTGTTGCATTCGCTGTTAATAAGTTGGAATCCTTCCGACATAATGTTTCCACAATCAGCTTTATTGGAAGCAGAGCTATGCAGTTTTTGATATTAAATCGAATTCACTATCGGAAAAATTAATTTGTAAATTTAAAATAAAAGTAGATGCCCCAAAAAATATTTATTATTTATAGCTAATACCGAAAATACCGGTATTTTATCTTAGCAAATACCGGTTTCACAAAATTGCAAAATAGCACGAAATACTAGTTTGTGTGTATGGCGTATGACTTTGTCTGTAACTGCCTCGCGTCGTTCACTCCATGTAAGTCAGCGACGAGTAAAGCATCTATTACAATACGAACAGATTCTGTGTTATCAGCGTTATTCCACTTAAACCAGTGCACTCCAACAGACCCATTATTGGGGCTTTCTATATAATTTAAAAAGAACGTTCAAGATTCTCTAGCCCCATATTTAGATTCATTGAGAAGATTGAATCTGTAAGTGAAACTGATTCAACAATTGAAAAGGAATTTTCACTTTCCCCTTAAATAAGACGTTGGAATGTGACTTTGAACGATTCGAACATTGATTAATAATTAAGTCTTTGTGTCTTTGAAAAAGCTAAGTTCAGAGGTGAGAAAAATGAGAAGTTGAATTTTTTATGAACTTTTTATACGAAGTTATGAGTGTTTAAAGATGACAAAAATGTGACAGATACACTTTTGAGATATGTCATTATAAAGAGGACACTACCCTCCATAATGACACACTTAAGCGAACATGAAACAATATCTTCAACTCCATAAAATCATTCGAATTTAAGAAGAAACAAGCAACTTCAATTTTTCACTCCATTTCATAAGAAGCATCTTAATAAGAAGTATCTACACAAAATTATGGGAGGCCAAAGATGAAAAGATTCATACGAACAATCTTCATTCTCCATTTTCGACTTCTTCTTGAAAAGTTGGACAATATTATATTTCAAGTAATTTACCTACTTTTTCGCACGTTACTGACATTTCACTAACAACGAAACATCAGTTTGCATCGTTTTTTAACCCTCACACGTTCCTTAAAAATAGTCGCGTTACAGATCCAAGTATGACCCAACATATTCTGTAGTATTTATAACGTCACATTTTAAAGACATACATCTCACAATACAGACGCATAGAGTACAATAATTGTACAGGATGTAAAAATAGTAAATGGGTGAATTTTCACCTTGAGGAACGCATGAGGGTTAAAAGAATAATTTATTTTTTCTCTTTTGTACTCTTCCGGCAAATGTAAAGCATTGTGATGGAAGAGAAGAGTTTGATCTTGCACGTCTCAGGTTATGGACAATTCTGCACGTTCCCCTTTTTACGAATGTTTGTGGAATTAGAAGTATATCTTTATAATCTCGCTCTGGCGGTGCTTAAAACTGATCATTTCTTTTACACCGTGTACCCAAGGCAACTATGCAGAATTTCCGGCGTGGCCTCGAGCGTGTCCTCCGCGAAACATCTGAGCACCACGCCGACTAACATCAATCTTGTGTTTATCTTGTTGTTCTGCCGACGAAATGATGTTTGCGTTAAATTCATGAGTCGTGTTACTGTGTCGCGCGACGAGCGAGCTCGGTTTGCTTGTGGCGTCTTTCGACCGGATGTTGCGGACAAGTAATTATTGGACATAGTTGTACTTGAACGTACTTTGCGTGTAGCTAATTCTATCTAGTACACCGAACTGCCGAGCATATCCACTAAGAATAATAATTACACATTGTGTGGCTAAACGAAAAAGAATCCGATATTCCACAGATTAGTAGGGATAATAGAGGTTCCACTGTATACCGTGGATGAAATAAGTAAATAGGATCCAAATTGGATCGTGTTTGGTGTCGTTTCGATCAGTAAAGTGTCCCGCGTATGTTGTTGGAAGTTATATAAAAAAATCATTAAGAATAGAAAAGGTTTATCATAGAGTTAGCATATTGTCTCGGCGGATATGCTGATGTATTTCGATCCTGTCGTTTTTACGTACACATCGACGCATTGCTGTACTGAGGGGTATAAAAAGACATTTCAAATTTATTACAAGCATTTAAAACAAAACCGTACTAGTTCAATTTCAAACGGTGGACAGATTAAACAAATTTAAAAATGCCAATGTATTATTTTCTACTTCTTTAGATTATCAAAGACAGAAAAAATCTTCTGTATAACTAATGTTCCTTGTAATTGTACGTGATCAAATGAAAAAGAATCCAATAACGTCCCGCTGATTAACACGGATAACAGAAGTTCTATTGTATTGTGGATTAAAGCAGAAAATATGATCCAAATTGTGTCGTGTTTGGTGTGGCTTCAACCAGAAAAGTGTCACGAAGACGATCCTAAAAGCTTCATAAAGAAATCTTTAGAAACAAAAAAGTTTTATCATAGAATTTATATTGTCTCACCGATATCATTTTTATGTATATCACGATATTACTGTATCGGTGTAAAAATTAGCATAAATCTATTAGTTAGACGTAACAATACATCTAAAATTGATTAGAAGCTCTGAAATGGTGTATATGATTAATAGCAATTACGCATTTCGTGGTGAGATAAAACAGAAACCAATAATGTTCCACTGATGAGTATAGATAATAGACGTTCCACTCTATCGTTTCAGTCAGAAAAGTCTCACGAGTATGCTGTTAAAAGTTTCATAAAGAAATCATTAGAAATAATAGAGTTTTATCATTGAATTAGTATTAACTGTCCAAAAATTTCGTTTAGTTTTCGATTAATGCACAGAATGCGAATTCAAGGTACTTTTTTAAGAAAACAAATTGCGTAGCTGTGTAAAAGGAAAGTTAGGAAGTTATTAAACGTTAACGAACAGATAATCATGTTGTTTGCGTATGCTCGTGTTATTTAACAATATTAAACATAAACATTTCAAAAGAAACTTTTGTGACAACCTAATATTTCAATCCTGTAGTTTTTATATGTATGGAGGCCACTGTATCGGTATAAAAATTAGCAGGAATCTATGAGGCGGACCTAACAACCTATAAAAAATTGGTTGGACCTCTAAAATGTTGTGCACGATTAACAGTAATTACGCGTTGTATGCATAAATGAAAAAGAGTCCAACATTTTCATTTGTCCAACACACATTCTCTTCGAAACGGAAATGCAGGCAGATGTCTAGTCACGAATACAATTTGTTCGATCGTTCGTGGAACTGGAAGGTGTCTGGAACGCAGATCCAAGTATCGGTGTAAAAATTGACAGAATGGGAGGGAGATAATAACGCGTCGGAATATCTGCGAGATACGTAGGGGAGAGCGTATTTCCTCTTTTGACATGGAAATAAAACAGATGGAGGCATGAATAATTTAGTATTAGATAATTCAATTTTTCAGATTCGAGTGCAGTGCAAGTCCGTGCGCGTTCCCAATTTTCCTTTCGCGGTGAACACAACCATCCTTCTCTCGGCGTTTACAGCTTCGGAAGAATAAAGAAATTCCTGCCCGGACGACGAAAGTATAAATCAAAAGTATCGCGTGAACGTTGCATGCGCCACTGATTTACGATGCGAGAAAACGGGGAAACGTGAACGTAAATAAGTGTCCGAGGAGTGGGGTATGTATTTAAAGATTACTTTGAGGGGCGGCGTCGTTACATAGGGCTCAAAGGATTAGAACCGCTAAAAAACTGCATAAAATCTTTATGCGACTTCTGCCAGTTTTTTTACGGGCCTCCTTAAGACTTTGATCTCACGGCCAATCATCGGCCACCCCGTTTATGCGGATATCGTACTGCGACCAATGTTATGGAAAAAGAAAAGAAGATCCTGTTCATCTGTCTTGTTACTTAATTGCTGCCGTTATAGATCAGAATCTCTGAAATGGAGCTGCTGTTAATAAATCCCTGTCGTCGTAATTTCGCCCTGGGAAATTCTGATTAACGCAAATGCAGCGAGCATTATAAGCGAGTGCTATACATTTCCTTCCAAGGATGATAATATTCGATGGAAATTCTAAATAAATAGAAATCTTGAGTTTAGAATAGGAAATTAATTCGATCGTTTCTCTGGAAAGCGTCTTTTTCACTTGAGTAATTGTAAAATAACTTTTTGGTTCGTTTTAGGTCTTATCTTAAAAAAAAATTTAGTGTAAGCATCAAGTTCTACATTAACACTAACCATACCACGACCGGTTTCACATCTTTTATTTCAAAATTATTAAAATTATAAAGATGCTTCCGTTAGGAATTACTAGATAAATTTCTTCATTTAAGCACGTTTTGCTGTGACAATTGTGAGAAATCTAAATAAATACATTCATGTCATTCTTATAAAATAACGTATATCAGTCACATTTTGCGGTCGGTATGGTTAGTGTTTAGAATTATAATAAAATCTTAGAATCATATTCTGCGTCCATAAATGAAGGTGTTCTGCAAATTTTAGTATCAAATTCCTTCCGCAAACAAAAATATAGATTACATTTACGTTCAAATGTTCTTGAATGATTAATAAATCGTATTTGAAATCAGAGCCTCGATAAGGTTTAAATCGATTACGAATTTCAAATATGTATCACATAAAGTTTATTAGGAAGCAATATATAATTTTAAAAAACGTTTCAATCCGGTCGTAATTATCCAAGACACTGAACAGACTAAGTAATTCGCTGTTCGAATATCTGATGCAGAGAAACTGCAGCTCACCAGATGGAATAATTCACTGGAAACAACCGAACGAATGTACCGACGGATGCACTACCCGCAGTAGTCGTCAACTTCGTTTCGTATGAATTTTGTTTTATCACAAAACAGCCGTAAAACGCCTAAAATTAGTACGCGGCTGTATCACGCGCATTTATTCTTGTTCCTGGTAACGCTGCTGTATAACCGCAACAATTCCAGAATAGAAATAATAGTGCGAAGATGGAAGTTGTTGTGCATTAGAAACTCAACACATTCGTCTATTTAGGAGTTGCGAAAATTGTTAGGTGAATGAATAACTACTGAAATACCTCTTACAGTAGTTGTGATATAAAACAGCTCTTACATTAACTTATCGTTGGAAAAGGACATTAGTCGTGTTAGACATTTTCGATTTCAACCCTCATCCTAAAATCTAAGATATAATGTTGTGCCCCACGAGATTGAAAATAATATTATCTGGTATTTTTATTTAGATTAAAACTCCGTAATTGTTAGACGAGTTTCCTGTTGTACAAAATTGGTTATATGTTGCTCGCTTTTTATTTGAATCCTTCTTCCAACTTTAGGGAGACAATATGCCGCACAAGCTGTCATAGTGGGAACAATAATATATTTTTATGTATTTTTAGCGTTCAAGGATGTTTGTTAGTAGTTTCTTGTTGAGAAAAAGACCATAATATTTTACCGTGTTGGTCTTTCTCCATTTCAACCCTTATTTTAACTTTGAAGAAACAATGTAACCTAAAAGCTATCACATTAATAGAATCCTGCAAACCAGTAAGAGCAACAAAAGTACATACATACATTCAAAACACGTTTATTTGACTCTCTATAGGATATTGAGGAACAGTAATTAAAAATAATTCTTTTGAGAAAAGCACTTAAATAATGTCTATGAACTAAGAATGTTCGTCGAAGAAAACTGAAGTCTTTAAAAGAATAGAAACAGAGTAAACAAGTGTATAAACAGAAAAAATATACAGACAAAAATGTTAGAAGTTATCGAACATGAAACTCAATGAACCTTAAAAACAAGGTACATATGTGTATCCATCGTTTTATCGTAGCTAGAAATAGGTGCTTCAACTTTTATAAGTTTCTTTGTTGCAATTTTCAGAGCCAGAAATTTTATTATCGACCCGTTGTAATTTTTACTTGACTTCCGCTGTTGTAATTTTATAGCAGTAAGCGACGTCTCCTAAAGCAATCAATCCTGTGTATCAAAAATACACAGTAAAGGTAAAATCTTTTCTGTAACAGTGATTCACACAGTATTACACAGTGTCTCGTACTTTTGTCACAGAGTATACGCAAAAGGAGGTATTTCAGTACAGTTTAATAAACAACCGAAGCTATAAAGCTTTGCTGTTGCCGCAGATTGTACAAAAGAACGCACAGATCGATCGCAAATACCTTAACTGACTCGAACGAATAATTCTTCAGAAAAATTGTAGCCGGTACAAGGTTTATTAATTGACAACACGTAACGATGGAAACGTCGTGGATATTTAGATACGAGAAGCAGGGAAGTTGCTTTTGAAATAATGCCAACGTCGGATTAATAGTTTCTTGCTCACGGAAGACAACATCAAGGGCGTCCTCATGGGACCCGGGAGCCCCGCGACGGTACCGGAGACGGCGGCGGCGGCGACGGCTGCATATCGGTTTCGATGAAACATTATTTTCCATAAATATTCAGTTTGATCGTCGACGTAATCTCTTGTCGCGCGACAGAATTTAAACGGGCCCCGAAGTATTCCCGACGGGAGACAAGTTTCATCCGACACATGCCGCCGCTGCTCGTTCTCCGGAAACTTTTAAACGGTTCTATCAGAGTACTCGCTTAAATTTTCTGTAATTTTAGCGGAAACACGCTGCGAGAAGCACTGCGAAAAATTCGTGGAGCACTCCTGGAGACGCGTCATTCGAGACAGCACTGCGAGAGACGGATTTATAGTGTACTCTCGTCGCACGATTAGGTGTTTAAATTTAAATTTCGAAGCGGCGCGGCACGAAATCGATTCACCTTGGTAAATCGCATCGTGCATAGAAAATCGCCAAAGGTCAACGTCTAAGACACTGTCAACGGACAATGCTGTTTAACACCTGTTTTCAGTTAGCCTGTTAACGCCCAAGACGAACTTTGCGGAATAATGTATGCTATTTCGGTGAAACGAACTTTTTCCTTATTCTTTATGACAATTTTCTAGTCGGGATTTGTTGATAGATCATCGAGTATTGTTTAAGACTAGTTTTTGATGAAAATGTTAAGCAACTTCGTCATTTTTATGGCTTCTTTGCGAAGAAAATAAGGTGATACGAGATTTAAATTGTTTTCTTGGTCACCGTTGCAAAATGATCATTTCCAACGAAACAATTTTTGAGTTAGGACTTATTGGTAAATCACTGGGCATTAACTAAGGGAGGTTCTTGGAAAAATTGTGAAAAAATGTCTTGATTTTTATGGCTCTTTCCCGAAGAAAACTAGGTGATATATAATTCAAACGTATTCCATCATAATCAATTTCAGTGGATGTTTAGAAACAATATATAGCTGCAAATGTTGAAGCTTCCAAGTAACTGTATGAACTCGGATTTTATGTTTAACTGCAGTTTGATTCAAGAATTTGTATACCCGAATTCAAGTTCAAAAGACTCTAATATAATCTCTAAAGCTAATTAGACGAGTTAAATGAAAAAAGGAATGTTTACACTAAAAATGAAATAGATGTCATTTGAAAATCATTTTTTTGTTCGTAAAGGTGTCGAGAATGTTGGATTATAAACAGTTGCATTATTAGATAAGAACATATCCACAATAACGAAGTTCTAGTACAATTTTCGAAATATCGTCTTTCCACCCCTTAACCTACGACTTCTTTTAGAGTTGCAGTGACTAAAACATTTTTGTTGCAAATAATTACTTAGTGCATAATAATAATATCCATTGTATTCCTCTAATTCTCTAAAAACATCTATAATAAAAGAATAGAATTTTGTCTTAGTCCAACACCTTCAGCAATGGATCGAAAATCTCTTTTCAAAGGGACTCTTCATCAAAGAGTTAAAAGTGTATATTCTATTAAATACAGTGAGTCGCATAAATATTAGGACACTCTTAAAAATACGATAACTTTTCGAATATTGGACTTTTTTTCAAAATTTGTTTCACATCAAGTAGTAATCTAATTGTTCTTTGTTCTCAAAGTCTTTATAAGAGTGTCCGAATATTTATGGCAGTCACTCTACATTACATCTGAACATCTCTTTCTTACAAAGCGAAAGTTCGTTAAAAAGAACACTTACTCCTGAGGTACGGAGTTACTATTTTTCTCACAACTGTAGTCAAATGTTTATGACTTCGCATGAGACGTGATACTGTCTATCATCCAGCACGAAAACGGGGATGGTGCTTCGTCGTGCAGCCTTGTTAGAGTTTCAGCAGCCGTGTCAACACGGCCGGGCATTCGTTGGGTTAAAGTACGAGAGACAATTAAACCCTGAGGAGTCTCGAGCGAGCACACATCCGAGAAAAGTTCACCACCGTTAAAAATCTGCCGAGTGGCAAAGGCGACCAGAGGAACTAGTTTTCAACTAAGTTACGCCGAAACGGAAGCGAGGGTGCAAAAAGCGGGGGCCGGTGCTTTTGCCGGCGATAATGCACTCGGAACCGCAGTATCCTGTCTTTCCGAGGGAAAAGGGGGTCATCGTACCGCAAGTAGTCGCGCGCTTGCACATTGACAATTGGCTGGCTCCGGGTATTTCGCAGAGGTCGAAGGTCAAAGGGATCGGGAGAATAAGGGATGGACGTCGAATTGTGCGACCCCGATGTGCCTCATGACGCGTAAGAAATGGATAGACAGAGGAGTCGATTTGTCAGACGTCCGACTTCCCTTTCAATTCTAAGCTTTCGGGGAGCCGAGGCACTTCTTTTAAAGATATAGGTAGATATCTACGTGTTTGCTGTGCTATCGAGAATATCGTCCTAGTAGGGGTTGATACTTAACGATTTGACGACGAAAAGACTATTTTACGTTCCGTCAATACTGCAGCTTCATCCCTTAAAATGACGCATTTTGTTTTATTTTATTTTATTTGTTGATCAAATTATTTAACTGTTCAATACATAGTTCATTGTACAGTGTAAATATACAGATTTAATGTATATGATTATTATTCACTTCGACGAATAAATACAGATAATATAGCAGGGTTAAGTTTGGAGACCTTTATCTTGATTTTGAATATTCTCGTTTTGAATAAATCATTTATTGTATAAATACAATTTCCCAATGTCAATTTTTAAAATATATACGACAATAGTAAAATGTTCTAAATACACTAAATGAAATAGATAACACAGTCTTCAAGTCTTGAAGTTAGTTGGACTAGTTTATAATTAGTTCGCTCAAGATGTCTGTGTCTCCTATGTTTCCGAAATTAATGAATACAATTGCTTTATTTTGAAATATAAAAATAACTAATTTTCTAACTCGTTGAACTAATTTGTAACTAGCTTGATCAAGATGCCCACCCTCCCTCTCCCTCCCTATGTTGTCAAGATTAATAAATTCAATTGCTTTTTTTTCAAATTGTTATATTAACAATATTTTTTTATGTATATCAAACGAGACAAAATAGAATGTATATGATATTTTGTATTAGTTGAACTAGTCCATAACTATTAATCTCAAAATGTCCGTTGCACTGTTATTTTCGACTCCTATACTGTTTAATAACCAATTCTTTATAAAGTAAATAGTACAGTGTTTAGATTTTTTTAAATGTACAAGTACTTAAATGTACTTGGACAAGTTTGTAAGTAGTTAACCAAAAATGTTCCTCTCTCTCCATGTTTTAAAAATTGAAGAAACAACTCTTTCATTGCCAAATAAAATAATGATCTTTCTTTTTAATGTACCGAATAAGAAAAGTATTTAATTTGATCTAATTTTGATCTCTAACTAATACTAATACTATTTAACTATGTAGCTTTACCCTTTCCTCTTCTTTTTTAAACTGCTTTATTTCAAAAAATCATGTACTAAATAAAAATAATCGTGTTCTATGATAAAGAGAAACTCTTGAGCAGCATCTCTAATAAAACGTGTGATATTCACAGCAAAAATTCAATACAGATTCTATTTAAATTTGAGATAACATATTTGAAAAAATTCCTCACGTGCCCTCTCGTAGAGTACCCGCCAATTTCGAATTCCACATAAAATTTCTCGATCGATCTTCATCGACTTTTATCGTGCCCCTGGCGGTAGACCTTTCCCTATGCACATACTCGTCGGTTTAAAAATAAAGCTCCTTGTATACATTTACCTCATAACCCATGAAACACGTATTACATTTTACCCATGATTCCCCTCATGACGAGTTACAGATTCATTAGTTTAATTAAGTGAAATAATCCGACTGGAGATCTCTGTGACCGGTACTTTAACAAGAGCGTCCTTCGAGCGAACAATTTACGGAAAAATAATCTAGCAACGTAGCTAAACAATCTTTTAATATAGTGAACGTTTGGGTATGTAAAGTTGGCAGAAATACGGGACTTACCATTGCTGCATCACTGTCTAGCAGACGCTTTGCAGCGTCCCTTTAAGTTTCCGGCATGGTGATGGACCGGCGTTGCTCCTTTGCAGGCCGGCTCGTATTCTCCGTTTTAATCAAATAGGAAAAATTGGGGAACAGCGAACGGTGTCAATTTTGATTTCTGCAAACGTGTACGAAGAAACGTTGAACACGCTCAGCACGACGAACAAACCACAGAAAACGAGACACGCACACGCGTCAGGCGCGAGACCGACTGACTGACTCTCGCGATTTCAGTCGTAATTCCAGCACCAGCGCCACCTGTTCTAAAAGACGGTTCCTCCGATTCTACAGGGTGGCAATTCAGTAATAAACACCCTGGGGCGGGGATGACGACTATCCATATCGAATAGACACTTGTAAAGGTAACTTATATAAAGGCTACAGTTTCTTAGACCACATTTTATAAAATATTTTAAAAACTATTGCAGACAGAAAAAATGTTACATACGGAAATTAATCGTCTTTATTTTTCATCTATGAATTCTATTTATAAATGAAGTAATGGAATTGGAAATTTCATCCCCTACATTCGGGTTGTTTTCGCCCCATAAACGTGGAAATGGATAGTTGTTAATATGTTATACTATTCTATCTATGTGGTAACCATGAGTTTTATGATTATCGGCAAACTTGAGGTCTTTTCATGGTTTGTGACCGCAATAAAGGAATTTAGATTTCATATGTTCGTCGGGGTGAAAACGTATATGTATACTTAAACCGCGAAATTATAAATGGAGTATTATATGTTGATGTAAATTGTTAAACATAATTTAGTAAAATACTCTCCTATTATTTTTTATACGACTTTTTTTCAAAGACATGAGGATTAAAATTGGTTACTCGGATGTCCACTTTCAAGATTGAATCAATAAATAGTATAATAATAAATAGACTGTAGATTTTATGCATTTATAACACAAGTGGGTAGATGGATTACAAAACAGTTAATAAGAAGGATTTAAAACTACAATTATTTCAAAACTATTACAATTACCAAAAATGAAAATGAATTTCTATTTAATTCCTGCCTGTTTCAGTCGAGTTAGAAAATTTTCATTTTGCATAAACATCCGCGATCTAATAATAAATTATGGTGAGGCGTCTTAATACGTGCCGAATGTGAAATACTACGATGTTAAAATATCTGACGAAGCTATTTATTGACAGCGAATGCATCCAGTTACGTTTGTCATTCGTTTCAACTCGTCAGCATATGTAGAGGATGTAAACAAACACGTATTTGGAACAGAAGATGTTGAAGATAAGCCCGCAGCTCTAGTTTTTACGTGGATTCTTTGAACTTATGCAGAATAAGATAAATGCGTCATCTTTGGTGTAGTTTGTGTAACTATCGTAGAAATGGTTAATCTCTAACTCGTTAGCACAGTATTTCTGAAAACTCAAACAACAATGGTTTTCCAAACGTTTTTCACCACGCGTAAAACGTGTTTTCTATTCTTTAAATGTTGTAAATTGTGGAAAATCCGCAAGAAACGGAACAAGTAGATATATCTAAAGCAATAAAACCAATAAAGCGATAGAGAATAATCTCCTGATACAGAAGTGTAATGTGTGACATTGATATTACTATAAACGGATATGACATTACAAGAACTGTATATGATCATTTAAGAATCCGTCTATTTGATCAAAATAGGAATGAACGTTTGCTCAATCATATTACCATATTTTAAAAGCAAACACATTATAGTGGTTCCAAAAAGTATTTCCACACTTTCTGAATTTTCGAAAAATTGTCGATAGTTGATATTATAATTCCGCAAAACCGAAACGTGCAACAATAATCCTGAATTCATTTTGAAACTTGAAGAATCCACTTTCACAAATCCATCATTTATTTTTCTAAAATATTTTTGCACGATATAGTGACCAAAAAAAGAGAAGACACTTTTTCTCGAAAACGTTACGAATGGAAACGTTACCAAAAGCGATAAAGAAATTTTTTTTTGTCTAAATTTACCACAAATTTGAAACTTCAAGCTTTTATTTTATAATGAGCCCTTAAAAGTTAATATACGATTTGTTTTACACGTTTTTTACAGCTTTGAATGCGAATAATGTAAAGTACATCAGGAGCGCTTTACATGACCGAACTTTTATATGAATTTACTCAGTTCCGAGTGGTATCAATTAGATTTTTTGTTTATTAAATATTCAAATAATAATTGAGTGTGCAAATTATAACATAACATCTACATGTTTAGTTTTATCGCCTTGTGTGGTAAAAGTCTTTTTTTACGATTTTAAACACACTTAGGGCAAGTTAACTAGTTCTCTGTAAACAAATCTCTAAGTCACTGTAAAATACAAGAAGGAGTGGATTATATAGCATAATAGTAAAGTACTTCGAATACTCAGATCTTCAGATAGTAAGAACTCTATCACTAACAAATTTCCCAGAATTCTAATCAACCGATAAAGATTAATCATCACATTTACACGCAATCATCGTCAGCTATTGGAACGGAATTATGTATGTAGACTCTCTGAAAGTTTATGAAATAACGAATGTTTTGCTAGATTGTACGACAATTCAATTTCTAAGGCGACAGTGATTGATTGCAGCGGATTACACTGTTATAACCAACTGACGTATATTTATTTGCACTTGCCGTAAGAGATTGGCAAATATTTAGAAAACGTGGTACATAAATGAAGCGACCGCACTAGTCACACAAATGTCCTTGCGTGTTTGAATTTTGAATTTGAACACTTTCTAGTTGGATTCCATCGAAAACTACAACTTGTTATGGATGACGCATTTTTACGCCAAATCGAAAACATTCACATGGTGCAATTTACGCATTTTTGCATGGAACAGAAACTGCCTGCATCGCATGGATTGCATTTCGCCTTTTTGCATCAAAGTGCAGACAGTATACTTTCTCTCTTCTCCCAAATTATTGGAATATTCTCAATCTAACTAAATTGTATGTTCTCTTTGAAAAAGGTTAATAAAAAGGATAAAATATCATGAAAAATCAATCCATTTTTCGTCATTTGGACATTTTCGCATAAACGTGAAGGGGTTAATGGAGAAACGGTTGGCCGATCGAATTCTGTTGGTACACAGAGTTGATTCCATCAAAATGTCATACATCAAAATTCAGTGTATACATATGCGATGTTGCATTTGCAGGAACAATGTGTGCAGGTTGGCTGCAATTCGCGGCACAAGGTGCAGCAAATACGTGATGGGAATCGCGCCGGAAATTACAACGAATTAATCCGTTGAGCAACCAACGTTAACGTGTACATTAATACTCGATGTTCATGTATGAGTTCTGGTTGCATTTCGGTAGCAATGAATTCCTATTATCTGATAAAATAATTAATTTCTGAATACACTATTTGTTCGGCCAATAATAGATATTTCAGATCGAGTGATCTGCAACACAAATGCAAAACGATCGAGGCTTGTGGGCGTTCATCGTAATTGCTGAGCGTCTGATTAGGGGAATCAAGTAGCTATTAATTAGCAGCATCGACTTGAGGCGTCTATGTGTGCGCGAGGTCCGCCATATTGGCGGCGTGGAGGTAGCCCGTACGGAAAGATTTTTTAAACAAGATTATGTGGAATGTATTACAAAACTTAATTATTGGTATTTGTTGTATTTACTTTCAAAGCGTGAGTATTAAAGTTATTTTTAGAGTTAATAAAACTGTACAATGTTCGTTAGGAAAATATAGATCCTCAGTTTTATTATCTTCATACAATATCTATTCGTACAAGCGTAATTTATTTAGTTCAGCTTTATACAATTAAATACATTACAATCATTGATTAATACGTCATTTGATTGTTCAATGACATGAGTATCTTACATTTTTTAAGAGAAGATTAAATATACCGTCAATCAAGTTTTCTAATTGCTATACAAATACACAAAGATATAAAAAATATGGATCAATCTTCATAAAGAATGAAATGCTTGATTCTGAATTAATTGGATATATAACAAATTTAACGAAGCTAAATACGACACAGTCGTTATTTAAATGCATTAGTGGATGTACAATTAATATAATTATATTCCAAGTAAAATAGTTACAGTCTACTGAAATGATTTATACATATATTTCAATGTAAATACACAACTGGATACTTTGGTTTCTTGTTTGGCATCAAAATCGCATCGAATAAATTTTCTGCAAGCTATAAATCATCGTGTCGTTGGTACAATAAACTTTCTGAAAACAACGAAAAACATTATCTATGTAACCAGCAGAAACTATAAAGTTTTAAAATACTACGCAATAAAACAACCATTTCGGTGCATACTTTCAAAAATTTAATAGAACTCGTTACAGTAGTAGAAAATGAAAAACTTCATTATCAACTTATACATGCAAATATAGTCATACTCAAGGATGCCAGAGTAGAAACTTTACGCTCCCCCTCCACCATCAAATTCCCTTTTCGCGACTCTCTGCATGAAAGATAGTGAAAGAGTATGCCTATCGTACAAAGAGTCGTCGCTAGTGTCGCTAGAGAATCTAGCCACATTTAGTAGTAGAAGGGGAGCATTTTGAGGAGAATACGGGCCCACCTGGCATCCCTCGTTATACTTCTCCTAACCAGAGTCTGTCCTAACTATACATACATACATTACAAATATAAATATATATATATATATATATATATATATATATATATATATTCGTTTATTCAGTTCAATAATATGAACATCTTCCCGCATTACACATACATACAATTATGTATTCACTTTCATCAATAATTTTATAAATCTTAGAATATAATAAATTTTTTTACACACTTCGATGACCTTATAACTATAGAGAACACTAAGAGAGACGATTGCATTTGCAGATGAAACACAATGAAATGCATAAATACTCGATAAACTTCCATGAATCATCTAAACGCATAACGATTCTTGTTAAGCATGTATTTACATGCAGTGACTTTTATTCATTTCCGAACACCGTTTAAAATAGAATAATTTGCTAATTTGGTCCAAATGACGAGTTTTTTTCTTAGAAGATAAAAGTATTACTGTGCTGGATAACGTGTAAAAGAAATATCTAAAAAATTAAAATTAATCGGAGCTTGTAATAAAAAATTTTTATTTCTAACTGAACCCGTATTAAAAATTTTTAAAACACATCTAGAAACAAGACGTTTGTTTGGTAATTCTAGTGTCCAGAAAATTATTCTGTTTTATATGGTGTATGCATATTGAGAAGAGTCACTGCGTCTACTGATACTCGTATGTTCGTATATGTACACATCTTATTATTGGATGTTATTTCAACACAGTGTACTGAATCGAACGTATAAGGAAAATGTGTCCGACGACAGTGTTATAGGAACTACGATTATAAAAGGCTAGTAGCTAAGTATAGTGTAAAAATGAAATGGCTAAATGTGTCTGAAACCATCGAGTCGCCGATGGTAAATTATATTGCATTCCAGGATAATGAAGTTAATTACAGGATCGGTGGTAATTACATTGTTACCCCGTTAGCGTTAGATTTCTATCCTCACCACACGGAGTATCCAACTGTGCTCCACGTGTCCGTGCACGTGATTCCAACCATTGACCAATAACGAACCGTATCCACTACTCGATAGCAGTTCCAGTGGCGCGACGCTAACGAGGTAAGGCCAGATATTACGATAGTAAGTACGAATTTAATGTACATATATAGTTGGACCTAAAATAAATAGTTATACATACATATTATATACATTGCGCGTATTATGATGATTCCTGTTCGCGGCGTAGAAAGCGTGTAAAAAAAGGTCTGGCCTATCTGTCTCCCGCTTGTCTTGTGCATGAGACATTGCAGAAACGTTCTAAATACAATGTTCATCAATGTACACGTAAGAAAAATGTTGTGAAACCCGCGGAAAAACGTGTTGTGGTGGAGCGGCCGGTCGGATATGCACTTTTTTCGACGCGTCGGGAATACCGATTCGGAAACTCGAAATTTCTAGGATCACACGGACACGTAGGGTGTCGATCATAAGTCTTTCGAGGTAGACGGCCTCGTTTGGTTCTGATCGGCAAGGTACTCCCGCACATTCTTCATGAAGATCTTCAATGCGTCTGACATCGATGATTCCACTACCTTCTGCGGTATCCAGCCTTTCAAGTTCGTATCGAGTATCCAGGTAAACCGGCACCTGCTCTCGTCGTTCGGCAGCTTCTCCGCCGCGCAGCAGATCAGATTGTTCTCCGCCCTATAAAACATTCATTCAAAGCGATCTGAATTATACTAGTCCATAAAGTGAAAATATCAGCACACTTTGCACAGCACAGCACATTTTTGAATGAAGAATAGTTTAAAACCCTCTGTGTAAGATGTAAGATTATTGAAATCTTTAAACTGTATCTCTTCCATTTCTGTCCTTGTATGACCTAGAAGGTCACTGTGTCGTACACGAATCAATTTGCCTTGATACACGCTTTCATATGATTTAAAAAAGTACACAGCATTTTATTTAAAGAGTTAAAGGTCACCTTCATTCCTAAAAAAATAGTAGAAACAAGAAACTTACATACTCTATTGCGTTGCTTGCGAAAAACAATATTACTTAAAACAATATTACTTGCAAGAAAAACGCTGGCTAGTAATAGCGTAAACACTAGCTAACAAGACTTTCACTGTATGTATTGGATCATTAGGTGATATTACCTGATGACACCCTTACGAATCGGCAGCGCGTCATCGCGCACCGATTTTCCACAAATGATGTGGTAATTTTTATGCTGAAGACGATGTCTCAAGATTACGAAATCACGTACGCCGATGAGACCGGCAGCCTGGGGACGCGTTATTTGGTAGACTATGTCCGTGTTCTCATCGATACTCTAGACAACAAATAAGCGTATAAACGAATGCGTCACCAGAAGTACACGTTCGCTACCGGAATTCTCGATAATTGTCCCAAATATCTGGCCCGTAATTGTCCCAGAATTCTCCCTACTACCGCGGGGTATCCCTCGTGAGGCATTGTCACCGAGGAGTGTAACATAATAGGGGTCAGGTATGTCGGTGTGAGATCAGAAGACTACTACGAGGCGATGAAAGTTTCGGACGCAAAGAAAGACAGCGTATGGAAAACAAAGAGACGCGGATAGTCGCGGCCGCCGGCACAGTTCAAAGGCCCGCGACTCTTAGCGTCCGAAACTTTCATCGTTCATTACACAAGTAAATATTATCAGAATTATATAATATTTGATACCATTTTCATTAGAAAAATGCCATGAATATGTTAGTGAAAGTTCCATAAAAAAATAATGAAAAATAAAGAAGTTTTGTTATTGGATTAGTAGTGGTCTCACACCGATATACTCGACCCGTATTGTGTTAAATTTCTTAGCGAGCGAGGTCCTTCGAGCTTTGTTGTCCGTCCTTACGTTCGGCAGAGGTCGAAAAATAATATCTTCTGCACGATAATTGTCCCTGGCCGGACCCGTGTTGTAAACAATTATCGAGAATTCACTGTAATACCTTTGCTTCGAATGAAATACTACTTATTACGAACAACGCAATTTCTAATCAAAGCGTAGAAAAAGCAAAGGTGTCAAGAAAAATGAACAATCCAGGGATAGTTACCTTAATCTTGGTGCACTCCCTCAGCAGCTTGTTCCACGACGGCGACGTGTCAATATCGTTGTATAAGAAATCTATGAGTACGGTAGCAGGGGTATCGATGATTCCCTGAAAACAGAGAATTACATCGAGATACAGAATTTTTGAAAAAAGCGTTCGGGACTTGATAAATTACCACTATTTTCCGTAATTTGTCCTGCTTGGGACGGTCCATGCAATAGATCACATCGCCGTTAGGCAGTTTCGCTTCAACTCGCCACTCTTCGGACAGTAGTAGAGATTGACAATCGCTACCGAGTGCGGACGCCCTCATCATGTAGTGTCCTAGCTACGAATTCGAACGAAATTACTTGTGCGCGAGTTCGGCGACGGTTACGAGCTTTTCACGTTTACCTTTACACTTTCGGTGTCATCCTCGATGTCCGAGGAACCGGAAGAGTTCATAGGAGTGAAGAAAATGACTATGGGTTCTTTGGCGGGGAACCCCCTGTTTCCTTGCGAGGCTCCGCCCCGCAGCAACGGCGCCCTCTCATCTTCTGAGAAACCTGGGAACGGACGAGAAACTGTATTTTCATTGTTCAGTACGTAGATGAGGTTTTAATACGTTGATTGCCATCTTGGTCATATATGGGTGATAATACATAGCTTTCTTAAAAATTCTTTAAGATTTAAAAATGGTTTCGTACTGTGGACATGTTCATAGACCAGGCATGTCCAGAAGTAGCTCACTTGGAGGCAAATTCGAGGGAGACGCCTACTTCTCCCGCCCGCGCGTCTCGCTCCCCGGGGCGGCCGTAGTCCTCCGAGCTCCTCAGACCTGTGCCTATCGTGGGTCCGAGAGTCGCCCCAACGCGCTCACGCGGTACATATTGCAAGCGGTAGGCACGGGTCTGAGGAGCTCGGAGAACTACAGCCGCCACGGGGAGCGAGACGCGCAGGCGGGAGAAGTAGGCGTCTCCCTCGAATTTGCCTCCAAGTGAGCTACTTCTGAACATGCCTGTCATAGACTAAAGAAATGTTGTTAGACTTTGATATCTATTCTGTTAATAGACTCCGCAAATATTCTTTAATTTTGAATTGTGATTCAGCAGTCAACGTATTAAACACACACATTTTTGGGAACGCATACCTCGAATCCAATTTCTAGCCTGCATCTCTTGAGGCAAAACGCGGATATCGAAGAACCATGCTTCCACCCAAGGCAATACGAAAGACGTAAGAATGAGGAGCACTTGGAACACTGGCTGAGTGCATTTCGACCACTAGAAACAAAACTGTCGGTCAATGACGATTTAATTCGCATATGATCCGTAGAACGTGGCACTTACGTCGAAGAGAAACACTTTGGCGATTAAGAAAGCACACGTGATGGCAGTGGTCAGCTACAACAAACAATACATACTTCTATTCAATACTGAACTGACCTATAACTTTCTCCAGAGCACCATTATTTTCTTATATAAAATATAATTGTCAAACTTCTGCACAAAAATGTGTATGAAACTGAACGTAGCGCACAGTTCCAATCAACCGACAATACTCACAGCTATGAACAGCCAATGGTTCAGGTGCAACAACGCGTAAAACAGCAGTAAGACTACGAACCTGCAGATAGCTGCCATCTGCAAGATAAAGACCACTGAAATTGATGTTTCCGAGGAAGAGTAAGAAAATTCGCGCGAGTACTTACCACAATGTCGAACAATGAAGTTTTTATGTGATAATGGACTACTTGATTCATGAAAGCGGACTCCAGATTCTCGCCAGCGATCTGCAAGCAGTTAAGAGTGAGACCAAAAAGAGGAACATTGAACTGGCGATACGAACATCTGAGATACCCGGGTAAACAAAAATCGCTCGCCAGTTTGACTAGCTGAATACGTGAGATAGTCGAGAGTTTACTGTACAATATAATACAATAGAATGTATGTGTTCGTAGTTGGTAGTTCGAAGGTAGTTACGAAGTTCGGAGCAACTTCGCCTTTGTCAGAGCAATATTTAACCCTTGTGTGCACTTCAGGAGCAGTTGCGCAAAATACCTTCCTTATGCATTCCTCAGAATAAAAATTCATCCCCTTCTTTAAGAAATAGTAAAATGTTTTATCTTTCTTTACCAGCCGTGTAAAATGTGTTTTCTAAATCGTGAGATAGAATGAGATTAAAAAGACAGTATAAAATGATTTGTTTCTATTCAAAGCGTGAAGCAAAGAGTCCAACGTGGGTGAATTATTATCCCAAGGTGCGACTATTTCTGAAGAGCTTATGAGGGTTAACAGCTCCACAGGGATGTTCCTCATCTTTTTTATCGCAGGAGAACGCAATTTTACCATCGTGCAGATGAGCCACATGAGGAAGGTGAGCAGGAGGTCGAAGGTGACAAACAGGCAGAAGAAACGCCTGACGTTCGACATCCTTCCATTCTGCATCGCGCCTGCGATAATATCCTCCCTGAGGATGATATCCGGGCTGCGAGTCGCATGGGTGTACGAACTTCTTTCAGAATTTATGGATCCGCCCAGCAAACTTTCCGCGGCCGCCATAATTTGCCTCTCGTCTTCGGCCATCTCCCTAGTTTGCCACCATTCGATGTCCCTGACGATGGCCTGGAAACACAATTGCCACTCGAGTTAATGGCACACGCTCCCCTCAGTAACGTCGCTCAGTCTCAACCGCAATACGTTCGGAAGCGGTAGCAACTATTTCTTCCCCTTCGTTAGCTAACGACTTGTGAAGACATTGATGACGGGTAGACTACGGATTTTGTGCATTTACGAGAAAAATAGGTGGATACTACTTGATTCTCGAATGATGAAACTTGACCACTAAGCAAACTGCCGGCCGATTGGCGTCAGATTGCCGGCAGCTGCTTCGCCAACATGCCGCGTGCGTCTGCCAACAGAATCTACTGGTTTTCTACCATGTCAGATTTGACTACCTCGGCGAGTCGTTCCTGATCCAGAGTTAGGAACATTCAGTTTAAATTATAATTTTATAGTAGCCTGTTGAAATTATTACTTATATGTGTTAGATGCAAGGATTGATCTCAAAGTAGTAGGTTTAACAATATGTAAAATAAATAGTTGTGTAAGGATTTGAAATCTAGCCACGATTGCCATGAAATTGTCAAAAGCATCCACCTCGCGACGGTTAAAATAGTAAAAAGACTAAAAGAATTTAAGAATGTCAATACTTTATTTTCAACCTTCCTAAAATGATTACACGAAGAAAGAAATTTCTATTTAGTCCCCGCTTCTTGAAAAGAATGGTGGTGAGCGATGACTACTATTCCATTATGAGCTGCGAAGATGGAACACAGCTGTGATTGCTTATGATCTTTCTTCAGTCACTTGTGGTTCTAGTTCAATGGGGCAATCTTCGAAAATACAGATAGAAACGAAACACAAACATTCCCTTTATTAGGAAAACGCTTAATCTAATGATATAATCAACTGATTTTAAACAAATCTCAATAATACGACATCTAAATAATCTATTTAATCAGTTAATTCAAGAAGACGAGTTAATTCGTCATCCATGTTCGCACTCATTTTCCAGTAATTTCTCAATTTCTTCGTAATATCCATAATAGTATAGATTGTACTGTATTTATGTTGATCTCGTGCAAATTTGTACCATTATGAAGGAAAGATCATCTGATTAAGAGGTTAAATAAAATATCAGCGTGTACAACAACACGAGAGTTTTTCGGCTACGAATAGCATGTGATAGTTAAGTAGTCGATAGGAATGTCTCTTCTCCCCTACTCTGCCATATAGTGTGATCCCACTAATTAATGTATACTACATACTTGTTCGCGGAGGGATAAGGTAGGTAAACGGCGAGTATTAAAAATACCCACGTTATCTTATAACCAATTTAATTAAAATCGTAAAAATAAAAATAAGTATTCGTTTCCTAGAAAAACACATGCTCCTAGAATAGAAATGAGTAGTTATCGAGATGTCATTGAATACAGATTTTGTAGCGTATTGGTCGTACGAAAATGTTGCATTTGCAATAACTACCAGATAAGTAGCCGTAAAAAATTATGCTGATAGCTAATCGAACCAACATTTCATTACTAGTTTCCATGACATGTTTCTTTATATGAACATGATAGTAATATATACACGTTGCTGGTCTTGTGAACATACTGATGCATTTGAAGTACGTATGAAATGCTAGATTTGTTTGGACAAAAATGAAAAATCTGACCGTAAACTAATGAAAACGGAAAAAAGTAATTCCCAATGTTTCGGTCCTGTGTCGGTCGAGCTGCGCGACATTAGAGAGGATATACTATCGTCGCAAAGCGCCTATCCCCACGATTGGGGATATGCCCCGCGAGGGGCCCAGAAGCACGAACTACCTCGGTCGCCGAACGATGAACCACGCCGCGTAACCCCATACGGGATCAAGTATATCGGTATGAAACCACTTTCAATTATAAAACTTCTTTATTCATTATTTTTTATAGGAATTTTGCCAACTTATTTGTGGCATTTTTCTGATTAAAATGGCACTAAACACGATATAAGTTGAACTGTATTTAGCGATTTAATTGACGTTATGTACAGTAACTTTTGGATGTAGAAAAGTATAGCAATCCGTGTTTACACCCGCTGTCCTTTTGCAATGACAAGGTCCCGAGGGTTTTGTTTAGATCGAATTTTTAATGTATTACACTTCAATGTTTATTTAAGTAAGTAATTATATAATACACTGTATTTACATTTTTTCTAGTACGATCATCACAATAGAAGTACAATTATACTTTCTTGCGATGACTGAAATATAATATTGCTTCCGTAGCGTCGCGAGTCTATTGCCGACACTTCGTGGCGTCACAAATCATGAAACAGTAGAGAGCCAAGATGGATAGAAAAATAGAAGGATGATAAATATGAAATTGCAGTATTCGCTTGCAGGAGTCTAAATAAAATGATTTTTTGGTTTTAAACTATTTTATTTGCTCAAAATAATATCTATTATTACATCCTCGTTATTCATGACATCTTCGTAATGAGAGAATTGTTAATAATATAATATAATATAATATTAGTTGATAATAATAATTTTAATATGAATATAATTGTTAGAATCAAATATGTATGCTATTTTGTATTGAGAAAGAGAAAAATATCCCTCGATAATTTTTTCATTATTGTACTAGACATTGTAGTACTTAATTCCTTATATTAGCCGCTAGTATCTGTGCAACTGATGTGACGTCACTGTGTACATTAAAACGATATGAACTCTTATCGGATGAGTATACGGAGCGGATCAAAATGATCCATCGATCGTTGAGCAAGGAATAATCTTTTTCAATATTTCGGGAGCATATTGTATTAGAGTAAATTACCACATTTATAAAATAAATTAATTTCGAACAATTATAATTCTAAAAATTCTTTAAAGTAATTAAAAAATTGGAATTTTTGCAACATTATTAGAAAATAATAGGAAGACACTAAGCAAGACACCAAAACCCGACGGTGGAGAAATAAATGTTGATCCTAACAATGGCGGACAATACATCGATTCCCATGTAGATCGGGTTACGATAAATCACTATCAAAGAGCAGATATAATCTTACTTACAGTTCATTGTTTCGATAACCGTGTAATAAAACGCATTTTTGATATCTGTGGCAGATAAAGATCGTACCGAGAACGTTTTAATCTGTTAAAATATTTACACACAGCAAATTCAAGTGTCTAGTACTCCAGCATGTAAATATATAATCCGAAATCTTACGATTATGATTGTTACTGATATAAAAATGTTACTATTCATCTTTATTTACAAACAGTGTCAAAATAAATAATTTGAGAACAAACTTCGAGACAAGGTACAATAATTTTAATAATGATTGCTTGCAGTCATCGAGAGTTCAATTTGTCTCCAAATTTAATACAGAATTTTATTTCCGTCGAAAAAAATATTTTATTCCACATACAAACAGTTCAACCATTTAAATCCTCGAAATTAAATATAATACAACATCTCATAAAATCAGTGATTCACGAATGTTACAAATCGCTTTCTTAACAAAAAATCATCGCATGTTCCAAGTACGTTCAATCAAAGGCTTTTATATGAATGAATGGTACGATATGAATGCATTTGATAACAAAACTCAGCTCCAATTGATACTAAATAATGATGCATTCTAACCTCAAAATTGCATGCAGAACATTACATGGGTTACTTTGAAAGCGCGTCAAGCTAATTTAAGCATTGATCGTGTTTAAATTATACAGCGAACTGTTCGAGTAAAATCATGCAATCATGACATGGAGCAATTTAAGGAATAAGCTAGTTTCCGATTGAAAAAATGGGTGATGTGTGATTAATGACTTTTGTTTACCGCTCAGATCCTATGAATTCTTATACATCCATTCGGGTTGGTGAAGAATCGACCGTCAACACGTAGCACTTACGCATTGTTCCGTTGTATACGATTTTCGCGTGGATTTAATGAAATTTGAATAGCACTACTAATGTCAAAATTTCCGTTGATAGGATAAACACAAGTAAATATAGCAATTTAAGTATATACGGGAACTGCGAGTAGGTTCTTTCACTCGAGTGATGGCAGCGCCATGTGATGGCGTGGTATCTAATCTATGTTTCCAAACGCGCCGCGCTAAAGACAGCGTCTCCCGCACAAACCATTACAAAATTATCGTCTTGTTGGATAAGACTTGTCAAATTGTAAATGAGAAATTTTATTTCAGCTCGCAAAAGTAAAGCATTCGATAGAAGCATTTCGGCTCAAAAAGAATTGCGAAATCGTGTCCGAAAATCGACCAAACCTGCCCGCCAGCTCACACATGATTCACTCAATTTCAGAGCACTCTAACAGACCATTGCAAAGTGCATTCCCGTTGCAATTTTTAAACTTTTGCAGTAGATAGTACATTATGTGCAAAGAAGTACGTGATCATGTAGAAAAATCAATTACCGTGTTCTATGAAAAATCTGGAATTTACAGGCATAGAACCTGTTATTATGGCCATCTAGTGGCAAAACATAAACTAAATACTTACTTCGTCTGTGATGGCGCTATTTTGAGATTTTATGGAGCAGATTGAAATTTAAACTGTTTCTTATGGCAAAAGTGATAAGAATTATTTGTAACGAGATACTCTCGTCGGTGTTTAGGTTAATTGGTCTATTTCTATACATTCGACTGTTGGTAACGTTTGACTACCAGTTTGAGCGATATACCACTACATTACGTGGCGCTGTTTTGAGATTTTAAAGTAGCCTAGTTCACTCGTTTTATCGTTAGATGTCCATAGCGTTGCCGTGCCCGCGGCGAATTTATTTAGTAAAAAATAATATGTAATTAGTCATAATTATAGCAATTTATTGTATGATTTTGATGCATACAATCACGAAGAGTGATTCCAGACCAAAACCATTAGTTTCAAGTTATTGGTTGCTGAGATATTTTCATCTAAATTTCACTACAGCCATATTTATTAATTATACACTGCATGTAGGAATGTCCATAATAAATACAAATTTTTAATTCTTCCCGTAGCCATTTTTTAACTTTTAAGGACTCAAATTAAATCTTGAGAAACGTACTTCGTGATGGATCGATTGAAAGTAATTGTAATCTCATTCTGAAAACCCAAGAATGGCGGTCGATTAATTCAAGAAAGAAATTCTCGAATTGAACGGCTACGTAGACATAATTGTTTTGTCCCTTTCCATAGAGATTTTCTAATTTTTTGAAGGCTGCAATTAGTGCTCAGAGTACGCACTTTATGATAGACAAAGTTAAATTCGAAATTAATTATGACACGTTGAAAATTTAAAAGTGAATTTAATGTTGATCAACTATGATTTATAAACACGATTTTATCCAGCTGTGTGCTTTGCAAATGAAAAATATTTCCACCATTAACCGCTGTATTAATTAACCGGTAGTTGACAAATTAGGTCTAATCTAGCTCAAATGTCCAGAGTCGCTTGGAAATATCATAAACAAAAGTGAAATAGGGCTAGCGATACATAATTGTGCTGATCACGATTTTATACACTGCATTAATAAAAATTAAATTATTTTCGTGCGCGTCGTTATTTATAATTCTAGCGCATAGATTTGCAGAGAACTTGAAACTATTTTGTAACAACATTTTTTTCTTATTTTACAAGAGGGTAGACTGCATTTCGTAAAATATTATAACTATAATAAATCGGTCGGTCGTGAACGTGTTAATTGGTAAAGAGAAAATGAATTGGGATTCTACATTTTCTAATGCAGTTATCTCCTCGAATTGTACAGCCTCCGATCGAATGCTTAAAGAATTAATAATAAATCTCGAACACCCTTTTTCTACGTATAGACAAAGTTTGATTAACATTGTGATTCTAGAGGCTCCAAGAGCGAAAGAGTGAGTCTTTGACGGGTATCATCGGAGCTGGTTTTCCGCGATTAATTCCCAAATATAATCAGACGGGAGAGGTTTCGTCTACATTTCTCCGCAAACAAGAATCTCCCGGGGTGGCTGTAATGAGAAGAAAAAATTCCGATTCGGTAGTTTCCGAAGCGGCATAACTCCCCGTATATATGCCGGAGCCGTAGCTCGACGAGGAGGGATCACCCCGACCCTGATTCGCTCGTCTGAAAACCTTGCTCTTTTACGCAATTTTAGCGTTTATTAAAGTTTGCTCGCAAATGAAACGAAGCCCATATAACCTACCTAATTTAGCGAGTAGCATTTTCGAGTGGGGGCCACTCCAGGAGAGGAGGAGAGGCCGGGTTCTATTGACAGCGGTTATTGCCTAACTGCGTGCCTCCACCTAATATGCCCGCTCGGGGATTCGCATGCAGGGCCGGCTCGAACGAAAACTGCGAAACACGCCTGTGAATCTTTAATTCCGTCGGTGGTAATCCAGCATCCCTCTCTTCTGGCTCCAGTGTGCCCACCCTCCGGCCTATCCGGGCTTGATTTTTTCCCCCGGCTATCTCCCAGCCCGAGCGTATCGTATGGGAATTCTTTATCGCCGTTTGCAAACGCCGCCAAACCCCCGCCACCTCTGCTGACTTTTCATTTATTCGATCGTCGATACCGATGTTATCACTTTTCCTTTCTTCGCCGTTCTTCAACTGCACTCCTCTCCTCAAAGATTTTCGAGACACTCGATAGCCTTTTCGCTTCTGTGTATACGAAACTTTCGACTCCGCTGGAGCACTATCTTTTATTAAAATAGAATTTGTACCTTACGGAGAAAGACTACTTTGTCGATTCTACATGGTTTTACAAGTTCTAAGACTAGTGTAATAAAAAATTGAGTTTTGTCGATGAAGAAATTTTTATCGTTTAGTCTTCTACATACATCCCTTCTCTAGCTACACACTCAGTACAACGTTCATACAGTGCTTTGAAAAGTATGGGGAATTCCTCTTTTGTTATTAGGTAAATCAGAAAGTTTCGTCCATTTTTTTGCGAAAAGTATAACTTTATTTGAAAAACAAAGTGTGAATAAGTACATCAATAAAAATATTGTCCATCGTTAGCGATGACTTTTTGCCATCTTTCCGGCAGCCAACGCATTCCACGACGAAGGATGACTCGTCTTTGAAGACGATCCAGGCAAAGACCCATCTTTCGACATCTTCATACGAATTGAAGCATTCCTAAGCATGTGCGTGTGCCATCGACTGAAACAAGTGATAGTCGGAAGAGGCACAGTATGGTGAATAAGCCACATGGGGTAGAGCTTCCCAGAGTAGTGTTTCTATTATTTCTTTCAAACCTTTTGCGACGTGAGGCGAAACATTGTCATGAAGCAAAATCACTTTATGCTTGGTTTCAGTTCATATCGGACCCACTTTCCTTCCTTGTAGACCTTTCCCAATGATTTCAAAGATCAGAAATGACAGATTGAGCACAACTTAAGTCTTCCGCAAGTTCTTTTTGCGTTTGACATGGATCTTCATCCACCAATGCCTGCAATTCTGCGTCTTCGCATACTCTCGGCAGTACAGAACGCTCTTTGTCCTCCACACCAAAAACAGCGTTTTTAAACCGTCCAAACCATTCCCTGCACGTTTTATCTGAAGGGGCACTATCACCATAAACTTCTTCAAGCATTCGATGAGCTTCAGCTGCAGTTTTTTTCCAATTGAAGCAAAAAAGAAACGCTTCGCGCAAATGGCTCTTATTTGACTCAAACTCCGACATTTTTAATGCAGTAAATAACAAGGTTATTCAAGCAAACATGTATGTTTATGTTTTGAATTTTGTTCACAGATGTCACTTGTTTAAGATTGAGCATGGTTTATGCATTACAGGTACGGACAATTCTAATTACAGCTATTCGTCACTAAACGAACGGAACTTCCTATATACCTAATATATGTTTTAATTTCTTGGTTTTATCGGCCTGTCTTATCGCATTCACTTGTTCATAATACGCCCCTTCATTGGCAATTTAATTTTTGGGACGAAGAAAAAATGGTAATTATATAGAAAAGGTCTGCGTACTCCGATTTTGATGAAATTTTAATATATTATAGATTTCGACATTTTGAACAACTTTTTCCTGTTCCATTATAGGGGGGTAGCTTTTAGTTTTCGAGATATTTGCAAAAACTATAGGTAATGTTAATTTCATAACGGAAACCTTCTTTTTAGAAACACTGGGTGCGTGTGTGTGGTATTGTAGCTTCTCGTCTCCACAACGTGTTTACAAACAAAAAATAAACATAGCCGGCCCGAAAATCCAGCAAATGTCTTTAAAAATTGAAAGCTCAGCCTATCTATGTATGATCAGAGTTATCTACTTATTCCATTTCCTGGATTTTCGGGCCGCATCTGTTTATTTTTTGTTTGTAAACACGTTGTGGAGATGAGAAGCGACAATACCACACACACCCACCCAGTGTTTCACACGCACCCAGTGTTTTTAAAAAGAAGGTTTCCGTTATGAAATTAACATTACTGATAGTTTTTTGCAAATATCTCGAAAACTAAAAGCGACCCCCCTATATTGGAAAAGGAAAAAGTTGTTCAGAATGTGTTGCTCCATAACATATTAAAACTTCATCAAAATCGGAGTACGCAGACCTTTTCTATATAATTACCGAAAAAATTAGTAGGTGCCAAATCTGGCAAACACGGAGGGTGGTTAATAACAATTATGTGTTTTTTTTGTCAAAAACTGGGTAACGACGATTGACAAATATGCGGGTGCTTTGTCGCGAAACAGGCTCCGTTGTTGTAATCATGACAACGTATCAAATCAAGCAATTTCTTACGACGAGATACTAAAGAACAAATGAACATCGTGAAACAACAAAATTGCAAGACGCTAAAAGTGGGCGTCCACCAGCAAGTAACTTGTGACACTTCTTGCGAGAGCAACTCTCAAGCCATGTATAGACGTAGACACGTCCAAGATAGCGGCCGGCAAGCTGCGTGTGCTTGCAACAGTTGCTCTCCGAGAGTGATACAAATAATGTAGACGATCTGGATATAGTTCTGACAGTAATATGAGGTTACGAACCGTGTCCCCAGCTGGCCCTAGAAGAAACAGTTGTGTCAATTTCTTGGTGGTAGTGCTTATCCGAACTCTGGGACGTAAAACGTAGAGATTATCGTAACACGATAAAAACACAAAACGCATTAAAAAGTCTGTCGATTGAATTAAATGCTACTGAGAATGAAATTAGTCGTAAATTACGCAATTTACGCACGCATTTCCATCAAGAACTGCGAAAAAGTGAAACGGAGGGCAGTGGTGATGGAATTGAAAATATGTATCACATCAGCTTAATATTTAATTTCTCACCTAGATTTCATTATTTCTCCTCTATCTTTTTAATCTTATGATTCTTTTTGGCAGCAATTTGCACTCTGAATAATTTAGACACTCTCAACATTTATTGAGCAAAAACTTCAGAGACCACTCTCACCAATTATTGCAGAGAGTGAGTTGCATCAATATTTGCAGACAAATGCATATACTTCTGGAAGTCGCTCTTGTAAGTAATGTAGCAAGTTACTTGCTAGTGGACGCGAACCTATTAAAATTGCTCTACTTGATTGGTTAAAGCATCTTACGTCCCTTGCTTTACATGGTATTTACTTTTTATCCTTATCTACTGAGGTAGATTCGTCGAACTGAAGACACTGACAAGTAAATTACGAGAAAAGAGTAGGGTTGACTCGTGTAAATTTAACTGAGTAGATTTTAGTTCAATTTAACCCAACAGATTTTAGCAAAATATAACCGAACACTACTGTATTCCAATCGAGATGTGCATGTTTGGATTTCGGGAACACTTTTTAATCTATCTGAGAATTAGTTTAATACACAACAGCAGACGGTACACTTACTGTCATGGAAGATGCATGTACATAGTCTCTGTAAACAATGATTGACCACATTGTGTGGACGTCTACTGTAATTGTACAGTTAATTCCAGCTGTGTCGTGTAATTGTTGAATAGTTATATTTTCCATCTTGTTTTTTTCCCTTGTAAAAATTGGTTTATCATTGATTTTACTATTTCTGAGAATTGTGAAGATGCTTAAGCAGGAAATTGTTAAATATATTCATTAGCACGTGCGCCTACTGTAATAAAAGTCGCATATCGTATCTCATAAAATACGCTTTTGTAATTTTGATAAGGAATTAAAAATGAGTCATATTAACTAGACATTTTCATTCTTAACGCTCCGATTGCGGTGCCCGAGTCTATTTTGACTCAGAATATCAAAATCGTCATGTAGGTATTCAATTTGTGGCGATTCAAGTAAATGAATAGCTGATATATATCCGAAATACTGATGTGTCTACAAGAAATATCTTTAACAATACATTTCTAAAAATTAATAATGAAAGCTGTGAACGGTCCTATGCATCATCAATTATCCAGTTGTAAAAATGGTCTGCCGTCCAAGGGTTAATACACGTCGTGTATTTCGCATCGAGTTTTATAGTTGTAAAAATGACAGTATTTGGTATCTTGCGAAGTAGTCGGGGATTTCGAATTGTGAAGATGCTTTCGCAGGAAATTGTTAAATAAATTCATTGATACGTGCGCATATTGCAATAAAAGTCGGGTAACGAGTATAATAATATATGATCTTGAAATTTTGATATGGAATTAAAAATGAGTCGTATTACCTAAATATTCCCATTGTTAATACACGTCGTGTAGTGTTCATCGAGTTTTATCGTTGTAAAAATGATAGCGGTTTGGTATCTTGCGAGGTAATTCGGAGATTTCGAATTGATGGATATTTCGAAAAATGAAAGTTTGTCTGGTTCGCGCGCACGGCCGCGAACGGATGCGAGCAAATGACGGCCCTGCCTGCATTTGAAACTCTGTTAACTCTCCGAATATTAGCTCGTCGAGCGAGATTAACCCCATTGTATCCTGTTGAAAATGATGACATCACCATTAAACTCCCGTCGGCTTGCGGAAATTGATTAAACTATCAAATTAGCTTTACTAATATCAACACATCAACATCGAACGCCGGCTCCCGGCTTCAGAGGTTCAAACCCCGATGACATGAATTTACATGTCCGACGATCGTTCGACGTACATTCATCGGTCTGATTATATTTCGTAAGAGGTCCGCAATTACGAGTCTGCTATACATGGCAGACGCGATTTCGGAAGGAACTTCGAGCCGATAACAGAATCGCTGCCGCCGCGCCGGTAGCACATTAACACCGATCAGCAGAAGGAATTCTTTAATCAATACGAAATTGGGAAAATTATATTTATTTTTGAAGTTTCTGGGCACAAAATTAATTTCCTCGAGGCGAACGATTTAGACAATTTTAAATCATTACATAATAATTTTCTATCACGCATTTTCAACCTACTTCCTTGACATCAACGCTGATATTCTTAAATATTGGATTCAATATACTCACAATGATTCACAAATTTATTCAGCGAAGGCTGTTTTATTTATTTATCCAATTTGTGTGTAAAGTATTAAATTTGCTGTTAAAATTAAAATTAATGTGTCGTGAAAGAATGTGAAAATAGAATGCGATTTAAATAAACGTATAGAAGTCAATCTACAATTTTTAATATTTGATTTTTACTTAGAGTTGTGAATAGTTAACTATTTACTTTGGATTAGTAAATAATTAACAATTGAAGTAGACTATTAAGAAATTGTAATTTGCGTGAAACTTTTGTAACTTGTTGGTAAAACTTTGTAATTTTAATTTTGGTAGTATCTATGCGTTGAATATAGGAAGTGTCTATGCAAATCGGTGTTGAATCAGTTTTAGTTTGACCAGTTTCATATGAATTTCACTTTTACATAGTCAGTAGGCAAAGGTAAGACTACCAGGCTAACGTCTCATTATTCTACGAATTGGGAAGTTCCGGCAAACAATGGGCGCAACAGAATAACCCGCTAATCCACTTAGTGCCTTTCACATTACTCTAACCTCATAATCCCTCGTAAAAGCGTAATTATTTAGTTCGACCATATTTAAGGGTAATACGCGCCGAAGATGCTCTTCGAAGAGTACATCAAAATCCGATTATATGTACAAGCTGTTTCTTAATGTGTGGGACTCGGTCAAATCACTACCTAAGGTATTATATAAATCACTCAAGTTGACTATGACTTCTGCACAGTCCCGTGGAAGTTTATCTGTGAAATACCGAACACTACAATCGTTGGAAAAATTAATGATCAATGTTCTATTATTTTTAATGTATGTGCCATTGCTAGGGGTGAAAATTGATTTATATTTCATTTCTGCTTCTCAAGATTGATGTAGAACATTTCTATTTTATATAAGGATCCACTGTTTATTCAAAATGTTGGAGTTAAAGCAAGCCAACAAAAGCATTAAAATTAGCAAATCATCTGAATTGATTTCTTTTAAATTTTCGTACAAAAATTGAGTGGTAGGAATTAAATTGGATAAAATCCTCTATAATTTATGAGTATGAGTATGACGCAAAAAGATTATTGTTCATACAAAAAGTAATTGAGAAGATAAGGGTTAGATTAGGTATAATCTATTGTGATGTATAAAGGCGTGATCGATACAAAAATAATGCTAATGATAGTCAATCTAGAGGAATTGTTAGAAAGTTAGATTTCAAAATCCTCCAATTCTTACATGAACCATTTTGGAATAGTGCATCCTAAAAATCTTATTAAAATTCGACTATTCGAATATATCACAGTAAAATGGATTGATTAATATCATGCCTCATAGTACATAAAAAAATCCGATAATAAATCCGGATAAAATCCGATTTAATTTTTGAGGAAAATATTCGTATAAAAAGTTTAACGAAATTAATCCGGTAGAATACTTACGCATCCACGGTGTAAATATTGGAATTTTAGAGCAAGGAGAGTGAGTGGAGCAACAACAGAACGCGAGTTTCAAGGATCCGAGTAGGGGGGTACGCTCGCGGTGCCCGTTCCCAGTGTGTCGAAGCATCCCTTTGCATCCAGCATCCAGGAACTGCGGAGCGTTAGATGTACTGTGAAGGGAAGTGTGAACAATTTCGCGCATTGTCAAGACTATAATATGGATGGCTGGCAGGATAATTATTGGAGGCCGTTTGAATCTAACTGTTTCCTTCATTAGCAGTCTCAGTTCGCCTGGTGCCGTCTACGTTCCACCCCCGCGGAGGACTTGCCTCTCGCTTTCTAAATCTCTCCCTCTCTCTTTCTCTCTATCTGAATTTTGTGCAGAATTACCCGCCATTATCATAATTGCGCTATTACCGATAATATCTGCGACTCAGCTTCGAAACTGTACCTCGATGCTCTTAATCCATTTTCTATTTGGACAGCGGGCTTTCGGTCGACGAGAAGTCGCAAATTCCGTTGCGTAATTTCCGGCCCATTGAGCGTCTCTCTTATGTATGGAATTATGTGTTTCGCCGACTCCGACGGACTGGGCTGGAAAACTAAACGCGCCAAGCAGATTTTGCGCCACCCCCGCGGGCATCGGTGCGATTGCTATACTTTCAGTGGCTATCGCATCCTCGAGGGAACCTCGAGGGCTTATTTAACCCTATGAATCCGGGGGATTTCGGCAAATTTTTGTATACTATTCTGTCGCATCAATATTAATTTGATGCATTAGGTTGTAACGTAAATACATTCGATCGTCTTCAATATCCTTTTCTCATTAATTAGCAACGTACAGAATTAGAATCAATCCAGTATAAAATTGTTGACTGTAGCTTCTATTTAACCAGAGTTAAGTAAACGAAACTTTTGTTTTTTAAAATAAGAGAAGAACGTATTTTACATTAGCTGATTTTTTCATTGCTAAATCGGGTAACGAATTATTTTTACGTTTTTTTTACTGAAAATTGTTTGTACTGTAGTGTTTTATTAGACACTTTCTCAATTACATTTTTATAGTTAGAAATGCGCATTGTTGGATAGTTTCGATGGATAGTTTCGATGTCTCTAATCAGTTAGGAAAATTGTCTCCGGTATTCCCAGAGTTAGCGAGAGGTAGATCGGATCTTCGACGTATCGATCCCTGCTCCCTACCCCCGACAATTAGGTAGGACAGCAGGTGGTAACCTGGACGTGACAGTTTTTAGTAGGGCGGAAGTGTGGAGGGTTACCTCAATGCCGCAAATAAATCCCGACTCTATTATTATTAGTAACGAGGCCGTGGGCAGCGTCGCTGACATCAGAGTGCAACGAAAAGATTAGAAATACCGATTCGATCGTGAATCAACAAATCAATAGTCCGATTCAAAAAGATGATACGCACATTATAAAATAAAACAACCAATCTTCTGTTGGACAGAGTACATTGTATTGTTCTGTAAATTTCATAAAGATATAGAAATAAACAACATATCGCTAAAATAAGGAAGATAGTAATGTGTTCCAAATTATCCATTCTTAAAATCTAAGCCCTACGTCCTAAGACATTTCTAATTGTTTATGCACGAAAACTATCCTTAACATTTGGGACCAATCGCAGACTGCACCATGCCCCAAGCTTCTATTGTCTGATATTGAATAGATTCTGATTCATCCGTTCCACTTTCACAATTTTTGGTGTCAATATAAACTAATTTTAAGGGTCGTAATAAATTAAACACAGGCCATTTTGGCATTATTTCTAAGCTTCAGTGAAACTGTTTCTTGTCCTTCACTCGATTAAAATTTGTCGACTATGGCTACTGGGGGTGCAAGTAGCCACCAGCCTTTAAAACCACGCCAAACATCAGAAAATATTATCTACGGCTTGATTATAACGTGTAAATTGTATCGATTATAACTGAAAATTGCTTTAAAATTTCCAAGTTAGATTGCTACATGTGATCGCTGTAGAAGGTAAACAATTCTGAAAATACCATTCATTCTTGTCTCCCGCTTTAGGAAATGAAAAGAAGTTCGTTTTAATCGATTTAGCGATTCGAAAGTAACTTGACTAATTAAATTGGTCCAAATATTTTCCGTTTAATTTTAACGTTTCTTTAATCAACAGTTTGCTTATGAACCAGCATGACCCATATATGGGACGAGAAAGTTAGCGTTAATCCCATTGGTGCATCGTAACGTCAAGAACCACCCCCGCCGTCGGGTGAAAAAAACGAGGCAAATGGAAACGGAGGGAAATTAATACCTAGCCGATGTCGTGATTGCAACTTATCTCGTTAAATCCCGTTCTTCGACAGGACGACGAAAGTAACCGTAGAAGCGAAGCGGTTGATAGGTTGGCAGAAGGGTGAGGGTGGAGGAAGGAGGAGGAGAACAAGGAGTAGGTGGGGATGTGGCATAATTACGAATATTAATTGCGTTTCCAACGAGCTGCTGGAACCGGGGGCTGCTGAGTGCAGATGTCAACCTATTATCATCCCTTACCTTACAATGGGTGAGATCTCGCTTTCTCTGTGTCGCTTTATCCCCCCTAGAACCCCGCTACCATCCTCGTTTTCGCCCTCCTCTCCCTCGGTGCTTCATCGCTTCCCGCCCCTCCATCGCCGGTTCCCTTTGTCCCCTGGCTGGTGGTATCACCCCCGCTTTATTGCAAAGTTAACAATGTTACTCGTTCTTGAATAGCTGCGGAGTATCATTATCAACGTGTCATCAGCAGGACGAGGATCGTCTGCTTTTATAAAGTAAGACAGCACGGCGCAGGAAGGAAGCCAGCCAGACGCGGGGTAATGTGCGCCGGCAGGTGTTTCGTTTACCTTAGGATCGAGTGCTTAGTCTCCGATCGAACGTCTTTCGGATGACCGAAAGTATAGCTCGCGACGATCTTCTTCTCACGATTGAAACTATTCGCTCGCCCCCAATTTCGCGAATAATTATCATATCCTCTAATTGTAATTTATTAGGTCATCCTATAGTAACGTTGTCTTTAAATCTATTTTTCAACGATGTTAGATTGTTTTCGCTCGGGCGCAAATAAACCATACTCCTGCATTTTCGGTATACACTTAGGATATATCCTGAGGTTATCTAAACTTTTTTCTTTGCAAAAATGGCCGCCTCGGCTTTGCTAAGGAGTTATTAACGAAAAACACGGATCCATAGGGTTAAATAAAGGTCCCGCTGAGCGCGACGTTACCAATGGCCGAGCCGGAGTCCGTCCGCTGTAACGGTGTTCCGATTGGTTCGTATGTTTCGTTAGTAACTTCTTAACGAAGCTGAGGCGGCCATTTTTGCAAAGGAAAAAGTTACTTTAAATAACTTTAGCATCCGCCAATTTAAAGGATTTACGACATTTTTTAGACACCCTGTATTTAATTTCAACAACGGTTCTGTGCAGTAGCCGCGAACGCGTGGACTTAACTCGCGTAGCTGCATCGATAAGCTGTAGGAATCGCTGTCCTGCAGAAGCCACTATATGTATATCCTAACAAACGAGAAAGTTAATGTATATTTCGAGAATGAGTTAAAAAAAGTTAGTTGAAAGATGGGAAAAGGTCGTCAAATTATGATCAATATACATATATCGACTATTAGAAATAAACGTAAGTACATCAACTTTCTCGTTGGAAAATAGATGAAAAACTGATGTTTCTAATAGGATGACCTAATATTTCAGGATCGAGTGATTATTGATTGATATGAGGCACAATGTTATTAAACATCATAGAAAATTGTGAGTATTGACACAAGTGTTAATGAATTCACCAGTTTCAAGTGTACCATTTTCTTAATCTTTCTCCTAACGAAGGAGCATCGTAGAGTAATTAAGCAGTACAAAAATTGTCTGATAACGAAGGGTAACAAGCAACCATCGTTTCAGGATCGGCAACAAGACTTTAACCGATTAGCCAACAGTGAATGAACTGAAGCCTCCGATTCCGGCACATTCATTTCCCCGCGTCGTTCCCGCTTAAGTCAACGGAAAATAATGAAATTTCCTGTACTGATATAGCGGATACTGTATCGGCGCGAGGCGGTGGGCTCGAATTAATCGTCGGTATCAATTATTTAAGCAATTAAACCGCGGAGATGCGACGTCGCGAGCTCGCCGCGACGATACACCGATTCGTCTGGCAAACGAGAAGTAATTACATTCTTAGCGATCGGACAAGCAGGAGCGTATCCTCGGAGCGGCAAGGACAATGGGGAATAAAATAGTAGCAGAGGGCTTAATTTGCCGTGAGTGCCGACTATACATCTTTCCGATCGGTGCTCAAGTGAAAAAAAAAGGAGAGAGAGCGAGAAAGAGAGTGCGAGAGAGGGAAAGAGAGAGAAGGGTGCCAGGTCTGGGAGACGGGGGTAGAGCATAGGCGGATGCGGGGATGGAGGCGTCGAGGGAGGAGGAGACAGAAGGGGAGAGCCGTTTAATAAAAGTATGAATATCGCCAATAACTCCTCGCTCGTTCCTGAATAATTTCCACTCTATCGGAAAATAATTATACTTTATCGCGGCGGTCCTGTCTCATCCCTTTCTTCCCCGCCCCTTTACCGTTCCCCTCTTTTTTCCACCTCTCCCACCCGCGCTCCACGGTTCTCGACGACGTCTCAAATCGCTCAATTATATTTCCTCCTCGTTCCTTCGGCCCATTGTCTCCTGAATCCTGCCACCGACCAATCCACCGTCACCCACCCTTGGAGAAATCCTTTCGGCGACGATCATTTCCTCGCGATCCTCGTCCTCCTCTAACCGTTACTCGTCGATTTTGCAGCCTTGAGCCCGGTGTACTAGCTATCCACCCGCCAACCACTCGACGACGGGTAATCGACTCGTCTCGTTACTCCGCTTGTATCAATGTTCGGTTAATTCGATCATTCTTCCCCGTTCTTCTTGCGTGCGGCCCACAACGGAGTCGAGTGCCCGCAAACGAGCCTCTTTGTGTTCGCGCGACGTTTAGTAGGTTGTCCCGAAAATTTCTTTCCCAATGTGTACGTTTAATACCGTTAAATAACACGAGCATGTACAAACAATACGATCAACTGTTCCTCAACGCTTCATTACCTCCTAAGCTTCCTTTTACATATCCACGCAATTTGCTATCTTAACGCTTGGATGACGGGCACTTTTGACGATTTCATGGAAGCCATAACTACAGTGGGTGTAAAAAGTGTTCGTACAACTTTCAAAAACGTATAACTTTTTTAAAATTGGACCAAACGACCTCAGCTTTTTTAAGATGTTAGTAGGATTAGTTTACTAGGTAGCGTGTACATAATTTTTTCTAAAATTGCTATTGGTTGAAATTGTGATGAGAAAAGTAAAGGTCATGATTTTTAACTTTTTTATCTGTGCCTATAATGAAAATTTAAAATATGCCCTTTCTAGATCTAAGTAAATGATATACGAACACAAAATTTAACAAAATTGATCAAGGTTGCTACGAGCCAAAAATGATTAAAAATGGCAGAAATGATGAGAAAATGCGATTTACTCGATTTCGATGAAACTTTGTGATGTATATAATTTACTTACACCTACAAAAGGCATGTTTTAATTTTCATTGCAGACACAGATAAAAAAGTTAAATATTGTGATCTTTACCTTCTTCTTTGCTATTCCGATCAATAGCAATTTTTAGAAAAAATTAATCCTTCTAACATCTAAGAGAACTAGCAATTTTCTCTCACACATTTCTCAATTCTTTTCTTTGAGGTTAAGGTTAATCTTCTTCTTGAACTCAATATCGCAAATAATTACAACTGAGTGCTGGAAGAATTGAATTTCAAAGGATCGTTTATTACTCTAGGTCAAAATGGACCCAGCTCCTGCCGTCCAGGAATACTGTTCCGAGGAATATTTCAAAACTGATTACTGGACTGCGAATTTTTATGCAGAATACAAATTATTTGTCTCTGTTACAAACAGGAGTCACTGAAATTGCATTCTTTTTTTAATCATTTTAAAAGGTGTAAAGAAGTATATCCCCACTCTTAAATTCTTTTAATCTTTGCACTGTATAAAATTGTAGTTTGTCAATTTTACTATAAAGGCATAAAATTCGCAGATTATTTATTACAAAAGTTATTTGAAGATAGCTAGGAAAAATGTTAGGATAAATCATCAAGAGATTATCGTAATACCTACAATATCACGCAACGTCAACCAAATAGAAGCAAACTGAGAATCCATCGTCGACCTCGAAGGGTTAAAGAACTAGTTCGTATGGCATTGTGTGCACTAATCGGAAACGAAACGAACTTTTAGGACATTCTAATACGTGGAAGTACGAACACGGTTCTGAGGTTTTTGAACAGGAAAAATGATCGAGTTTAACGCGTTCAGGTAAACTAATAAGCGTTTAACGATGTTAATGAATGCGAATAGACCCACCTTCGGCGACACCCCTTGAGAGCTGTGATTAATCGCGGAATTACCGTCGGACACCGGCCACTTTCCTTGCAGCGGAAAAACCGACGGCAAGAACGCCTCCCATGCATGCCAATCAATCTGCTCTCTCGACAATCAGCCGCCTTTCAACACCGTCGCACCTGCGCGCTGTGTAATATAGGTAGCATGGTTTCCCTACCTTCGATGGATCACTGTGCCCTGTTCCAGTTTTTGCCGTTGGGTGCCCTCTTCGATGTGTTCGGTTATTATTGTATTTGTTGGTTTAGACACTCGAAATTTGGATTCGGCGACGATAGTATTCTGAACTTTTCCTGCTTGATTCAACCCTTTCGAAGTCGTTCACAGCGCGTAGACCAAATACAAACAAAACAGTGAAGACATTTAAAGAATTTGAAAATACTGTTGTACTAATTTAAACTCATTAAAATGGTTAAGGCAAGAAATAAATGTCTACGAAGCTCCTGTACCTAACAATTAATGTACACAAGTCTTATTTTGCATAAAAATACACAGTGCTTTTGGTTATAGTACATCATGTGATTATTTTATAATTTTTGAAACTCTATGGTCCATGGCTGAAGATTTTTTAACGGATCCTACATTTCAATTATACAGTGGTTCAACCTAGATGCTTATCCAAACTAGGCTACTTTCTGCTGATACTATTAGCTGCGTCTATTATTATTAGAATGCGAGTCTTTAATAATGGGTCTTAAATAATGTAATCAATTTCTTACAGTCTTTTGATATTTTTGCTTTCTTGTGTATCATCTTTTGATTTTCGTCATAAGTGCATAAAATCCGCAGTCTAATTATAATATTCGTAAGAGAATTTACTAACAAATATTGTTCAATAAAATGAATTTCTGTCATAGATTCCCCAAGAATTACAACCGTTCTTTTGTAAAGGTACTGTATCACTCATACTTTCTAACGAGACGAATATTCCATAATCCATTTACAATACAGTTTGTACTATGTAGAACGTAATAGTGAGTAGGTTGACGTCCATGCCCGTGGGCGCGAAACAAACTGGATCGGCGTCGGCTTCGCGTAGAAGCCGCTCCTTTCAGCTCGTTTGAACGAGCGAGCGATTAACGCGCGATAATCGGGCGAGCGCGTGGTGCGCGTCCAAGTTAATTGACTAAGATAATTCCTGATCGCCTCTCGAGGTCGACGCTAAAAGCCGGTTGAAAAAGAAAGAAGGGGGACGCCGCCCTGCTACGTATGATCGCCCCCATCGGCCGCGTCGAGGGTTGGAAACGTTTGGTGGGTTACACAGGGGTTGGACAGAGAGGATCGCAATGGGACAGCGAAGGAGACCCTAGAATCCTGACGAAGGAAACTGAACAGGATAGAGAAAGATAGAAAGAGAAAGAGAGACAGAGGAGCCAGGAATATAGAGTCCTTAACGTGCGTAGGGGTGGATCGTTCGTGGATGGCACGCGTGAATGCGCCTTTATAAAGAGCAGCCGGTGAATTGATATAAGTGAGCGGTTATTTCGCGATCATTTCGAATTCCCCGTGAATACAGGGACTTGGAAGAGGCAACGGGTGCGGTACGGGGTGTCTTCTGAATCCTGTGGCGGGGGAGTAGCATATTCAGCCACGCGCAGACCCCGTGCCACGTAACGGATCAAAGCCAATGGCCCTGATCGGACTTCCGAATGTTCCTCTTGCTCATCCACGGTTCTCATCCCTTTCTATCTCTCTATACGTCCACGTACGCCGTGCATGACGATGCACGCGCGATTTACGCCGTCGATCGCCTCGTTTATACCTTCCCCGGTGGCAATCCTGTCCTCTTAACGTCATACCCCTCGTTAAGGACTTTCGGTTAGCCCGGCCGTTGCGGTAATTGGCGTCTTTATCGAGCACCGAGGGAATTTTGTTCAATTTACACACTCGGTCGTGCCAAAGAACTCCGCTCAACCCCTAGCCGATTGTCTGCAAAAGAACTCGATCCAGACACCCTGCGCGATCTTCGACACTGAAGTCAAAATCCAGAAAAGTTTAACTCTTTGGATCTATTAGATTCTACAATAGGAAATGTCGGGCTTCTAATCGTCTAATACTTGATCGCTCCAGTGATTTTTGACTGAAGTTTGAGAAGTAGTATGTCTTTAGGCAAGTTATTGATGAAGACTTGTAGAAATTTTTAGGGAATACATCAGTGACATCCAACTTCTTGGCATTCATTCAAAACACAATTTGAACGATCAAATCTATATTACATTGTGAAATTCATCAATGAAATTTATATTGTTTAGTATACTCGATTTATGAGGTGTCTAGGGTAAGTCGCGGACTGATGGACAGTTGTTTTTCATTTGGCTAAGACATAACTTTTTTAATTCTCTGACTATATAAATAAAATGTTGTAGATATCTAAGTACTTAAAATTTTATCGTCCTCGAGTATATTGTTTTCTATAAAAGAAATGCTATGTGAAAGGTTCTGCGGACATTTTTGTTCCAATACGAAAGCAATATTTAAATGATCGAAATTTTAACGTGTGATCGACTTCAATCTCATTAATTTGTAGTTTTACACGACGGAATAACATCGTATAGAAACTCATTACTAGACTGTTCTACTTGAATTGCAACATACTGGAGTGAAATAGAAATTTATTTTCTTTCTTAATAACAAGTTGAAAATAATATAACAGTATTTTTAAATTCTTCTAATATTTTGAATGTTTGAAATTACATCTACTCAATTTGGTCATAGATGCATAAAATCCGCTGTCTACTCATTACAGTGTTACAAGTACAAACATGTAAAGGCTGTCTCATCAGATATTACCACCTTAATTTACATCATTATTATTATTAGATGCGCATACTGGTGTTATTACATCTCGCTGCGAATAATAATTACGCAAATCAGGTGGTAATCTTAGGTAAGACAGCCTATAGAGCGCTAATTAAGAAAATTGTTTTGACGTGCCCCTTTGTACCAAACAATTTTTGTAGGAACCTATTCTTTTAATGTAAATATAACACTTTTTATGTGCTCCTTGTGTCGCTAAAATATCATAAACATTCTGAATTTTAACATTGGTAATCATTGCGTGCGAGATGCGTGGCGTTGAAGATATTCTACTAGAATTAAGAAGGATTCTACGGTTAATTTCGTGGACGGGATTTGTTTCTAGCACGTTTTGGCGTAAAGTTTGCGAGCCGTCGATGAAAATACGGCTTTCACTGGATTAATTAGAGGGGACGCTTTTCCAAGTGGATCGTGGTGATTTTTTAAGGAAAATGCGGAGGTGGGAGAGAGGATAGACGGTGTGCGCTAAGCTGAGAACCGTGGAGTGACGAGGACACGGGCCAACGAAGAAATAAACCGGGCACAAACACAATAATTACTATCTCTTTATTTGGCTGTTTGTCGGAGACGAGGTCTCCGCATCCTCTGTCTCTGTCGAACCCGAGGGAAACGGGCGGCGCGTCGTCGTTGTGCAGAAGTTAATAAAATCCCGGCAGCCACGCCGGGCGCGCAGGAACCACCCCCTCTGTCTCCACTGATCCTACCTTCCCTCGCGGGGGTTAGTTTATTTAGCAGAGGCGTAGCCACCATCCCTCGACATCCATCCTTCCTTTTTGTCGATCTATCTATGCGGTTGGTAAGTACATTTTAATCTTCCTCTCTGTCTTGCCCGACACTACCGATTTCTGCGGGTCGCCATCACGACGCCTCGTACTTTCACGTTTACCGTATACCTCGCAATTTTCGACAATTCATAAAACCTTTGCGTGCCTTTCGGTTAACTTTCGTAACGTCGAAGGACATTTTTAATTTAGTTATCGTGCGTAGGACGACAGTTTATATCGACAGAGACGTAGTTTCTCATTCAAAGCTAATGGATGACGCTTGGAAAATAAAGTTTTATTGCAAAATCAAATTTTCTCTCGTTTCATTCTTTACAGAGAATCTAGTTGAAATATTGCATACACGTGACACATATTGTTCCACAGAGAATTAGAGACGCTACTGATACGTTCCATCTGGTTGTACATGTAATTAAAATCGTCTAGTTTGTTACTCGAATGGCTGGCTAGTAAAAACGGGAGTGTGTTACACTTCGTGAAATATACAAGAAGACTTGAAAACTATTCATTGCTCACTATTTCTTCCACTTCAAAAAGTTATTATATCAATGATTACATGAGACGATTCTCTCATTGTTGCATTAAACAACAAACTATTTTTACGTCTTCCTGTAAATTTCATAAAATGTAATATGCGCCTTCCTTCTGGACACCCATTAATTTTTTGCCTCAAGTACCATTCGAAGGTAGTAGATGTATACAGTCAAATGAACTATTCGGTGTATCAACGAATTCGTGGCCATTGATCATTTGCAACTTTGTTTTAAATTCAAATCTTTTACTGGCTTTACCAGCTGTCTGTAAGATTGTTTAAATGTGTAGAAAATGATTGAGATTATATATTTTGTAAGTGAACAACAAAATGAAGACGACGTTTGATTTGTATACCTAATAAGTGACTACAAAATATCACACTTATGTGACATATATATATATATATATATATATATATATATATATATATATATATATATATTGACTCACATAAATATTCGGACACTCTTAAAAAAACGATACTTTTTTCAATATTGGACTCTACTACTTGAATTGTTTTTAGATGTTAGAACAATTAGTTTACTAGATGATTTGTAAATAGAATTTTGGAAAAGTACAATATGTCGGAATTGTAGAGAAAATACTAAGTTGTATTTTACAACTTTTTTAATGTGGGCCTATATAGAAAATCTAAAAAATACGTTTTGTAGATCTGTATTAATTGTCAATTTCTTACAATGAGCTACAAACGTGTAAAGGCATTAAAAATTGCAGATTTTTGACTTCTAAGTGTAACAAATCTAAGGGTTCGTACATTTATTTCGCATCAACCGATTATGATAAAATTTTCAGTTTATGTATAATTGACGCAGATTGACATAGCGTATTTTAAAAATGTTCAATATAGGCCGAAGCAAAAAGAAATCAATTTTTGAAAATGGTAAACCGGGCTTGGCAGCTCAACTCGTGGAAAACGTTGAGGCTAAGTGAAAGTAACACAAGCACAATTCATATTCGACCGATCTGTCTTCCCCTTTCAGAACTTGGTTTCCCTCGTCCTCTACGAACCGTAGACACTCTGTACAAACGTACTTTGCGGTGTGTACGTACGTCGTCGCCGGCGTGTAACCGCGTACATCCACAGAGAAACGGGGCCGGGGGTAGTCTTTACCCCGTTTATCCTATAAAAGTCAGTGGTTCTTCGGTCTCGGTTTATCCGGCGCACGGCGTGCCACCCGACAAAGCACGGTGGCGCCTCGGGGGCCAATAACGCAACGCTCCTGATATACAACCACGAAAGAGCGTCCACCCCCGACCACCAACCTTCTCGTCGCTGCTCGACCGCGTTGTTATCGCTTGAAAAGAATCCGGGATTAACACAAAAAAGGGAAAGAGAATAGTTTTCGAAAAGGTTACCATTGTACCCCACTATCCCCTTCTTTTTCTCTTCCTCGCCAGTCTGCAAAAGGACAAGAGCGGACACTTAATACATTCTCGCACATCCTTTCTTCTATTAGGTACATGCAAAAATTTTAGTCCGTTTCATTCACAATGACTAGATTGCGAATCTACGCAAATTAAAGACGATTTGCAATGATTCTGGGCTGCAGGGGTTAAATCACAAGTGATTACATCCCTAATAGATTTTTTACATTGAAAACCTCATCACAATAATCTTAGATGTTTTAAGCAAAATAAAATTTTTCGTCATCAGTTGGAAAAATTCATAGAAACCAAATAGAAAGTTATTCTTCTCTTTAATAATTTCAATAGATTGAAACTAATGTGATGTCATGCTTCAACCCTTTTCATCTACTCAATTTTGTCGTAAATGCATCAACTCCGCAGTCTAGATATTATTGTATATTAAATCGCGACTTATAAATGAATAGAAATTGCGTCACCTTTTTAATGAAAGATTATTAAATTGTGAATTCATTTTCAATTTGTTTAATGTCATTCTAGAAGACGATATATGTTGGTTTTAAGTTACAGAAATTTGTTTACATTTATAACAAAAATGCAGGCTGTAGCGAGTTATTTTATCTTAGGTCTGGATTAAATTTAGAATACCTTGCGTTAATCCCTTGTCTTACAAATAACGTTGCGACGCAGAGACGTCACAGGATTTGTACGCCAAATTTGAAAATTTGCATTACATTAAAATCAGTATAAAATGATTAAGCTGCTACTAACTATGTTACTTTATGATAGAATATTAAAAATAATTTTTTTCCTTCGATGCGTATTTAGTGCATTAGACAAAGTGAAATCGAATGTTTTCATCAGAAACTTTGGAATGAAATTTTATGGCGAGGGATTAATTACGCTAGTAGCCAAGTTATACCTCGGTCAATAAATTCTGATTGCGTCAAAACGCCATTCAGCATCCACAACGAGTTAATGATGCTTTAGTGGACAGGTTCGTCGTCCCTAATGAGCAGAGTGGCGGGATAACTGTAAGATTAAGCGCTCGAATCTGCCGATTATTTCCTCTACTTTCCGCTCGATTCGATCCCGGTCACGTCGATTGCTTAAACACGCAATCTTCGCCTCGTTTGTCTCCGAAAATTCAATGCTTCTCGGGTTCGCTCGACGGTAACAATACGCGCGTGCCCTCGGGGGATAATAACTACGTCCTTGATACCGTGACTTCCCTTATAGAATCCACGCTAAACTCGTTCCTCCCTCCCCGTTGATTTTCTCTGAAAGAATAGGACGCTCACCAATTTGAGGATCGCATTATTTCGTTGTTTTTACACTCTCCGATGAACCGGACCTGCGACGAGCCTTTCCTCTCTCCGTCGTTCTAACGGTGAAAAGAACGAACGGTTATTGTCAGAATTATCGTTGCCGTCGATTGATTTAATATTCGTTGACCTTCCTCCTTTCGCACAGCCCATTATTGATAAAGTTCTTCCATCGTATACCACGTTTCTTTATTAATATTCGTCCACCGTTCATTATCCACTTTTTTATTCGCAACGGTTGCAACCCTTTGCACTGTCATTTAAACCTGTGGTTGCTAACAGGTCCCATTTAAATCACCGACACAAGTTTCACCAACACTGTTTTCACCGACAACATTTCATCGACTCCAGATTTGACCAACAACGTCTTTAACCGACAATAAAATTAGCCATCGTTATTAGTATTATCTAGCATTTGTATATTAATTGTATAGATTGCGGATCTTTATGCATTTATAGCATATACACATTTTTTAAATGTAGGAAAACATGTATAATAATTAACGAACATTAATGACATTTTTGCTCCACGTATCGTTCCCATAAGACATTTTCTAGTTGAGAAATTGAGCTCGTTCCTCATCCTGGTTTCCATAAAATAAGCCATGATATTTAGAATTTGCATAAAGACCCGCAGTTTCGTAGTAAGAGATGCGTAAACATGACAACACACGGTCTGCTTAATTATTTTTAATTGCATTTCTTGACAACTGTCATAAATCTATCTTAACATACGTTATAGTATGAAAATATGCATTAAAATTGTTGACGAACTATAATATGTCTAATGTTGCCGGCCAATGGCATTGTCGTTTAGTGCAGTCATCAACTGAAGTTGTTATCGATGAAAACCGTTGTGGGTCAAATCTCGAGTCGATCAAATGTCATCCGTGAAAACTACATATGTCGGTGATTGAAATGGGATCCGTTGTCAATAATGCTATGCAATTTTATTGTAACCTATAGACTAAGACTTGTGTAGCATATATTTTGAAATAATATAGAATGTTTTATTTTTCTTCTAATTAGAACATACATCGCACGATGTAGTTATCATTTTTTAACCTTTTAACTGGGAATGACGTGTTAATTTATATATTAATTTTCTTTTTAATTTAACGAATAAGTTTTTCACGTCATTATGTCATAGTATCCATGTTGGTATAGACTATATTGAATTTACGTTTATTCTGATGAAACTTTTGTTGTTTTAATTTTATTTGTCTTTCGTTACACCTTCGTAAGTGTTTACAATAGAAAAGTCACGCAGTTAAGAGGCTAAGATGTCCTACGAAGAGTGAAGAATGTTTAGCAAGTATTAATCAATCTTTTAAATATTGAGATTTGCAGAAGCAGAAAGGAATTCGTTTAAGGAAGAACGAAATTTATATACTTCCGTGTTTCAACGTCAATTAATCTTACCCAATTAAATGCCATCCTGAACCACGTTTCATGAGATTCGAGGGAACGAATGAAAGCCTTTTTGATAATCGCTCGGATTCAGCCGCCAAACGATTTTTCCTATTTTTCCCCGCTAATGAAATAGAACACAACTGTGGCGTAAAATGGGGTAGAAAAATTCGCCATTTTTTCAACGCTTGTTGTGCGCCATCGAAATTTACGTCGCTCGGGTTCGCGATCAATTTGCGATGACCTCTCGCAATCATACAGGAAATGTCCTATCAACAAACTTACTTCGAGGTCTACAATTTCTTATGGTTCTAAACTGGTCTAGCGAGTTATCGACGTTATGCCAACTTGCTCAAGAGTGAAGTAATACAAAATTTTAAATATTATACCGGCTTTAGTGTACTCTAGATTGTCAATGAACGATTTCCTGCTTCGAAAACTCGTAATTTCAAAATCTTATATCTAGAATTGTCTTTATCGTCTTATAAAATGTCTAGAATTTTTATTTTCAAATCGATATAGTACTGACAACTGATGTTTGTAAGATCAGCACAGTTTCCTACTGTTTTCGCTACTTCAAACACTTCGTTGAGAGTTGCATAAAAGCATTTGTGTATAAGTAGCAGTTATTCGCTGTAATTGGCTGCCTACATTGTCATTTATCAAAAATTTGATACAATCAAAGCAACTTGCGTAATACAACAAAAACTGATAAGTGTATATTTCCTATGTTAATTACTGTTTCAATATTCCTGTCAGCACAGACATTAAATTTGGAATCAAGATAAACTATTATGTCAGCTAAATATTCAATACATGATCAAATATGCATATCACACATATGTCAGCAAAGATTCTCAGAATTTTGACATTTTCAGCTGCACTACAGATTTTCATGTATATTTTCATTGTCGTGAAATATTTAAAATAATTCTGAGAAAGGGAAAATTTTCTTGCATCCACAAAAAGATTATATTTGTAAACATGAAGACTGACATAATTAATCTTTTTTAACACTTAAAAATCTGTTAATAGGCTTCTCAATGAGGGTGTTACGCTTAAAAGAAGCTTAATAATTTTTTTTAATGATGATCCCTAAAGAGGTTATTAATTTACCAGCTAATTAGTAAAATTGTTATCGGAGTTGAAGAAGTCATTACGAAAATCATGAATTATTTATCTTCCAATTATAAAGGATCATTACGTAACAACCACCTATAAACAATGTGTTAATATATGTATAAATTTTCTTGCAATTCACTGTAAATTCGTACCATAAATGCATGAAGACCTGCAGTATATTTATAACATCGTTCAAAGTAATTGAAATCGATTTTCGTTTTAGGAGGTATTAGGAATTATTTAGGCGTTTATTATAACTGAAAAATCGTATTGCATATGTATTCGATAAATATGATAGAGGATATAACAATACCTTAAAAAAATTTAAATAACGTGATGAACGAAAATTAAATCCACAAGGTTATAAAACCTTGGAAGACAATGTAGAAAATGGCGATGATTATACAATTGATTTATCAATCAATGTGTCTGCTGACAGTCTCCCAAACAATTCTGCCACTCTATACACAAATTTTTACTGCACACCACGTTTTCCTTTATCAAATTTCTATACTCATCCTCCAATACACAACTCTGTTTCACAGGGAAAATTTCGTTGTCTTTCGTATTTTTAGTAGGATCTTCAGGTTTGGATCGAATTTAATTGCAAATTATACGTTATTATAAACCGTAAATTATTTCATACATATGTGATTAAATAAAGAAGTTTTATGTAAAATAAGAAAGCTACAAGATCTATAGTGGTTCACGAAAGTATTCGAACGCTCTTAAAATCAGAATAACCTGTTTAAAATAGCACCAAACTACTTGACTCTTTTTTAGCAGGTAGAAGTATTGATTTACTAACTGGTATGGAAAAAAGATTTTGAAAAAATTGCATTTGGTAATAATTATATGGAAAAATAAGAAGGGCAATTTTTAAAACTTTTTTATTTCAACCCGTAATGAAAATTTTAAATATGTGTTTTCTAGACCTATGTTAGTTATACATATGCTGCAAATTTCAACGAAATTGATTAACGTACACACGAGCTACAAGCGGTAAAAGTGGTGAAAGTCGCGGTTTTTTACGACTTTCGGTCAGTTTCTGTTTAAAATTCACAGGAAATTTTCAGCATGTGCACAACTAATGTAGATCCACAAAACGCATATTTTATAGTTTTATTACTTAGTGAAATACGAAAGTTTTAAAGGTGCCATTTGAATTTTTTTATGTAATTTCTTCCAATTGAAATTTTTTCAAAATCTTTTTTTTAAATTGTTCAAAAAGCGTCATGGTGTTTGGTCCAATTTTTAAAAAGTTATTCAGATTTGAAGGGCGTTCGAGTACTTTTGTGAGCCACTGTATATATACAAACACGTATTTCATTTTCTTATTAATTTTAATCAGTTGAGTATAATATGACAGTATTTTCAAATTCTTAAAATGCGTTCACTGTTTCACATTTTATCTATTTATTTTTGTCATAAGTGTTTAATATCCGTAGTAAATTACAATATTTTTGTACAATAGAAGAGGTTGTAATCAGAGCAGAGAAGGATGGTTTAAGGTAAAAGTTGTCAAATTAATAGAGCAGCGTCTGAGATCATAATTCTGTGCTAAACTGCTAGTTAACTACTAGTTAAATGTTAGTTACAGATCAGTTGAAAATTGCGATTGATCCTAATTTGTGGGGGGGGGGGGGGGGGACGATGAACGGTTTTCGGCGATCAACCCAGATGATCCAGGGGATCGTCGACGCCTCGGACATGATTATTACGAGACACTTATGCACGTCGTCTGGTTGCGGATCGGATATGACCGAACTTTCCACACTCGCGGAGTCTTACGCCAGTTATGGGCGTCGGTAGCTCTCGCAGGGGCGGCGTTTGATCTTCGAGTCGGTTCGCCGGGTCTATTGTGAATTGTATCTGCTTCCTTTACGCCCGATTCCACCATCCCCCGTTCTCGTCCCCGTTGTGTCGCGCGCGCGGGAGAGAATCTTCTCTCTTTTGCAGATTTAATGTTGCCTATTGTAGAACGTCGCCTTGCATGCCTTCCTCTTCGCTTTCCTGCCGCTCACCCTTCTCTCTCTCTCGTCCCTCTTTTGCGTCGCTCCTTCTTTATTCGCCCCTGTCCCGATCCCCAACCCCCTCTCCATCTCCCTCCAACCCGCCTCCGACAGATTCATGATATAACAATTACACCCACGAGTTATCAGGGGTAGGGGGTGCGCCCCTTCAGTCTCGCCGATCGCATCAAAGGTACGCCTTCCGCGTTTTTATCCTGTCTTCGCTCACGAGGAGGAACGAAAACGAACCTCCTCGCGACAGGTAAGAAAAAGCGAGACGAAAAGTTTGCAGAACGCTCCTTTTGTTAGACACGGCGACCGATTGTTCGATTGTCGATCCTCGCGACAATTCGAGCTGGGATCGCTACGTCAGTCATGTGACGTGATCTTTCAAGATGGATAATTATAATTTGTTGTGCGAGCGGTGTTTCAACCCTTTGCCACTGAAAATTAGTAGATCATTGTTCGAGACCATTTTTATATTACTGAGCTTGTATCAACGTATTGCTAGAAAATGTAGGTGGTATGCGAATGAATAGATTCATATGCATTAAATAAAGAAGATTGTAAAGAACGGAAATATTCTGAGTCGGAAAAAAAGGCTTGATGTACTTGAAGAATAAAGTATTTCAATCAGTTGGTTTTAAAATCGATCGTTTGCGTTTGGTTATTTCTCGAAGTATTAATAATAATGTTTTCATCGAAGAACTAGGTTATGGAGGTTCTAGACTAGTGGTTAACAATTATTGAAATGAAAAGAAAATTTGTGTTTGTGCTCTATTTGCTACCCTCAATGTGTTCGAGAATACCATTGACTACTCGATTTATCATTAGACAGCGGAGTTTATGCATTTATGACGAATATGAGTAGGTGAAATTTAAAATAGTAAAACCTTTAGAAGAATTTAAAAATACTGTTGTATTATTTTCAATTTGTTAATAAGAAAGAAAATAAATTTATATTTTACTTCAGTTTGTTGCTGTTCAGGTAAACAGTTTTTATTTCACATAATGATCCGTTGTCCACTTATCATTTGTGTAAGCGTGACGATAAATTTTCTTGTGAATCTAAAACAAACACGTTCTAGAGATGATAATAGATATGTTGCTGGTAATATTTGATATTAATAATAAATGATATTTTACTTCAATAAGTAGGATATTTTATCGATGGATTACTTCCAACTTATGCGAATTATTAGGATAGACAGCAATCCTTGTATCTTCAACAAGTGCAGAAAATTTTTATTTCGCATAAAGATCCGCGTCTAAGTCGTAAGACACTCATGATGCGTTCGAGACATCTGAACGTCGAGAGGTTAATCGTTGCAAAAATCTCGATCCACGTCGATTTTTATCAAGTTAGAGTGTCTGTCCAGATTAATTGAAGGCAGCATCGGGTGCAAGGTGTTCTAAGAGACCTCCTTCCGCGAGGAGCCATGCAAGGCAGGAATATTCAATTTTAAAGAGCGTAACGTACATCCGGATAAACGTTAATTAGTTCGCTGAAAACTTACTGTTCTTACTTCGCCAGGGAAATAAGCTTATTAATAGTTTATTACGTTCTAGACGTTATCGCGTTTATGAGCTTCGGCGGCATAATGCGATGTAGAATTTAAACGATGAAACTCGTGCCCTATTGCCCGTAGGATGTATTCGTTTGTTGCTCGTGTACAGTCGGATCAAATTGTTGTATATGCACTGAAAAGTTCTTTCATACTTTTCAATCATCTCTTTCTTCTTTTTATTTTGTTGTTCCATATACATCGTTGGGAAACTAGCGGACAATGACCACGTTCGCATGGAAATCGAAATCGTGCCGGTTTCGACTGGAATCTCCAATGTTTTCAATACAGGTAGATGATTCGGCTAATGGCGGTGGATCGCGCGGATAATCTTGCAACGTCAGGGCCGTTGAACACCGGGGATATCGGGATTCCCAATTATGTATCTGGACTGATCGCACGTTGTCCGGAAGCCTTAATGCCCCTAGTACTCGAGTTAACATCTGCAAAGTATTAGGCCATCTTTCTATGGGGATCAGCCTCATAGATTGTTTCTTGGATGGAACCATGAGATTTCTTCGCAATAGAATCAGATTACACGGAAAGCTGTCTTCGATCGTTCACAAGAACCATTTTCGCAGGATTTGTATTAGACTGTTTAATGTGAAATGTTTGATTCTTAAAAGTAACGTTAAATAAATATAACTTTGTTCTATCAGATGATCGCAAAAGTTCATGCACAATTTGGAAACAAAACACAAGCAATTTGTTAATCGATTATATAGTTACACCTAGAATCACTTCTACAATTGTCATTCGACGTTTAACAAGCTGGTGGTTTCTTTCTCGTAAAAATTACGTGGCTTTACTTACAATCATCGAATAGATAAAAGTTATTGGTCAAAGTAAGCTCCATTGTGATCAACATATTCTGTTAACGGATTACAAGTTTCTGTATTGTATTACAGGTACAGGAGGATGGATTTTTTCGATTATAAGATTGTCATATCCAATTGTGAGTTTTTATTCGTATCAACGAATAGTGCCTATTATGCACTATAACATTTTGACCAAACGTGACAAATTAATAAGCGATACACAAAACAGAAAGAACAATAGAAGAAATAAATACAGTCATGTTATTATCAATTTATTAAAATTATTAAGACAAAACTACATTTTTATTTAATCCGTATGCAGTTTAACAATCACGTATAAATAAAGCCGATGCACTTCCTCATGCAAAACCCAGGCTGCTGACGTTTCTTCAATATTCTGCCGCTTCTTTACAAACGTGACCGATTACATTCGCAGCCAACACGTTTCAGGATTTTCTAATATGGCTGTGTTCGTATTAGGTGCGTATTCCGCATTACAACCCGGCCCATTATTCTGCCAATATTGTTATGACAACGGTTTAACGTGGTTACGGCGTCCATCAACTCTCGCAACATGTTTTTTCCCGTCCATTTTTCGGGCCGTATGTAAAACGGTGATGTCGCTTTTTTCTCTCGGCCAACGAGGCATTTTGTTTTTCAAAATCGTCCACGGAAGAGATAGTTTTTTCTCCCCTCCGCTGCGATACGCTGTCACGATATTCCCAAAAATCCGGTTTGTTGCGTCACGATGCGACGAGCACACCGACCCCCCCCTACTCCTCCCAACGGTTTATTTGCATTATAAAGCATCGCGGCACCCAGAGGGTGGGTTGGGATCGACACTGTACGTCCGCACCTTTATGTGATTGACAGAAGATACGCCGTTTCGTTAAATAAATCCCGGAAATTTAATATTTGCCCTGTGCCTCGGGCCACCGCGCCGATCGAATTTCCAGTAATTATACAGAATTTTACGTTTTAATTGGACGATTTCACTGAACGCTCTTTCACGACGCGAAATCCGTCGCGGTAAGATCGCGTTTGTACTTTGATCCGGCAAAGTTCCACCTGATTTTACCTGTTGACAGTCGACGCACAAGGTGACCCGCAGGTTCCCGTGGAAAATTGATCACTATACCCTGTAGATGGAAATATAACAAGTGTAACGAAAAGTCCATGAATAATTTATCTAAAATTTTTGACAAAAATATGGAAACCAAAGCTGACGCAAGCTCAACTCTGAGTTTATTCTAGACCAATTTTTGCTGCAATTTTGTCAGATTTTCTGTAGATGATTCTTAATCCTAAAAATATTTTAAAATTATGAAAAATAGAAAACATTTGTGTAGGATGGTTCTTCTGAAGGTAGCCACATAAATGTCTCCTTCAGTTGCAAAGATATAAGAAATATTTTGTATATAACTTATTGCAAATGGTTTTCATATTCCATTTTAACTTTAGGGATCAATGGGAATATGCATGCACTTACTATATTAAAGCCACAGAACGAAAAATGTATTTATTGCCTACGCGATAGATAATGTTATCTTCAGTATTGCTAAACATATATTTACAATTTGGAAACAGCAATACTTCTTCAAAAGATAGTAATTAAAATTTTGAACCATTTAAGGGTTAGTTAAAATGTGGTAGAAGTGTAATTTTCACTTATAGAACATCTTTAGTAGAATTCGTAGCTGTGGCAGGTTCTGCTTAATTTACGGCCATCATTATAGTTAATTTGCACGCGATCACTCCTCCTACCGCCCTTACAAGTGCTTTTATTGCATCTCGCCCGTTACAGGCAGGCGTCGATTTATTACAGTCGAATGATTTATGACCGTCGAAGCTTCCGATCCGATTGACTCCGATTAAAAACGTCGCGATTACTTTTTAATAACGCGAGCGCAGCGGACGCGCGACACACTGGACAGGCTTTCGCATAATGTTTTAAAAAGTCGATAATATCGTTACCCCGTTATATTTTAAATCGGATGGGAGGGGAGTGCAAATATGTGTCCAGTTGTTCCTAACTAGTGAATGGTGTCTCATCTCATATTACTATCTCAATTTACTCCATTATCGCTATCGTTGAAGCAAATGCATTCATATAATAAAAATTGAATGACATGAATTTCTTGAGTGAACATTAAAAGGACATATAAAAGCTAATTTGCCTATTTAAGTTACCACTGTAACGTTCTTAGTCTATTTTATTCCTTGACTCCTATATAATTGTATAATATTTGTGCACCTAGATATGTCCTAATTTTGTTATTCAATTTTAGAAAATTGTGGCTAATGTATAATTTGATAGAATCGTTGATGGTTTAAGTGGAATCATCTCAAGATTTCACTTTCCCAACAAGTAATATTTACTTATTTTTGAAAAATTAGTAAAAATATTTGTTTCACCACCGTTCATTTAGAAAGTTAATGGACATAATTTCGAGCATGTACCAAAATGACCCTATAACACTAGGTGAGATGAACTACATCTACATATGTATAACAATCAACGAGAAATACAACAGGTTGTTGCAGAACGACGGAAGTGAATTAGAGCAAGGCTACTGCAAAAGGATCGCTACAGGGGCCCGTCTTTGGATTAGTGAGAGTGTTGTTAAAGGGTGACAGAAACAGCAGATTACGAAAGAAAGTTTCGCAAGAAGGATGGAAGATAGAACTGAATGGCACGGGTTTTGGGAACGCGTTCACCCCCGTCCTCCCCATTTCATTAGGCGTCTTAGGATTAGATTATACTAATTCAGGCTGGCTGCGCAGAAAGGCGTTGTCTTAGAATGAGTAGGATAACCGTAAGCAAATTTTCAAGCGGTTCGTCCTATTGGACGCCGATTAAAAACCTTGTTTCTCGCAATAACGCTGAACACCACGGGGGTCCAATATTTCCGAGTTACCTGCGTCCCTCGACTCCATTGTCTGCTAATCGTTCACCTGAAACATCTTACGTGACCCACTACGATCTACGCGATCGCCTAGATTATTTGCCGACGGGTTTAAAACAATCCTCTGCCGTATGTCCAGGCAGAAATCTGTGAAATTCTTATTGGAAGCTAATGGGACAGGCTGTCTTTGTGTATTATATGGTGTGGTATTAACACATTGATTGCGTGTCACCCATACATGTATCTGTCACAGAATTACTTGTCCATATTTAAAAAAATAATTATCACGTTGATATAATGATTCTACCAAATTTGGTTAATATCTGGAAAATGTAAGAAGGTTGACAGAGTACTCAGTGTCTCACATTAATTTTTAATTATTCTTAATAGTTATTTCATTAGATAAATTACTTCGATTTTATGAAATTTTTCAGGTTGTTGCTTTGGCAGCCAAAGTGTGAATGGTTTGTATGGATTATAGTTATTAGTGATGTACGAGTCAATGTATGTGGTTTATTATACAGGGTGTTGACGCTATCGCCAGCCAGCGTTTTTCTTGTAAATAGTAAATATTAGAAAAAAATGAAAGAGGAAAAAGTAGTACTGTTTTTCATGCGCAACACAATGGCGTATGTAATTTTTTTGTGTTTATACTATTTCGTTAGATATGAAGGTGACGTTCAATTTTTTAAATGGAATGCTGTATATTTTTTTATATCACATGAAAGCGTGTGTCTAGACGAATTCATCCGTTTACTGCACAGTGACCTTCAATGTTATGCAAGGTCAGAAATGAAAGAAACATTTTGAATATTTCATACCAATGTGTTTACAAGTACTCCTTATTCATATGAATCGGATGATGTTGTCATTCACTATTACAGTGTTTAATTCTAGATTCTTCTATGATGAGACAATTTCAGAAAAAAATTGGAAGCCACAAAAAATGTAATTAATAGAGCTGAAATGTGCATTCATGCACAAGGAAGTCGAATTGAACATTTACTGTAGGCTCACCAATCAAGAATACTTGTAAAAACATTGGTATAAAATATTCAAAATGTTTCTTTCATTTCTGAGCTTGCATGACCTTGAAGGTCACTGTGCAGTAAACGGATGAATTCGTCTAGACACACGCTTTCATGTGATATAAAAAAATATACAGCATTCCATTTAAAAAATTGAACGTCACCTTCATATCTAACGAAATAGTATAAACACAAAAAAATTACATATTGTGTTGCGCATGAAAAACAGTACTACTTTTTCCTCTTTCATTTTTTCTTATATTTACTATTTTTCAAGAAGAACGCTGGCAAGTGATAGCGTGATCACCCTGTATAACTTATTCGTTTAGTTTTAATTTAGCGTGATTTACATGAAATAACATTATCTGCAGTTTGTTTTTATTGCTATTGTTTTAGTGTCCCATTAGATTTACTAGCTGCATAAAAGATAAAGTTTACAATTTGGTGTGCTTTAAGTAATGTTGTTCCGCAATGTTCTTAAAAATTGTGTAATTGCAGTGGGCACAATTGCCGATAATACAAATTGTACATTATGTACAAATAGTACATAATCGTAACTAGGAGCATTATACTACATCACTTGAATACTACTTAAACCTGATGTATTATTGACATTTGAGAATTAATTGAAACAAACATTCACTGGAAAAAGAATTACGTATTTCATTTCGCACAAATTGATAATAAATTTTCATGACTAAATTTGCAATGATTAGGATCAAAGAAAAATTGATTATGGCAAGGACAAAATTCCATACGTTGATATTAACAGGTAGTAGGTGGTAGATTCGAGATGATTGTTAAATGAATTGTACGTTTTACAATAATTTGATGTATGTACAGCTTAGGCCAGCTCATAATCGGATATCATAATGGTTTTTGTGCATGACCAATGGTGTTTGGCAATCATTGTGCTCCCACGAGCATTTTGATCGGATAGAGATGTGCTCGAAACTTTGCGCGAATGATTGGGAACTGATTGAACGATGGGATTGCCGCATAATTATGCTAGCAGCGGGTGCTGTTGCTCGACGAATGATTTTGTTTATAATAAATTGATACAAACAGAAAATTCACAGCAAACTTCGTTATTTAATCAGAACGCGTTTGGAGTGTTTTAACTGCAAATGTCACCCCAACCGTGTAATCATAGAAGTATCGCTTCGGCGTAGTTGACCAATTAACATTACTTAATACTTTTTGAAAGCCTGTTCCAGTATACTTTATTATTCTTTTCTAGTATACTTGCATTACACAGGGTGTTTCCGAAAATGTGGACACAACTTCGGGGATAGATTCAATACGCTAAAATAAGAACAGTTCATATGAACATATGTCAAATATGACCTTGTTTCCGAATTCTAGCCGTTTTTGTCTTCCAGTAATTCTCATGACTCTGTTGACAGATCCCTTTAATAATTGTTTACAAGTACCGCTTCTTATCTCGTGCACGATCTTTTGGTCTGCCATGTAAAAACTATTAGACGCAGTTCCAGAAAACAAACATTACTTTTTTGAAATAAGACTCGACATAGATCGCCTTCGAGTATGTAGCCTACATTTCAATCAGTTTAACACACACATGCTCTTGGTGATATTAGAACGTATGGAAGTTTTCTATACATTTCACAATAATCCGAAGTGATCATTTGAATAATAAGTTACATTGAACGTACCAGATTAGTTTGGAAGCCTGCATTCAAGCGGAGAGTGGCCACTTCGAACAGTTTCTATGAAAATTATTAAATAATTGGTTTCACATTAAAACAGTTATAATTTGGTAATAAGGTCATATCGGGCATATGTTCATATCAACTTTTTTTCTTATTTCGGCGTACTGAATTTATCCCCGAAGTTATGCTCACATTTTCGGAAACACCCTGTATTTTTAATGTCTTGATGTATACTAATAAATCATAAATATAAATTCTTTTCTCTTTTTGTGAAATTCTAATAAAAACCACATTCAAAATTTTCCATTAACTTCACTCTTTTATGAGAACAGAAGCAAACAATTCCTACGAGTTTAACAAACTCAAATTGGTCCGAACACTTAACATTCGTGCGCTCCTCAAGAACGATTGCGTAAAACATCCTAGGAAAATGTGTTAACTATCATTGCTGTGCACTTTACATCAACAAATTACGTTCCATTTATAATGTCACATTGGAAAGAAACACCCACATGCCGTTTTAACCATTATATCAATACCTAAAATTTCCTACGATGTTCCATGAAATTGTAGACACTAGTGTTCACGCTTGTAGCGCACATCTTTGTACCTCAAATATAAATCTATTTCTTACTGTCCAAGAAACTAGAAATCTACAGTAGGCACTCATACAACGAGATTGAAAAACCCAAAACATATAGATACATAGTCTTTTTAAAACAATTTTTGGTGCATTTTATACGGAGATTTACTCTACAGAGTGTCCCAAAAATGTTGGAGATCCTGTAAATGAGCGGTTCTTGAGGTTATTTAAAATAACTTTTACCGTAGACGGATTCTGGCTCGGCCTACGGCAATGGCATGCTCAGTGGAATCCGTTCGCTATAGGCGTGCTCTGATTGGTACGTATTTTTCGTTAATTACTCCTTAGCGAAGCTGAGACGGCCATTTTTTGCAAAGGGAAAAGTCACCTTAAATAACCTCAGAAACTATCCATTTCAAGGATTTTCAACATTTTGGGACACCTTGTTTATAAATTTTTCTATTTGTGAACAATAATATCTCTTATACATATGTATATGCCAATAACTGGGTGCCTACTATCAATTCCTTCTTGAACTTCCTTTAATACCTTTGACGACAATCGGCAAAAGTATTAGACTTTTATATTCTTGGACGACTACAGATTAATTTAAATTTTAAGTACAAAAATATGCGTTAAACTATAAACTGTAACACCATTGAACATCGTAGAAAATTGTGGTTATTGACAAACTTTAAAAATAAATAGTAGGTATGAACCCAAGTACCCAAGCATTAACACTAACCAGTACAAAATGTGTCTGGTATACATTGTTTTATAAAAGTTACAAGACTGAACTTTTTCAGATTCCTCACCATTTTTTTTTAATAATTCGCGCTTAAATAAAGAAATTTATTAAATACTTTTGTAAAATTAAATGTGGTACGGTTAGTGTTAACACAAGGGTTGATGAAATACAACCAAGAAAATACTTAAACGGTCTACAACATCTAAAACATAGAAATGGATGAATTTTAACTGTAAGGAGTCCGCAAATATTAAAATAAAAATTCAGACGGTGTTAAAATGCCATTTGCGATATACTGTACGTATCTACAATCATATCCCTGAGTCATGAACCCAAAAAGCAACCTCCAGCTAGCAGAGTCGTCCAAGTAACCGAGTGCGGGCGCTTGCGGGGGTGAGATTAATCGGGCGGCCGAAAAATTCGCGTAACCTGAAGACGCGGTAAATAATCTCGCGATCTCCTCAGGGGGTGGAGGGATAGCAGGGAAGGTGGAAGAAGAGATATCCGTTGGATCGAAACCCCGAAGCGTGTCGGAGGGAACGAGGAAACGAAAGAACAGACAAAGGGATGGACATACGCGAGCCGGCGTACGACTAACAGAGAGAGGGGGCGAGTCTCGACGAACCGACAGAGAAAGAAGGTCCGGTAGGATGTGGTAGGAGGAGGAGGTGGAAAAAAATCCGGGGATTTACGCGGAAAGGGCAAAATATTCCCCGCCCAGGCCTCATTCAACCCCCGAGTGCGGGGTGGCTTTGGGTGAGAAGCTCGCGTCCTCATTGGCTGGGAGGCTAATATGGCGGTGTTAGGGGTTGCAAGGTGGGGCGGCTGTATGCGATATTAAGGGCTGCTTTCATGTCCGACGAGCCAGTTCGTGGTGCGCCGTCGATTGACGCATTTTCTTTCCCGAGGCTCGGAGAGCAGCCGCGTGCAGCCTTCGACGAGACATCTACGGTTTTTGTTCGCTTCCGCAGTTATTTCTTCTTCGACCCTCTCGTGCAACAAGCGCGCGCCAACGACGTTTTTTTCTCACGGGAGATCCATCTGCCGCGGGACCAGCGGGAAATACGATTTTCCACGGACCTTCCATCCGATAGATCGTTTGCCGAACAGTGATCCTCGAGTCGTGGACCGAACGCGCGTTTCCGATAAGCTGTCTCTCTTTGCGAGTTGCTACAGTGACTTCCGGCTCGACACCGACAAGAAGCATGGCGCAAACATACAATCAGAAGAAGAACGTGTACAGCATCGACCAGATCCTGGGACACGGTAAGGACGAAGGTACGATTTGTTTTATTGTGCGGGAAGAATAGACCTTCCCTTCCGTGGGAAATCGTGCAGAAATCGGTAACCCTTTCGATGATTGAAGGGACAAATTGCATAAAACAACATGTGCGAGGCAGGTAGTTTGTAGTTTTGGTTGTGGACAAAATTTGCAAGGTGCAAGAGGGTTGTTAAATCGATCATTAGATTGCGATCTTCAAGCTGTTATAATATAAGAAGACTGCATCTTAACGGAATTTCATATTTGTGATCTTTATGCTGTTATAAGTTATTTTCATACCTTGCATGAAAACTTTTGAAAATTGTCAATAGACTATATCTTAAAAGAATTTCATGTAGTCGATACTATAAAAAATTCTTAGTTGGCAAATTACTTACTCAGTATGACTAATATGATGATTGTGAACTTGTACAATAAAATTTTGATTATCCGAACAACAACCGAGCCCTATAATATCAAAACCTCGTTCCACGCGATTCATTGTTCAAATTGCTAAGGCTCTAGTTTTTATCACGTAAACTATTATAAATATCGGCTTTATTATCCGAATACCCTGTCCTCTCAATTAGTTCAGATAACCAAAGTTCTACTGTGATTCCACTATGTTTTGAGTAGTATTTTTAATTTTCTTTGGCACATTATGAAAGAAGTTAAGAAAGCGCTATAGTTACTAGTACACGTGATCTTTTTTAATATCTCAGTATAAACTTCCGTTCCTAACTATGTTCCGTCAATTATCTTCATAAGGATTATAAAGGTATTACAAAATTCCTTCGTATGCGAATAGTCACCTGTATTTCACTGGACAATACACAAGAATCCACATTGTTAATCACAAGAAATCTTCTAATTGGATAACTAAGTTTTTCTTTCATTCTAACCCTTTGCATACGAATAGCGATTTTGGGATCTCAATAAAAAATTATTATAGCATAATTCGAAACAATACTAACGTCATCGTTTTATTCGTATTTAGTAAATTACTAAAATCTTAAGCACGTTGTTCATAAAACTTTTGTCAGTGTACATAGGGTTAACTATTCACGAAATGAAAATTACTTGAAGATTGGCAGTCAATTATTACAAATCTTAAGCATTTCTATTTTCAATTTTTGTGCACAATATGCGGTCAGAGTGTAACTATATGACGAACTACATAGAAATCTTATTAAAACGCTGAACACGGTCTTGTACGGTCATCTTCAGCACCGAAAGGGTTAACACATTTTGAATTCAGCTCACCCGATCAAAACGGACTTTCCAGCATCACTATCGGATCTCTTTCTGGGTTGCCGTAGCGCGGGGAGTGTAATATTGCATTATTATCTGGTATCTAATATCGTTAAGCAAACTAAGGTCTCGTTTACCAACATTTTATTGTCGGTCCATCGATCCGGTCGATTGCGATAAGAAAAAAGTTTCCCAGTGCAACAAAGTGGGTTATCACCGTTAACCCATCGTCGGGCGCATCAGATAGCGCCGGGTAATTGTACGTCAATTTGGCGAGAGCGGTCGTTCTACTAAAAATCATTAAAATCGATCGATCCGTTCGAGATCAGGAAGAAACGGCGCATCGGAACGTCGTGATCGCTCGAATTTTGATCCGGCGATCATGTCCACGGGGTTGTTTACACACGCTAATTGCTGTGGGGATTTTAAAAGCCTGATTCGGTCGAGTCTCGAATCTCTGGCGACGATCGGTGCGACGAAGACTTACCACGGGACCGGCATGGCAGCACGCGAGCTCTCCGTGCTTCGCGCACGCTTGCTTGCAGGCTGACTGACTGTGTCTCCCACGGGGCTCGGCGCAACCGGCACGCAATTATTTCATTAAAACGTCCGAACCGCCCGCGGACTTCTCAAGGAATCGCGATTGCGTTTTTTAAATCGCGTCAATTCCAGGCACGGTGACACGCGCGTCGCCTTTCGCGATTAATTACCGCGTTACTCGCAAAAAGTCGCCGCAATCGCCCGCATTGTCATGGGACACGACGTCTAGCTACTTTTCGGGCCTTCGCGCAGTCAATCAACACGTTCACTGACATATCGTTCATGACATGTTGACGGAATTGGTCGTCGGAAATTGAAAGTCAATTTTTACGCTGGTCGATTTAGGTTACCCACGATCAATTACCACGTTCCTCGCAAAAAGTCACCGCAGCCGCTCATATTGTCCTGGGATATGACAACGAACGACATTCCGGGGATACAGGCAGGCAATTAACACGTTCATTTACATATTATTCGTGGTGGTTGAAGAAATTATTTGACCGAAAATGATAATTAATTTTTTACGCTGATAGATTTAGTGTATCTTCGCTTACGATTTTCAAAATGCAAAGAATTTGGAACAATAATTGGAGCAGTGTATAGGAAAGGCACGTACGTTAATGAGATTCAAGTGGAGGTTACTTTGTCAAAGTTTTTAGTACTAAACTTAGGCACGGGGGGCTTTATGTTAAAACTAGAATACTACACTGGCCGATTCAATAATTGGTGAGCAACCAACTATGTTTTATGAAACGCCACATGCACCCTTCTACTAGACACGCATTCAAGTAATATCACAAATCTCAGCTTTTGCTTCACCACAAAAATTGGTTTGACTTCATCTAATTTTTGTGATTTCTGAGGAGCAGTCAACATGTTAAGTAGTGGGAGAGGATTGGTTGAATTTTTGGGAATCATTTTAAGAAGTACATTGTAAGAAAATCAGTTCACTGCTCATTCGAGCTACCTACTGTGGAGTGCAAACACTAATTTTGGTGTTGTACTAGACGTAGGCTTCAAATTTCCAAATATTTGTTACAGTTATTATTTATATTCTTGTTTTACTACTCTTTCTTGCTTAGATGCAAGGAACTTTCGCATGATAGATTCCTGCGAAGATAGTTCCTCGTGTTCAGTAATTTGGTACCTAGGCCAATTTGTATCCCCAAAAGTAGTCATGAGTCACCAAGATCTCTTGAAAAGCCTCATTAAAAGTACATACAGCCAGAAGCATTGTTCTAAATATAATGTTTCTTTCACAATGCAGATGTATTTAAACTTTCATTGTGGTTGCGTAAACTGTTACATTATGTTATTTAGCAAAATTTTAAATCGTTGAGTGAAAGGTGCTTTCCCGGAAGTCAATTAGAAGAATTACGACTTACAAGCAGTAAGACAGTTGTTCGCCGTACAAAGATTTCTTTACAGCAAAAAACAGATGCAAAAGAAACTCGAATTCTTTCACCAATTACACTTGAATACCTCCTTAACCCTTTTACGCTCGAGTATAGATATATTTTGTTTAAAAATGGCTAATTAAAAACATGAAGTAACATTAAACAGTCAATTCAATAGAATACAAATTTTTATCTCTATAAATCCTTCTGATCCTGAAAGGGTTGATTTTGTATATTATTTACGTAGACAGAAAATCAGTCCTCAAAGAACGAATTAAACCAAATGTTTGCCTTATAATATTGATTACGTTAATATCGAAATACAATTTTCTTCTTCTGTGATCAACATTTAAGCAGTACAGTAAATTCAGAAATACAACGAATACAAATTTTATTTTTCCACTAGGAAAAGTCCTATTCAACCAATTAACTAATTCAACAATAAATTCAACTAATTCTTGAATCTTGCAAAAAATATTTCGTCGCATTCATCTTGTGTCCAAAAAGTGTAAGATATTAATGCCCGTTAAACTACTTAATCGACGTTGAACGGTTTCGTGTCTGCGGCCGGCTCTCTGTGAAAAACAACGGACTAAAACGGTCTGAAAGAAATTAGCAGCGCGATAAGGGTCGATCGTGACTTGTAATTCAACTGTGGGACGTGAACTCGGCCGGGAACCGCTATAGGAAATTAATAAACTTACGTAAACCTACACTTATTGAGTTGCCGCGAGAAGAATGTCACGGGCGCGCCAATTTTTTGCGCCGGAACGATTATCCCGGGGAGTTTAACGATGAACGTATTACCCGCAAACCCTCTTACGGATTTTATTAGATTTCCGGAACGTAAAGACTCCGCCGGACCACGTGTAATCCGTTTCAGCCGGCGTATATCTTGTCCGCGACGCGCGCGCGTACTTCACCCTCGCACACACGTTGCTCAGAAATCGAGATATTAAGTGGAGGCTTGCTTCTCGTGTAGCGACAGTGACGAGTGATTTAAATTTTTTTTTAGAATAATCATTATGTATAGGCGACTAGGACTTTTGGTGATGTAAACAGATAGTCTTGAAGTACAAGTATTAATTTTTTAGTCCCATTCATATTATTATTTATTTTATAATATACACATCTTCCTAACAGTTACGGTAGTGTAAGCATTGTTGGCGCGCAGTGCAGCGTCTTTCACAGTGATCAAAACACGAAAAGTGAGAGATTTTCTTAAAGTTGCATACTCTATGCTGGGAGTAAACCTATTGTGAGAGAATATGAAAAGTTGGGAAAGTTCCGGGGCTGAGAAGAAAAGTTGACTTTTTTAGCCGATTAGATAAATTTATATAGTTCCAAAAAATATTATAAATATAAATTTTGGGGTCAATCTTCAAAATGATATGTAAAGAAATGAATGAGTTTCGTCCGAACTTGACTAGTTTTTTAGTTACTGTACACGCTAGTTTAACCGTTTGAGTCCCAGGGGGTATTGAAAAAACACTGTCGAAGAATCCCAAACAGCGCAACCGCGCTTTCTCTAAATGACTACGAAAACACCCAAGCAGCGCGATAGCGCTTGTTTTATTTTATTTTGTAATTTATTATTGCATTATTATAGTGTTATTCTACCTATTGTAAAATGTACTATTTACATTAAAAGGAGCTGTGTGATGTACTTGCGTCAGTAAATCTGAGCGCGCGACTTCGACAATCGGTAACGCACCGTCAGTTGTCCACAATGCTCGAAATGTGCTGGGTTTTCTTGACATAAAATCTCAACAGCGCGATCGTGCTGCTTCTTACTCAAACAGTTAAAACACACAGTTTCGAGGAGTCTTGTATACAATAAATAATAATTCACTGACGTTACACGAGAAACCCCCCTAACACTAAACTCACCAAACGCAAAACCTGAGTACCTGTTGCTGCCTTATAAAACTCACAGCATCATTTATTTCGATTTCTTGCGATTTTTATCGCATTTCTTATATTAGGTGAACGTAAGAATTTTTGGTTTTTTCAATCGTGTTCATACATGACTTATAATTGATTTCAGATTTCATGTAATCATGGCAAAATTGAGTGGATGCAATACAAAACTGTGAAGAGACTAGAAATCTTTGACAATATTATTACAATATATCCAGCTTATTGGAATTATTAATAGAGAAATTCACTTTTGCATGTTACAATTGATTTAGAAAATTTTCATTTCTCATAAAGTCTACTTATAATTACAATGGTTATAATCGTCTACCTTATTCATTGCTATTGTTGAGTCTAAGTAATTAACTTCATTATAGGCTGGCAACTGACTTCGTATGTCGTATATAAATAAAAGAAAATTGGAAGAAAGTCTAAAACTTTTGTCTTACATATAATACTTTGCGTTGTAGTTACTCAATGATTATCTTCATAATAAAATTGCGCAATTTGTGTTTGCTCGTTCAAAGTTAGCATTATGAATTTGCAAGGTTTGAGGTTTTAAAATCTGCAAAACGTAAGCAAATCAGGACTTGAATAGAGGATATTTATTTTTTAAATGACATCGTCACTTTTGGATCACTCTGTGCTGTATGCTTGAATAGTACAAATTTATTCAATCATTTCCACTAGAAAGGCCTTTAACAGCTCAATAATTGTAACATAAAATATTCAGGGTTTCCGAGAAAGCGTGTCTAAAAAAGAAAGGGGTGATTGCTGAGGCGCTCCTAAGCACCTTTTCCCTTTGTCAGTTCGCGCCGAAATGCTTTGTTTTCGAGTTATTAACGAAAAACATGGACCAATCAGAGCGCGGCAACGGCGAACGGATTCCGGTCAATTGCAACGCCACGCTGAGCGAAATCTGTCGCTGACTCGAAATCCGTTTCTTGTAGTCGCTCTCTGATTGGTCCGTATTTTTCGTTAATAACTCAAAAAGGGGCCATTTGACCAGGTGCTAGTAGATTTAGTGTTAAAATGAGCTCAGGCAGAATATTCAAGAAATTTTTTTTGCACGAAGTATCAGAAGTTCAAAGATCGTCATTCGTGCGATTGTAATGAGGTGTTTCTTTAATGTTTGTGATTTCTTTCACCATAATTGGAACTACATTGTTGTCAATCAGGTTCTATGCCAACACAAAACAGTATTAAAGGAGAAAGAACTTACACCCCGTAGATTGATTACCCGTGATCGCGTGCGACCACCGTTCTTTCGGATCAAGCCACCTCGCTAATGAGATTGATAATCTTGAGGAAATTCCAGTCCAAAGTGTTCTATTACCTGCGTTCTATTGACCGCCAGTGTGGATTTCGTGATACACGTAGGTATACAAGTAGGAATACAGTAGCCGATGATGACTATATACATGTGAACCGATTATTGGTCCCGGCCGATTGTGGCGCGCAGAAATCAGGATGTGTTTGCGGATTTCGAGCGTACAGTCGTCTAACATAATTAATGCGTCTGATAATACCCACGCATTGCACGTTCACCGATACGATCCGCCGGGAATTGCTTACAAATCGACGCGCTCGAGGTCACGTCCCGCCAAAAGGGTAATAATGTAATCGCGGAATTTCATTTTCAATTTGATTACGGTCAATATTGTTGGCGAATGTAACCCGGCGTTGGCGCGGTCCTGCAAACGAATCGGCGAAAATTAATATTTTACCCCATAGGAGGCCACGAAAATTCAGTTAACCCGTCGAATTTCCATCGTCCACGGAACCGGATCCCAAAGAACAAATTCACGTCACTTGTAAACTATACTTCATTCTCCTCTTCTATCTATTCCTTGTCATTAGCTTCGTTACCTAGACATCATGGATTTGCAATTGGATTTTTATGAAAATTCTCATTTTCGTAAATTATTTTATATAAATCACAACAGTCGGACAAATATTGTTCGTCGATACACTACGCTTACTTTCCTCTTTTGTCCATTTTTTTATTGTTAATCTACTGTTCATCACTTAGATATTAATTCACAAAGGTCAAAGAGTAGACAGTTCATTATAAGACTGTAGATTTTTATGCAAATTCTCATTGCCGTAGATTTTATAAAAATCATAAGAATGAGAAGTATAATACATAGGTTCTAATTTTAATGATTCAGTTATGAGAAGTATATGTAACTGCGATCGAATAGAAGCCAGTTGTAGTCAGCAATTTTATAATTGATTTACTACAATGTTGTACTATGTTGATAAATGAAAAAAAGGTATTGAAGATAACCGAGCGTAATTATCCAAAACTAATAGAAGTTTCACGTCATTTCCAATATTAGGTGTGATCTAATCATAAAATTTTCTTTTTTACTTGATTTGAAGAAACGATCGACAAAAATGAAAACGAAAGGAATATATTTGATACACACTATCGACTAAAAAGACCAGAAGTGAGTTTCCAAAGGATTTCCCCGGCGTCGATTCCGAATCTGCGGGTTAGCAGGAAGCAATATCTTGTCGGCATTGTCATCGAGGACTATCTTGGTCCCGGGTATCCGGCATGTGGTCATCAGCGGGGGCACGGTAAATAAATCTTTAATTTAGCGGACTGCCTTTTACGTGCCAGGCTCTCTCTCCCCCGGTGTTCCAACCCCTATCGGTGGGTCCGTAGATTTAATAAAAAGCAACGGAGAGTTAGGCATCAAGTGGGTGCCCCATTGTGCCCTAGCATGAAAACATAAAAATCTCTCTATTCACTGTGGATTATCCGGACGTTTGTTTGCGTAAATGTTAGTGCGATTACGCGCACACGTACGGAGAGGCGTGTGTACCCGTGCTGCATACAGTTGTCTCTCTTTCTCTCGCGATCTCTCTAGGCCACTCCCTCTCTCTCTTTCTCTCTCTCTCTTTATCTCCTCTCTGCGCTCTCTCTCTCTCTCTCTTTCCATTTATCCATGCAACGCTGACATAAGCGACCGGTTCGAACGATTCGCATCGGCGCAATCTATCGCAACTGCCGGTTCGAGCGGCACCGAAAAGTAGGATTAACGTTATTACGCACGACTAGTAAATGCTCGTCTAATTAGTTCAAGCAAACGCACCTAAGGGGATGACGGAACCGGTGCTGGGGGTGAGACGGACATTGAAACTCTGTATAAGCCGACGATGGCGGTCGTTATCGCGTTATTATCTAATTCCATGAGTAATTTTAGTCTGACGGCGAATTGAATGCGTCGGCTTATTAATTAAGCGCGCGAACGATGGTAATGTGACCTTCGCGATCCCACGCCGAAGCCTCGCGGCCGCGACCAATAGGCCACGATTTCGGATTTTTAAAAAAGGTTGACGAAAATGGCACATTTTTACGACGATTAAACCATATTTTCTAGTGAGGGGTTTCTAGTTTTTGAATACCATTATTTGCTTTTCTTAAACGTCACAATGCAAATGTTTTGTTTTTACAATCGAGAAGTATCAAAATGAAGCTTATTAATGCGCACTACATTCAACGCAGAAACAAAAGTACCGTGAAAATTATTTTGTATTATAATCATTTTTTGTGCAGTTTCAGAGTCGTCATTTGAGAACAAAGAATGACTAAAATTATACTTCTATAATTTACATAATACAATCGAGTTTAGTCAGTCTGATCCTCATGGTATGTCTAGTACTGATTAAACTCGTTGATGAAACCCATTTGTGAAATATCAGTTTCAATATGCATTATATTTTATAATATTAGTTTTTCTCGAAATGTATATTTTTTATCTAAGCTATTTGAAATATAAGAAGTAAAAAGAATTGTTTAACGCTTAAGTATTATAAACGTTGAAGCTTGCACAACTTCTACAAATGGGCTAACAGCTATTACATAAATACATGTACCGAATAAAAATCAAATTTAAATGCTCTTGCTTTAGATATTAAATAATTGAACTTGAACTTGGTGATTGAGCGATAGTAAATCTGAAGAAAAATGTACGTCTTTGGATAATCATCTGTCATTAAAATTTTAATAAGGGTGAGTAAACTGCGAGAGAGATCTCATAGACGATCTGTAGTGGAGTTACAGGTTAAAATGAGTACCCATCAATGAACTGTCTTTCAAAGTACATTTTAAATGAAACATATCTTTAAACAGATACACAGTAATTGGGAACAAAATAGAAACAAATATTCAATAGTGTAAAGGGTTACCAATAACAAAAGCTCAAAGCGTTACCAATAACAAAAGCTCAAAGCGTTACCAATAACAAAAGCTCAAAGCGTCGTTAACTTCCTTGGCTATCAAATACAACCAGCCCCAAATGTCCCGGGTTTTATCCCCTCCGTGCAACAGTATCGGTTACCCCTTCGCCCCGTTAAACCTCTCGTAAGAAGCTAATTGTTGTCGCAGCCGAGAAAAAATTTGCATGTTACGTGTAGTTTGCTGTAATGAGACTTCGAGCGGGTATCGATGCACCGGTGAAGACGGGACACCGAAAGGGGAGCTGGAGTGAAACGAGACAGGGTGGAAAAAACCAGGGGGGGTGTAGAGCTGACAAACGAGAGAAAAAGAGAAAGAGAGAGAGAGAGAGACAGAGAGAGAGAGAGAGAGAGGGAGGGGGTAGGCAGGGGGCAGAGCCGAAGCGAGCCGTGTGTTTCACGGCTACGCGCAAGGGTTGCATCGGGGGGTGCACCCGCGGGACCCCCAATGTACGACATGCACTCGTGATATTTGCTAATCACTGACGGCAACGGTTTTTAAGTACTATCGAGTGTGTAGGTATAGTGTACAGGCTCGCATCGATGCGTCATATTTCATACACGGCTGGATGTACAAAAAATGAAGCGCCGGGTGAGGCTTAAAATTGGCAAATCCGCCGATCGGACATGATCGGCGTATCGGGCATATATCGGGCGGTAGTCGTTGCGCGGCTTAAAAATGAAATTGCACCCACACCGACCGACCTCGCAGCATCTCCAACCCATGCGCCCCCTCCTGGTCCACTTCTCGTTGCGTTCTCTCTCTCTCTCTCTCTCTCTCTCTCTCTCTCTCTCTCTCCCTCTCTCCCCCCTCTCCCTCTCCGAGCGTGTGTGTACCAGCGAAACGTCAATTTCGTTTTGCCAGCGTGGACGATTTAGCTTAATCGCCCCGATCCTCTCTTGCGCTCGAGCACAGAAGACCTTGCGATCGTTTGCTGCGCGTACCCATTCAAACTTTGATACTTGCGCGATTTTAACACCATACGAAGCACCCCGACCCCATAGGATCTCGCTAACGAGTCGGGCCCTGGTTTTTCAGTTCGTCGTTGGTTTGATTCGTATCACCTGTCATTGTACCGAATAAAGAGCCGGTAGCAGTATTTAGGAATAATAAAGTATTAAAGTAAAGCTATGTTCGCACTGAAGCAACATCGAGCAACTTTTTGTCGCCTCTTGTTGCCTTATTCTATTTTTACCGATTTAAAGAAGGAGAAGGTGACAAGAGGCGACAAAAAATTGCTCGATATTTCTTTAGTGTGGACATACCTTAATGGTGTATCGTTTGTAGTCCATCGCAATCTGGCTGGGGATCCTTGCGCGTTGAGGGTGATGGAGTTTGAATATTGAGAGAACACTAGTAGGATTCGTGTAGTAACGAAGATACATTTCATTTTTGGAATTGGAGGGCTTTTATGTTAGATGAAGAAACTACGTTGCCCTTTTGTTATGAAATGTTTAAAATGGGTAGGGGGTTGGAATGGGAAGACATGTTGGTAGAAATAATTAGGAAATACAATAGTTGACACATGCGCTATTTATAGGATCTTTTTGTATGTGACGTTTGTATAAGAATAATTTTTACATTTATGTGGACGTTTTTACAAATGTTCTGCCTTCTTTTACAAGATCTTTTCACATGTTTTGTTTACTTTTATATGATTTTTGTAACGTGGTTTATTTACTGTCAATTATATGGTTGTTACGCATTTTGTATGGTGTAAGCCCATGTACACGTTCGTTCGTAAAATGATAGCCATTCTGATTGATCGAAATTTAATGTGCACGAGCAAGTTAAACTATTGAACATGTGTATTCTATAAACACGTGTACAAACGTGTGTACAAATATTTGTACGAATACTTGTAGAATCTTTGATGTGTGCCTGATGTTTGCTCGCGTAGAACAAAAATCCCAATTACATCGTTTATGAAGTACTTTCTTCTTTGTACTTGTTTTATATTCTGAGCGTTAAAGTGTCTGAAACAAGCATTTCCATTAATCGCACAGGAAGTCGGAGAAAGAGAAGCAACTCTTTGCGAAATATTGCAGTAAACTTATAATTATGAACGTAATCAGAAATTATCGAATTTTTTGTAAACAATGATCATTTTTAATAATTATCACAAGTCACGTGTTTCAAATGCTTTTTAATTTTTGAAATATCGGGAAATCATTTTGACTTTGGATTGCAAGGATTTCAAATATATTTCAATTTAATAGTACCTATTATAAATGCTTAACTATGTTTGTTGGGTCCAATAAGAAAATTATTGTTAACGAAATAGGTTTAAAAGTATGTTAAAAAAGATTAATATTTAAGAATTTGAATGCCTCGCAGGAGTTACCACATTTTATATCGTTCATAAATAAAGTCCGTCTTGCAGGATTTTCCTACTTTATCGAGAAACAATCACAACAACAAAGCTATTACTGACAACTTGAATTTTATAGTATGAAACTAACATGGAAAAGACACGGTCATCGAGTCTTAGATTTTGTCGAAACTTTGCATACTGGTAGATTTCGTTCTCCTGTTTATGAAAATATAGCATTATAGGCGTCGATACTCAATAATTTTTGAGATATTTACAATTTAAATTTCATTATAACCGTTAAGCCGTTAAGTACAGTTTTGGTTGAAGTTTTTGTCAAGTGCCCAACGCCGTGATGGTAACGTACTAGATTAATTACCGGGAAGGCCAGTGTTCAAATCCCTTTTTCCTTTTTTTTCATTTTTTCATTTTTTCTGTTCAGTTTATCTGTTTTAATTAATTGTATTTTTCACATGAAAAATACACTCATAATATTTATAGGAAACAAAATATAAAAATTTTATTGAAGAGGAACATAATATGAAAGAAACACTAACTTCATCAATCTTAACGTATCTCAAAAGTTGTTGAGCATCGACGCCTATAATGCTACATTTTCATAAACAGGAGAACGAAATCTACCAATATACAGTTTCGAGAAAATCTGAGACACCATGACCACGTCTTCTCCTTGTAAGCATCTCAGAGCATTATAGCGTACAAAATATTGTATGCGTCCTAAAAGAGTACAAATTTCATTGAACCCAAAAACCCTAGGTTGGAATTTGATAGTCTATGAAACTATTATTGCATACTTAATTTTTGTGAAATAATCAATAGGATGAACTTCTAAGATGTTCGATTTGTACCTGTTCTCAGATCACCCAGCGTCATCAGATGCGATAGGCGATGGCGGAGACACGGAGCTCGGCCACTTGAGCGATCACCAAATAAACGATGCCTTGCATGATCCCCTAAATCTTGGAGAATCGGACAGACCACGCAAGGTTCGAAGATCCCGCACCACATTCACCACCTACCAGCTTCACGAGCTTGAAAAAGCTTTTGGGAACACGCAGTACCCGGACGTGTTCACTAGAGAAGAGCTGGCTATGAGGCTGGACCTCTCCGAGGCTAGAGTACAGGTGAGTTCAATTATTCCCTCGACGATAGTCATATTCATCAACCGCCTCAAACCCCTTTCAAACCCTTAATTTCACGAATGAATTCTGGGATTATTTTCGCCGCTTTATTAACTCGATATCACGCCCTTCGTAATTTCTTAGCTACTCATTTCAACGTTAATAATCACACGATAGCGGAACCCGAGTCTATTTTGACCCAGAGTATTAAACTCGATATTTAATTACTCAATTTCTACCGATTGAATTCAATGAATAAAATGTTACATTAGGAATATCAGAAAGACTAATGGGTTTACAAGAAATATCTTCAAAAATATGTTTTAAGAAATCAATAATTAAAGCTGTGAATGGTCTCGAGCAACATTAATTTTATAATTGCGAAGAAGCTTACCGCTGTCCGAGGTTTAATAAATTACTGAAGCAGAATTCATATAAATTCTTGCAGATGTTACTTAGGATTAATTTATTATTATTACTAAAACATTTAAAATATTTTCCTTTTTTAATTTGATTAACAAAAATTTCAAGATCTATTCTTCGAGATTTGGTGCAATTTATGTTATAGTTACATTGTAAATTTTTATGCATCTGTAACTTATGACTGCTGAACAAAATTACAACTAACCCCGTGTAAATAAAATTTTTATTAATCGAGCGTTATCGAAATTATCTGAATGTAAAACAGAATTTGTATAACCACTTAAAATTTAATTGACATAGATAAATAATTATGATCATTATAAAACAAGCGATGTGAGATTGAGTATCCTACTTCGTCTGGTAGTTCCAAGGCTAAGAATTTTTTTTCTCCATCGGACACTAGGAAACATTTATATTATTAGCTAGAGTAATTAATTATCCATATATTTTCGATGGATTCAAAAATACTTCTAGGCTTCTCAAGCCTAGACATGGTACCGTGCACTTAAAAAGGCATAGTACAAGTTAATATTCCTATTGCAAAATGAACCTTCCTTTCAGTGATGAATTTTATAAGTTGGTAATTTTTCAAATTGTAAATATGTGTAAGCAATGAATTACTTAATAATATTAATTTATTGAACGCTAAACAAATGAGTAGAGGGATGAGTTATATGTATCCACAGAAGCTATTTTCAAGATTCCTGGAAAACAAATAGGTTAGTCGGATACATTTTCGCGTGCGCGGGTAGTTTGATAGAATTATGGTTGCCTAAGGTCCTCGAAGCAATCTTTAAATCCTCCAGACAGTTTTTCGAGCACGATATTCCACTGTCGAAAGCGGCGTCGGAGGCTGAACAAGCAGTAATCTCGGTGTGGGCTTCTCAACTAATTACATACCATTGTACTGAAGATCTGGCATTTCACATTTACGGTCAGTAATTTCGCGGAAAACGCACGCCAAATCGTGGATCTGATGTTACTAGTTGGTAGGGATTAATTTCATGCGAGCCAGTCGAACGATAAAGAGCGTGCAACGGGGTCTTAATCTGCTTTGAAATTATTTTCAAGCCGCGTCACTTAACGACTGTGAGAGAAAGAGATAAAGAGAGAGGGGCAGAGTGAGAGAGAAGAATAGAGAGGTAGATATAGAGGCAGATAGAGAGAGGGAGAGAGAGTGAGAGAGAAGGGGGGGGATAGATTGTGGTGTGCACGTATGTTTCAAAGCAAACGAAAGGAAGAAAAAGGGAAGACAACAAGACGAGAAAAGCGAGAAAAAAAGGAGGAACTAAAAGAGAGAAAAAGGGGATGTCAAATTGACGTGTAGAGCGCAGTCGCCAGTCCACAATGATGAACTTTAAGCGTTCTAAATAACCGGTGATTCGTTGTTGTGCGTCTTTGATCGCGCATTATTTCTTTGTCTCTCATCGATGCAACTCGCGATTGAAAACACGGCCGGATTTTTCGTACTAGCTTTATATACAGTATATGTGTATACATATACATATATGTATGTATGTATATATGTATATATATATATATATATATATATATATATATATATATATACATACATACATATTTTCTGCGCAGCCGGGTTTAGATCGATAAAACACGCAGTTAAAAACGATAGGCGGATGGTGTCTCCTCGACTTCAATTGCGTTTTAATCTGCTTGACATTTTTTTCCCCTCCGGTCGCGCTCATTCGCTTCGAGTGCATCGGAAACACGGAAAGAGAACGGTAGTCGCAACAGGACGTTAATCCGAACAAAAAATCCCGGGCCCCATTAAACATTGCATCCTTATTAGCAACGTTGCAAACCTGTAACCCATTAATATTTATTAGCCTGCCAATTTCGTGCATTTTCGACAATAATGAATAGACGAAGCACTAAACAGCGAAAACATCAAAAGAATGTAAGAGCAGTGTTATATTATTAGGTTCTCGCAAAAGTCCGTTTTGTTATCAATTAATGCATACAGCGCGATTTTAGAGTAGATTTTTAAGCTAAATAAAAGCGCAGTTGATAAAGTGGAAAATTATGAAATAATAAAACGATTAACAAGAAAGTAATCGTGCTATTTTTATATGTACATATATCCTTAATAAGTGCATAAAATCCGCAGTCTACTAACAACAGCGAGAACAAACATTGCGAAAAGATCTTTTAGGACAGCCTAATGTTTCGAGATTATTAAAGCGATTAAGAGATGAAACAATTTTGTACTGAACTCGTGTTTCTTACAAGTGGTGCAGAAAATATTTCCTAAAGATCCATAATTTACTAATTATTGCAAGTAGGTATAGTTTCATTTAATCATAATTAAAATTCAATTATGTAATTATAGCGCGTTAATTGATACAAATCGATACTTTATCAAAGGATACCATTGTTCTGAAATTGGCTACATCAGGTTCATGTATTTAATTCTTCAAGTGGCAAACAACTCATTTAATTATTGTAGTAACAAAAGATCAGTACATATTTCTATGTTCTCACAGAACTTCTCACAGAAAATTGTGATGTAGTACTTAGCATTCCGAGGAAAATACTTTCTATATTTTAAAAAAATCTTCGTCTGCAGAGTTAATAGAACGTTATAACTAGACTGTGGATCAAACTGAAAACATTTAGATTTCTGTCTTCCTTTAATAATTTTAGTAGATCGAAAGCAATAGGACATCGATACTGTTTAATTCTTTCATCCACTGTCTCAAAATGCATCACCTTATTTCTGCCATAAATGCTAAAATTCCGAAGTTTGGTTGTAATTATTCGGCTATAAGCGAAGAAAATAGAGATAGCCGAAGAACACGAAAACTGTAAAAAAAAAAATGAAACAATTTAACACTAACACTAACCGTACCATGCACAAAATACGACTGACATATGTACTTTTTTTGATAAGAATTACAAGACTGAAATTATTTAGATTTCTCGCAATTATTATAACAACATGCGCTTGAATGAAGAAATTTATTTCATTATTTCTAATGGAAATGTTTTTGTAATCCTACTAATTATTAAATGAAAAATATGAAACAGGACATTTGACTGGTCGCGGTTCGAGTAGTATTAACCCTTTGCACTCGGAGCTATTTCAACTAAAAAACCAAACATTTCTTCTAACCTAAAATATTTCCACCGTACATAAGTTTTTTTCATTATATGCGTACGAAACAGATATAGTACCTCATACAATATTTAAATGTTTAGTAATTTATTACATATGAACAAATTTAATCATGTACACAATATTCTGAATAATGGTGTAGCAATTTGTAGTGGCGCCTCAGAGTCGCCATTCGAGTGCTAAGGGTTAACTCTTTGCGGACGCGTGTCTGCAGACAGTCGCCCAAGTGAAATTGCTACTCCGTGACTGAAAATCATTTTTTAAAAAATTATTACTCTCAAAAAGCATCAAACAAGTTTTTACCAAACACAACACTTGCTCGTTCATTTAATTCTTATGCGTAGCTGTCAGTACACAATTTCATTTCTCAAGGAAAATTGTATATTCGAACCATCGATAAGTACGCTAAACATAATTCCCGTCCGCAAAGGGTTAAGAGTAGTGATATCAAATATAACTATTCGATTATTAGTGCTTGTCCAGACATGGCGATTTACGCGTGAATCGAGTAGTGCGTTTCGGATCGCGCGATTGTCGCGAGCAGCAAATCGTGCGAATGCATGTACAGAATGTACGGACCACGCTAGTATCTCACAATCGCGCGATCCGACACCCGCTACTCGAACGCGCGTAAATCGCCTCGTGTGGACAAGCTCTTACCGAAAGAGACAGAGTTATCGAACCTGCTGAACTGTAAGAAACCTCGTGGAAAAGAAACGAAACAATTTTACAACTGGTGAGATTAATCAGACTACTTAACAGCAACTTATTTCCATCATAAATGCTTAAAATCCCGCTCTTCAGTTGGAACTGTTCGACTGTTACCGAAACGAACGCGTTAACTCGTAACGAACCTCGCGGTAAGAAACCAAACCGATTCTTCAACTCATGAGATTAGCCAGACCCCGCAATTTCTGCAGCATCGAAGAAACTAACCTGTTCATCTGGTCGAAAGTTCCCGTTGGTGGACGTCGGAAGGGAGGCCACACGAAAATCGAGCGATCGCTAGCGAGATAAATATCGGCCGGCGTTCATTTGTATTATGAGTCGATCGGTCGTGAAACGAGCCCTAGGTACGTGACGCGGAATCGCGGCGCGACGACAGCTGCGGGTATTGGCGGTTCCGTCATAAATTATGACTTTTCCATGGATGGAAATCGGTTACTCGATTAGCGTAACCATCCTGACACCCTCTGCCATACGTGCCGGACCGAGAGAAAGCGAGACGGATGGAGAAAGAGAGAGAAATAAACCGTAGTCGAAGAGAGAGGGTGGCTAGATAGATAGAGGGTAGCTAGACCGAGGTACGGATAGAAGGAGCACAGAGGAGGAGGATCGGCGAAAGAGGGACGAAGAGAGCGAGAAAGAGCGTTGTACACACCTATACAGGGGGGCGGTTGTGTCCGTATATAGCGGCGGAGAGAAGGGTCGTGGATGGAGCAGTCGTCGAAGGGTGGCGTGGAGCTGAAAAGAGACAGAGAGCATTCCGATTGGCCCATTGTGGTACAGCCAAGCGACAATGCCGGCAATTGGCCGTCGCTCGACAAAACCGCTAAATGATCCGCCGCGGCGCAGTGGTGCCACGGCCACTTTATTTCAATCTAGGAAATCCTCCGCTGCTCCTCCCTCGCCGCCCTCAATTCCAGATGCGAAATTACCCATTTTTCGGTATTAATGGTCGGGCCTTCGCCACCCCACCTCATCCCTCCCACCATCACCCTCGTCGATGTATCGCGTTCGATCGTCGATCGGACAGTCGCCGTCGATGGTAATGGAATCGCGAATCGTTTCTGCCCGCTTCCTATTCTATGCCCGACACTCTCGTATCACTATGCTTTCGCTTTTTCTGACGGTGTCCGACGCTGACGCGCGACGCCGCGTTTCAATCCGATGAACTTTTCATTTTTTTTGTCATCCCCTCCGCTCCTCCGATTTTTGCTCCGATAAATACGAATCCACCCACGCAGCCCTCTCTTTCGGTGTATTGTCGTTGAAGAAACAATAGGCGGAGACAAAGGATCGCTTTTTTTCGCGAGATTGATTGAAAAAAAGAATCGAAGAGGGTTGACGTTGAAACAAAAATGGAAAGTTTGAGGATCGAAAGAGAGAGGGAGGAGAGACACCGTGCGAACCGGAAATTTGCGGCGGAGACGGTGAAAACGTTACACCGAGGATCGTACGGGACACATGGTACGCGGCGGTGGTGTGCGGGACGGGATTCAAACTTTCGGGTTCGCGTTGGGTCGCTTAAACGACGCACTGCAAGGTTTGCGAGCACTTAGGCGTTAGCGGGGTATTCAGCAACGATTAAATAATTAACAGCAATTAGGCAATTGAATTTACCGCCTCGGCCTTGCGACGTTCGCCTCTTTCCCTCGACGAGCCAACGACCGCGCGGTTCCAGTCACTTTCAAACTCCCCTTCCCCCCATAGTTCTGCCGCCTGTATTTTCTACGTGCTTTGTTGTCTTTTTACCAACCGACGGTGGCCACTCGCGGTAGCTGCAAAAATTCATATCAGAAAGGATAGTTAGTAACTCTTTTCCCAATGCTTAATGTAAATGGATTTTTCAGCTTAGCGACGGTGGTGTTGAATTCGTTTGTTTAATCATTATGAAAATCCCCAAAATTGTTTACAACGTTTACTTGCATTGTAATCGTTGAACTTTATAATATCAGCACGTATCTTATAAAAGGATTTCACAAATATTGCAAAAAAGAATTGTTCAACGACAAAACTGAACTGGTTTGTAAGTTACAAGTCTCTATTTTAACACGTTAAGTGTTGCGCCTACTTTATTTACCTGTTACAGTTTTTCAATTTTTGATATTTTTATACGAATGTACCGTGGGTCACCAGATATTAGCGTGGCCTCAACGGAAAGATTACTATCGGTAACCAGTGACTGACACGGCACTTAACGTGTTAACTGACAATAAGTAAAATTAAGTTTCTTAACCTCTATTCTAATTAACACTAACCCTACCGAGCACAAAATATGACTGGTGTACGTTAATTTACAAAAATTGCAAGACCAAACTTATTTTTTCTCGCAATTTTTGTAGCAATATGTGCTTGAATGAAGAAATTTATTTAATACTTTCTGTAGAATCTTAGGAAAAAGGAGGGATACCGCGCCGGAAATTGAACCTAGGACCTCGCGGTTTGTAGCTGATCAACCCTCCGACTTTTCCTAATCTCCATAGAGTATTTGGTCTGGGGGGTGCTGATCCCACATTTCTAATGGAAGCATCTTTGTAACGTCAATAACTTTGAGGCAGATCCCAGTGATGTGCTTTTTAATTTGAGGAAATAATACACTACTTCAGGATTAAACATCCAAAATAATGTATTAAATATTTTTCGCAAATGAATAAATGTACCAATTCATTCGGGAACTACTCTAAATATTTCAGATAAAAACGTAAAATATTTCGTATACGTTCCGCGGATAGAAAAATTGATTGTTGTCTGAAATCGTTGACGGAAATAGGTCCGGAAAGAAAACTTCGGTGCGCAAGAAGATGACGCGAGGATCGACGTCAGTGACCGCGTCGCTGTAGTCTTGTGAAAAGATCTGTGGCTATCCGACACAATAGGGGCAGGATGTAAAACGCAATCTGCCTCTCCTTTCTCCGTCTGTTTCGCGGGGTCTGCCGGTGGCCACGAAAAATCAGAGCAGCTCAGGCGGAAAGCGAAAGCATTTATATGGCAACGGGGCCAGCGGTAACGGCGTGCCAGGGGGTTGGTAGGAAGACGAGGGGCGAGGGCAGGGGTTGCCGGCACTCAGGGGTACGGAGGAAATCAGGATAATTGTTAACAATTAGCTTAATCAACCTCGAGAGCAAGCTTTTGTTGGGTGGTTCTGATACGGCTGGCTAGGGTTCTCATGCGTCGGTGGCGTATTTTCTTCCGAGAAATAATTCGATGATTTCGCGCGACAATTGTTCCCCCAGCAGGCAATTTCTTTTTCTTTTTAATCAACAATATTTACTTTTTTTACTGTTTTATAAAAGCACAAAATTAAATTAATTAATCGGAGAACTTTGTGTATGTTTCGGTTATACTTTAGTCGTATTACTTGAATTTGTTCTGTTCCATTTACGTGATAATACAGTTGGATGGTACTGCTCGTTGATTAGATCGTATAATTGGTTGACATGATAATCTGTTTGCTAGCATCGCGGATATGTTTACACTCTTCGCGGTGTGTTTCTCTTTTTTAATGAAAAGCCACAGACATTTTATGGTGACAGTATAATGTCTCTACCAAGAAGGTGGGAAGAGGTTATGGAACGAGAGGTTGATTATATTTTGTCGTAAACTTTAAAGGTGTGTTTCAGTAATTTAAATAGTGAAACAGTAAACGGCCCGTACTTATGGGACGACCTGACACTATAATGGTAATCGTTTAATCTGTAGATTGCAAAAATTTTTCATTGAACTAAAATATTCTGTTGATTTGAATCGATTGTAATCATTATTAGAGAAATGACAACTGCTCCAATCCATATGTTCGAGTTTACTTAAAAACATTTTCAAGTTTTTGGTAATTCAATCAAAAAGTATACAACCTTTTTTATCTGCACATCAAATGATAAAAGGACTATTGCTTAGCATACGGTTACAATTTCGATTTGATTAACCCTATACTATTTAATATGCTATTTTTCAATCCTTTAAAGAGTTGTTTTATATGCGGTTGTGTAAGCTATATCTACATAATAACTACTTCTATATTTTTCCCTGAAACTTTAGAAATATGATCTTTATGTGTACTATTATTCATTAAAACAAAAAGTCGGTATTTTGAAGTTGATAGATCAAACTCTTCCTTAACTTGTCCAAAGAGAAAAATAAGAATTTTTCTCTAAAGCAAAGTATCTTGCATTTTGACACTGGTGTAGCTAATTATGTTAAATTTGAACGTCTTGATTTTTATGTTTCTAGGTCTGGTTCCAAAATCGGCGTGCAAAATGGCGCAAGAAGGAAAAGGCGCTTGGCAGAGACACCAGTTTCATGCACGTAGAACAGAGCGGTGAGTTCCGATTACAATTTAACCATTTCACATCTGAAAAAATTACCCAAACGTCAGAAAATGTCTTAAATGAACCCTTTAACATTACACGTATCACGACTAGTCCATATGACCAGTATCAGATTTTTTATTTCACTATTATGGAAATAATGAAGACGATTTTATTAGTATTGATTGAACAAATGTCTTTCTCCAGCATCCGTTATAGTAAAAATCGGGCAAGGTTGACATAAATTTGTAAAAATCTTATCATTTTTAAGAGACAATATATGTATATATTAATCATTTTAATATTCGGTGCGTTTTGTGTTAATACTATTTCGTTCTTCCTATCAGCCCTTTAAAAGGCACATATTTGCCTCTTGAGTGTTACGGGGTTAACGATTTCGATTCCCGCGTCCAAACGAACCAACTTGTTTAAACTTTCGCTTTTCGGTTTACTCAGGAAATCAAAAATTGTTGTATACTCCAGGCCGTTTGCGACGCGATCAATTGTGCGGCAGTCTGTTTGCTAATATACAAGCGGGCAAGTCGCGAGAAACATTACGAGGGGTAGATGCAATCGACGCCAATTACACCTAATTTCAGCGTCGGCCATCGCGGCCATCGCATGCGAGCGTGGCGCGACGGACCGTTTCATTTTTCATGAAAACCGGACCCTTGATGCCCCGTGAAACCTGTCCATACGAGAGCGACCATCCCCGGGAAAAACGAGTGCATTTCTTCGAAATGCATTTTCTTTTTTACTCGAGTAATTACTGTCCGATGGAAAACATTGAAGTTCTACCTTCCGTGAACTGAGCGAATGAAAGTCGTGCCCTAGATCGTTTAAGGTTAATTTTACACTGGATATCTATGGATATATCATTTGGTTGAAATTGTACTTTGAAAAAGAGTGTCTCATTGTTTTCCTTTTTAAGTAAGGACCGATTTAAATATGAATCTCTTTGAACGACTGATAACGTACTCTTATTTGTCATGAATAAAATTATAGTTGCTTTACTATATAGTTATTTTATTATATATATAGATGAAATAGTTTGAATATTTCGCTCTAAAAGAAATTGTCAGAATATTACTGTATAAAAAGGTGGTTACTAAAACGTATAATCATCTTTAAGGTCTTTTTTGACACAATCATATTTTTATTTTGCTAATATTTCATGAAATATGAAATTTAAATTTATATATAAGATTTACCATTGAAAATGATTAAATTTAACATTTTTTTTATCTATTTAGGTCCTCATTTACTTAAAAATTGTGTTAGAAAGATAAACTGAGTATGAGTACGTTTTCGGATCATATAAGACTATATTTAATCTTCGAATAATGCTGGTAGGGTCAATTCTGACCCAGGATGCCACAAGTTCCGTATAACTCCATTCGACCCCTTAACGTCATAACTGCGTAGAACAATTGAACATACACGAGCATCGCTGGTTGCAAAGACCAGAAAAACTTGCGTCATCCAAGGGATAAATCGAAAATCAAAATCCGAGTATATTGAATTCAAAGATGAAAGTGGTACTGCAACATAGCTTCAGGACACAAGGGCTTAATTTCGTTTTGCTCCGTTCGCTGGCCGCACAATTTCCGTTGCATGCAGACGGATCTCTGCGCGAACAGATGGCCATTAATTTTCAGGAGATCTAGCAGTTCATAGGCGTAGTCGAAGGACGTCTTCAGACTTCAAATTCAAATTTTTCATGCATTGTTTAATACTGTACACTTCTGTATAGTGGAAAGCAAGTAACTGATATCGTAAATCTTAACATGTCAGTTCCTGTTTCATTGCATAAATTATGTTATATTCCTTTGAGTGCCGCTTGATTTGACAGATTAACGATCCCAACAAAATTTCATTTCATTATACACTTTGTTACTGTTGAAAGTATAGTTCACATAAAAAGTACTTTAATGAGAGACGCCGATAATGAATTTTGTTAATAATCATTCCTTGACTTCTTTTAAAGAGAAAATATTGTTCTAAACCTTCTTGTTTTTAATTATTTGTTTTATGAATCTTTTACCAGCATACTTGTGACATTTTTTTTATTAAAATATGCCCAATTATGACATAGTTCGAAACATATTTGATGAATTCCATGACGAATTCTTTATTGTTGGATGACGTGTTTCATGTATAAACAGATCAATCCCAAATCCAGACGCTTTATTATGCAAACCGGTAAAGATTTAATCTAACAGTGTAGCTAGGTAACAGTTCTATTGCCCAAACACTCACGTTCTATTGATTAGTTCGGATAATCAAGGTTCTGCTTTATCGTGAATTAGTCAAGTAACCATGATCGAAATTGTGGCGTGTTTGAACTCATTTTACTCAAAAAAACGTCACAAGTATACTGGTAAAATTTTCATAAAGAAGAACAAGAGATCGGAGAATAGTGTCTGTACACGATATAAGCAACCTTTTCATACCTTTTCACACCTTTCACTCTATTAAAACAAAAGTTAGCGACAGGATGTAATTTATCGACTCGCGCATGAAGCGCAATAAGAAATCGACACAACTTCTCAAACGAGCTAATACAAACCTTTCAAAGAAACTTTAACGTCAATTCGAACAAACACACCTGGACCGCAGGGCGTCAATCGGTTGTCCCCTTCGGACCGCAAAGGGCCAGCCAGCCACCCTTTCAGCCGGTGACCAACCCCCGGCGAGATTCGCAGAAACAATAAACTAAACCCGTGCAAAACTGTGTGATTACAGGTGTGAACGAGCTGTCCCTTCACGCCCGTTTACTCCAATCGGCCGGCGGTGTGCCAGGTGCGGACCCGTCGGGGGGGCCGCCGGGCGCGTTCCCCTGGTTCATCCCGCCGGTGTTCCCACCGCCATGGCCTGCTAGCGCGCCTAAAATTCCGCCCCTGCACGCGCTCCTGTCGCAGTGCATTGGGATACCGCTACCCCAGAACCTGGCGTCTCTCAGCACGGTGCTTCCGGTTGGTCTTAACCCGACCTCGACCCTGAACCACGGCAACGTCAACGGACACACGCTCGGCACCTACCTACACGGACATCCTTTGAACCTCGGTGTGCAAAGCCTGCCACAGAACCTGAGTTCGAAACACGAGAAAGAAGAGGACTCGGCATCGTCCGACGACGAGATTAGGAGACAGAGCGCGGAGGTGCTGAGAGTGAAAGCTGAGGAAGTTCTACGCAAGGTGGACAATTAATAGAGAACCACTGGGTAGCCTGAGGAAGACCTTGTTGCTGGTGATTTGGGGACTGTGATTGTCAGAAGCCTTGGATCTGGTCTCTGATGATCCGCGGATGTGCACAGTTGCTGAAGCATTGGATAGTAGAGGGACTCTAAGGATCTCTGAGTTAGAGATGAGGGAACTATGGACTGGGTCTATAGTAGGCGGAGTCTGGACTGTGATGGTAGTCCGATGATGATTGCGAGATAGGTGTGTACAGTTAATGAAGTATTGGGCCATTATACAGAAACTTTAAGGTTTGGAAGTCTGGAAACTGCAGGATGAAGGCTCTGAAGGATCTCAGATTCTTTTGGACTCTTATTCTGCCTATGCCTATGCAGAGAACATGCGTGTATACCTAATGAAGCGTTAGGTCACAGAAGCGTGCAGAAGATTTCGAAAGGATTCCGTTGAGGTCTGTGACTGAGAAGATGGAGAGCTAGGGTCTCTAGGGCAAGTGGGCAGCTTCTGGACTATACTGGACTGTGGTTGTCGAGCACCTAAGAGTCTGATCATGCTGGAAAGGGTGTACAGTTTCATTGACTACTGTCCTGAGGGAGTGTTGAGAAAATCTCAGAATTCGTCAAGATCTGAAAGTGAGTTAATGTTGAGCCTGCGGCCTGGAGGACAGCTTTTGGGCTGTGATTGTCAGATGCCTTAGAGTCTGGTGTCTGATAAAAATAGAGTTATGCGCGTGTACAGTTGGATATAGAGCGTAGAGGTGCGTAGAGAGCTCCGAGAGTTTCTTTGGGGTGATTTCTGGAACGGAACGCAAGCTAGTCTATCACCGCGTGACAATTGAAACTGTTCCGATAGTTGCGAACATACGTATTAGCGAGGTTTTATATTAAGTTGAGTGCTCTTTGAACCGCTGGCGGACTTCCAGAAGCATTCGTTACTATTATTATTTTCCGTTAAGCGTTACGATTCACCGAGGATTATTTGTGAAGACAATCTATTATAATTATACGCTGTGACACGAATATGTTGATGGAGGCGCGGCTTTAAAAAGTACCGACTTTATTGTTTATCTTGATTCCGGAATTTATTCGAATCATATTTCTGTTGATTTATTGAAACAATAAACGTGAACGCGAACAGTTTTAGCTGAACACGAACGTTCTTAGAGGACCCGGTTTTCTTAGAAGTCGCAATGACTATTGGTACGAATTATAGCGGTCGAAGAATTTTTGTAAAATACATGTATCATACACTGACGTACGTATATGTAGAAACACGTACGGTTACCCCCATGTACATATGTAGTTAATTAATTACGTCGAGAGAAAATATATGATACTAATGACATTTGTGGACGTTTCATTTCCATCAATCATATCCTTCATCCTTTGACAGTGAAACATCAGTTCAAATGAACCACAACTGGTTTAGTACACAAGCATGAAGACTATTCAAATCCACTTTTGTGTTAAAATAGCCGCATGTGGCTAAAACAATGCCTACAATACTGGAAAATGTATAAATACATTCCACAATTTAATGTTTCCCTAGGTGTCAAATTGAAGCAATAGTGAAAGATCAATATGATTGAAAGATAACTAATTGGATTGAATTCCTTTAAATTTCTTGTTTGCAATTATCTTTGTATTATTTTACCACATAATACTGTTTTTACAGAAACAGTGATAAATATGTCAAAATTGTCACAATAAGCTAACGAAAGTTAAAAGATCGACGTAATTAAACTGAATAAATTTCATCTTTAAGCACTTTATTATTTTTACCAAAACTCATTGCTATTAAAAAATGTATAATGAAAACATCTATGTCGATAGTATTTATTTATTCATGGAAAAATGTTATAATCAACACAAGGATCTAATAAAAATAATAAGATCAATCAAACTAGATTAAACGAAGAACGCCTTCTCAAAATTACTTTAATATCGTTACTGAAATTCCTTATTAGTACTAAAAATATCAGAAAAACATATCTGTACCAACAATATACATTAATGAAGGCGACTAACGAGGATTAAATGATCAAAAAAATTGAATACAACAAAATTGCATCGTTTAAGAATTATTTAAACATTGTCAATAAATTATTGGATATTATCAAAAATATTAGAAAAAAAGACTCCAGCAAATCATCATCTCCATATCGTTCCTTAGCGACAATCAAGGGTAAAAGGGTAATAAAGATGAACGAAAAATATTCGTCTTTCTAAAATTACTCATTGGGAAAACTCATTACGAAAAATATCAGAAAAACAGATCCAAAAAATGGAGCATTATCTAAATACGGCTCGTTTGCGGCTAACAGGGGTATAAGGGTAATCAAGATCAACGGGACCTAAACTGCATTTCCGCAAAGGCGTTGTAATATTCCATGCATTACATCCGGGGCGCATTCTCGTCTAATGAAGTATTTTCCTCGCTCTGCCGCCCCCAATTCTGTGAGACCCGAGTTAACAGTGTCGCGCGGCGCAATCGCTTCTGTGTCATTAATCACGAAAAGATTTCGGTGGCGACGATTTCCTGAATCCCGGATTGTGTACCGGGGGTACACAGCTGGCGCAGGTCTTTTCTGTGCCCCCTTTCGTGCCACGGGGGCCAGGAATTCGATTCCCACGGAGAGTTTCGGTGTAAACATCGCCGATCCCCCGTTTAATCGCGTCCACCCCCTTTCCAGCCTTCCCACGTGGCCCGCCAGGTACGCTCATCCCGGTAACACGCACAACGGCAATTACAATCCGACCAATTTATCCGTCTTATCAGGAATTTATCGCGACGACACAGACGCGACAATTATCGTTATCGTTATTGAACTGGTCGACTCCATTCGCGCGCGGCCGTGGGGCCAAAGCACGGGGAAGTAATTATTGCGCCACCTGCGCCAGGACGATCGTCATCGGACCGTCTCGATAAGATCATGCGATACCACAACTCTGCGGGAAATGTGGCGGCTCGCTTCCTGACCGAGCTTTCCTGCTATGACACAGGGTGTCCGCAAACGTTCATTGTGATTGTAACACAAGGGGCCAAACCGTTGTAAAATTATCAAATATTGCCGGATATTTTTCTTTCTCTTCTCTAACCCAATTTTTTTTCTATATAAAGGTGTATACAAGTTGTTTCAAAACATCTAGGCATAACTTCAGAGATGGATTTAATACTAAACCTGCCGGGCCTTAAAAGCAACTGGTATATGTATAGTAGCAGTATAATTTGTGCTCTACGAAATACATTCATTTAATTATTTGCCACGAAAGCATTTTTATAATTTCAATAGTTGTAAAATAAAAAATCTGGAACCGGTTATTTTGCCCGGTGGTGGGTAGGTTTAGTGTTAATGCGTTAAAATAAGAAAAAAGTTTATATAAACATGTACATACAGTAGAACTCCATTTATATGAACCGATCGGGAGACAAGTTTGTTCACATAATCGGATGGTTCCTATAATTGGAGTCTACCTGCCGCTCACTACTGACTATGATTTTTCGTTCATTTAATAAGAGTTCACGTTCATATAAGAGGATTAACGCTGAGCTAGAGTTCAGTTATAAATTATAAAATAAGAAAAAAGGTTCGTATAATCATATACCCTACATGACCTTGTTTCCGAATTATAGCCGTTTTTTGTATGATATTGTATTATGAAATGCGTTAGAAAGTTTTCATACGTTCTTTTATCACCAAGAAGATGTATTAAATCGATTGAGACAGATTACAAAATAGTGTTTACATAGCAGACCAGAAGGTCGTGCACGAGATAAGAAGCGGTGACTGTAAACAATTCAAGGAAATAGTCAATAGAGCCAGAAAAATTACTGGAAGACATAAACAGCTATAATTCGGAAACAAGGTCATATAGGGTATATGTTTACACGAATCATTTTTCTTATTTTATCGTACTGAATTCATCCCTGAAGTTATGCTCACATGTTTTGAAACACCCTGTATATCCCATATACATTCTGTACACTTTTATTTAGACTCGAAAAACATTCGATCAGATAACTCTTCAGGGACGACGTCTGTGCATCATACTGACTCAAACGAGTGTTTCAAAATACATACATATATCACACGAGGCTAAATTATTCGGTACGATTCACTTTCATCCATTATTGATTACTTTTTAGAATTTGGAAATAACCATGCAAAATATGAAAAGTCTAATCGATTAACATATCTTAGGTCGTTACAGTGATTGAACTCCATAAAACAGTGGCTAATGGTATAGCTATTTCTACTGCCATTGTATGTAGCACAAAAATGGGGATGAATTCTAATCATAGCGGTCCGTTGAGTAATTTATGTAAAACCATAATGCTACTGCTATACATGTAGAAGTTTCATTTTAATATTTTGAATTCACTAACAAATTATAATATTGCTTTAGACGTTATGTTATTTATACTGTCGATTCTTGTGTATTGTACAACAATGGTTAGTGGATTAAGTGCTTGCAAGAATTTATGATTCATATGTTTTGATTTGATTTACATTTCTATAGCGTGAGTACGCTAAGCGAAAATATTTTGAGTTTCGAACGATACCAATTTTACGTACATATAGTTTTCGGTGGTGGTTCTATGTATAGCTGTTTATATTTGTGGACACCCCGTATTTCTGGCTCGTTTCATTCCGTTCCCATCGTGGGAATAAACTCCATGGGGGTGGAAGTTGTAACACGCAAGGGTGTCGCCTAATTACAAATAGGTTGAACGAATTAGGTGCGGTTGTGAGCTTTTGGTACGATATTTTATGGTGATAGTGTGCCGGCCATAGAATTGTGTCGGAATGTTTACTGGGAAATACCATCATTGTTCTTAATTAATAATTTGGAATGAATAATTACACATTAACATTATTAATCAACGTAACTACCATTAATAACGATAAACCGATCAATTATTTTTCATATTTTGTTATAAACGTACCAAAATTATCTCGAAGCATTCTTCCCACGAAAAGTGGTCCATGTAATTCAATGTAATCATAGTCAAAGTAATTTAATTTAATCGCAAGATTTTACACGATAGAATATACTTCCTGCTGTTTATTTCGGGACTGCTGGAAATGATATTTTCAAAAAACCGAGTAATCTCGGTACTTAAGAAACCCGCATTGAATTATCGTTTAGTAATCAGATTTAAAAAGGGAACCGTTTTCTTCCGCAGATTTACCAGGTACTGAAACGATTTTAAAAAATATTATCTCACCTACGACCTCCGAGAAATATTGTAATTAATCTGCACTTTCCTCGCAGCATTTTCGTCGGGAACACGAAAAGTCTGCGTCGGGAGGAATGGTCTCGCCGTACTCGAGATACTCTGCAGACATGTTATATTCGCAGCATTAGAAAGAGCACGCGCATGCTTTCGAAATTTCTTCCCCCGCCCGCGTTTTAGCTCAACAGCCGTGTCGCATAATGCAGTAAAGTTCCGCTAAATGGAACCACTAGAATGAGAAAGAAATGCTCCGGGCCCACTTTTTCCCTGCTTTCATTCGCGGTGACGTATCATAAGCATTCGCACCTTTACCTGTCCGCGCAACATACTTACCGATTCTCGTCGAAGAACTGACGATCCTCATCTTACAAAATCACCTGGGATCGATAATTTCTCAACGGACAGTCCCACATTTAGGATATTTTCTGCGAAATTACTTTCTATTCCGCGCGGATCAAGAAAACGCGCAGCGCAATTTTCACCGAGGGTCGAAAATTTCGCACGAGTGTGCGGAAAGGAAAGACCAATTTCAAAGGACTCAGGGGCCGGTGTCAAATTGCCGGGAGCCGGACACATGTCGAATGTAATAAACTTCTAATAAACGGAGTATTACAAAAATTTAATAAACGTTTATTATTCGTTGGCATTTAATTGCCGCGGCCGAAAAAGTACGGCCGACCGTCGTTTTCGGCCTCGGCCGCGGAACGATTTTGCATCCTCTTTATTTCTACCCGCGTTGACGTGCCCGCGTAATCATATGTTTTAAGAGCGGAACACAGAGAGAGTGAGATAGAGAGGAAGAGGGAGAGAGAGAGAGAGAGAGAGAGAGAGAGAGAGAGAGAGAGAGAGAAAGAGGGAGGGAGTGAGAGAGAGAAGGGGTTGTGGGGGTGGTCGAGGGATCAGAGTTGAATACCACTGATCGCGATCGCGACGGCTACGAAGGACAATTAGATTAAAAGCAGCGCCTCTCGCGGCGGCTTGAGATCCATTAGTGCCCATTGTACCACCCCATTTGTACCCCCGACGCAACCACCCCCGTGTGCCGTTACTTCAGCCCCTTCCGCCTTCATCCCCCGAGCGCAGCCACCACCATCTCGAAGCCAGGTACTTATTCTCAATAGTAATATGCTCACTTCATACTTCCAACCGCCCCCGCGCGTTCCCCTCCGCACCCTCGCTCTCTTTTCCTGGCTTCGACACCCACGAACACATCTCTCCCTCTTTCTTCTGCCTCGCTCTCGCACACACTTCTACCCTACCCCCTTTTCACTCTTCCTCACTCTCTCTTTCGCGGGCTCTCTCTCTCTCTCGCCCTCTTTCTTTCTTTCTCTCTCTCGCTGGTAGTCGTTGCTCGTTTCTCTTCAGCCATTCTTGAGAAGCGGAAAGTCGCAAGAAGTGGCACGGTCTGAAAAGATTTCTCCGCTTGTGGAAATCACTAGCTGCTGATACGCGTACAAGAACACCGGCATTAATGATACCTTGAATGACATCAATTAGTCCATCTGCCGTGATAAACCTCCATCGTCGAGATTACTACCTATTCCGACGGCTTCTTCCCTCCGCCTCCGCGACACAGACAATCGCTGCCACCGAGTCTCGCTGTCAAACTTCGTTGTAGACGAGGGCTGCGAAAAAGACAGTGCTACAGGAACTCGATGATTTCGTTACTGTTTTCATTACACCTCTCGGGTTTAATGATCCTACAGAAATCGAAAATAGTGTGAGGAAGATTTTATAGGAATTTTTCTATTTGGATTATTAAACATACTACATAAATAGTTTGCATAGAATGCATTTTATGGATTTATGATAAAATTTCATGAGTAGAATACAGAAGAGAGAAGAATTCAAAAATACTGTAAGAGTATTTAACCCTTTGCACTCGGAGCGATTTCAACTCAAAAACCATACATTTCTTCTGACCTAGAATATTTCCATTGTATATCATTTTTTTAATTTTATGCGTATGAAACTGATATAGTACCTCGTACAATATTTAAATGTTTAATAATTTATTAAATGTAGAAAAATTTAATAATGTAAACAATATTTTGAATAATGGTATAGTAATTTGTAGTGGCGCCTCAGAGTCGCCATTCGAGTGCTAAGGGTTAAAGACACTCTTACACCGTTCCCGACCAATTAACAGTAGAGCTACCACCGCCAGTCAAATGACCGGTTTCAGACTTCTTATTCTATAATTATTGAATTAACAAAGATGCTTTCACTGGAAATGATTATACACATTTCTTTATTCAAACTGACATTGTAATAAAATTTACAGGAAATGTATATAAATTCTATCACGTAATTTTTACAAGGCAACACGTGTCAGCCATTTCTAGAGCTCGGTAGATTTAGTGTTAAAATGAATAAGAAGCAATTTTAATTGGCCAGCACTGTTCAAACCTCACATTGTACACTTTCAGGAAAGAAGATACTTCGACATAGAATAAGATGAAGAGGTTATGCGGAACACAAACAAAATGGAATTAATGCGGGCCAGTCGGAAACGCACTCGAATAATAATTTTCCGCGTAAAATCGCATACGTTACAAGTGCAATATCTTTCGAAGGTAGTATCGTGGAGAGCCGAAAACTATTCCGAAAGATTTCCCGGAACGGCAGAGGTAAATAGTCCTGGTACAATCGTATCATGGCTTCGACTCGCATCGTTCTCGCTGCTACAACTGATTCCGGGCAGCATTGTATATGGCGGCTCTATTTTCAAGAGCAACTCCCCGTGCTCTTCTGCGCGGCTTACAAATTGAAGATACAATTTAAACATGAGAGAAATTCGCGAACGAGAAACATGATCCCCACAGCGCGCCGCCGCGCGTGTTCCGAGTCGGGCGACACAACCACAACACATTCTTGGGCCGGTAATTAAACGCTTGGAGGAAACGCCCGGGCCGCTCTTAAAGAAACGGGAAAATGAAATAATTCCAGTCGCCGAGGCTTGCAGAGAAAACGCTCCGCCGGAAGAGATTAATTAGACTCTCTTTGGCTGGGAATGAAATTTCTCGCGAAAGATTAAGTTCTGCTCCGAGGGGGTTGCAGGAGCCGACCACATGTCCCGAGACGTGGAAATATGGCGACGCCTTCGTTGCTTTTCGCGAGACGTTCTCCAACGAAATCAGAGTGAACGAAACTGTTGTTGGGTTTGCCAAACCAACTAACATATTCGATAATAAATTAACTCACACTTTTTTATTACAATAAGTTCACAATTTCTTTGTGGTCGATAATAATAAGTAGACAGCGGATTTTATGCATTTATGATAAAAATGAGTAGGTGTAATTTAGAACAGTAAAAACAACAGAAGAATTTGAAAATATTGTTATATTATTTTCAGCCTATTAAACATATTAAACAAGAAAATAAAATTCTATTTCACTTCAGTTTGTTGCAATTCAGTTAGAAAATTTTTATTTTCCATAGAGATCCGCTGTCTACTAATAAGTAGACTGCGGATCTTGATGAAACACAAAAATTGTCTGCATCAATTGCAAGCTACTAGAACCAAATAAACAATTTTTGCATTCATTTAATAAGTTCAATAAGTTGATTAGAATACACTGACACTCTCAAATTCTTTTAATCTTTCTACTGTTTTATATTTCGCCTACCCATTTTTGCCATAAGTGCATAAAATCCGCAGTCTAATAATAAGCAACATGAACATTGTAAACATTAATCCTCGGACGGCATACCATTTTATGCCTATATGATTGAGGATGTTTAGAACCACTCACTTCATTTACAAATTTTTTAAAACATATTTTTGAAGGTACTTCTTGTAGACACGTCAATCTTTCTGTTGTCCCTAATGCAGTAGCTGCCCATCTAACTAATTTTCTAGAAATTGACCCTGACTCAAAATAGACCCAGACTCCGCCGTCGGAGGATTAATGCATCAATTTTAAGCTTCAGATGGTTAACTTGTCTCACAGCTATACCATTTAAATCAACCCAGGCGAATATTTCCGAAAATGTTGATGATAGTAAAAAATGTTTTAGGCAAAAGTTAAACGGTATCAGGGGGCACATTTTCTGATGTAGGTACGTTTTTTCTATGTGGACGTTTAGAGGGTATGTGAAGTTCAATTTTGGTTTTTTAAATAGAATCGTATATTTTTGAATGCACTACTCGATGCTACTCGTTATTCCCTACATAAAAGTACTAGATTACTTGTTGGGAAAAATCATTAGTTTAGAAGATTTTGATTCCTGTGGTATGGGAATTCCTGCATCACGTCAATCTAGCAACGAGACAGTGAGTGTGGTTCCAGCAAAATGGTGCACCCGCTCATTATCATCGTACAGTCCGTGTCACACTTAACAAATTATTCTTTAACCATTGGATAGGACGAATTGAGCGTATTGGATTTCCACCAAGATCACCAGATCTGACGCCCTTATACTTTTTCTTATGGGGGTATTTGAAAAATAAAGTATATGCGGAAGAATGCACAACTTCAGATGATCTAAAACAAAAAATTCTTCAAGCGTGTCAACAAATACATGTAGAGATCCTTGAAAAAGTTCACAACTCATTTAGAGGTAGAGTAAATCTCTGCATTCAGGCGGAAGGACATACTTTCGAATACAAATTCAGAAAGGTGAATGAATGCTGAGGACTAGCACTAACAACAGTACGCAATATTAAAATCAAAATATCTTCTAAACTAATGATTTCTCGCCATAAGTGATGTAATACTTTTATGTAGGGAATAACGTGTAGCATTGAGTAGTGCATTTAAAAATTTACGATTCTATTTAAAAAAGCAAAGTTGACCTTCATATGTCCTTCACGCGTCCACATAGAAAAAAGATTTCCACGTCAGAGAGTGTGCCCCTTGATACCGTTTATATATCATACCATATCATCAATAGTTTCGGAGATGTTCGACTGAGTCGACTTAAATGGGACACCCTGTATAATTCACTACATTTGAAATCGTTCAAAGCGTTATTTAGCAATTTTTTAAGCACGTACTTCTTCTAGATCCATTCGTTTTTTTGTCGTTTCTAATATAACAACGATTCATTCAATCTAATTACCAGAAGTTGAGTGATTCAATAAAGATTGTGATTCTCTTGGTCAAAATAGACACGGACACGGCCGTCGACGGGTTAACAATATAAAAAAACAAGATCAGTAAGAATTAATAGCATTAGCTTCATTTAATAATCATTAAAATATTTTTTTCGAAATGAGGTCTGGTTTCAAGACAATACAAACCACTTCTAATTGTGCCTTAGAGGGGACAGTCGAGTGCAAACGTTTAATAGTGTTGTGGTACTTAAAAATGCGGGTTGATATGTTTATACTTTACAAATGCTACTCAAACTAAAACATTAACTTTCAAGAGCTAGTCTTTAGCCATTCTCATCGTTACTTACAATGTGAGAACGTTTCTTAACAAATTCTATGGTACATGTTTTTTCACTTCTTCAGGGACAAATTTACTATAGAAAAAAGAAGAGATATATAATAATTTCTTGTCGGATTAAAATATTATCACTGCTTCCTTGTAGTGAATTTTTTGTCTTTACCATTGAGAGATTCCTGTAGTAATTATGTTAATTTTTCTCGAAATAAATCTTATTCATCAAAGTAAGTATCATATTGTAATCAACATGCATGTTCTGTTAATGAGTTACATCGAATTTTCTGGTCGTTCACATTTCTCATTTATAGGACTGTCATCTCCATTTTTGAGCTTTCCCTACCATTGACGAATAGTGCATTCATTTACTACCTCAATCTTATCAAACTATCGTCTTATTATGCTATCGTCAATATGTTTATTTTTTCACCCATATAAAAAACACTCAGAACAATCATGTCGATTGACATTGAAATAAACTTTAATCAAAAGTAAAGTTAGATATCTAAATAAAAACTGAAGATAGACCCTGAAAGATCAACCTTGTATCTGAAAATGGTAATTTGAGCTGCTCATTTGCCAAATCGATTAACTCCACGAAATAAAAGGTAAAGAAAATCGATGAAGTATCGTGTATTCAGTTTTAAAAGTTTTTTCATTGTTTGTCATTGAATGATATTGAACTTAATTATTTAGGAAATTTATTTTAAATGCAATAGTTCTAAATGTCTATCAAGTGCTTTAGTAGAAAAATGTAAGAAAACTTGAAAGGTAGTTAATCGATTTGGCCTGTGAACGGCTCAATTAATAATTTTGCACACTATGATAGCATTTCTTAATCAAAACGCTCCACAGCGTTTGCATTCTAAAATCAGACATTTTCTCTGCATCAGCCTAACATTTGGAATACTTTCAATTTAAAAAGAAAATAAACGTATACACATGCGCCAATATCCTTAAAAAGGTTAATTAGAACTTATTACAAAATTGTGTAAGTCATTGGATCTCCGATTTCAGTCATAGAGGACCTAGTGGGTTGGAGCGTGAGTAAACGTCGCGAGATCATTGCAGCGATAAAAACGGCCAATTAGGGCGTTAGCTGGGTCGAGTTAGCATTCCTAAAATTTCAAAGGAATGTTTCCGACAGTGCTCGGACACCTGGTGAGTAAGAAACTCCGCGCCAAGACGCGGGTCGACAGTCGGAGCCGGTGATGCGGATGTTTGAGAACCGCGTCCCGTTCACACGTTGTGAAGCTGAGTGTACGATTATGCTTAAAAATTAGTGTCGTTGCGTTCGAACGCGGTACACGCGGTGCGCACACACTTCATTAAGGCCATTAGAGGGCATCTGGGCACAGCAAGGCAACGACCTGCAACCCCCGAGCCGAACTTTTCGTCTTTTCAGCCCCCTCGAAGGGTGACCGACAATAATGGCTTTTACGCCGATATGCTTACACCAGATATCGTGAGCACCCTGTTCCCTCGCAGACCTCGAAATTGAGATACCTGCGGTCCAGAGAACTTTTTTCCACGTCTTGCGGTACCCTGCGATCGCTAAATTGATCATGGCACCCGTGATCATGCCGTGGTCTTGTGCGATCGTGCGACCACTTCTACTGCACTGTGATCGTGCTATCCGCTGAGCCACGAGTTTCATTCATGTGAAATAATCAGTAATTCAATTGCTTGTCTTCTTTTTTTTTAATCCTGAACACGTCGAACATTGAGTCAATAATGGTATAATTTTCATTTAGGAGAGATTCGTATTGGAAATTCGCATTTTTGTTTGAAATGTTTCAGCAAAGTTCATAGGAGAGGTGCATACATATTTCGTTGCTGCATATGAAATATTCGATGCAATAAAATTGCACAAGATATAGGACATGTTTAAGTACTTACTGCAGGAAAGTCGAATGGTGCAGAGGTAAAAAATCTTTTTCAATATATCAGATACATAATTCAGTTTTGCTTGACAAATGTTTACAGAAAGAAGACTGGTTCGTAGATAAATTATGCTTGTAGATAATTCCATGAACGCTTTGATTTCTGTAAAAATGCTTTCTTATTTCGATTCATTTTTATGAACAATTCTACAATGAGCAATTATTAAACTCTTTTAGCTCTGCATCATTTACTTTTCCTGCAATGTATTCCTAAAAATTACCCTTTTTTGAGAAAGTTGATGGTAAGAGGCCCCAAAGTTCATCATCATCATATTTTATCCGGAGACCCGTCGCAGATCGGGTATCGAAATACTCGAATATTGGATAACTTATCAAATTACAACCCCAATTTAGTAGATCATTCATTTATTAAATCGGAGCCTCATAAATGATGCACGCGTGTTCCTTTCGCCCCGTAAATTGACCAAGATTCTGTATTTATTCTCAGTCGCGTATTAATAAATGTTGTTATCTATAAATTGTCGACGCTACGTAAGGTGATTTCGGAAAGATATCTATCAATTAATCATCCGATCGCCTGAAATATCGGTGGCGGTGTTTCGTAAATGATGGAAATCAGTGGTCGGTTGGACGTTTACCTGAAATTGACCGCGAGGATGATTTTGTCCGTTTAAAAACTGCAACGGGTTGCGTTGCCGCGTTAAGAGGTCGGCTTTTTTCGATCCAGTTTTAAAAGGTTCGAGGCTGATTCCGTCAAAGATGGTTTTCGTGACAGAAAAACGGGGGGCCCAGGCTGATCGGATGCTCCAGCTCGTTGAAAAGATCAAAGCTCACGGCATTCTAATGGATCGTGGAACGAGGTCTTTCACACTCGATCAATTTTCTCGAATGAGGCGGTTTTCGCGGGATAAAAGGTGCATCAAGCCATGCGCGTACACGTAGACACGCATCGGAGATCTCAATACGGCTCTAAAGGTGTCTCGAACATGAACAAATTTTGAAGTAAGCCGAACAAAGTGCACCGAGCATCCTAAACTTTACTAGATCCCTAGATTCCATTTCCGAACAATTAAACTCATCCTCAGTCGTGTCAACGATGGACCAAATTAATTTGTTATTCCGGTTACGCCTTCTAATGTGTCAATATAGTTATGTGGTCGTGTCGTCATATCGTGACCATTTATACTATTTAGAACACGAACACTTAAGGGGCATGCACCCTGTACCCTATACGCTCAAAAGATTAAGATATTTATAGTATCGTACACTATATTATAGATAATATATTTTTGTTCAAGTTACCACAAATTTTTTTTATTTTTTATATTTAATTCACTTTCTTACTGGCTGCAAGATTATAAGGTTTCGCTGTACATAAAATTCAATAATGATGTATAGCTTTACAATTTGCAATTTTGAAGCAATAAAGAAATATGAAAATAAAGGTAAGATGTCACTCCACTGGTTCTTTTACAGTATTTACATTTATATACGAAAAAAAATGTTGAATTCACTCAATTTCATTAGGCTTCCAAAGTTGCATATCCGCAGATGCTTCTAATAGAGTTCGTATGGAGGTTATGGACACGAATAGCATAAATTTAGAATATTTTTTAAAAGTATTCTTACGAAACCGATATTTTAAAATCTGTGTAATAAAAATTCTATAAAAAACTGTTATTTTAGAACGTTTATTCAAAATGATTTCGTAAGAGACATGTTTGAAATATAAATTGCCTACGTAACTTCTACAAATAAATGGTACCTAGTATTAATATTGTTATGATACGAATTTATGCTAATCTTGTATGGTGGATTCGCAGCTTGAATAATTTAACCACTTGTCATACCCCTTTCTTTACGGCTAATGATTAGAACGTTTTTATCCCCAAAAATGTCCCAGAAGTTGAAAGAAAACTTATTTTTTTGCATGACTACGTTTACTTCGATGCTTAAATATTGATTACACGAAAGTCAAATTTTATTTCGTCTGAAAAGAAAGGTATAACTTTCATATTTGTTAGACTTTATTTAAAATCTTCATCACTGTGTGGCTTCGTAGAGTTTATGTTTATGGCAGTCCATTCAGTTCTTAGGTTGCAATAGCGTAGCTTCTCTAGCGGCCTCGTCTGTTTCTTTCCTGCTATATTATGACAGGAGGGGATCCATGCGATTGTAAATCGATTATTAACCACGCAGTGAGACTCCATTTATCCGACCTCCATTGTGTCAGAATGCCCAATTTACCAAACTCGTAGCCGAGTTTCTATTATGCGAACTCGTTACCCGCGACATATACCGTTTATATGAACTCATAACAGTCGTACATCAAATGGATGAGAATATCCAGTTATGTGAACATTAGCTCCTATTATATTAACGGAGAAATAGTAGTGGTGGGAAGAATTGCTGAACTTCTATTATCCGAACAATCCAGTTATCCGGATCTTGTCCGCCAAACGATTCGGATAAATGTAGTTCCACTGAATCTATGTATGATTCTTGTACGTATAATCCTTTTTTGCCGTTTATAATTGATTGTACTAGGGAAAAAGGAAAAGTTATATTTATTACATATCCACTGTATTTTGCATTGACTACATAATATATTGACTACAATAAAGTAGAATTTCATTTCAGTTTAAAAGGAATTAATAATATGCATATTTAGCAGATTCTATTCAAAGTCTTCATTACGAATCTAACTCTATATTATAGTACAAGGGGTTAATATTATTTCGTGTTCGTTCTGAGCGTTTTGTGTTGCCGCTAAAACATTCGGGGAGTCACTGAAGATGGTGCATTCTGTGGTTTGCTAAATTCAATCTCGTCAGTACGGTCAGCGTTAAATCGGAATCTGTTCCACGATTAGCATTCATCGGCAAATCAGTGGCCGCGGTGAAGCCCGTGCCACTCGAATCGTCTAACTACGTCTTCCGGTGCTCCTAGGAGCCATTACCCGTCATCTTGGTCCTCTGGCGGCCCTTAACTAAAAATCGAAGTCGATCAATCGAGACGTTCGCGTGCTCGATGTCCTCGGCGGCTATCGGGACTCGAAGGAACCCGTGGTTCCCGTGACGGCAGAGATCTCCGGTCCGGTAAGAAGACCGTCATTATCAAACCGTCTGCTGTCCTTGCGTTGAAAAGGGAGACAGCGAGCGAGAACTACTCGGTTCTGTATCCGTTTAGCCCTAAAGTGCTTTTACGGTGGTTTAAGGGGCGGGTTTAATGGCCGTTTAAGGGGATTTTGGTGGATAATTAGCAGTGCTGGCGGAGAAGAAAAAAAGAGAGAGATAGAGAGAGAAAGGAAGCATCGTCTACCGGGTGTGTATACGGCTTTTCACACCGAGCGCCGCGACAAAGGGGGTCGGTTACACGATTACAAGGCGTCGGGGGACTCCATCGTCGATTGGTTGATGCACGAGGAACACGGTGTTCCTATTGGAGGTTACAAAGGCCTGGCCGATCGTCTGGACTCGAAAGCACAACAGGCTCGTCGACACGGAAGCGTGGAAGGAGATTTCTCTGGGTCTCGTTTTCTCTTGAATAGGGCCCCATGGCCAGCCCCCTGCGGCGCACAGGCAGATGCAGACACCCGGTATATATACATATATATGTGTGTGTGTGCGCGTGCGTGCGTGCCTACACCGAGCACCTCGTACCGAGGCCGTCTAATAATCTCGTCGTGCAGTGTTTGGCCACAGAAGTATCTTTTATTGTAATTCCGGTGCGGCCCAAAACGAGACCCCTCGAGAGGTGTAAGCTTACAAGCTTTCTACTCGCCCTCTACGACGTCCGTGCCCCCGATGCGTCGGGAAGTGCACCGGGGAAAGAAGACACTGTGAACCCCACTGTCTTTCTCTTTTTTCTTTCTTTCTCTCCTTCTTTCTTTTTTTCCGTTTACTCTTGGTCGCCTCGCGAGCCGTTTCGCGTGCCTCCCGCGGTTATCGAGCGGATCCACGCGGGTTACGTGCCTCGCAGTACAAATAAAAGTAGCCATTCCGGTGACACATGCATGTATACACGGACACTTTGTCTAACGCAGCCATGAATTTCATCGATACTTGATAACGGCTCGATTCGCACGGAACGAGAGATTACCTCCGCCGCGTTTGTTCTCGGGACGCTTAAATCGATTGTTCGGTGGCTCTTAGTTAAAGCATTGCTGTCTAAACGCGACGATTCATTTCTTTGCTCTTGGAAATGATAGAACGGTATGTTAGAATTGTGCCACGACAAAGATATCGTGAGACTTTGTCTCCAATTGAAGAGAATGTTGGGAAATCCCTTGACACGTTCACTACCAAAAGTCATCCGTTAATAGTCCCACAAAATCAAAGCAATATTCTAATGAAAACTTATCACTAGACTGCAGATCTCGTGCACTTATAATCAAAATGACTAGATTGTGGATCTTTATGCAGCATAAAAATTTTCCATATGAACTGTAAGAGAGAGTAACCAAGTAGTTTCCCTTTGCGGTCGAATGACATCATATTGGCGACATCACATCCATGTACATATTTAATTCTGAAAATACGAAACAAATAATTGAGCTATTGTAGTAGCAAGAGGTCAAAATATACTTTTATTTTCTCCCAGAACTGAAGATTTTGATATTGGATTCTCGAGGAAAATGTTTCCATTTTATAACGACAATGAACTGAAAATAATATATTCTAAAATTCATCTAGCCTATCTATTCTCTCAGATTGCATCTGTACATTTTAGTCGTAAATGCATAAAATCCATAGTTTATTGATCGAATAAGTTTCCCATCAGATTATATAGTCACGATCGAGTTTTACGTCAAGAAATACGAACGAGTTGATCGCGCGACCTAATGAAAAACGGTTTAAATATCTGTTTCAGGACAAATTAACTTCGCGAACAGGCGCGTTAATGCGTCGAGCGAGTTACTCGTTACATCGTGTTACGGGACAATAGGTTTTTTAATGTTATTTGGCCAGACGGAAAGCGTGTTTGGTAAAGCGCGACTTTGACGTATTCCAACGACATAAATTAATCGCGCCACTAATTTTCAGCCGGCGATGTGCAATCTAATAAAGCGTGAGACACGAAGGGCTGCAGGTACACTTTGATAAACCATCCGTTCCCCGTCTCTCGGCTGTAATATTACATTACATTAAGCTGATTATCTCTATCGTGCTGTTGTATATACTTTTTATCGGGACGGCCTTATATCGTGCCGCAATTCACGGGCTCGCTTGCTCGCTCTTTCTACGAATAAAAATCGGATTGCAGCCGCAAAAACTGACATGCTCGCCGACATTTTGCGCCCCGGTTCGCTTTACAGTTGTCGAATTTAAGAAAGACAATCAACCCCCCGCACAAAAATTCTCTAACCACCGCAAACGAACGTCCAAACTTCAATTTGCCTCATGATACAGTTGATAAATTACTTTCAGCCAGCTACCAACATTTTACCACTGTTCTACTTTGTCTGTTACAAAATAAGAACCACCGCACGAATCGAAATGATTTAAAATCATTAATTTTATGATTATCGATGGTGTAAGCTCAGGGTTGAGCGTATTTCATTTGAAATAATGAATTATTCTAAATACTTTATTATTTGCATTTTGGAAATAACGTAAAAAATTGACATACTTATATTCACTATAGTGTTACTAAAACTTTCTGAAGTTGCTCGATTTCCCTCGATCAAAAATGCAACAGATTATGCATTAACGAGGTTGTCTTTTGATCGGGTCAGTTATTTTAATAAAATTGTATTAAGTGAAAGTTATTAAGAAATTTTATTAATAACAGTTACAGCAGAAATTATTGTCGACGACTTAAATTACTTGCAAATTGCTTATTATACGATGCTGTAACATTATTATTGCGCATAATAATTAGTCTTTTAGGTACATGCAAAATTTCTTAATGTCACGTTTCCGGTTTTCGAAGTTGGGGACGATTGATTTTGCAATTTCTTATTTGCTAGATTTATTGCACATTCTCCACGTTCAAGTTTCTTAACTATATCACATATCCTTTCTATAGTTAATATCACGCGTTTCTGTTTTAACGACATTACAATGGGCCAGATGCTTAAAGACAAGTGGAACCTTTCATTAGTGATTGTTTACTTTAAGTAAATATTCGTTTCTGTATTAATAATGTATGAACTTTTTACTAGAGTATTTTTCAGTTTTACTATCCAGCACTAATATAAATTTATGCGTAACAATCCTAGTATTTTCTTTTACTTATACTTAATAATTACTTACTACGTTGATTCTATACTGAATAGATTTCATCCTACTGAAACAAATTAAATTATTAGATTATTAAATCATTAACACTTTGACAGCGGAGCGTGGGTCTATTTCATCAAATCGAATAGAATATCAAAATCGATATTTAATTTCTCAGTTTCTGGTGTTTAAATTAAATGAACAGCTGTTATAATAGAAACAAAAAGAAGATTAACGTGTCTACAATATGTACCATAAAAAATACGTTTCCAAAAATTGATAAATATAGCAGTGAACATAATTGTAAGAATAGTCCGCTGCCCGAGGGTTAAAGCCACAGCATGAAAAATATATTTATTGTGCATGTGACGGATAATGTTACCTACTTATTGTTGTTAAACGTACATGTGCAATTTAGGAAGTAATTTCATAGTAAGTAGAAATTAATTGTTTAAGAAGTTGAAAAAAGATAATAACAATGTCAATGCTAAATTTTCTTGAAGTTATGTTTTTTTTTGTAATTTAAAGTCTCTATTCATTTAAAATTCGTTCAGGCTTGTCAAACTCACAATCAATAAAAATCGTAACTTTCGTTAACATTAACTCTTTAACTATTTACTTCCCAAGGTATGTCCATACGAGACATTAATTGCTTAAAATCACATTCGAAATGAAACTAGCAAAGTTTCTATTTCTTAGATTGAAACACCCCCTATAAGGGTAGTTTTATAGAGACAGTTTTTCAGTCTAGCAAAAATCTCTAAACTCGTTCTGTTTGTAATTAGTAATGTATATTTAACGGACACCTAAATGGCCAACGTTTTGCGATTCTCTGGCCTACTGTGCGTCGCGCGTCGGCTTGAAATATTACGCGAAAATTCCCTGGTCGCCGAAGACCTTACTTAATACACTGGGACTCGGTGCGCGGCCCCTTAAACCCTTTTGTGCTCGAGCAGCACGCTTTGAACTCGTCGAATTCGCCGAGAGAAATCGAAAGTATTCGAGCCCGGGCGTGCAGAGCGGGGCGCCACCCCCGATCGGCAAAACGGAATACGGTGGCGAGGGCTGGGGTTGGGGGGGTTAGAAATCCGGGGGTGGCAGAGGGACAGGGCACTGCCAGATATCGTCGAAGATTCGTGGAACAGACAGAATGTAGGACGAGAGGCAGAACGCGGCATCGGTTCCGTGTTATTGATTTCATCTTAATCAGATCTCAATATCTCAATTACGTTTTGAGCCGGGCTTTCCCATTTGTTTGCCGGAGAGATTTTAAAGCCAGGGCCCATTGTCTGCACGCCACCCCTGAGCCTTCTGCGCGGGCTTAACTTTTCATTCTCCTGTAAATTGCAGGTTCTGTATTATGGGTATGGAGCACGGGTGTAAATCGAATGAAACAATGGAGGCTGCCGTCTACCGTGATCCTCGAATCCTGATTATCCGCCTAACGTGTCGTCGAGAGAGGGAATTTAATTTTAACTCGAATCAGCTGTCTGCCGTCAACTATTACTTTTTCTCTCTCTCACACTCTTTCTTTCTCTCTCTCTCTCTCTCTCTCTCTCTCTCTCTCTCTCTCTCTCAACTCCTATCAACTTCTTCTCGGTGGCTGCTTATATGTATAATTCTCGATTCGAGATGTTTGATGGATTGGTGTTTCTCCAAACCGTGGACGAGATCGATCGACTATAAACGGCATCGTTGATTCGTTCAATTAATCATCAGAAAGCTATGGAAGATTCATGTTGTCGTGATAACTTGGCCTATTCTCGAACCTCTAGGTCTACCAGTCTGCCCAAAGTTTACGACGGCTGGCTGCTGATATGGTTATTGGCCTAACTGAAGGGAAAATGATTATTGATACGGTATGTGCCGAATATAAACTCGAATAATTTCCACAAAATCCAAATAATATAATTAATAAACCCAAGTCTAGAAAGTTAAAACTTATCATTGTGGGCATTGCTTTAAAACTTTTGCATTCTAAAAATCCTGATAAACTTCGATATAGTGGAGTACACTGCTATAAAAATTAATTTCTAAACCAGGCTAAAAGATTAATGTCATCCATATGTGATCGGTAGACTGCGGATCGTTATGTAAAGTAAAAATTGTCTGTATAAATATTACAACATAGAAGGCAAAAGGGAATGTCATTATATCTCCAATGATATTCATTAGGTGAAACGAATACATTGATATTTTTAAATCCTTTTAATCTGTCCACTGGTTTCAGTGGCACATGCTCATTTTCGTCATAAATGCATAAAATCCGCAGTCTAGTTAATAGTGTGGAAGTGAATGTATCAAACTGCGGATTTTTATGCGAAATAAAATGTTTATGCATCATTTACAGGAAAAGGAAGATAAAATCTACAGTCTAATGGTTATAAATGAGGTTCGACTTATCAGATAGCGCGTGACAAATTTTTAGTATCCTTGTTTCCTATGAAATATTACAATTTATGTACACGGAACTACAGTTAACCTTTGCGCAAGGTGGATTCTAAAAAATGTCACACTTTGCAAAACAAACTATGAACTCTCAGTTTTGTTGAATTCAAAAAGTTTCGTTTGAGTTGCAGAACAGAAGCGAAATACTTAAAGTTAGTTAATTATGTTATACGAGTATTTGTTAAAATACAAATGATTTCGTATGGAATATTATTTCAGTTGTCAATTTGACTGAAAAGCAACGATTTATTTATAATTGAACTTGTTTCAATGGAAAAGAGTGCATTCATTTTATATGTATAAAGATTTGATGCATATTGTGGTCGGTTTGTTGGAAAGTATTTTTCTTTAACTATATGTCTTTCTTGATTCTTGATTCAATGTAATTTACCAGGTTTCGATGTTACCATTTTTTGAATAACAGATAAAGCATTGTCTTTTGTAGTAATTGCTGACTCGATTAGTATCATTACTTCTCCGAAAATAGTGCGCAGATAAAAAAAGTATCCTACGAAAATTGCTGGTTCTTTTACGTATAATAAGATCCCATAATAAAAAATATAGGTTTCCATTTGAACAAACAAAGTTAACCTAAAAGTGACCTTGGTAACGCCACCCAAATAAAAAACTGATACTGCTGCCCTTTTTCCCCCTCGAAATCCTTTGACACCTGTTTTACACTTTTTTAATATCTTTCATACTTTTCGAGATATTCGGTTGGAAAGTTTTCAAATGAACACCCTGCATGTACTTCTGGCAGTGCCCTTTAATGAATTCTGAAAGAATCATTGTAGTGAAATAACTTAAGAAATGTGAATCAAGTTCAACATTAAGTATACATATGTATATGTATGTATTTCATTATCTACTATTTTTTCAGTACCTTTCGAATCTAATAAATATTGAAAGGTCTTATGCATTTATACAATTAATTAATACAGGGAACTACAGTTTCATAATTTTCTAGAGTACCTTATATTTTTTTTTGCCCATACAAAATTGTCCTTATACCAATGACATGTGAAGTTTAACACTAAACCTACCAACCATATAAAAAGGAAATGCCTTATAGATGTGAGAAGATGAATTTACTTAAACTTTATACGGTTTTTATTACAAGATGTGATTAAATAAAGAAGTCAATTCAGTAATTTCCTATGGAAGCATTTTTATAAGTTTACCGTGGTAGGTTCAGTGTTAAAAGTAGATAGTGAAATTCAGTGTGTTATTGTGACTAATTAATGAAATAGTCTAACGTAAAAGATTAGGTACAACCTCGTGACACGACAGAGATTTTAAATCTCATAAAGAAACACCAAGAATTAAAGTGTATAGCAAAATTCTACGAATTACCGCAACAAATGAACATAAAAGACCAACGTAGATGATCTCGCACAGTCTTATAATTTCTCAGAGATTTCTAACCGTAAAAAGAGTGTCAGGATTGAACCACCAGCCATTAGTTTGGCGGTAAAAGAACCGCACAGCCGGAAGCCGGTGGCAAGAGTAGGAGTAATTAACGAATCGCGGGATCGTTTCGGGTAGACAGTCGCGTCTGCGGTCTCGACGAGGGATTAACGAGCGGCCATTGTTATTTAATTGATTCCGGGAGCCAGTTTCACGGGGCCGGGGCCCAAAACTAATATGTATCGCATTCCGTGAACTAATAACGCATTATACTAAACCGTCGACAGCACTGAAAAAAGGCGACCACACGTGCTGACACGTGCCGCGTTATGCACGGCCGGCACTCGGCTCCTCCTCGATTTCGTCCTTTTATTTAATTAGCGCGACTTCATGAACGCTAAGCGCACATTAGCCCCTGCTCTATTTCCTACCAATTTGACGGATCAACGAATCAATCTAGAAACTATCCCTCGGGAGCCGGGCTAATGTAACGAAATCAGGCGATTCTATGCGAAAGCGATCGGTCCTTTTTATATTAATACTAACCGTACCACGACCGATCAAATGACCGATTTCACCTTTTGTATTATGCAATTATTAAAATTACAAAGATACTTCCATTAGAAATTATTAAATAAATTTTTTCACTCAAATACATACTGTTATGGAAATTGTGAAAAATCTAAATAAATTCAGTCTTGTAATTTTTATAAAACATCGTATACCAGTCACTTTTTGCGGTCTTCGTTCTTCTTCTCTACAACTAATTTGGTCTGTATAACATTAAATAAAATGACATACAGAATTTCTTAATATCTTCGTTGCGATTATTATCAAGTACGATTCTAAATATTTAGTAACCGCTTTAATCATCTTTATTGCCTGTACGACATTTATCAATTTTAATTTTCCTGTTTCAATTATATTGATTAAATTCTTCTGATTTTAAGGGATATTTTTGTGAATACAAATCACGAAATCATACTGAGTCTGCAATTCAACGATACATTTAATCATTGTTACACTGTAATAACTAGATTGCGGATATTCAAACATAATAAAATTGTTAAGCATCAATTTCAGTTTGCAGAACTTAAATACTTTTTGTTCTTCATTAATCATTCGAACATGCAGAAAATAGTATGTCGACGTTCCTTAATTCTTTCAATCTTTTTACAGTCTTAAATTGCATCAACTCACTTTTGTAATAAATGCATAAAATCTGCAGTTCAGTAATAAACAATTTTATTCATTTCAATATATCCGTGGCAACAGTTCATAGTTTCCATTGTCATTCTACTTATATTTGCTACATAATTGTCAACAGTTTTATTGCTAACAGTATTGTACTTTTTTATTAGAGTAGTTGAGTTATAGTTTCCAAGGAAGATTTAGCAGATTGTACTAGAGATGAATTAGACATGTATAATAAGGATCATTGCTTCAAAAACATGATCTCCTCATGCCATTGCTTCAACAAAGGTCGTCAGAGCTATAACAAAATCACTGTACTCTAGCAAAAAAAAACTCTTTAATTTTAATGAACTTTAAGTATCCTCAAAACTTCAAAAACTTTGGTCCCACATACTACAACCGCTGTGCCAATTCCCCAACAAACCTAGAAGCTCGTTTCCCC